>JANFPS010000003.1:2400000-3000000 GCA_024703675.1 Drosophila nebulosa | reverse complement strand
ATCTTTTTCCTTTTTCTCTCTCTCTCTTTCTCTCTTCCCCTCTATCTGACTATCTTTAATGTATATATTTCTGTTTTAATGCCAGGGTTATCAATCCATGCGACTGCCCGTGAATAATCATAATCCAATTATGACATAAATTAGTAATCAAAATGTCCATTTAACTTAACACTAAAATCCTTATCACCTTTGCCCTAAGCCCTTTGCATACTCTTCCAAATTTACATTTTGCTTAATCAAAGATCGATAACATTTCGTCAACTGTATTCAACTTTCCGTTGAAATTGAAAGCTTTAGTCAGAATTTTCAAAGCTTCAAGTCGTCTGATCTGTTTGCTTCCAAGGAATTGCAATAAAGTTTGATAGAAAAAGATCTCTTCAAAGCTCGTATCTCGGCAAGATGAAATACTTTGAAAGGTGATTGGGAAATGGAGGCGCTTGCGTAGCCTCAAGAGAGATTTTGAGTAGAGTCTAAAGATTCCATGGAAATATGTAGTTAATTTGGGCAGTTAAATCAGGTCAAGCAAAAAATCACAACGAATTTGGGGATGAAACTTCTCTTAGGCTTAGAGGAGTTCAAAATCAAAGTAAAAAATAGAGAAAAAAAGGAATTAAAATTACAAAGGATTGTAACATATACATATAATTTCATTTTGTTGGTAAAAAAAATGGAAAAGTGTTGAACATTTTTCTCTAATTTGTCGTAGGTGTTAGATAAAATGAATTCGATTCAATATATGCCTCGCTTTTGAAGAGTAAATGGAATTATGTAGATGTATACATATTTCTTTTTTTTTTTGTTGATTTTTAGTTAAGTGCTTAAGTAAGCCCTAAATGGCCTTTTAGAATCAAACAAAACTAATGTGAAACTAGAGTTTTGTTGTGCATTCAGTTTATAATTGACTGGATTTAGGGAATGTCATAAAACTACATAAAAGAAAAAAAAAGGAATTAAAATAAATAAATATATTTTGGAAAATTTACTCTCATCAATGGACTCGACTGATGCTTCTTCATGATTTATGCATTGAACTCATCGAAATATTATGGTACATATTGCTGCATGTAAGCAATAATTTTATTTTCTGTTAATTTTAGTTCAGTTAAAAAAAAAAAATCAAAAAAAAAAACGAGAATAAATAAACCCAACAAAATTGAACATGAACAGAGAGAGGAGGGGCAGATAGAGAGAGAGAGAGTGGAAGAGGGAGAGGGAGAGGGGAAGTAAACTTATTCGTTGTCGTTCACATATTGAAAATAATACAACAATTTGTTTTATTGATGACAATTTCTATCTCTCTGCCCAGTCGGCTGTTTTTGTGCATACCAAATCAGTAGCATCATCATCATCATCATCATCATTATCATCATGAATGATGAAATGAAGGGCCACAGACAGAGAGAGAGAGAGAGAGAGAGAGAGAGAGAGAGAGAGAGAGAGAGATGAGTACACATTCATATGGTCAACAATGGTCGAGCATTTCAATTGCATTACAAGGGGCAAAAAAAAGATGTATATTTTGTGCACAATAATTCGCTGAAAGCCCTTTGAAGCATTTGCATTGGGATTGATAGTGGGTTTGTCTCATTCTCATTCTCATCCTCATCCTCGGTCCCCCCCCTCCTTTCGTTTTTTCGTATGGAGCGGGAAGCGTGGAGGTAAAGGGTCCATATCGTTTGTTCATTGTTGAAATTTACAATTGCGATTCATCAAAAATAGATTAGGTTTTCATTGCAACAATGCATATGCGCATATTGATAATGCAATGGACAAAAAGTGGACCCACAATTGGACACTATACACTGATAGACTATGAGGATAGTCTATGAGAAAGAGAGAGAGCGAGAGAGAGAGCGAGATAGAGTGGGTGCAAGTGGGAGCAAAAAAGAGTTACATGCTGTGTGCTACTCCATTGTGTGTTCTCCATTTCCTGACCACGTATTGTCATGTGTATTTTTGTCATGGATCGTGTGAGTAATCAAACAATGCCATAGCCAATATGTTTTTATTATCATTCTTTTAGCATAGTTTATAATGCCACACCTCCTTCTTCTCATTTTCCTCCATCCTCCATTCCCCTTGTTATGATAATGGCCAAAAGAAATTTCAAGAAAACTTCTTCTCCATCTTCTTATGCCATTGTGTTATGGCAAATGGCGAAATTTGATAATTTTATCTATGAAAAAATGTGTCTCTAAAGCCGCTGGTTAAAGCGCACAAAAGTGCCGTAAAATAAAATAGAATGAAACAACTTTGAACTTTAAATAAATTTTTTTGACTTTGCCACAGAGCGCGACAAACTTTGCAAGTAAAATAAAATATGAAAAAAAAAAATAATCCAGCTTCTCTTAGATGAGTGGCAAAGACCACAAGATACCCTGTAAATAGAGCGAGAATGGTAGGAAATCTAGCACCTTTTCTAGGAATAGCAAAACTGTTAAAAAAGTTTAAAAAAATTAACCCTGAAAGCTTTTCAATAAAGACAAAAACTGTTTTTTTTTTTGTTTAGGTTTTTAAGTTGATTATCTTTTTGGGAACTTAATAAAAGAAATATCGTTTATTTATTATTACTTTAAACTGTCGAAGTTGTAAAAATATCAAACTATTTTACCTTCTTTTACTCTTAATTTTTGTATATCCCAGCAAAGGATAAAGCTCAACTTGGCACTGGAATAAGAAAGTTTGCTCAAAGGCAGTTTCTTTCATTTGAGAAGTAACGGGGCAAGATAAGTAATTTTTTAAGAGCCATTTATTTGAAACCTAATGCGCTTTAATGATCAAAGGCTGCAATGGCCTAAAAGATTTTTTATTGCAATTAGTTGAAAGAATTTCTCTGTTTTTCTAGTTCTAAATTTGCAAAAAAACATAAAAAAAATAATTTTATTTCCTTGTGTGGCTCCATTTATTATTGATTTGTTTTTAAATTTGCATTTTTTCAATTAAAAAGAAATGAAATATTTTTCGTTTTCATTTGCAATTTATTTATTTTGCATTTTTAGTCACTTAAAATTAAGATTTATGCAATGAAATGCAATAATATGTGAAATTGTTGAGATTAATTTGAATTCTTAATGCTTAAATTTATAATTCCGTTTTTTGTTAGATTAAACTTAGTATACCCCTTGAATCGTATGAATGGAAGAGGTATTTAAATAGTAACAACAAAATGGTAAAATGGCAAGAGAAACTCACCGAAATAATGGGCCCAAAGCCTTTTTTTTTTTTTTTTGGGGCATTAACTTAAGTTTAAGGCAAGACAGAGAAGAGCAACTGGAGTTGGAGCTAAAGCTAAAGCTGAGGTTGGAGCTGAAACTGAAACTGAAGCTGAAGCAGTCATCCAGGATATGAGTGTGTGCATAAAATGTAATGTTCTGTTGTTGTTGTTGCTGCTGCTGCTGCTGCTGGCGGTAAGAGTTTCAGCTAAGGAATATGTCAAAGAGAAGTAAACAGAACCAGAATAGAAGCAAAACTGAATCCAGAGCCAGCCAGTTGGCTAGAAGGTTGCATGTTGTTCTCGTTCTGCTTCTTGTTTTTGGCTCACTCTGCTGGCTCTGTTGCATTATGAATGCCGCATAATTTAACCAGAAGTTTGTTTCCCCAAGTCCGCCAAGCAGCAGAGCCAACTGCCAGGAACTGGCACTTTAAATTGAAAGTGAGCATGAGAGGTGTTCCTTCTTACCCTGACCTCACTCTCGCCCCTATCTACCTACCCTACCCTATCCGGCACCGCATCACCCCGCACTAAACTTCAACTTCAACTGCAACTTCAACTATATTTCTGTCTCTGTCTTTGTCTCAGTCCCATTCGGTCGCCGCTCGGTCACATGTCCTAACGATTCCTTGAGCTCACTTTTGGTAACTTTACTTGCCACTTTTCAATGTGTGCGTGTGTGTGTGTGTGTGTGTGTGTGTGTTGTCTTCCGAAGTGTTTGTTTGACGCTTTTAAAAATCTCAGCCAGTTTTTCTCTTAGATTTCTTCTTTTTTTTTTCGTTGGTCTTGCTTGCTCCTTGACAGTTGCAGTTACTTCTTGGTCGAGTTCAAGTGTCCTGCGTCCGGTGCGTGCCGTGTCCGCTTCCGGTCAATCGCATTGTAATGTGTCCAGAAGGCTACAGGACTTACTTGAAGGACAAGAGCCTTCTTTTTTTTTTTGGATTGAGTCGTTTGAAACGTGCCTAACGACAGGATATTACAGGCACAAGTGATTGCAAATGTCATACATAGACACACACACACACACACTCGTACAGTCACCCATACATACACACACACTCACTCACCAGCACCCACACACATAGTTGACATTGCGGTCATGCCTGACTAAAATGATTGAGATTTGCAACTATGCAACTGTAATCTATCATTTTAATACAGATTTTAATTTCGACTAGAAGGTTCCCTTTGGTGGCCTCTTTTTGACTATAATCTAAAATATTGCTTCTGTATTTTATACAAAAATTTATTACTTGTAAGCAAATAGCTAGCGTTGTCTCTTGGGGTACCGGATAAACGGTCACACTGGAGCAAGTGAGTTGAAAGGGGGTTGGGGAAGAAAAATTTACCACATCTTTTCTACAAATATAAGAATTTTGTGAATTGTTCTGCATCTTTTCAAGGATCGTTGGAAATAAAATGATGGCAAATTGCCCCCTAAAGTATGTAGTATTTATTTTTGAGTCAAATTTTAATGCTATACAAGCTCTTTAAAGGAATTAAGGGACTAAATTTGTGACCAGAGACCAAGATTTCAGTGCTTCAATTTAAGACTCTCGTTTTACTCGAAAAAGTTCAAATAATCAAAAGAATTTGCTCTCTCCCAGAGATTTCAAGCCAAAATCAACATTTTGTACTGCGAAAACTTTCATTTTCGTTCAGTGAAAAATATCAATTATTTGTGTTTAATCTAGCTATTTCTTTTTTTTTTTTTGTAATGATTTTTAAAATAATTTTACCCATCAATAAAAATAAAGAATTAATTAATAAGCAATTAAGAACAGGGCGTTTAAACTGTTTAAAACCTAATAAAGGGTTTTTCAAAGTAAGCCTAGCAAAAGTGTGATTTAATTGGTTCTTCTCTTAGGCTTTCAAAATAAAAGTTCTTAAAGGTTCTCGAAATTCTTTCAACTTTAGCTAAACGCAGACACGAACCACGTTTATATAAATGTATGTATATAGATAACCTTTTAAGATGGTTAGCATCTGCTGCAGTGTCCCACATTTAGAGTTGCTTTCTATATATATATATATGTAGGTGAACGGGTGAGGCGATGGCCCAATCAACGCTGTCAACTAATTCCACCACTCCAAAAGGCAACTGCACTTACGCAGCTGCTGTACAGATTGCAGATTGCTCCGGCGGCCCGTAACTCATAGCCCCAGCCAGCCGCAGGTCTTCCTCTGTCTCTGTCTCTGCCTTACCCTTTCCCTGTTCCATTCCCATTCCCATTCCCGTCACACTATTTCACAACAGTGGCATCTTCCTGCCTTGGCCACAGCTTTGACAGTTTTTCTTTAGTTTTACGCGCTGCTGAAAGTCATGAAGAAACTAGTGGGGAGGAAAAAACAACAAGCGGTCGGCCAAGAGAGAGGCAGCTGGCACGTGTGCCTTACTCTTCGGTATCAGTCGCAGTCTTCAGACTTAACTCTTTGGTCAGGATGCAACTTTTGCATGCTCTCATCTTTGGTTGCCTTCTTTGCCTGCTTGCCTGCCTGCGTTTGGTGCACGTGCCACACGTAAAACTTAAAAAATGCCGCACCAACAGCTGGCGCCAGCTGCATTCTCCAATCCACAAGCCAACACCCGCTCCCCGTATCAATTCTAACTGCTGCTACTCCTGCTGCAACTGTTGCTGTCGATAGCTGGTTGGCATTACTATGCCAGAACTAAGCGAAGCAGCAGCGACTTGCTGCATTTAATATGCCATTTTATACACTGCACAAAATTTTGACACACATTGAACACAGGTGAAACCGTCTTAGATAAATGACAAATTAAAGAAAATTTAAAATGTATTATGCCCTTTTGAAGTGGAATCTTTAACCTCGTTAAATAGGGGACGTGGCTCATTTGCTAAATTAAAAGAATATATAAGGAAGGAGAAAAAGGAGTAGAAGTTAGATCTTGTGTAACTTTAATTTCTAAACATCATATAGAATATCTGTTATAATGGATACATTTCATGTGCTTCATTTCAAAAAAAAATCGTAGAAATCGATTTTGAAAGGTCTTTAATTTATTTTTTAACTTTAAGTTTATTTTAAATCAATTAAAAAGACAATAAACTGTGTTCGAGTTTTAGATAATGCAATAAATATAATAAATATAATTAAAAAATATTTGAAATACATTTATTAGACCATAAACATTTTTAATAGCACCAATTTGAGACGATGAAAAAAACCTTGCCCCCGAACCTGAATATTTGGCCTAGAGCACTTTCTAGATACTTTTTGCATGCCACAGAGAAAAGGGTGCTACTGCTACTGCTGCTGCTGCTTGTGGCTCTGTGCATCCTCCAGCATTCTGTGCATCCTGTGAGGTGCGCGGCACAGGTTGGCGTCGTAATTTACCAACTATATCCGCCTTGTTGCCTCCTCTATTCTACGCTGTGCGAGCGAGCAGGCAAAAGGCAATGACAATCTCAAATGGGCGAGATTCAGCCACCTACCTCTAGCTTTCCACTACTATACCCCCCAACCTATCTTTCCACCTCGTCGTTGGCTGCTGCTGCTGGAAGCGGAAGCGTGCCATAAAAGTGGCATATTTGCCGCATCCTGTGTGTTGACAACAACTGGGCCAATGCCTGGCACTGTGGCACGGTGCTTTGTGGTGCACGCTGCACACGGCATGGCCCGCTGTGGTAGTAAATGATGCGCGATTTTTGGCGGTGAAGTCACTTTTCAGTGAGTTCCGCCTTTGTAATGCAGTGCAACTTAAGTAGCACTACAGTTTATTATTCCACATGGAAATCGTTTTCTTCTTTAACAACAGGAACAGCAACACAACATTCACAACATCCACAACAACAACAACAACTACAACTTTCTAATTGAGAATCTCTCTGATAATGTCCCATCTAAATGACAAATCATTAATTACACAAAAGAAAAGAAAAGAAAATAAAGTTTTTTTGTTTGCTACTTTAAAGAAACTTTTATACACTTTCGTTCGAAAATGCATTGGAGTCTCTAACAAAAAGGAAAATTTGACCCCTTTTAACTAGGCAATGGACACTACAGGCTATTTTTATTCGAATCAACTTTTTTCAATTTAAACGATTTTCAGAAGTTGTCTATAACTTGTGAACTTTTTGCTTTAATGTTTGCAAGGATGGTAATTTTTGTACTAAAGAATATTTCCTTAAAGCTTAGGATTGCATTTTTAGACTAACTATTGCATACTTCAGGGGGCAAAATGTCTCTTATTTCACAGCCATCGCAGTTAGAATGAGGTTAGATTTGTTTTCAGTTTAAATTCTTCTGCGAAACGTAACTTTGTGAGTTTTACCACCTAATTTAGCCCTTCAAATATGACATTTTCTTTATAGTATTTCTTTCTTTATTATATTCATAAAATTTTTCTTAGTTATAAACAGAGACGAGTTCATGCTGCACTTGAAAATATTCTATTTAGAAATATGATAGCTAATTCAAGATTAAATTTTAACTATTTTCTTTATATTACCAATTTCTTTAGATCATTTTCATCACAAAATAATAACTAACTCATTCTTTATATATATTTGTTTCAAAGAAATTTCACAACAATTTGTAAAATGAAAGCTTTTCACCATTCACTAGGTCGAAAAATAGCTGTCCAACTTCTTTTCAAGTAGAGACAATTTGGTCTTCTTAGTTGTTTCCTTATACACAGAACGAAATCTTAAACCGAAATATCTAAAACGAAAACAGAACAATTCACTTAACTAAATATTACTAATACGCGGTGTTGTCCCATATTATGAATTGAAATTTAATATAATTTAACTTTTGTACTCTAAATAAGAATTAGTTTATTAAGACTTTGAAACTTGCTTAAAATGTTCAATTTTGCAGTGTATAAAGTTAGGGAGAAAGAGAGCATTGTGAGAGACAAGTGCCGTCTTTTGCCTTATAAATATGCCTAACTAAATTAACTGCCCTCAAAGATTGACGACAAGGCCTAGAAAACAAAATACAACAAAAAAAAAAAAATAAACCAAAACAAAAACAACAACGAGAAATAGCTTGAGTGGAGAAGAGGAGTGAGGAGACAAAGACAAAAGGCAGAAAAAGGGGCAAAATTTATGTCGTAAATTTTCTCGCAAGAGGCTGGCAAACAATTAAAACAATGATAAGTGAGCTGGCAAACGGCAAAAAGGATCCAAACACACACACACACACACATAGAGACAGAGAGTCAGGTGTGAGACGTCGACAGATGGGCAGCGAGAGTGAGAGAGGAGGACAGGGTGACAGGGAGGGAATGGGTAAAGCAACTTCATTGCCTAGTTACGGTAAAGGCGACTGTCTCTGTCTACACTTCATCAACAGCCCAGCCAGCCGCTGGCATCTCCAGGTTTTGCCTATTGCTCTTTTTATACCTTGGTGTTGTTGTTGTTGTTGTTGTCGTTGGCTAGACAAAGGTGTCCTGCCTTAACTTGCCTGGAGACGACAGCAGCAGCAGCAGCAACAGCAGAGGTAAAGGTAATGGCACAGGCAGAGGCAGAGGGCGCCTGTAAGCAGGCAACGGACGAAAAATTATTATTTATAAATTGTTTGTTTTTTGTCTCTGTCACACAGCACACCTTTTGTATATGAAGAGAAAGAGGGCGATGACAAGAAACTAAGAGAGAGAGAGAGAGAGAAAGCGAGCCGAAATGGGGGAATTCCCTCTGCAACTTGACAAATCTTTTGAATAAAGTTTATGTCCACCCATACCAAAAAAAAACCAACCAACCAGCCACCCACCCATCATTCTATTGTCCTTGCTAGGCCTATTGTCCCCGATTGTTGAAAAACATTTTGCACGCTTCTGGCATTTAACATGAAAATTATTATTGCCATCAAGTTTTTGCTTTTGCTTTAACGCCCCTTCCCATTCCCCCAACACCTCAACGACCCATCCTCAACCAGTTCAAGTGCAAGCGCCCGCAAAATGCAGAAAGACATAAGACACAAGGCGAGGGCTGCCTAAAAAGTTTATGAAATATGACACATGAAATGCTTGAAAGAACCTTTTAAAGGACCTTTTCTTCCTTTTTTTTTAACTTTGCGAAGAGAGAAGAAGTAGAAGGAAGACGAGTCCTTCCAAAGAGTGGATCACAGTGGGATCTTAAGTTTTTAGAAAAAAAATTAAGGCACATTAGGATTAAGGATTAGTTTAGGATCTTTCTGGATGCCCCAATTGAAATAAAGGAAATTTATTTTTTAAACTTTGCAAGAGACTATTGAAAAATTGTGTTCAAAATTTTGAACTGAATTTTTGCGACTTGCAACAGGAAATTCTAAAAGCCTTTCAAAGTAGCCAAGAAATGAGTTTTTTTCAGATTATTTTTAGATGATGATTTTGACTTATGGCAGACATTTAAATTGTTATTCCAGCCCTCGTATATCAAATATATATACAAATGATTGGAGTGCTGCAAAAATTTTAATTAAATTCTGCCTGCTCCAACTGAAAAAATAGAAATGGAAATGAAAAATTTGATTTTCTCTTTTCCTCTCATTGTCTATCTCTCTCTCTCTCTCTTCCTTTTACTGCGTGTCTATATCTATCATTAGCTACTTTGCGTATTTCCATTTTTTCAGTTTTACTTTCTTTCACATTTCAATAAACAATTTTTATTGCTCTTTCGCGCAAATTAGACGGGGCCGGGGCCAGTTGTAATAATATTCCATTGCAATTACATTTCACTTCACTTTATTTAAGTTTTACTTTCTTACAATTAGAAAAGAGACACAGAAAGTGCGAGTGTGTGTGTGTGTGAGACAGAGAGAGAGAGGGAGAGATGTTTGGGAAATTTTGAAGATTTGCCGGATTTTATCCTCAACACGCAAAAGAAACAAGAAAAATGAAACGAAAACCATTCAATTTATGGTCAAAAAATGAAATTTAACTTCACTTAAAGCTATCAACCATAACGAAATTGTATGCCAGACCGAACATAGCCAAGAAGACCAGAAGAGAAGGACAGAAGAGAGTGGGTGGAGGGAAGGGGAGGGGAGGGTCTGGGGGAGTAGAACAGAACAGGACACACACTTAGTGTGACTCCTACCAAACCATATATAGAAAGAAGAACTATCACGTACCATGGCTTCTTTTCCTCCTTCTCTTTGGGTTTTTGTCTCACTGCCTCTCTTTCTCTCTTCTCTCTCTCTCTCTCTCTCTCTCCCTCTCTCTCTCTCTATCGTCTGTTTGCATTTTTCGCATGAAATTGACGTTTCATTTGTTATAATATGCATTGAGGCAACATTTCGATACTCATAAATATTTAACAGACATTCATCTGTTGGGGGAAACGTCATCGTGAAGGAACCACAGGAGGACAGAACAGAGCAGAGCACCACCAGCACCAGCAGCAGCAGTAGTAGTAGCAGGAGAAGAAGAAGCTGGAGGAGGAGGAGGAGAAGCCACCATTTTCTTTCTCTCTCTGACCTGGCTGCGTGCTGCATATCGAGAGATATCCGATATGGTAAAGATGGCCCCTGATACTACCCAACGCATGTGTGTGTGTATACACATTATGACCATAAAGTGGAGAAGGTTGAGGGAGGAAATGATGGTCGAGTTGGCTGTGGGGGAGGGGAACACACAACCAGGACAGAAACAACACAAAATACAACTGCAAAGAATAAAACAAACCCAATGCATTCACGGTAGGCAGCAGAGATAGAGAGAGAGAGAGAATCTCTGACTCTCTGCAGGACCTGAAGTGTTGTCAAGTGCATTAATTATTGATTTCAATAATACTTGACTTGCGAGTTTACTACATGCCGCTGCTGCTGCTGCTGCCACTTCTACTCCTGCTCCATGTGCAGCCGATCGAAAAAGTCAGGCAGTATTATTGAAATTCTGTTAACAATTTCACAATTAATCGGCATAAACAAACACCACCAAACTGCCAAGAATAGGAATACGGAATTTGATGATGTGATGGCCGGTTCAAAGTCGTTGTAAAGCAGCAATTTAAGGTTATCGATTAAAAGACACATCCCTGTTGATGATTTCCTTCTTTAAAGCTTACTAATTTGGACCACCTTAGAGAGCATAAAATTACAAAGTATCTTAACTTTTGAATTAGGTATGTCCTTTTTGCTAGTCCAAGATAATTTCTTTTGCTTGTTTCTTAAAATTCGCTGTATGATTCCACTTACTACAAAGAAGAAGTACTACAGTCATCACGTGCTGTGAGCTAGAATCTAATTTCATCTTGTGCTGGCCAATGATGTCCTGTAGATGGTGGCAAGTGCCTGGGAAACAAAAACATAATACAATGATGGAAATTCAATGGGAAGGATGGAAGGTCAAAGAGCTATTAGGCATTTAGTATTATATGCAGATTTAAATATCGATCTGTTGTAGTATATCGATTTGCGTTGCCTGAAAGTGGCTCTTAAATGAGAAAGATGGAAAGACAAGTTCAATATACGCGCCGCCTAAATGCTTTATAACTGTCTGAAAATGAGTTGAACTGCTTTTAAAACAAACAAACTGCTTGCCAAGTGCCCTTCTTCTTTTTCTTCTTCTTCTTCTTCATTTGGGTGTTGTGTTGGCTCGAGGTTCACCTTTTACCTTTTCACACGCACCGTTTGTTTGTTTAACGTTAAATCGCAACAATCAGCGCTAATTGGAAATTTAACAGTTCATAAAAAAAGTTAAGTCCTTGCTTTTGCCCCAACTACTATAAAGGGGAGAAGGAGGAAGGGGAGGAGGAGAAGGAGAAGGAGGATGATGGAATTGGGGGTGTGTGAAATGTATGGGGTGGTGCCTAGACTGTAGAGTAGTTGACCCAGTTAAAGCCCAAGGGGGATCCGCTTAGGCCTCGAATTGTATGGGCGGTGTTCGGAGGGGCGTGGCGAGGAGGCAGACTTGTGGTTATGGTTCGTCGACATGGAAATTATGATGTTGATGTAGGAGTACAGAAAAGTGGAAAGGCATACACACACACACACACACACACACGCACACAGTTACAGATACAGAAACATACACATTAAAAAACTATCAGCCTGTGTTTCATTTCACTTTCGAGTTGCCATCTCTCCATTCCATGCCGTCCGACACCCCCTCACACCCCTTTACCACCCACTCACTCTTTTTGTAGCTCTCTAACTGTTCTTCTATTTCTATTTGCTCTCAATGTTTTCACGCTGTAGGATAACCCTAATTTCGCACCACTAATTACAGCTCCATTGCAACACCTCATTCACACTCAACCCACACCCGCACACCCGCACACCCCTAATTTCCCTTTCCACTCCCCCACCTGGCAACAAACCTCTCTCTCTCTCTCTTTCTCTTTCTCTCTCTCTCTCTCTCTATCTCACCTGTTCGTAATTATGCGAAGTGAGTTTTGCTACTTAACTCAGTTGGGAAATATCGTAATAAAAATTACACGAACCAAAGGAAGAAAAAAAAAAAAAAAACAACACTAACAACAACAACAAAAGAAAAGAAAAAAATGTATACGCCAAATGTTGTGCAAGAAAAACCAGAAAGCAGAGGGCAAAAGAGAAAAAAACTCATTAGATCTAAGAATCGTCGGCTTAATACCCTGTAAAAAAGGCTTTACAGCGTGAATACTATAAATAGTGTGAGAATGATAGCCATAGTTGGTATTACACGTAACTTAGGTGAATTATATTTGCAAGACATTTAATTGGTAACTTCCCCTACCTCTAATGAGAGGGGTTTGCTAGAGGTTTACGCGAAATGTAACTTTACTTATCACAGATTAGGTAAAATTTTGAGTGACATTTATTTGTATTATGACAGAGAACGTTTAAGC
Source organism: Drosophila nebulosa (assembly GCA_024703675.1). Classification (NCBI taxonomy): domain Eukaryota; kingdom Metazoa; phylum Arthropoda; class Insecta; order Diptera; family Drosophilidae; genus Drosophila; species Drosophila nebulosa. The sequence goes on along the minus strand of JANFPS010000003.1, from coordinate 2,987,013 downwards.
AAGAGAGAGAGAGAGAGGGGAACTTCATCGTAGCTGAAAATTCTGCGTTTTTTTGTGACAACTCGGCCATCCAATATTCAATTAACTCCTTGTCATGAGTGATGGTTTATTTTCGATATCGATATGAATAAGGGCCCCGATAAAACAATCTAGCGGGTTTTAGCGGAATGCAGCTGCATTCAAGCTAAATGTGGTTTCTATATAAATTGCCGTACGCTATTAATTGTCTGAGGTATTTTAATTTTATCTATGAAGTTAGAACTTACCATTCATAATTGGCATTTATTAATTAAATGACTTAACTGTGGCTTTTTAACATATTTTAGAAATGATGTAAACATGAAAAACGTCTCAAAAGTTTTAAGGGGTATCAAAGGGAAAAGGTAAATGAGCTACACAAAATAAATAAACTAAATATAAGCAGAAGAAAAAGGGAATTGGGTTAGAGGTAGCAGCAGCTGAAATCTTTAAATGAAGGTGGCTTCTAGTATGCGTTTCTAACTCTTGTGTCGTATATTTTTGCAATTCTTTTTTTTTTTTCAAACTCATTTCAATTGCCACACACACACACACACACACACACACACTCGCATGATTTTTTCTTGCGTTTTCTGGTTTTTTGTGCCCCGAAATCAAATCAATTTCAATTCAATGGAAGTAAACTAGAAAACTTAACTTGCCTTCGACTAAAGTGCATATACTGTACGATTATATGCCTTAGCAACTTTACGACTGCTCCAGCACATATATACTCATACAAGAAATAACAACAACTGCAAACTTTTCTTTTTTCTCCTCTCTCGGTCTCTTTTTTTTGACCAAGTTTACACATCTCACAAAACTTACCAAAAAAAAAAAAGAAAAGAAGAACAGCCCGAGAGGCGGAGCTGAACTTTTCTTGCAACAGTTTTCTCTACTTCTTTCTAGCCTTTAGGCTTCGGCTTCGGCTTTGGCTTCATAAGGGAAAATAGAAAAAGTTACCGCGATTTTTAAATTGAAAACATTGTGGGGCAAAAAGCAAAAGCAAAAGCAAAGGCAGGCGGCAAGTGGCAAAGATTAAGCGTTCAGTTTAAGAGGTGAAAGCGAACGAACGAAAAAAAAAAGAAGAAAGAAGAAAAACGAAAACCTAAAGAGAAACATTCGCGTTCCACCATAATAATCGCTTTAATTACAATTAAAATGAAACTGTAATGACTTTGTTGTTCTTGTTGCTGCCATGAAGACAAATGACTGGACTAGCAGCAGCCATCCAACCTTCCAACCATCCAACCATCCGTCCATCCATCTATCCACCTAGACAACGCCCAGACAACAGGAGGCAGGGAGCATGGAGCATGGAGCAGGGCACAGGAGGGCCAGTTGGCGGCGGCTAGGTGAATAGGTGGCCAGAGTCAAAGTCGTGAAATGCTATTATAATGCTAATGACATTTAATCGTTTTTGGTTTTCAAGAAGATTCCCGGACAGCTCTATAAAATTAGCATAAAGTTGAAGTTTTTCTCCTCTCCCACTTTTTCTCTCTCTCACGCACTCTTACGCTTTCGCGGCCAAAAGGGAGGGCGGGCAGCAGAGGTTTTTTATTTTAAAAGAATGAAAATGAATTGATTGGTCGAGTTCATTAGTAATTCATGGACATGGACGTGTTTGGTGAGGAGCAAAGTGGAGGAGGTGAACGCGGGTAAGGACTATAATTTTAATGTTCAAATATCAATCAACTTTTGACATTACATTGTAATCATTAAGGATATGACATTTACTCACTGAAAAGACAACTAAAAAATCAGTTGAAAAAGAATCATTGGAAATTTTCTAAAAAGCAAGTCAACTTGCGATAGAAAAATAATGTTTTAAGCCTGACGTTCAGTATTTTAGTCCTATTAAAAGCCCCTTGAAATGTTTGCGCGGAAAAGTATGCAACAGTGTTGCTTGCCTATGCTCTTCTCTGCGATTCTCATAACTTCATGTAAGTTCCTTTAAATTGAATTTGAGCTTCTTGTTTATGGTTCTTTGCCACTCAAACCTGGAAGTAATTGCGTAGTTGAAATCTTAATAATTGTCTGGATTGTAAGATATTTGTCGTTATTAAATTCTGTAAAATTTCCTTTTTAGATAGTATCCTTTTAGAAAGATTAGAGAGAATAAGCTTCCTAAAAGGTTTAATTTGCTTTTTGTGGGCTCGTCTCTAAAGCTTTCAGAAGGCTTCTGGATTCTTCAGAGAGGTTAAAGGGCGTTTAACTACTTACCATACAAAACAGATGCTTATCAAGAAATTGTTTGATAAAAATTAAATAAAATTAAGTTTTATTGATACATTTTATATCATAGAATATTAAATATGTCTTAGTTTATATAGTTTATATGGCACATAATACAGACTTAATTAATGCTGAAAAAAAAAATGTATATATATACTTGTATATATGTATATATATTGGAAAAAAAATGGTTTCATCGTACAGCTAGCAACTGGAAAGAGAGAGAGAGAGAGAAAGAAAAATCGATTAGGTAATTATTGGTAACAAAATCAACTTAGGCTTCGGGTTTTGCCAATTAACAATTCCCCATCATAGGCAATAAATCAATTTTAACGACCATTCCTAACCTAATTAAAAACCCTCGAACCATAAAAAGTTTTTATGATCTCTCTCTCTCTCTCTCTCTCTCGGTCTAACCAAAAAGAGAGAGAGAGAGAAATAAGCAAAAACCAAGAAAAACCGAAATGCTGTAAAATGTAGCAGGCAATTAGGCGCCGCCACACACTGGCCAGAAGCAGTAGGAAAAGCATCAACAGATGAAGATAAAGATGAAAAAAGTCATACCGAATGAAAAGCAAATATTTTTATTGGAAGAAAGAGAGAGAGGGGAAAGATGATAGATGGATGGGATAAATGGAGATGGAGATGGAAATGAAGATGAGAGAAAAACTGCTCATGTCGAAAGTGCCAGGAAATGTGGCTGCATTGACAGTTTTTCAAACACTTGGACAAATAACTAGAGGGATGACATTCAGAATGCACCTGGTTCAGGACCCAAATGGCCACAGATGGATGGACAGACGGATGGATGAATTTTCTGCATCCTCCTTCTTTTAATAGAGAAGTAACCGCTTGCTTGACACGCTGTTAACTTTGGCCATCTCCGCCCATATCCTAAACTGACCAAAAACAACACCGCCAGAAGAGAAAAGTAGGCAAAGGTTAGAGGTGACGGGTGACGGGTGAGGGGGAGAGGAGAAAATAGGAGAGGCGACAAACTGCAGTGACAGAGATATGTATATATGTATGCATGTATACTTATATAGAGATGGAGAGGTAAAGAATAACAGAAGCATCTTCTTCTTGTTCTGGTTATCGCCTTGACATGTGTGTGTCCTCGACGAAAAGAACCGCAACAGCAATGAAGCAGGAGATAGAGAGAGAGAGAGGAGATAGGTAGCAGAATGTTGGGAACAGGAGTCGGAGTCAGGACGATACTGTGGATTTTACGCACTGCTAAATAAGCAATTTGCAAAATGTCCAAACCAATAACATAACAAATGACACCCCAGCTACAAAAGCAACAACTCTGCGGTTAGCTTGGAGAATATGTGTGGATGAGAATGAGACTGTGACTGAGACTGAGAATGCGACTACGACTGCGAATGAGTCTCTCCAGTCTGAGAGCATGAAGCAGCAGAGAATGGAAATGGGGTTAGCCTTGGTTGGCAGATAGAAAACTGAAGCTAATGAAAATAAAGGTTAAGCCAGTCGCCAACAACAGACGACGAGTGTGAAAATTTTTTTTTTTTGCTTACCCCAAACTCCCTCCTCTTCTCCTTTAACCCCTATTCTAACTAGCTAGCTCCCCCAACTCACCTAACTAACTTTATTCCCCTTTCTAGTTTAGTTTTTTGCTCGTCAGGCAAATAGTTTGAGGAGAAAAAAAAAAGGGGGGGGGGAGGAAACCAGCAAAATGGGTAGCAAATTGATGAGTAATTTTTTTTCTTCTACTTCTTTTTCGTTTGCCATCGGTAATAAAATTCTGGTGATAAAATTTGAGCTAAGAGTTTGAAGCAAATTGAGAAAAATGTTAGCCCAACATGCTTAGAGATATAACTTGAACTCATTTTTTAAGTCAGGCTGTAAATTGGAATTGCCAATTGGATTTTAGCTGAAAGTTTCTTTGAGAGATGAGGTGAGATGCCATTCCTTTTTTAGGACTTCAATCAAAGCTGGGACATTGGCCTAAATAAATGGCTTGTGACTGCTTCTTGGGTTAAAGGTCAAGTGGATATTTAGGCACATAGAAAGTGCCTTCTTTAGGTTCAAAAACTATTCAAATCTTTCGTTTTGTAGGTTAGTCAAAATGCGTTTTTTTGTGGAAAGATTCTCTCGCTTAAAAAGTAGATTGATATTCTGATAAATCGGTGTTTAAAACTTACAATTTTCGAACCCAAAAAAATGATTTATTTATAATAATCTTCAGGGTTGCTTAATTCTTTTCATTTGGCGAGGTAGATTATTCTAAAAATATTTCAAATTTGTTGCATGTGTTTTGTGTTTTTGCTTAAGAATGCATTTTAATTAGTCTTAAGTTCCTAAAACTGAAATGAATGCATGTGAAGCACCGAAACACTTGATGCGGCCTGCTCAAGTTGAAAATCTCATTAATTGGCCAGCCTAAGAAATAAACTGATGAAATGGCTCCCCAAAATGGCCGCCCGCATACTTCAAATATTAAAGGAGAATTCACTTCCACTTCATTGCCAGGCACACACACACATACACACAGAGAAAGAGAGAGAGAGAGACAGGGACAGAGATATATGTATGTAGATTCCCTAGGCCAAGAGACAACAACGTCAACACAAACCACAAAACATCAAACTGCGAACAATTTGAGTAGGGTGAGGGAGAAGTGAAGTGAGGTGAAGGATACGCATTGGAAGGGACGTTAAGGTGCGGGGTAAGGACATAAAGGCATAGGCCGAAGGACTTTGAGGTTAGGCCGGCTAAACGCAAAAGCGTATAATTTACAGTGCACCTTTTAAAGAGGCCGAAGGGAGAAGGAAGAAGGTGGAAATGGAAATGGAGACGGAGACGGAGATGGAGATAGAGATGACAATGCATATGACAGACTTGCGTAGAAGGGACTAACTCAACACCTCAGCAAGCTAACGACAAGCAAGATGATCACAAGGAGAATGATGAGGCGATGGCTGGCGGTGGGTGGGAGTGGTAAGCATTTTAATGGCAATGGCAGTGGCGGAGAGAACGATGATGATAAAAGCATTGACAGGCAAGGCAAGGCAAGGCAAGGCAACGCTAGGACAACGACTGTTTATGAATAAAACGTTGATGGTTGAGAAGAGAGCGCTACTACGCATAATTGGCGTAGGACATCTTGCCTTGGTAGAATGGGCTGCTGGCCAAGGCCATCGAATGGAATGGGTTGTGCCTGAATGCAAAACGGCTGCAGACGTGCCGGAAATCAACTTAACACAACCGCAAAAGCGCAATCTCCTTTTTTGGGGGAACCTGCAACAAGCAGGGACACCAGCAGCAGGAGCAAGAGCAGGAGCAGGAGCAGAAGCCGTTAGTATTCTCAAACCAGAATTTCTTCTTTTACTTCGTGTGTGCATGCGTGTGTGTGTTTGTGTGTGTGTGTGTTGGCATTTTGGATAATTGGTGTGTCCATGTTTTTGGCTTTCTCTCTCACTCGCTCTCTCTCTCTCTCTGTGTGTGTCTCTGTCTCGAGGAGAGAGAGAGAGAGTCCCAAACTGCACATTAAGTTAGCGCTTTGGCCCCGTCACAAATTGACTTAATGACGACGCTTTGGTGCAACTGCAATCCTGGATATTTCGACTCGGTGTCGCCCTTGTGTGGTGCCATTTTGTTCACTCTTTGGTTTTACGCATTTGGATTTTGTCCGAATTGTCGTCCGTTGTCTGGCTCCCTCTCCTCGAGAACCATCTCTCTCTCTCTCTCTCTCTCTCTCTCTGTCTCTGTCTCTCTCTTGTCTTCTCTCTCTACTCGTAGTGACGGTGGTGATGGTGGTTCCCTGTGGTCTCGTAATGATGTGGTAATGTGTCGCGTCTGACACACTTGTTTGCCATCTGCCATCTTCTTCATTCTCCATTCTCCATTTTTGCCTTGGCGCCTTGGCAAAATAATAAATTACTCTGGCCAGTCGCTCGTGTCGATATGCAAAAATGAATGCTCCACCACCGTTCAGACAAGCGGTCAAAAGGGAAATTAGAAATGGACAAGTCAAATGTAAGAAAAGGCAACACAAATAATCCCCAAAGATCCCCAGCACATTCGACTTTACTTTGTGTCCAAACCAAAAAGAAAAACACATTATTGAAATTAAACCAAATATGTTTAAATCCACCCTTAAAAATCCCTTTGACTGATTAGAAACACATAAAAAAAAAAAAATAAACAATAAATATTAGAAAGTGTAATTTCTAAGAACTTAACGAAGTTTTAATACTCTGTTTGGTCAACACGATGGAGAAACTGCTGCTGCTCTTTAACTAAAATTAATTCTAAGTAGTATATAGATAAGGTTAACTGATTAATCGATTTTATATCTAGAAAAGTTAAACACAAGTTTTGAAAAGTTTAGACAGTTGATAATACAATTTGTGTATCTCTCTTTACGCTTTCGTTTGCTGTAATTCTCAACTAGTTTAAGCGTTGAAGAAGCTTGGTACGCTGTCTTAAGCTTGGTGACCTGCTAACATTCTTTTGTGCTGCCTAAAATTATTCTCAAGCGGGCGTTAGGGTTTTATTCCAAAGAACTACAGTAGCAGCTTCTACAAATTGAAGATAGTTATTTGAAACCGAATATAAAATCTTCATGTATAAGTTTTAATTTAAAACTTTTAAATACACGATTCATTCAACATTTAAGCCTAATATGATAGATCGAATATAAATGAATAAAATTTCAATCTCATATCTTTCCACAAGCTAAAATTCTTTTTTGCTTTTTGTTAGAGTATCAAGGAAAACAATTGAAAAATTGTGAAAATATTAAAAATAAACAGACTAAGACAGAGAGGAAGAGAGAGTAAGAGTAAGAGTAAGAGTAACAGACAAAGAGAAAGAGAATGAGAGGATAAAGTATATTGCATTGTTGTTTGGGCTTTTTCGTTTCGGTTAGCTATTAATCAAAGCAAATAGCTTGCTGGCAAAGATAAATATTTAATTGCCACTCGACAATAAGAAGAATAGGAACAGGCAACAGGCAACAGGAACAGGCAACAGTCAACCAGTTGGCCAGCCAGTCAGCCAGCTAGTCAGTTTGTGAGCCAACCAAGCACCGGTTAGCTAGGCGAATAACCTGAGCCCTCTCAGGCCTTTTTCTTTTCATTTCATTTCTTTGCATTTCATTAGGAAATTGCACAATACCAAATTCAAAAACTGAAATAAAATAACCAGTAACAGCTCCCCCCCCAAGCCCTTCGCAACGATACCGGAGTTTGTCCAGGAATGTCAGTACTTAGATGGGCAACTGTCAACATGTTTCTTGCCGTGATTTGTAAAGACCGAAATATTAGCCATTTTATTTATAATTCTCTCCCTGCAAGAATTTTGCATTTTGTTTTGATTGAGTCAAGAGAGAGAGAGGGAGGACAAAGAGGAAGACAAATTGTTGTGGCAGTTAATGTAATTAGGTCTGTTCTGAACTAGAACTGGCCGCACTTTTGTAGTGATAATTAATTATATTGTGGCTTTTTCTTCTACTTCTTCACATCTTCACTGAGCAAACAACAGCAGCAACATCATTCTGCCAAGTAAATTGACAGTAGGTAGAGATATGCCAGATTGTAGTTGTTGTTGTTGTTGCTGTTGCTGCTGCTGCTCGACAAATTGAAAACGCATCCGGCAATTTAATATTTCTCCTCAAAAATGTTCTCTGCGATTTATCAATGCTGTGGAAAGCCACAGAGCATAGTGCAGCAGGACACGACAGGCCAGAACCGGTTAGAGGGGGCGGGCGGGCGGTGGGGCGCCGGGGGAACGTCAGTTAGACCATCAAAATGTTATTTGCTTTTCCTATTCGGCTTTTACAGCAATCAATTTGCTGTGGCTAGCCCTTAATGCAGAAATATTACCAAACAATTTGTGTTTGCAGTCAATCAGAAATGTGGCTAGGCAACATTTTTAGCCATAATAAAATGATAAAAACAATGCCCCAAATAGTTTTCTTTAATTAACAACACAGAAAACAATATCAAGAATAATATTATTCCTCTCGCTTTCTGTTGGTAAAATTTAAAATGAAGTTTAAATGGGGCTTCAATAATTTGCTCACATCAAAAAAACAAAAAAAAAAAAAAAATAAAACCACAAAGCAAAGCAGCAAATCCAGGGAAAAGTTGATCTTACGTTGATTTACGAGCTGGGAGAAGACAGCGTTATGGTTCTATTCTCTTCCGTCTGTCAGGTTATCTGTCGTGGCTTGACTGAGTAATTAATTCAAAAATATTTATTAGTGCCCGTCGTTCATTTAATGCTGCCAACATTAATCAAACACTTTTGGCAGCAGTAAAGTGTTGGTTAACGAGTTAAACATTGAACTAATCAGTTGCGATTCAGTGTTGGTCAACGAGATCATTGTAAAAGCACTTTGAAATGCAATTTGCACTTTGCCTACAATTCCAAAATTAGCCAACAAATCAAACACGCATGGCGCAGTTAAGTGTTGGTTAACGTGTCAAACATTAAACTGATCAATCGCGATGCAGTGTTGGTCAACAAGGTTATTGTAAAAGCACTTTGAAAGGCAATTTGCCTTTGCTTAGTCTTTCTTCTTCTATGTAAATATGTACAAAAGTTTTTATCTTTTGTTAATGCATTTTGTAAATTAATTACCGACTTTTGACATTTTTCAATATATATGTTTGTAGATATTTTATATACATTTACACTGGCAACTCTGGAACTTTGCAAACACTCGCGTTGATTGTGTCAAAGCTGAAGATTCTACAAAAACTTTAGGCTGCAGCTGAAGCAAAGGCAGCAGCAGCAGCAGCGACAGCAGCACCAAACGATGATAATTTTTAATATGAAACTTAAACAACTTGAAATAAGAAACTTTGTTTTTTTTTTTTTTGTTAGAGGCGGGGCAAGAGGCGACGGCAATCAAAATTATTAATTTAAAGAAATTTTCTTTGTCAACTTTAAAGTTGCTGTCCAAATGGCAAAAGGTAAACTTTATAAGAAGGAGACAAAAAAAAAAAGAAGAAGAAAATAAACAAAATGGAAGAGAAAATTTTCTACAATTATTCGCCATCTGGCTGGATTTTCATGCCTGATTGATATGCAATAAACGGGCCATTTTCCCCCCTCCCAATCTGTCTCTGCTGCTGCTGCTGCTGGACAATAAGTGACTAAAATTAAGGTAGTAACTAGAAAGCGTTGCAATAGTGTATAACCGATGGATTGCAGTCAATGCACGTCGAGGCAAAGATGCAGACGCGTCATCAATTCCTTTGACATGTCCTGCGGCCATTAATACGATGAAGACGAGACGAGACGAGTCACTGACAGGAGTCAGAGTCGCAAGTCGCAGTCGCAGTTGAAGCGAAGTCGAAGTCGTGTGTGTCTGCGCGTTTCCGCTTTTACCTTCCGCCATTTGCCTCCTGCCTCCTGCCTCCTGCCATTTGCCTCCTCCAACTCCGATATATACCTTCTCAAATTAACCTGACTGCGTCCTGCCTATACCCCAACCCATCGCATTTCATCCGGCTTGGCAAATCTCCAATCGCAGACGGAAACATTTCGCAGTCATCAGTAGAAGCAACGGAAGCCAGGACGAGGCGCCGCCTCTTGCGCTGAAGCTCATTAAAAATGCAACACTGCCAGGAGACACAGGAGGCAAAGGTCTCAGCTCTCGGTTCTCAGTTCCTCAGCTGCTCAGCAGCTCAGCATTGAACTCTCAACTCCTTCTTCTTGTTCTTCTTCATCATCTACTGGTTCTTCAATCAAACCCACAGGCGGCTGACTGACTGAAGGACTAACTGACGAACTGACTCACTTGACTCGTGTGTGCCCCTCTTCATTCACTCACTCATTCCTGTAGCTTTCTCTCTGTCTCTGCTATATGCTGCTTATTGTATAAAATGCCATATTAATGGCTGTCAATATTGATACTACTCATCACCGTAACGGGCGTAGCCTCTAGGGGGGAAGGGAGGGGTTTGTGGCGCCTTTATTGATATTCATAAATCGCCACATGCCAATTGATTGCAAAGGCATACTAATAAAAGGAATATATGTATGTACATATGTGATACTTTTCAATACTGAATTAGACACATAATGCCAAAATATCTTTTTATCGTTATAAAGTTTCGATTTTCAACCAAATTTTTATCGATTTCTACTTAAAGTTTACTTCAAATTGTGCCATAAGCATTTTTACCTACAGTTTTTATGAAAGTTTATCTAATATTCGATTAATTCGATTTTTGACAATTTTTATAGATTTTGATCGAATTTTTACCAAATTGTTTTTAGTTTCTCTTTCTTTACGAGACATTAATTCCGTTAATATATTTAATCACAAGAATGGTTATCAACTTTCAAATCGTTTTTCTTTTTCTATTAGCCGATTCATTTCCCACACAAAAAAGAAAACTGAATTGAGATCTTGCTATGGAGAGACTTAAGACTTGCGGTACAAATGGGGATCCCTCTTTGGCATATTCAAAATTCTTTTATAAACTATAACTAACTGCGCCCATGAGTCATCACAATCATAACCATAATCTATAGGCATGAGAACCAATGAAAACTCTAGCCACAGTTGCCTCTTTACTCCATTCCACTTCACTCTTCGTCACTCTGTGTATGTGTGTGTGTGTGTGTGTGTTTGTGTGTGTGTGTGCAAGGACGACAAGTCATTTTGTGTGCTTATGTTAGACATAAGACTTTTCGGTTAGCATTATCATTCCATGTGGATGGGGGATTGTGGCATACAGAGAAGGGTGAGCGGGAATAGAACGGGGGTCGGGGCATTGAAGCTTTGGCTTCTATTGTGGGTTGCTATGACTGCCGAAATCCAACTGCCAATATGCAATTGCAATTGCAGGTTCAGTTTCAGTTTGCCATTTGCCACTATCTACTATCCAATAGTCAGTTTCTTGTTTCAGCCTGCTCTCAGCTCAGCTATATTCTGCTCTGTGGCTTTTGGGGTTTTTGTATCCTTTCAACGGCAAATGGCACACACACACACACACACACACAGAGAGAGTGCTAGAGAGAGGGAAAGAGAAACATGCACGATTCGATAATTTACAGTTATAATTACGTTGATTGGCATATATATTTCATTAGATGATGAAATGCATTCAAATCACAAGTATAAATTAGTTTGATGAGTTTTGCATTTGCCAACAGATAATATATTCATCGCCTCTCTTTCAATTCACCCCGCCCCCCCCCCCCCACCCTCCTCCTCCTTTGCCTTCTTCTCCCCTCGTCACGCCACATCCCTTTGTCATTTGTACTTTCATTATGAAATCGAGAATATATGTATCTTTGACCCAATATCTTTTGTATACAAATTTTCATTTGCCATTTGGTGGGAGAATTTTACCTTTAATGAAATTCATTTCATTAGCCAAAATAATAACAAATCAAATCTTTCCTCGCTCTCTCTCCTCGTCCTTTCCTCTCTATCTGTCTGTCTGTTTAAATAGCCGACAAAGTGTAAAAGTAAATTTTCCAAAAATCAACATAAAAATTTTTACCAACCTAAAAACATCAAAAAACGGAAAACTAAGAAAAATTGTTGCTTTTACGTATTAATCAAAAAAATGCATTTTTATTATACAAACACTGCGCGAAAAGGACGTTAGGCCGTAGAGAGAGAGATATAGAGAAAGAGAGTGGGGAAAAAGAGACTATTTTAGGACAAAAAGAGCAAAAAAAAATTTGGGAATAAAAATGATTTTGAAAGTTGCAATCCGTTCTGCCCCTTAACCGCCTACTCTACTCTTCCATTGGCAGGCGAAAATCCATTAAACTTTTACGACTATTGTAAACATTAACTTGCATATGCAATTTATGGTATGTGTGTGTGTGTTTGTGTGTGTGTGTATGTATGTGTATGTGTGTAAAAAAAAAGAGGCTAAGCGCCGCAGGATTTGCCATTTGAAACTTGCCCCATTGACTCGAACTTTATATGTACGAAGGAAATGTGTGAGTGTGTGTGTGTTTCTTTGTGTGTGTGTGTGTGGACATTCATATAGCTATATATAGTATATGTGTATATCATGTTCTTTCCAACATTGTAACCAACGGAGATTTTTGATATATTTCAATACTCTTACCACGCAAAGGTTATAGCAGAGTTTCAGTTCGATTAAAAGTTTTCCAAAATTGTATTTACTTCTATATAAATTCTCTTAATCAATTCATATGTACATAGTATATGTATCTTTGTACTACATGTCGTATGAGTAATATGCAATTTTTAAACCTGTTTTTCTAACTCAAAATGTTTTCTTATTTTCAATTTTTCAGTTTTCTTCAACTCACAAAACAAAATGATCTTCAATTTGGGGTAAGTAAAATAATAAAAAAAATTTATTTTTAAGAACTTTAAAAAAAAAACTCAACTTATTGAAATCAATCAATCTTTGGTTAGCATATGACAAATTTTGATTAGGTATAACAAATAGTCCAAATGGTGATGGAATTTATGGTGTGGAGCCAAAAGAAATTAAACGAAAGTTGAGTAGTGTTTGGAGAATTCTCTATTTAAATTGCGGCAAAAGGATATAAGAACTTCGCCTGAAGGAATATTCAAGGATTTGTTTGGTTAAAGGAAATTCTGTAAAGGGAAATGCGACAGCAACTGCTGCGGGAAATCTTTTCAAGAGCAACGCGACTATGACTACCATGTATAAATGTGTGTGTGTGTGTGCGTGTGTGTGTGTGTGTGTGTGTGTGTGTGTGAACAAGGAAATGTTGAAAATTATTTATCGGCAATGTGTGAACTTTGTATAAAAAGTAGCGAGCTAAGAGGATAGGAAAATGTGGAGGGAGAGTTGCTTTGGCGTTGCAAAATGCAGTTGAATTTTGTTCTTCTTCTTGCAACGACGCTGACGATGACGACGACGACTCATTTCGTTTTAAAATTTCTCATCATCAGCATGAGAGCATCATCATCATTGGAGCATCATTCCATAAAATGGATAATTTATGGCAAATTTATAATGTTGTAAGTGCCAACAAACTTGCTGTAACTATCCATAAAAGGTCACACACACACAGAGAGAGACACACACCACCACCTACTGAGGCCAAAAGTGAATCTCTGTGTGCTCGTAAAGCAAACTGGGCCCAGCAGCAGCCGCCCATAGATAAGGCCAAAAAGAGGCGGGCAAAAATGGAAGTGGCAAAACGGGAAGCCGCAAAAGGCGTCGCTGCATAAATATTACAAAATCGTAAATATACACGCCCCATGGCTCTCCCTCCCTTTCTCTTTCCCTCTCTCACTCTCTCTCTCTCTCTCTCTCTCAGTATGTGCCAAGCCATTCCAATGAACAAAACAAATTTTTAACTTGCTCCTTATCCTCTGTTGAAGGCAATCTGTGTATCTAATTCTCTTTTTATTTTTATTTTTTTGTTGAGATGTCCAGTTTTCAGTGCGAACAGGATGCATTTTGGTATTTTGGCTGCGTAAATCTAGAATTTCTATCATCCGCTTGTCCACCGGGTCATGAGTTCTGCATGGGTGTAGACGGGGCAAGGCCAAGGCAAGTGGACAAATCAGAACAGAAACTATCTGGTATAATCTTATATACTCAATCTTTGATTGATTATCGGAATGGGTAGGAAATCCATTGGGTTAAGATACCGATCTATAGATCGGTATTATTATTAAAAAAAAGAATCTCTTTTGCAATCAGTAGCGAATCTACGGCTTTGAAATGAGGAACCTTTGCTCCCTTAAGTAGGCAACAGACTGTTGAGAAACTTGACTTTTTTCGACTTATAGGTCAGTCGTGGAATTTGTGTTACCTTCTATGGGTTAAAAAAAAAAAAAAAACGCAAACGAAACGTTTAGCATTTAGATGAATGTTTATTGTGTATTGGCATCCCATTGCTCCACCCATGAAGCTTCAACTGGAAGCCATTTGTGAAGTGCAGTCGCAGTGAAAAGTGTTGGCCTGAGTTGCATTTTGCTTTTGGAAAATTTTTTTGATTTTTAGCTTGGGTCATTCGCCTTTCATTTTTGGCCCCTTTTTTAAACTTGGCATGTTGCTTGAATCTAGAGCAAGGGAAGGGGGAAAGGGGAGAGGGAGAAAGGCCACTTCTAGGCATTTTATTTATGCGTGAAATGTCTTTTCCAAATCTCTTTCTCGCTCTCTCTCTCTCTCTCTTTGTGTGTGTGTCTGTGTGTGTGTGTCCACTGGGGTCCACTTCAACAAACGGAAATTACAACTTTTTTATGGTCTTGTGCGAAATAAAACTACATACACATACTTATATAGCCCATAAATTTCAGTGGACAAAAACTAAACTAATTCAAGTTACTTTTTTTTTTTTTACTCACTTGATATATATATATACATACATATATGTATATATATTGGGTTTTTCTTTGTTTTTTGTTTTTTTTTTTTTGGATTAGATCCTTTGCCTCAATTTGCAGTCTCATCATATTTCACTTCTCGGCAATTAGCAGCAAAATCTTATTCATTAGCTCATTGGCCAATGGTTCGGAGAGTGTGTTCAGTCGAGCTGCTAGAAAATCACCAAATTTGCTATATAAAAGCTCTCTGGGTCCCTGCTGGTGCTGCTGCTGCTGCTGATGATGATGATGATGGTGACTGCTGTGATGTGTATTGCCAATGGCTCTACCATGGCCACCAATGGGCCCTACTCCGCCCATGCCAAAACTACTTGAGGGCGAGAGACGTCCACCTAGGCCACCGGGCATCATATCAACATCAACCACACGCGATTCATCATCCTCTTCCTCCTCCTCATCGAAATCATCTTCAAGATCATCATCTAAATCCCCAGCATCGGCATCGATTAGCTCATTGTTGGCATTGATTATTAAATGTGGCGGGGGCGTGGCATATAGAGCAGCAGCTCGGGCAGCAGCAGCAGATATACCACCTGCCGCAGCACCTCCAGTAGCAGTTGCACTTGTTGCTTCTCTATTTGTCGTCATCGTCGTCGTCGTCGTCGTCGTCGTCTTGCAAGGCAATTGAAGGCGTGACTTGAGTTGTTGCTTAGTGGCTGGTCGTATTGTGGCCAATTTTTGTCTTGTCTTTTTCAATATTTCACCATCTTCCACATCGTCGTCGTCATCGTCGTCGTCGTCGTCGTCGTCGTCGTGAGAGTCATCGGGCTCATCTTTGATATAGATCGAGGGCGAACTGCTGCAAGAGCGTGAACTGGATAACAAGACCTGAGCAGGCGATGTGGCGGTTGCTGCTGTGGGCGTGGCGTTTGTTGCGGTCCCAGTTGCGGGGACCATAGCGCTGGCTATTGGAGTCGAGGGTTTCAGTGAGGTTAAAGTCACATCCGGTTGCAATTGCAGAGCATGTAAATGCTGCGCCTGTTGCTGCCGTGCCACAGGCAACTGACTGAGATTAGGCAATATTGTTGTCGCCGACACTGCGACCGCTGCTGCAGCGGATGTTGCCAGGGGCAGGGGCAGGGGCAAGGGCAGGCTCAGAGGTAACACAGCTTGTGTTTGAGGTAAGACTGTTGATCCCGATTTTAGTTGGTTATTTGGATTGTTTGGATCACTTGGCGCAAAATATTGATATTCATCATGGGTAACACTATTATTGTTGTTGTTAGTATTGGTATTGTTGTTGTTGTTGTTGTTGCTGGGATTGCTAGTATTGTTGTTGTTGTTGTTGGTGACATCAGCCGAATTTGAGTCATGCTTAATGCGTTCACGAGATCTGCAATAAGAACGAAACGAAATTGTTTAGAAACTTTGTGAAATATTAAAAGGATATGCCAACTGACTTACTTTCTCTCTCTAATGACCTCCTTAAGAAATGCCATGGCATCATAATATTCCCATTTCGATGTGAAACGCTGGGAGCCCAACATTTTCTCATGATTCAATTCACGGCGAAAGATTTCGCGCAACGAGGTGAAAGTCCTTTGCACACGCTCGCCATTCACATTGAACATGCGTCCCAGTTCGTTCCATTTGATGGCCTTCTTTTTGTCCGAGCGCTTATAATGGGGCAGACGGCAGTCCCACAGTATGGGATTCTGGCGAACTAGCTCGATGAGTCGGCGCTTTTCAATGTTGTGGCGGGAGAAGGCCATGGTCATGCAGCGCAGTTCTGCTTCTCTCTCTCTCTCTCTTTACGTCTGTGTGTCTCTCTCTCTCTCTCCCGCTCTCTCTTAACTTTTGCTACCAAAAAAATAACTGCGCATGTCTTCAATGTAAACGGTTGAAACTCGGATGCTGCGCGTTTTGTTTGTGTCTGCAAAAGAGAAATTTCAAATTGCAAATTTATAATGCTTGCATACTTTTTGGCGCTCTACTTTATGGAGTTACTCCAAAAATGCTTCAAAAGGGTTTGAGGATAGCTTACAACTCAATCTCAGCAATTATAATTTTCTTAAAGTTCATTGAACTCTGTGTATGTGTGTGTGTGCGTGTGTGTGTGTGGGTGCCCCCCATCCAAACGAACAGGTGTGTGTGAATCGGTGCGTTGGGTTTGAGTTATTTACTTTGCTTTTTACAAATTATTTCAATTGATTCAATTTTTGCAGTGTAGCTAACAACAAGGCAAACTCACTTTGTTTAAAGAAAAATCAAGAAAAAATAAGCGAAAAATGGAGAATTATGATATGTGCGAGAACCTCTCTGCTTTCTAAAATATAAACATATGCAAATACACTACAAGAAACGAATACAATTGGTGATACATCTGCCACCTGAGTCAGCAGGTTGCCAATTGGAATATTTTCATCTTTCAACTGGGAGAATTAACTTAAGTTTTGTACACAACTTAACAGTTCTAGTTAGCCCAAATTAGCGTAAAGCCAAAAACAGTACTTGAAAGTTCTGTAAGTTCTTGTTATACCTTTTTGAGGGCCATTTATTTGTATAACGCCAACGTGTAGCGACAGAGGGGGCTACAAACTTTATAGCCAACTAGACTACAGGAATATACAAGGCTTAAAGTTATCCTTTTTAATATTCTCTTATAAATTTAGTTCTAATTCTCAACTAGTTTAAGCGTTAAAGGTATAGTATGACTATAGACTCTCTGCAGATGATTGGTAAGGTTGTTAGGTAATTCAAATTATTTAAGTGTAGTCAAATTTTAATTTCGATATAATCTGTATATAAATTGCTCAAAGATCTTAATCTTAAGATGATGCTTGCATTTGGTATGATCAATCAACATTATAATTAGGATCTTGGGAAAACTTATTAGCTCAAATTGTTTGCAGTGTTGTTGAGAATCTGTTGCTAAACAAAAGCCACCTTACACACACACGCACACACATACACATACATTTAGTTTAAAGTAAATATAAACAATTCTTGGAAATAAAAGTAAGTGTGTGGTTGGTTTTTGTGTGAAATATTGAATTATTTTTATGTATGCGAACAAGTGAGCCAAAAAATTTTCATTTCCATCCTCTTTGCCTCAAAAATTGAATTGTTTTTCATTTAGATTCTAGCCGAATGGGCAAAAGTGAATGAGATTTTCTTACCAATTTTTGCTTTAGTATCCTAGTGAGTGGCTCTATCCCTTTCTAACGCCCATTCGCACGGGCTTTTTCTCTCTCTCTCTCTCTCTTTCTCTCGTTCTAGCTCTCTCCCTCGCTTGCTCACACGCTTTTGTACCGCTGACACACACTTTTTTTTCGTTTTTTTTTTTTTTTTTTTTTTGGTTTATTTATAGCAAAAACAACGAACTGCAAACGCAATTTGCAAAAACTTAATTATTTGCCAGAACCAACAACAACAAGAAATAAAAACAAAAAAAAAAAAAAAGAAATGTATATAAAATTTTTATATCTAATTCAAGAGCCAAAACAAAAAAAGAATTGTTTTAGCTGATTAATTAGTTTTCAATATTTTGTGAATTGTTGTTTGTTTAATTTGTCTTAATTTTTACACTGCGAATGTTTTGCAAAAAGAAAAGATGTTTTTTTTTCTTTTTTTCGTTTTTAAACAATTTGTTTACAAAGTTGTTGTTGCTGCTGGCTGTTGTTGGTGATGCTGTTGCTGTTGCTATTGCTAATTCTACTGTTGCTGTTGCTGTTCTCTATTAACAATATATGTAGGTATGATGTATAGGTTGAGGCTGCTGACAAAGTCGTTGGAATTTATTTCAATTTATTTCAATTAACAACAAACGTTGTAGTTGCCGCTGTTGTTGTTGCCGCTGTTGTTGTTGGTGCTTGTTGCTGTAGCTGTTTTTGTTGTTGTTGTTGTTGTTATTATTATTATTGTTATTGTTGTTGTAGATGTTGTGTGGCAGCTGAAGGCCCTGCAACAACTAACACAAAAGTCTGTTGAATAATGTTGGCGAGGCGTACAAAATTTACCACAAAAATTCCATTCTGTATATAATACATACACATATAAATATATATCTCTGTGTGCTTGTGTGTGTGTGTGTGTATATACACAAATAAGCGGGCGGACGAAGCGGCAGCAGCAACAACAACAACAACAGCAGCAGCAATTGCAAGCCCAATTAACAATATTTTCTATTTACTTGAATACGTTACTTTTGGCTTCTTTGTTTTTTTTTGGTTTTATTGTTTTTATTTTCTTTGTGATTTACGTTAGTTTATCGTTTGGTTTTTTTTTTTTTTATTTGTATATATTTTTTTTGGTATCTTCTGTTGCCACTTTGGTTGCGTTTTCACAAGATACTTTTGGCAGCAGCAGCAGCAGCTTCTTCCTTTTGCACGTTGCACGTTGTGTGCTCTCCTAGTTTGATTTTCACAACTTGCCCACAGAAACCAACTGTAAACGAACTTAATTTTCTTGCAAATTGGCGGCGCAGCAGCCGCCACAATGAAACTGAGAGAAGCAAACACACACACACACACACACACGGAGAGAGAGAGAGAGAGCGTAAGAGAGCGAGAAACTGAGAGAATTTTGATGCATTGAGGGAGAGCCGTCGAGCTGTAGGTGTGCTATGAAAAGAAAGAGCTCTCTCTCTCTCATTCTTTCTCTCTCCTGCTCGCTCTCTCTCTCTTTCTTTCTTAATTGCTGATGTCGTGTGTTTATTGCTGCCGAGGATGCTGCTGCTGCTGCTGCTTTTTGCTGCCACCGTGCTGAGATGTAAACAATTTTGGTTTTGGGGGGAGGCAAAGAAAGACATTGCCACCGAGAGAGAGAGACAAATCGTGAGAGATATTGGGGGAGACACACACACACACACACACACTGACCAAGAGAGAGTCAGAGCGAGAGAGCGAGAGAAATTCAATTGCTGCTCTTGCCAATGTGTAAACATTTTGCGGCTCTTGTTTCGGGATTTATCAACTGTTGTTTATTATGTGTGGCAGAGTGGCAAGTTTATCGCTTTTAAGTTGATGACTAATTTGAAAAATTGCTGATTAATATATTTTAGGGGCTAAACATTCACATTCAACTACAATCAAAATTTTCAAAAACAAATACAAAACTTTTGTTTAACGATCTTTGACCCTTAGTTCCTTTTTATAGGTATTATTTATTTATTGATTACTTGAATACCCCATATAAACATTAAGTTGGTAAATAATTGTATGCCTTTAGTTTCTCTTTGTGTGTTTGATAGATTAGTTTTGATCTTGGGACTTATATTTTCCATTTTATGAAACTTTAAAAGTCAGTTAGAATTAGTTATTTATGTACACTCCTCATCACTTGAATAGGACACCTCCAACGTATGTTTTCCATAACACACTGCTCCCTAACAAATAAAGCTAGCGATCCATGAAAGATTATTTATAGTTATGTTTTAAACAAATGAAAAACTTCATGATACTGCTTTAGTTTATAACAAAAAATTGTTTCTCAAAATACACCAAATTTTGGCAGGCAAATAATGTAAGTTAGTTTACGTCTGCAAGCAATTACGTTTTGAAGTTTGCAATTCAAAAACAATTAAAGATATTTAGAATCCCGAATTTCGGCATATTCGAATATATTTATTTAGTATTAACACTCACAAAATAGTTTAAAAAGTGTTTTTGAAAATTTGGCAAGAGATACAACCTTTTGCTTAAATTTTTGTTAGCCAAAATTAACTTTTAATCTGTTTTCAAATTAGTTCAAAAAACAAGTTAACAATTTTACGTATTTGTAGACTATATCATAAAATCCAGTCGTTCAACTATTAGGTAATGGCAACATACGAACTTATAAGATCAACAGAGGAAAGTTATTCAAGAAAGTTGGAAAATTTGAATAGAACCCCCCCTTATATCTATCTTATTGATCTGCCACTAACAATTAAATTTATCTAACCCTAAATGACAAATGGTTTAAGCAAAGATTGGCTAACAGTTTACCAAATTTAATTGAAAACAAAAGCAACAATTTGCAGGCGAAGCAACAGCTGAGAGCGATGAGACTACTCACACACACACACACACACACAGAAGAAGAGAGAGAGAGAGGAAGTGAGCGAGAGAGACTGAGCCAAAGAAAGAGAGCAAGGGTTGGTCTTGGGTTTTAATTTGTTTTTTTTTTTTCCAAATTGGTAGCAAAGGGGCAAATATCTTTGACCTACAGTTAACAATGGGGAGCAGAGCGAAAATTCTCTCCCTCAGTTTGTGTGTGTGTGTGTGCGCGCTCACTCTCTCTCTCTCTCTCCTGGTTTAGCATTAATCAACCAAAGCTGATGCTGCTGCTGCTGCTGCTGCTACCGCTGGTGCTGTTGTTGTTGCTGATGCTGCTGCTGACATTTAACAATGCGAACAAATACAAATAGAGGCACACACACACACACACTAACGAATACGTACAGACAAACACAACAACAAATATTCAATTTGCCGCCTTGGCTCTACGGCTACTGCCTGCAATCAACTTTATTGCTTGGTCCCCCTGTTATTGTTGTTGTTGTTGTTGTTTATTTTGTGCTGCCGTTGCTGTTGTTGTTGTTGTTGTCGCCTCTCATTTGGTCATCTGAAAAATAAGCTTCAGAGCAGCAACAGCAACAACAACAGCAGCATTCACATTCATATTTATCAATCTTTTCGTACACTGTGTGTCGGCCTGTTCCCCATTTCCCATTGTTAGACTTATCAATACACACACACACACACACATACACACACACACACGCACACTAAGATAAATATGCTTTTCGTACACATTTCAAATAAAATTAATGTAGATTTAATGGGCAAAATATTGTAAATATATTTGCCATTTTCTGCATATAAATTGTTTATTACGAATTATTCTTATTTCATTTATATCCTTTTTAGTTGTGTTTAAAGTATTTGTTATAAATTTCATATGAATTTAAATTTAAATATAAACACTTAATTGATCCTTAATAAACTAGCCAGCTTTAGCCAACCTAAAGACTAAAATAGAAATTAACTCTCAAATTGGATCAAATTCTTTAAACAATTCTGTTGAGCGAATACTTCTATTCCAAAGACAATTACTTTGCCCAAAAAAAGGGAATTCTCTCTGTAAATAATTGTTTTTAGACTAAATATTTTGTCTTAATTGCATATTTCAAATTGAAGCAGTTCTTAAAGCATGCCAAGCAGTGGTTCTTGTGGAATTTGCTTAGTCATTTTCAGATTTCAGCTTATTGCCAACTATTACTATTTCTCTCATACCAATAGCATTAATAGGCTATTGGTTTAACTAAGGGACTAGTTTACATACATATGTAGATGGACAGACGGACAAATCGATTGGGCCATCTTTAAGGGTAAAATAGAAGTAACTCAGGTTATTTGTCCAGTCAAGAGAGAATTGCTAAATCTAAAAGCTTTATTTTCGCTTTGGCACTAAACGGCGCAAAAAAAAAATTGCGTTTGTTAAGAATTTCCATAGATTTTACTAGAGTATTGCCACTGGCAGGGGAAACGTCATACTTCTCTCCAAAAAGAATACAAAATTGATAGACTTACCTTGCTTTTAAGTTAATAATTGTTAAATGCTTCTAACCAATGGCAATTTGAAAATGTTTGCTGCACTTTTGGATGACACTGTCAAATTAACATAAAGTTAGTGTGCCCAAAGTCGCTGATAACTTAAAACCCTAAATTGATACTTGATTAGTGTGACAGTATATAATAATTCACCGTTTATTAAGCAAATGGAAGGGCCATACTGAAGGCAGGGGATACATCGCATTAAAGTTTTTTCATTTGCCAGATAATTTCATTGCTTGAGACAATTGAGACTAACATTAATGCTAATTAAGACAATATTTTTGGTTTGTGTATATGTACATACATACATATAAATTTATTTGTTTATTTATCCAATGCACATCCAATGGCCATTTGCCTACCTAGTCTATTGCCCTTCCCTTCACCTTCTCCTTCTGCTTCTTCTCCATCCACCAACATTTGGCTAAATGTCAGAAGCGAAAAAACAAAAAAAAAACAAAATAATAATCGCCAGAGCCGTATGAGATAATATTTAAATGGATTTTTAATGGAAACAGACGGGCAGGCCAGGCAGACGAGCGAGAAAATCTCTGACGACTGCAAAAGATAAGCCACAAGGCAACGACAAGAGAATGCGGGCAGTGCCACACATCTGTATATATGTATAATAAGTACATACATATGTTTGTATATATGTATTTGTAAGTATGTATTTAAATGTACATACGGTGTACACGATGTTTATACGATAAGACATGTTGAGATAAATGAATCAATGTGCGTCTAGTTGGTCTTCCAAGATAAGCCAACAATAGAAAAATTCAAGAAAAACTAATAGACAAGAAATCGAACAAGAAACTGTTGACAAATCTAATGAGAGTTAAGGTGATTTGTTGATTTTCCAAACATCTTTTCAGAAAGAAAGCAAATTAAAGTATCTTCCTTACGTAGAAGGTCCTCGATTTCAGGACCGCATTTGGAAAGATGTAAAACCCGGACCAAAAACTTTCTAAGCAGTTTCAATTATGCCATTTTGTAGTGTCCAAAAAGCCCCATAAGGGCTTGACATTAAATTCATCAAGTTAACCCATAAAAGAGTGATTGTGATACAAAATTTAACCACATTGTTTTTTTTAGCCTTGGTAAGCAAGTGAAAGCCTCTTTTATTGTCCATCAATGCAATGCAAAAAATCGGATTTTGTATTTACCGTATAAACGTCTGGTAGCAAAATTGTTCTACCATCCCCTCCCAACAATATGTCGGCCTAAGACTTACGCCTATCACAACCCTCAAGCTGCTAGCCCCAAAACCCTCAAGCTGCACTGCACCTACACCCTACACCCCCCGCATTTACCCTCTGCTGCAATATGCCTTTGCAACCTATTCGGCTTATGAGTCATAAGTCAAGCCGATTTCGCCTTAAATACTTCACCTCAATTTGCTTGCTACAAAGTGGTAAGCGAATAGTGGGTGAGGGGTGGAGGGGGGAAGGGGAAAGGGGTGGGTGGTAAATGGCAGACTCCTCTTCAGATTCAAATTGCGATTTCTCGATGAGTCACTGACCTGGGCCCAAAATAAAAATTAAAAAAAAAAAAAAACTATAATTTTAAATATTTCATAAGTTTGCAAAAAGTTTTTGGTCTCTCTCTCTCTCTCTCTCTCTCTTTTCATCTCTGTCTCTGTCTCTGTTTTTTTTTTTTTTTATTGTTTCTTTTTACGTTTTCTTTTACTGGTTCAAAAAGTTTGTCGTGTTTGTGTTTGACTTTGACTATTTTTCCTTGACTCTCTTATCGTTTGCTGCTGCTGCTGCTGCTGCTTCTGCTTTTGCTGAGTGTTGTTGGTGTTGCCGGTTTTGGACCCCAATCGTTGCTAATTGGGCCAGGCCAAGTGAGTTTTTGAGAAAATATCAAGTAAATTGCCAAAAATAAACCCAGCCTAGCCTAGGCAATTAAAATTGTGTCTCTGTGTGTGTGTGTGTGTGTGTTTTTTCCTCTCTTCAAAGGCCGACAAAAAAAAAAAAGGGGAAAATTAATAAAGAAAATGGCAGTGAAAAGCTTTTGGCCAACAACTCCCTTTGACAGCAATTAACATAAATTATACATATTAAAACAAGGCAAGCGCATTCAGTCGAGTGAGTGAGTGAGTGGGTGAAGAGAAGGAGGCAAGGATAAAAGTTTGTGGAAAGGGGAAAAACTATCTTAAAATTTATCAAATAATAGGCTCAATCAATTTTCACCACTTAAGCCACATTCGATTCAACCTTCAATAAAGAGAGCAACAAAAAAAAAATAAATAAATATTAATATTCATTCAACTCTCTCGAACAACTTTTCCCCTTCGTTTTGGCAACCTTTTTAGTGCAAAGTCAAGCGCGTTCAATTACGTTACGGCCAACAAAATAAAAAAAAAACACTTAACAAAAAAAAAAAACAAGAAATAGGAAAACGAAAAAAAAAAAATTTGTATTTACTTTTTCTCGCTACTTCTGGGATACAATATTGTAATTTTGGCTGCCTTTTCCACCGCCAAAGTCAAAAGCAAACGAAATGAAAACAAAAAAAAAAACATATAAAAAGAAAAGGCTGCAAAAGAAGTGCAGAGAGTGGAGTGCGGCGGGGTTTGGTGTGGGCTGCTGCAAACTCAAATCAGAGCAAAGCAAAAAAAACTTTGAGCAAATAAATGCAAAATAATATAATGAAAAGTTGACCGTAAAAAGATGGCCCCTGCCTGGGCTTGAAAGTCTGTGTTCCAGGGTCTCTCTCTTCCCGAAACTGAATCTCGTTCTGGGCCTGGAGTATCAAAGAGTATAGGAGAGAAGACAGCGGCGACGGCATGGAAGAAGACAAGTCGTTGCACTCTCAATGCGCCTTTCATGGGCGTAACAAATAGGGGAGAGAAACCAAATTATCCTAATCTGAGTCATTTGTAAGAATAATAAGACAAATTCGAAACTCTTGACCAGACAACGCACAAGAGAAATCCATACCGATACTAAAGTGAATCTAAATCAACTGAATCTACCAGTAAATCACCAAATTCGAGGACTTGGGGGCTCTACTTTAAAGCTTCTCGATGACCTCATGGAGATTGCTCAAATTGATAATTTGGAAAGAAGCCGCTATGCACTGTCCTAGTATCTGTCGTATGATTTGATCTATGAATTGTCCAATGGTCTGTCCTACGATCTATTCTTTCATCTGTTCTATAAAGTGTCTTCTGATTAGTCTTATGATTCGGCCTTTCTTTCTAAGATCTGATTTATGATCTTTCTTATCTGCTCTGCGATCAATTCTATGAACTGCCTAACGATCTGCTCTGTGATCTATCCTATGAACTGCCCCACGAACTGTCCTATGACCTATCCTAAAAACTGCTCTGTGATCTATCCCTATGATTTGTCTCATAAAAATCGAGATGTGAAAAATTATTAATGCAAAATTTTGATTACTTATACAGGGAGCATTCATTTCTCTAATTTTGCCTACGCCTCTGTTTGCCAGTGCGCCTAAAAGCACACACTTCATTTCTAAATAGAATTTTGCAATTCGCCAAAAGTTTTTTTGTTCCGTTTTTTTTTTCTTGCCCTTTCTTGCCTCATTCAGTCTCTTTCTTTTTGGATGATTTTTTTTTTTTTTTTCCGTTTGCCCATTACTTGGCCATTGATTTCAATTGAATTTTTTTTGTGGGGTTTTTTTTTTTTTGCCTTTTTAGCCATTGGTAAATTTTCGTTGTTGTTTTGCCTTATTTTAGCTTTCTTGGCTTCCTTTTGCTTTACCAATAATTTAATGTGCAATTTAACAAGAACAAAAATTGCAATTTCACTTGAATATTTCTTTTCGTTTTTTGTTTTTTTTCCCCTTTCTCACTCACTAATGATAATGTAGATGGCTTTTGTTGAGAAGTGTTAAGTAAATTTCTGAGTGTGATTATTTTTCGTGAATAAAATTTTTCTTTATTCCATATGCTGGGTGGGAAGAGTATATATAAAAAAAAAAAAATAAAATAAAATAAAAATAAACGTTGAATTATAATAAGTGCAGAGTTTTGTTGTTGCCTTTAACTCTTTAACTCGTTGTGTGTACTATCAGGATCAATTTGGTTCAATATTCCTAAGAGAGAGAGAGAGAGAGTGACATAGAGAAAGGGGGCGGGTGCAGGTGCGGGTGCGGGGATCGGAGTGGCTTAATGACGGTAACGATAACGGATGCGACGCACGGTCTTGTAGCGATAACCATCCTTGGCCAATTCAGTGCCCTCGGGCTCAGCAGCCTTGACCTCGGCAACAGCTGATGGCTCTGCTGCGGGTGCCGCCTCAGCTGGGGGCAGGTATTCACCATTGGTGGCAGCAGCAGCGGCAGCAGCCTCATCGGTGGCCTCAGCTTCACGACGATGGCGACGGAGCTTGAGGCGACGCACGGTCTTGTAACGGTAGCCATCATCACCGAGAACGGTCTTCAGCTCGGGGGCCAACTCAACCTCAACTGGGGGCAGATACTCGTTGCTGGGCTCGGCCACTTCGGATACATCACGACGATGACGGGCACGGAATTTCAGCTTGCGGACAGTCTTGTAACGATAACCATCATCGGCCACTTTGGTATCACCAATGGCGGCGGCATCGACTGGTGGCAAATATTCCTGGCTGGGGCTATTGTCCACCGGTGGCAAGTATTCCTGGTTGGGCACCTCACGACGATGACGGAGCTTCAAACGGCGAACAGTCTTGTAGCGGTAACCATCATCGGACAATTGAGCGGCCTCAGCTTCGCCCACGGGTGGCAGATATTCGGCAGATGGTTCGGCGGGTTCGGCAGATTGGGCAACGGCAAAAGCCACCACCAAGCAGAGGGACAGGATGCCAATGAAGAGTTTCTAAACGAATCAAATAAAGTCAAAAAAAAAAAAAAAAAGGATTACAAAAGAAAAAATCCAATGTGATCTAATGGGCTTACCATAATTTTGATAGATTTATCAGTTGGTAAGGCAAATTATTCGTAGATGTTTCTATGTCGAAGGTATTGAACCCAATGATGTCTTGCTCCAATTTGCTTTGCGTATTTATAGGAGGCAATTCACAACGAAATGGATCAAAATCATCAACTCCAACTATCCCATCCATCTATCTGTCCCCCCATACAGGTTTTCATTACCAATCTCCAAAATAGATGAGATGAGAGAAACAACAAAAAAAAAAAGTGAAGTGCGCATCAAAGCCAACGATGACGATGAACGACGCTGTCGACGACGGGTTCTCTCTATTAACCACTTAAACCGATGACGATCGACGCGTCGATGGCTCGAACACGAACTCAAAACTCAAATGTGTCCGCCTCCGTCTTTGGCTTTGGTTTTCGGTTGGTCTCCCTCCACCAGGCACTTGAGTCAAATTATTTTTGGATCTGGTTTTCAAGTCATTCAAGTGTCTTAACAATTTGACAAGAAATTTGTTTGCTAAACTGATTTTTTTTTTTTTTTTTTGCTGGAAATGCTTTTCTCATGCCCATTAATTTAATTTTCTTGCCATTCGATTTTTACGCTAATTTTGACTTGAAGAAAGAGAGAGAGAGAGAGGAGCACTTAAGAGAATGAGCAACCACTCGAAGACAAAATAAAATGTTCTGACTTCTTCTGACCTTGAAATGTTGCCACATTTTACGCGTTTTGCGTGTGTGTGTGTGTGTGTATGCTTCCTGGTCCAAGCTGAGAGCCACTTGTGGTTATTAAGTAATTATATTTATTATTATCTAACGAGATCGTTTTGTTAATAATGCCTCTGCCAAAAGATCATCCAAACTAAACCGACCATTAACTTGCCTCTCTCCATCTATTTTTATGCCCCTTTAGAGCACTTTACATTTATTACCTTTTAGCGCTGATTTCGATTTAGAAAACAAATTTGAGTTCATTTCTATTTTTAGTTTTTTACCAATAAAATCTTAAAAATATTGATCTGATAATCTGATCTTTAAAATGTTGAATAAATAAGAGAGCTTGGGAATGGTGGTTTGAATCGCTTTATTCGTAAACAAATCTAAGAATTAAATCTAAATCTATGGGTAATCTTTCCTTGCCAATCTAAAATTGACGACAATGGTTGGAAGGCTAATGCTTGTTAGCTTTTACCTGTCTAACTATTTTAGATAAATAGTTCTTTTTTTTTTTTGATGTGCCAATCATAGACTCATAAGAAACTTTTCAAAAGCAAAAGGCCAACAATTTTGAGTTTGAGTTAGTTTTTCTCTATGTAATTCTAATCAATTAATGTTTGCCTGCAAAATATTCGATTTAACGTTCAGAAAGAGGTTAGGCCACTCTTATTTAAACAAATTTCTTTCCTTCAGATTGCTTTATTCATTTTCCATTTTTCTTCTTTGCCTTTTCATGACTTGTTAAGAAAAATAGGCCACGTTTATGACTTAGCTTGAATAGACATTGAGCAGTGCACTTTAAGAAACAAATAACATTTAAATAAACTTTATGAATTATTGATTTTTCCTATTAAATGGCGATAATTGTTTTATGTGCTGCAACTTAGTTGAACATTCTTTTTATATTTATTTAATAATTTCATTTAATTAGTTAACTTAAACAAAAGATACATTTGTTTTGCCACAACAAATCTCTAAATAAATTTCATTGAAAGCGAAAGATGAGATAAAGTTAGAAAGGAGGGAGCGGAGGAGAAGCAGAGATGACAAGTCTGTGAGTATACAATGAATGCGTTAAATGTATGTATGTAGTATGTATATCTATTGCTGCTCCCATCATCAATCCCATAAATTCCGACCAATTTATTTTTGACAAACAAAAACGCATAAATGCAAAATATGTCGATCAGCAGCACTCGGCAAACACAGACGAGAGAGTAAATACAAATACATGCAAACACACAGAATAAATGCGGCCAAATGATGACAGGCCAGGCCATAATAAAGCAAATAATATGCAGCAACTGGCCAAATGGACAGACGATTGGACAGCAGCAGCAACAGCAGCAGCAGCAAGCAAGCCGAAAAATTATGCATTAAACACACTTTCGGTCTTTAATTGCCGCCGCACCACCACCACCACCTATTGGTGGCTACATATATAGAGGAGCTTTACAGCTATCATCCACCTCTATCCAAAGGATAGCCACCTATGTATGATGATGATGCCCTAGCCGTGGTGTGTACTCCGCCAGCCGTTTGTTTGCACTCGTTCGCCATAAGGACAATGCCAGGGATAATACCTTCTCGTGCATTAAAATGAAATTAAATGGATGCTCTGGCAATTTATTGTATGTACACATATACATACATAGATACACACACACACACACACTTAGACCTTTGCATATCATTGTTGTTGTTGTTATTGTTGTAAAAGCATTGCTGCTGTTGCATATTTTATAAAGGCAAAGATAGAAGAACGGGACGATAGAGGAATAGTTGAAGCGAGGTGTGGGAGTAGCTGCATTTCATTTTGTTTGCATTTCCGTTCGTGTCTGTGTTGTATTCCTCATTTTTTTTTTTTGCTTCTTTGTTGTTGCTAGTCAATTTAAATCGCAATTTTGGCCATGCCAGCGACAGGTCGTATGCGTAATATGCTGTAACAGAAATGTAAGTGCAATCAGAACGGCAAGCGAGCGGTTAATCAAATCAATTGGAATATCAAGCAACTCTCTTTTGCCTAGTCTCATATGCTCAGTTAAAATGAATAACATTAAATGAATTCGATTTTGGCAATGGATACGATGCTTTATTCGCATTGATCTGATCTGCCGCTGCTTTTGAGTTTATGTTTGCTTTTAGCACTAAGATTTAGCAGTGGGGATCTTTTGATTTGCTCAAACTTAATGAAAAGTTCAATTCTTAAAAACTTTAAAGAACTTTTGGAATGTTTTTTAGACTTCCCTTGCAAACATTATGCGAATAATGCCCATAAAAGAGACTATTTTATACAATTTTATAATGTTCTTTTCTCAATCGATGTTTTAAAGTTAGATAATTCATTGAAATAGTTAATTTTTTCCCAAAAAATTCGATCAATTGCATAGTTTAGGGGGTCAAATTTAACTCACTTTGCCTCTGTGCTAAGTGGTCTTTGGTGCCTGGTTACAAGCCGAATTAGGTATTGAATTTAGAATAACATTTGTGTCTTTTGTTGTTTTTTCGATGAAATATGAATGAAGTTTGGCTCTTGGTTTGTCAATGATTCATAATCATTCGATCTCTTGTTATAAAATTATTCTTCTTAATTGCTTTTTAAAGCAATTTATGTTCATGTTCGTGAGAGTATTAAAAATGGGTTACTGATTACGGCAGGCTTCGTTCTTGGCTTCTGCCTATGTTTGTCTTTAGCTGATTATCCTGCGTATGTATGGGCTCAGTTCGTGTGCTCCTCCTTCTCACTCAGCCTCTTTCAAGCTCTCTATATCTCTCTCTCTCTCTCTCTCTCTCTATCGCTATGGCTGCCTTTCGCCTTTGACATTGCCCATGATAATGTGTCATTATATTAAAAGCCTTGCAAATATGTACATACATGCGAGGCATGTACGCCATCTACCGGCCAGAGGTTGCAATAGCAAACTTTCAACTCCCTTGACTACCATCTACCCTTTGGAAATTTCATTAGCGCGTTTCTGCCGCTGCTTTTGTGGCTCTCTCTCTCTCTTTCTCTCTCTCTCTCTCTTTTGCGCTCTGTTGTATATGGTCGTAAAACTAAGACGCCAATGGGAATATGGTTTAGTGTCTGTGTGTGTGCTTTTGCTTCTGTGTGTGTGTGTGTGTGTGTTTGTGTCAAGTGCAGCCTCAAAGTAGGCAATTAATTTGTTAATTGGCGTGAATATTGTTAGCCAAATTGATGGCAGTTGTCGACATACTATAGCTAACGGAATCGCTGAAAAGAGAAGCATCTCTTCGGCTAAGTAAATTGAGTTTTCGCACTACTCACCGTACATTGCGAGCCTAGGACACAAAACTAATTGGGTCTGATAAGTGGATTTTGGCGTATAGAACTCGAAATGAAATTGATTGATAGATAGATAGATAGATGTAGATATCTTTGTATTAGGTGTCTGTAACTTAGATAAGAGACACAATTAATAGAGTGCCACCGAAGAGTTGACCAAAGTTATGTGATTAAAGTTCGTTAGGCATTGGAATCTCAATCAAAATCCAATTTACTCACTCTCTCTTTCTCCAATGCTCCAGGCTTGGCTTTTGCCATATGCTCCAAGACTTAACTTAATTTGACCTAGAAGTATGCAATTGTTAGTCAAGGCTTTCACACAATAACAATAACAAATTGAGTACATTTTAGTTTTAGTTTTCCTTTAATTTTTCTTCGATTGAAAAGAAAAAGGGAAAATAATTAATCGGTAAATCTAAGTAGATAGTTGGTTTTTCTTCATGGCTTAACCAGCAAAATGGCAAAAGGTTAATTTGAATCAAAACAAACGATTAAATCACACGCTGAATATGAGTTTCGGTTGTCATAAAATCTCTGCTTAAGTCTCAGTTTCAGTTGTCATCATTTTATGATCCCAAAAAGGACATTCGTCTCCATCTGACAAGTTTAAGTATCCATCTACCCCCAATACATATGCAAACGACGAGGGTAGACTGAATAGAAGTTGTCCGTTGGGACAACAATTTTGTTTGGCAGTAAGAACCATAATTAGATGATAAAAGGTAAATTAAAGTGAAATTTTTTACTCCAACTGATCTGAATGATATAAGGGTTAGGAAAGAGTTATTTGATTTGATTGATGATTACTTTACAGACAGCCCTCGTTTATCTGTATGTGCTGTTAAATTTACACACAATCCTATTTATTTTAAGGATTTACAAATCCATTTATATATGAGCTTTAAAAAAAAATTATCTTTATATTCTCCCTTGTTATGTTTATAATATATTTATTTGTTGTTTTTGCTGCCTGTTCTTTTTGTTTTTACCTTTATGTTTTATTTATTTTTTTTTTATTGCTGGTTGCTCTGTTGCTGTTGCTGTTACTGTGAATGGCATTTGCAATTCAAAATTGTATTGCAGCATTTTTTTGTCAAATGCCTTTTCATTGTTTTTATTTGCCCCTCTCAATGCTCAATTCTCCAGCCAACGCACAACAAATACCGTTTCCATATCATGTGTACATGTATACATATATATACGCTATATACATACATACATATATAGCTGGCCATTTTATGGCCTTTTGATCTTTTCATTATGGTCATCAAAATACATAAACCCCTAAAAACAAAATACAAAGGCAACAACAACAACAGTAAAAAGAAACATAAGCGCCTCCGACCGGCACCGCCCCGCCCCGCCCGTTCATTCTGATGATTTGATTACACGCAAAATGGGGTAAATGCGATTTTATAGCCTAGCGCGAAAGAGAGAGAGATAGAGTGAGTGAGAGTGAGAGTTAGCAGGGAGGTGCAACAGTGCGTATGATGAATTTGGTTAAATGGCTCGATGCGTAGTCACAAAAACTAAAATGCGCTTTAACCACATTTCCATGTACATATATATAAATTGCTATTTATTTATAGAGATGTACATACTTATTTATATGTATATCATTTGGGTTTTAGCATTTATTTAGACTAGGCGGCTGCTGCTGCCGCCTGAGCACCTGCTGTGTGCGTGAATAAATATGGCGAAATTGTTGATTTATTTCTGGTTTCTGATTGCAGGCAATGGCAGGGTGGGGGCCCCTCTTACACACACCAAAATGCAACTAAAATGCAATTAGCAGTGACGACTGCTAAGTGTTCTTGCTGCTGCTCCTCAACTGGGCTTAGCCTACATCATCATCATCATCATCATCAAAAAGCATTACGCATTTCATGCCATTAGTTTTTTGCCCCAAAAAGAGACATCTAACTGATGTAGAATATCATTTTAGATGGGATCTTTCATTAAGTATGCAATCATTTTTGCAAACTTTTCAAACAATTTGTGCAAAAAGTGCCAGAACATTGTAAAAATCCTTTAAAGTGTTCGTCAACTACATTTTTCCACTGTCTATTGCATACTTTAGGGGGCAATGTTTTTCTTATTTACCCTCTCTGATCCAACACTGGGCAAAGATCGCAAAGAGCGTCATTTATAACAACAGATTATGGTAAAAATCCTTTAAAGTCTTTGTTATCTACATTTGTCAACTGTCTATTGCATACTTTAGGGGGCAAAGTTTTCTTATTTAGCCTTCCTGATCCATCACTGGGCAGAGACAGCAAAGAGCATCATTTAAAAATCCTTTAAAGTGTTTGTTAACTGCATTTTTCAACTATCTATTGCATACTTTTGGGGGTCAAATGTTTCTTATTTACCCTAGCCGAAACGTCACAGGGCAGAGATCGTTCTCGCTTCTTATAAATAGTCATGGAGACTAAGAATCTTGCCAAGAATATACTCCTATTACGCCTTAAGTTTACTGGGTGAAATTTAGCATATGTCCTTGTCGTAGTCGCATATCTCTCGCTCTCTATAAATGTCATGTACTTGCCTCGAGCACCTGTCATCGTCATCGTCATCGTCATCGTCATCGTCATCGTCATCCTCATCAGCATCTGCAGGTAGGAGCAGCAACATCATTACCACCGCATGACATGCCACACGATGAGTTTTCACCAAGCATATGTTGCCGTGGTAGGCAGGGTAGGAAGGGAGGGGTCGTGGAGAGGGGGAAGGGGGAAATGAGTGAAATAAAAAATTGTTTGTGTAATGGGACTTAATTCACCAAATCCCTGACCCGATGACAGTTTTTTTTTTTGCATGTTATTCACTATTTTTTACCATTTACCATTTCTTCTTCATTTTGTTGTTGTTGTTGTTGTTGTTTTGTTCACCATGAATGTCAAATAATGTTTTATATACTATTTTGTCGACCCCATAATGCGCGGATTATTTTCTTAATTGATGTTGATCGGGCTATTATATGCCATTCCCATCTGTCAGCCACTCCTCGCTCCTGCCGCCTCTCCACGCATTTCTCTAGCTCTCTCTCTCTCTCTCTCTGTCATCATTGAAAATTAAATTTGAAAAAGTGAAAAAAAGAAAAAAATTACCTAGTCCCTCCCTCGATCCCCTTCTCTATGTCCCGCAAGTTGCGGTTTGTGGGCAAAAATTTTCAACGCGCTAAAAGTTAATTTGATTTTGCCAACCGCATGTTCAAATTTTTCAAACTATGTTGTATCTGACTTTGTAATATTGTTAACTTTTTGCCGTATATGTATGTACGAAATTTTAATTCATTTCATTTGAAAATTGGTGTCAAGTGAGAAATAAAACAAACACGTAGCATTCCCCGCCCCGCCGCTCCTTTAATTGGTTGGAATGGTGTGTAATCCAATGATTAAATGGCTGGTACTTATCTTGAGATCTCTGCTTATTGAACGGGTTCCATTTCGGTTATGGCAAAATCTTCTTATAACAATAGCAAAGGATTCTTTAGTTAGTTTTGAGATGAGTTTCAGAAAGTAGCCTTGGTCAGTGAAGGATCTCCGGAAGTGAAATAAAGAAGAAATTGTTTTATTTTTTAAGACTCAATTTTGACAAATTTAAACAATTTGAATGAGCTAGCTGTGAAATGAGATAATCGCGACTTGTTTTAATTATGATGATTAAAAAGTTTTCATTTTTGAAGCTCTCTTGCCTATAAAAGTTAGGCTAGCCAATTGAAAATGAAATCCCAATGTGGAAAGGACTTGGAGTAGTTAGACAGACAGAGTTTCGTCAATATTTCATCAGTTCTAACTCACTCAAATTGATGATTGGATTCGTCGATGGTTTAATGGTTTATGCAACTTGGTAACAACTAGTTTCCTGTTGCTTCATTTTCCAATTGGACACAGGGTCCAGTGGTCCAGTGTCCAGCAGCATACATTTTACAGGATTAAGCACTTAACAGCAATTTTACGCACGCATTTTAAATTAATTATACATTATTTTATAAATAAATGAAATGCATACGCACACGCAGAGCAAAAACTTTTCCAAAATGATGTGGCGTGCAATGTTTCCTCCACCCCCGTACACACACACACACACACACACTCTCCCTCCCTTCCCCCTCTCCCTGCCTTTAGCTTCCTACTTTCTATTGGTATTGCAGCAAATCGTTGCATCCTGTTTGCATCTCCCAGAGCGTAGAGGATTTGAACAGCAACAACAACAGCAAAAAGCGAAAAAAAGAGAGAGAGAGAAAAAAAAAACTAACCGCAGAACGAACATGTTGCGCTTAAAATACTTTGCTAATTTTTCGCTAATATTTACCAGGTTGGCCTGGCCCCTGGATGTCAGAAACGAGCTCCCTCCAGAGCAGCACACCTTCTACTCGGTTTCAGTTTCCTCTATGCATCTCGTTATCCATGTTGTTGTTGTTGGTCGTTTGGTTTGTCTGCCTGTCGGAAATAACAAATATTTAAACGTATTTAATTAAAACTCACAAATGAAACCGCAAACGCAGAGCGTCCAATGAGTGAATCCCGTGCCTCTACCCTCTTACCCACCACCACCACCACCACCATTCCCCTGGCCCGGCACTATGACTCCAATTCTCAGCAACCCGCCCCCACCCCCGCAATCCCCCAGCACCACCTTCCTCCCATTACACACCACGCCAACCCTATCTGACCAAATTATTGTTTATTTATTTACCGTTACAGTCAGTCATGAGTGCGAGACTTTCCACCCGCCCCTCCCCCTCCCCCTCCTCCTGCTCCTGCTGCCAACCATTTTGCCCATTTTCCATTCATATTTGGTTTATGCAGCCATCTCTATGTGCCGTTTCTATGCATGTGTGTGTGTGTGTGTGTGTATCTCTCTCTTTCTATCTATCTCTTTGGCTCTTCTTTTCTGGACATGTTGGTGATTTTTGGCATTGCATACTTTTTGGGGGGCAATCGGATTACCAATTGTAATACAAATTTTATTGCATACTTTGAAGAGTGCGTAGATACGGTCTAGATACCATGTAAAATATCCAAAGACATTCAAATTTAAGTAACTATGTAGAAGACTAAGCAATGGGGGATTAAATTTCTGATTGAAGCTTAATTTTCTCCCAAAATTAACCAAACACTAACATCACTTCCCTAAATTTACACCCAATTTTTAATATTCTATAAGAATTATGCTTGTATTTTTCATATGCTAATCTGTTTTTTTTTTTTTTTTCTATTTTCTTTTCGTTGCAGGTAAGTTTAAGCAAAGCTTAAGATGACGTATCCGTAAGGTAAATTTTCCTTCTCAAAATTGGGTTTTGATCCCCCAAATGTAGACTCAGATATGCCACTGTCATAAACATATTACCACCATTTATTGGACCCCTTGAAAATATGATAAACTTTGAATTAATACTTGAAAAGATTAAAAGTTTGTGATTTAATGTTCTCGACCTGCCTTACATGTTGAAAAGTTGCTTATTTAGAGGCTCTATTCATAAGAATGTGTTCCACAAAATCGTCGGCCATTCTCAATGAATTGGCGTGAAGAAAAAATCTTTGTTTTTTTTTTTTTTGCCTACCCTTTCGAAAACGAGAGGCGCCTCCACTAATCCCAATCTCTTGGGATTTCGACAAACTAAACAACAATCAAAAAAGATTAAAATGATGTAAAGTTTGAATTTTTTTAGAAATATTTAAATTTTAAGATTTATTAAACGTTAAGCAATTTTCGCATTAAAATGTTGCCTAACTTTTAGGGCTAATCCTTTCGAGATATTTCGATTAGAGTAAGGAAACTTCGTTATTTTTGAACTGCACTTAGTCAGACCGAACTACGTCCCTCCCTCCCTCTGCCCTTTCGTTGTATTTTCTTCTCTAAATTGCTAAAATGGCACCGTGTGAAAAATTGCTTCATTCCGCATATGTGCACTGGCAAAGACTCGGAAAAGTCAAAGTCCCTTTTATACTCGTCGTCGTTCTCCCTCTTAAGCATTTGATATGCTTTTAAAATGCATAAATTAATGCTGGCAAAAACAACGACAGAAAAAAAAGGGAAGAAGAAATGTAAAGGAGAGAGGAGAAAAACACAAACTAGAAATGGAAATAGAAATGGGCAAAAAAAAAAAACATTAAAAAATAAAAAAAAAAAAGGAACGAAAAAGAATAGAGAATGTATGTAGCTAAATCCAGGCCAAAACAATTTTATTTCCTCAGTGACCATTTGGCACCAGTCAAGATCCTTTTCTCTGTGTCTGTGTCTATGTGTGTGTGTGTGTGTGAGTGTGTTCTTTGTGTGCATCTGTCTATGTGTGTATGTTTGCATTAGCCAAGCAACTTTTGTCTGACTTTTTGGCTACGAGTTGCTAATTCGCCAGTTGGTTCCATCTCTCACTTTTGGAGATGACAATTTCTTTGTCTATGGCTGAAATTTTTGAGTTTCCTACAACCAATTTAACAGTTTGATCTATATTCATTAAGTTTTAGATGCCACAACATTTCTATTTTAGTTTCTTTAGCTTCAGCTACCATATTTGATATAATGACTCGTAAAGCAAATGAAATTTGTCTAGATTTTTTGACACGCCTCTTTTTGCCTCTGTTAATTTTACAAAATTTTACCAAAATATAAAAGGGTTCGTAAATTAAATGAAATATATCAATATTTCGTATCAACGTCAATTAATCCATTCTAGTAGGAGTCAAAAGAGCGGCCGCTAGGTGCGCCAAAGTGCTTGCAAAGCTCTTACTTACTTTATTTTTTTTTTTTTTGCCATCACTATCGCTCGCTTTGTTGTCATCTAAGCTGAGGGGCAAAAGGATGCTGCTTATTTGCCACTTAACTAAGCTGAATGGGAAACTGGATATGGGAAACGAAATGAAGTTTCTGCAGTTTACCACACATACAGCCTTGAGATTTTCGAAATTTTCGAGTTTTATTTTTTAACGTTTTGTAACATTTCTTTAACCCCGTCAATGTCCTTAATTGAAATTGATTTTTATATAAATTCTTTATACAACATTTGATTTTTATTAAAAACAACGAAAAAAAAAAGAAACAAGCAATTTTATAATGAGGAAAAGCATAAAATTCGTTTTCTGGAAAACTTATTGGCTAAATGTTGCAAGGACTTATCTTTTTTTTTTTTTTTTTTTGAAGGGGCGGGGGGAGAATATACTCTAAGACTAAAATGCATCTTATTATTATTATTATAAAATATTATACAAATAATTGTGACAAAATATACAAATATGCGATCAAATAAAATTATATATATATACATATAAGTTTATTTACAAATATCACAACGAAATCGGGGAAAAAAATGCAGGGAAATCGTAGGCAATAAGTAAAATCAATTGAATTGAAAAAAACATAAAAAAAAACAAAAAAAAAAATAAAATGCTAGTAGGTACTTAGATAGAATGAAAACGAAAAGATTGGGTTCTGGTTTTTTGGTTGTTTTTTTTGGGGGGTGTGGGGGGTAGGAGGGTTAGGGCAGGGAGTGGGTGTGGGGTGCGCATAAAAATAATGATTCTGGCCATTCGGAATCATTTAATTTTTGATACGCAATCTATTCATCTCTCTCTCACAAACACAAGCTAGCTGAATGTCAAAGATTTTTTTTTTTTTAGCTGGATTAGTAGAAGTGTGTGGGTGGGTGGGGTGTGGGGTGGGGGAGCGGGTTCGGGTGCGGATGCGGGAATAGGAAATGATTTGTTTGTTTGTTTGTTTGTTTGTTAGTTAGTTAGGTGGAATGCTTCATTTGATAATACTTAAAGTTTCTCGGAATACTCATAGGCTGGCGGCACATCACTGATTGCCTTGCCATTATCCGATTGCGGCTTCCAGTCCGGCTCGAAGGCGCGGTTCTCGTGTTGCTGCTGTTGCATGGCCGTGGCGTATGTATCGGCATTATTGTGTGTACGCTGAATTTGCGAGGAGTGACGCATGCCGTAGGTGAAATAGATGACATAACCGATAAATACCCAAATAAGGAATCGTATCCAGGTATACAAATCCAATTGGAACATCAAATACAAGTTGACAAAGACACTGAGACAGGGTACAAATGGCACCAATGGCACCTTGAATGTCAGCTCAATGGTGGACACCGGTTGCATGCCAATCACAATGCAAATAAGTATCAAAACGAGCCCAATCAAGCTTAGCGAGATGATGCCCCCAGTGCTGCTTATTTCCAGAGCCTTGGCAATGGAACACCAAACCAAGCATACAATGGCAAAGACGACAATGCCAATTTTCGTTATGGTCGAGGTCATTGTGGTGGGCTCCCGTATGGAGTTGCCATTGTACAATTGACGGAATACATTGGGAGCCTTCACGGTAACCTCACGGATCATATCCTCATCCTGATAGCGCAACACCAAAACACATATCGCCACTATGGTGTAGGCCAAGAGAGTGCCAATTGACATCATATCGACCAGTTGATCCAGATTGAAAAGCAATGCCATAATTGCTGCAAATATTCCCGACACTATCGTGGCCAACAATGGCGTCTGCGTATATGGATGAACCTTGGCGAGACGTTTAAATAGAATGCCATCCTTGCCCATGGCATACAGAATGCGAGGCAATGGGAACATGGCGCCCAGAAGACTTGTGCACAGAGCGAACACCGCGCCAATGGTGACAATCCATTTAATTGTATGCCAGCCCACTGCATCGAAGGCATGCGGAAAGGGGGCATCTTTGTTCTGCTCATAATATGGCAACATCATGGTCAACACCGTTGAGACACCGAAATAGGATAAAAATATGATTATCAATGAGATGACAATCGCCAGAGGAATATTACGTTTGGGATTGATTGCCTCCTCGCCTGTGGTGGCAATGCAATCGAATCCCACAAAACCGTAAAAACATTTTGCCGCACCGGCCATAACGCCGGCAATGCCGAAGGGCATAAAACCGCCAGTTCCAAATCCATCTGGCACTTTAGAAGCCGGCAGGCGCCAGTTATCAGCATTGGCTGAAATGTGGAAAAAGAAAAAGAAAAAAAACAAAACATTATTAATTTTTATTTCAAAGATTGATCGCTTCAAAGTGATCGCTCTTCTTACCATTCATGGCTCCAGCAACAAGAACTATGCCAATGGTCACCAAATTGACCAGGGTAAAG
The DNA here is from genome assembly GCA_024703675.1 of Drosophila nebulosa. NCBI lineage: Eukaryota > Metazoa > Arthropoda > Insecta > Diptera > Drosophilidae > Drosophila > Drosophila nebulosa. The sequence goes on along the minus strand of JANFPS010000003.1, from coordinate 2,946,832 downwards.
ATATTATTGAGAAAACTCGACTCTTTGGCCCCAAATGCCAGCAATGCGGCCAATAGCAATATCATGCCAAACGACAAGAAATCCGGATAGTCACCCAGAAAACTAACATCGATGTGCATCGATTCGTTGAGAGCATGCGACATACTATTATTGATGAGGGAATCAAAATAGCCACTCAGACCCCGAGATACCGAAGCGGTGCCGATAACATATTCCAATATCAGATTCCAGCCAATTGTAAAGGCCACAAATTCGCCAATTGTCACATAACTGTAGACATAGGCACTACCGGCCTTTGGCACACGGGCAGCAAATTCAGCATAACAAATGCCAGCAAATGCCGAGGCAATGGCAGCAATTAGAAATGAAATGGTAACAGCCGGTCCGGCAATATCGTAGGCCACCTGTCCAGCTAGCACATAGACACCCAGACCCAAGGTGCTGCCCACTCCCAAGGCAGTCAGATCGAAGAGATTGAGGACACGAGCCAATTGGGATTCACCCTCGTTTTCATCGTCCGTCCGGCGGCGTGTTAAAGACTTCCAAAATTTGGTCATTGCCTAGAAGAAAAATTAGAATAACCATTATATTACACATAATACTTCTTGTATGATAGCATATCTAATCTTCATCATGACATATGAAGAGAGACTTTCTTATGTATGCCTCAATGTCTGGCGATAAACAGCCGGCAAATTGACGGTGACGGCGACGACGACGACGACGACTATGTCAACCAAATATCACTTGAGCTCTTCTACAACATTCTTTCGTGTGTGTGTGTGTGTGTGTACACAGTCTCATTGGCTTGGCATTGGCAAGGCCAAATACGGCTAACAAAACAAAACAATCAAAAAAAAAAAACCAACTATGAAAACAGAATTCAAGAACTGTTCAGATCTCTGTTTTAACAAAGCCAAAAACTCTTATGAAACACCAGACACCAGTGAGAACTGTGTAAAGTTTGCAAAACCAAAACTTAAACCCCTTTCAAAATATTAAAAAGCTTACTAAAATCAACTCATTCAACCAACAAAAAAAAAGCTGTGCCTTCTTTTCTTCGTTACAATTCAGTTATAATTCACAACTAGTTCAAGCAATGAAGTAGAGTAATTTGGCTTGGTGGACAACAGTCTAAAAAATTTGTCTAACAAACTTTTAGCGCGGAATTGCTTCACAATTTGTTGACTCTTTGCAGCTGCCGGCTAAATAGTCGGTATATACATATGTAGTCAGTCGTCTTGACAATATTTTGTGTTTAATAAATGATGATGAATTGAAGTCTCAGGTCAGCTCAGTGTTTGGTGGCTTGGGTCAACGAACCACCTCAACGGGTGGTTGGTTGTGGTTCGATGCAAAAGCTTGTTAGAGTTCTACTTTCAGTGCTCGTTTACTTAGTTGTTGAACTTGGCAGCAGCAGCGGCAGCATGTGAAGTGCATTAACTTTTTAACTGAATGACAATAAAACCAACGAAACCAACAACAATCAAATAAAAACAAACCGAAGAGAATACAGTCTCAGTCGGTGTCGGAGTCGAAGTCGTGGGGGGGGTATACATTCCAAAACGAGAGAGATTGGAGAATTGAAATAATTTTTGCATTTGAAGGCAGCAATGGCGGGAAATATATATCTGGCATATCAGTCAGTTAAACAGAGTTATACTAGTAGGCAACAAATTATTTACAATTGCTGCTATGAAATTCATTTGATCATCGAGGTCTAATCAAATTAACAATTTTTATTTCTTTTATTAGTGGCCCATGTCAGAATTTACAATGCTTGTACTACTACTTTGACACATTTCGAATATAGTATACTTAGTTGTTGTGTTTTTGCAGATAAACATCGATAAGGCCCCTCAATAACTAACTGGCCACCACGCGCCGCCTCGACTCTCTCTTATCTAATCGTTTAAACGCATTTTTTCTTCTATAGTTTTTTTTTTTGTGGATTAGCCTGCCTACTTGGACTTAACACTCGAGTTAAATGTAATTGCACACACACACACACGCACAAGTAAAGTGAACCAGATTTATATACATATGTTGTCCGAAAGACATTGAATAACGTGAAATGATCCACTCAACTTTTCATTGGATATACTTTTATATATATGTATATAGATAGATACCTAATTAATATGTTGACAAGCTAATTTATTGTTCATATCTTATTTGTACATGAAAACCTAAACCTGTTGCCTGCCCCTTATCAATCAGACGATTAATGAAGGTTGCAGCAGCGTTTTTAACCATTTTTGGGGTCTACACAATTCATCAAAGCCAAGGTCAGCTAACTGTATTTGGCTCACATTTATATATGTATTAGCCATAATGAAATCAGTTAGATCGAGGTCAGTTTTAAAGATGATTTCTTTCGACATGACCAATATGTTTACAGCCTTTTTTGGGCAGACTTCTCAGAGTCATAATTCATAAACTTAATGATTAATAGAATATAATTTCTAGATTTAACAAAATATTTCTACTATCATTTAAAGTTAATCAAGCTTATATTAGTTTTCAAGTTATTTGTTGAAGACAAAAATGAGTGGCAAAGACTGTTTTTAAATTAATTGTTATTAATTTATTAAATGATTTCCTTTCTTTCTTTCCTCTTGTTGTCAAGTAGTTTTATAGTTCTATATATTAGGGCAAAGACTATTCTTAATGTCAAATAATTTTCCAGTATTGTTGAATTTCATTGAAGATGTTCCTAGTCAAATCGAAAACTAAATTAGTTTTTAGGTGTTTTTAGGTATTTGTACCTTCTTCTCTGATCTTTTTTTTAAACTTTTTTTAAACTAAGTTGTATCCTTTTGTCGCTTTCTCTTTCCCTTTCTTATTTTCTTCTTAAAATTCATTTTTAAAAACCTTAAAAACTTTGTTAAAATTGATTTAAAGTTTAAGCTGCTGGGTGAGCTATAAATATGAGAAGGCAATAAATTTCATTTGCTTTAAAACTTGATCAAGTGAAGATCTTTCTTTTTTTTTTTGAGGGCATTGGAACCTTTCATTAATTGTGATTTTAAACAGATTAAACAACTTTCAAGTATTCAACAATTAGTAGTCAACTTATTAGTTGTCATATCCTGTATTATCCTGCCAAACATCATTCTCTAACTTTCAATATAAAACCTTTAGTTATACTTTAAAAATTATATTTATTTTTTTAACAAATTTGTTAATTTTTTTGTTTAATATTCATCATGAAATCTCGACAAAATGCAAATAAAACATTTTCAAGGGTTTATTTCAATATGAAAATTAATTTTTTTTTACTAGAGTATGAAAATTTCGGCCAACAATGAATTTTTTTGTTTTTTGTTTTTTGAAGGGGAAGTCCATAAACAATTATGTCGAGAAGGAAGTGCAGATTATAATCTATCTATTAGTAAAATAGATGAAGGCAATTTGTGAAGCATTTCAAATTCATCAATGCCCGAAGATAATCTAATCGCAGCTCAAAGTTTATAGACGAGTTTTTTTTTCTTTCAATATCTTTTGTCGAGTTGTTGTCGTACTTAAGCAATTGCAATCAATATATGTATGTACATATATATATCGATAATGCCAAGTCTGCTTTGAAGGTGTGGCTACGAAAGGGAAATGAATGGAAGAATAAGAGAAGAAGAAAATAAAAAAAAACCAAAAGCCAACTAGAAACGAAGAAGAAATACTTTGGCTAAAACTAGGTAAACTAATGCGAATCTTTCATGGCATAGTTGCATGACATGAGATGATATTTCGTTACTTTTTGATAACTTTTCTTATTATTTTTTATTATTTTTAAACTGTTCTTGTTGATGATAAAAACAAAAACACAGACACATACACATACACACACACACACCAACACACACACAGGGAGTTTTTTTAAAAAAAAAAAGGAATGAAAACTTGGTACATTTCACCATTTTGTAGATTTTGTAGATTATAAATTGCACAATTTTATGGAGGGCCGCCATTAAGTTTTATAATTATTCTCTTTGCTTTTCGGTTTAATTAAAGGTGTTAGGCAGAAAATTTATAATTATTCTCTTTACTTTGGGCTTAAGCATGGGGGAACATTTATCATTATTCTCTTTACTTTAGAGTTTAGACAAAAACGAACATTTATAATTATTCTCTTTACTTTGGGTTTAGACAAGAAATTATTTGACTGGCTTTTGATGCTTATTTTTCTTTTGCTTCTTCTTATCCTTCTTATTCTTCTACTTTTTTCTCCGTCTCCAAGCTAAGCTGATTTCTATCTTTCTTTCTTTCTTGCTTTATGGTGTGTGTTTTTTGTTTTAAATTTTCTTTTAATTTCTGTTTCTTGTGATCCTTTGGAATCCCTTTTGAGATCCCTTAGGATTCGTTTATTTCTTAGGCAGGCACACGTACGTTTTTATTTTTTATTTATGTTTTTCACCGTTTTTCACTCGTTGCTGTTGTGTCAGTTAACCGTAAGGTATATGAAATATCGGAAACGGTTTTATGTTTAATTTTATTTTTTATTTTTTAGCTGAAGCGCTGCTCAATATCATCGACCGCGCGCGTAGCGCTCCAAAGTCGTTCTGATCGTGCGTCTGTTGGCAGTGGAACGCTTAAAGCTTTATTATTATTTTTTTTTCTCTGGTTTTTTTTTTGTATTTTTGCCAACAACAAAAATTGTTAACAACTTTTTCTTAACGAAAGCAACACAACAACAACAACAAAAACACTAACATCGACATCGTTTTGGATTTCCGGTTCAAACCGATTTCATTGAGGCACACACTCACACACACACACACACATGAGAGTAGAGTTAACTTTGTTTGTGTGGAGGGATTTGATTAGGGCTTTTATTTTTTGCAACCCAGAAAAAAAAAATATATACATATATATCGAAAATTAGACCAACTCCCACTTCTTTTCGACCGACCTCTCTGACGTCACATGCATTCCATTTCTCTCGCTCTCCCGCTCCCGCTCCCGCACTCTCACTATCTTTCCCTCTAAAGTGATGTCAAGCTCGTGCCATTGATTAGTCGCAGTCGCAATCGCAGTCGCAGTCATAGTCTCTCATGTGTGGGTAATATTTGTGTTAGGTGGGTGATTTTACGGCCCACTTGTTGTAACCCGGCCAGAGCAGAGTGTTGGGTCTTCTGATAAGCGTGCTGCATTTGGCTTTGAGACATTCAGACACGTCCGTTACCTGGAAACGATTTGGGCTTAGCATGTTTTTCAAATCCACTCCGCCCCCCACCACCTTCCCCACCATCTATGTACCTCTCCTCATTTGATACGTTCGAAGGTAATGTAATGTAAACAAAATTCTCTTAATATTTAAAGCAAAAGCAAGCCTTGACCCAGTTTCCATAGGAGAAGGCAAGAAGAATTCGAAAGAATTTATTATAGATGATTACTGATCTATAAATTATATAAAATACACTTGAAGAAATTATGAAATTATGACAAAGAAATACGAAACGAAAGAAAGTTAAACAAATTGAAATCTTGAAACTAAATTAAGAATAGTTAACTAAATATTAACAACAAATTAAGCAAATTATTATATTATTTCCATATATATTCGAAGAAACTAATTGAAAAAAAGAAATTTATAGAATGAATTGGCCTAAAGTCAACGCATTTATATAATAGTGTTAATTTTTATTTGGGCCATTTTTTTTGTTGGCCAGTGTATAAAATTTCACTTGAAAACAGTAAAGAAAAAGAATCAAGCATGGAAATTTTCCATTAGCTTCAACTCTGGCTTAAGCCCCACTCTCAATCTAACACTCAATCATATGGCCCCTTTGCCTTCCCCGCCCCCACTTGGTCTAGCCTGACTAGACTTTGGGACAAATTAAATTGGCTGACCGGGCCAAATGAGCCAAAAGCAACAACAACAATTCCAAAGTTCAGCCTCAGCCTCGAGCAAGATCAATGACTTTGTCCAAAAAATAAACAGAAAATTTTGTTCATTTATATAAAAAAAAAAAACTTCTCGAATGCAGAGCCAAACTTGAAAAACAAATCACGATGTGGCCGCAGAGAGCCGCCGCAACTCGATGTAAAAACAAAAAAAGAAGAAAAAAAAAAAAAAAACTAAATTAAAATACATTGCCAAAGCGAGTTTTGTGGTCGGTCGGTTGGTCGGTCGATCTACCTATACTCCTCTTTCTCTCTCCCTCTCCCTCACCTTCCTCTTCTCTTACTCTTATTAGATATTGTTAAGTAGGCCTAGTTATTTTCCGAAACCAAAACCGAAATGAAATTGAAATTGTAATGCGACACCTGCGATTACACATAGCCAAACGCACGCACACACTCACACTCGCACACACATACACACACACTCGCACACACACACACACATATATATGCACATGCAGAGGCATGGCTCATTGATTTCCCGACGAAGGTTTTATTTGGACTTTGATTAACACCCAATCAAAGAGCAACTCAGATCAAAAATTTGTATTTGTTGTTGTTGTTGTTGTTTGATGGTGGTCTCTTTGACGTCAGCTAAGTGGCTAAGTGATTGTGACGTCACAATATACATATATGCATGCGTATAGATAGATCGATCCGAGCTATCGATTAAGCCGACTAATTTAATGCTTGATTATTTTCAAATATTTAATCTACTGATTGCCACCTTTTCACAAACTCAACTCTCGAAACCAATTTAAGTTTTCACACCTTTTTACAAGGTGTCTGTCTGCGTTTGCCTCCGTCTGTCTGTCTGTCTGTCTGTCTCAGTGTGTTGTCATTATAGATTAATATATGTTAGACTGATAAACCAAAAAAAAAAAAAAATCTGAAAACTAGCTATCGAAGTTTATAGAAGTTTATATACTCTTGCCCAGTAAAGTAAGTGAACAAAATTGAGCAACTCCCATTCAATGGGTAAAAGAATATGTTCATGTTGTTCATTTAATCACTCACTTACTCGTTTGTTCACTTACTTGTGTAGCAACTGAACAAAAGAACAGGCTAATGAATGATTGAGTGATCAAGTGAGTGAAGAAATGAGTGAACAAGATACTGAACTAGTGGATAAATAAGTGAGGCAACAAGTGAGTGAAACAAAGAGCAATCAAGTCAGTGAACAAGTAAAAAAAAGAGTGATCAAGTGACTGAATGAATGAATAGGTAAGTGAAGAAATAGGTATAAGTAAGTGAACAAGTGAGTGAAAAAACAGAGCGATCAAGTGAGCGAACAAATGAATGATTAAGTGAGTGAAGAAGTAAATAATCAAGTGAATAAGTGAGTGAACAAGTGATTAGTCCAATAAATAAGTGAGTATTCAAGCGAACAAGTGAATGAATAAATGAGTGAACAAATCAGTGAACACTGCTTGCCACATTATAAATATCTCATCAGAGACCCACAAAGAATGACAATACAATTGTTTCTTATCAAGTTTTACAGTATAGAATCGATATATATGTAAAACTTTCGGGAATTCAATCGCTTATTTGCAACAATTTTAGTCACCTTTTCGACTATACTTAACATTATTCTCGATAACTGTTTGCCTAATGGTTAGGGTATTATAATAATATTTAGTTAGTTGTACCATTGACAAATGTGGTACAAAATGTACATATGTATATAGATGAGGATATGTATCAATAAGTGATATCTCTCTGTCACTCTCTCTCTCTCTCTCTCGTCGTTCACAAAATGTGTGGGAAAAAATGTGTTCGCGTATTGAAATTTATGAGCTATCGACTCATCGGTTTTTGTGTATTTGCAATTTAATTTACGATTTGGCACCAATTGAACTATACATAGAGCTTAGGAATTTATGATTTCCCGTGAAGTTGGGCAAAAAGATATTAACAAAAAAAAAAAAAAAAAAAACGATAAAGCTAAGGATACGCCCCCCCCAAAGGTTTTGGGGGGTGGGCCCCTCACCTGTAAATGTTTGATTAGGCAAGTTCTTTGATCAAACAATTATAAGTATGAATCGTAAATATATTTCATATGACTTCATTTCAGTCTCATTGACATCCGTTCTCGGCTAAGGCTCTCCCCATTTATTGGCCACGACATGAGTGTGGATCATAAAAACTATATACACATATACATATGTATGTATATGTAGTTCAATTTTTTTTTTTTTTTTTAACTCTTGAATTATGCAGATAAGTGGTAAGAGTATTTCATTTCTATTACCATTCTCAAAACTTAGACCCAGACAAGCAAAGTTTAATCACTTGAGAAATTCCTTTTGCAAAATACAATAAAAACATGCGTTGGCTTAGTGCAAAGTCGGCCTGCCTATGGTTAGGGGGAGTGGGCCATATAATTTCATACGTCTAATATCTGATGCAATTAAAGTAGGCCCCTTCATCCTACGTATGGGGCGCAATGCTTGAAGTCGTCGTCGAGAAGGAAGATAAGCCGATAATATTCATGTTGGCCCCAGAGACTCGTGATGGAGCAAACTTTTGTGCTACTTATAGTATAAACATTATCTGCAAACTTATCTAAGGTCTCTCCTCGTTAACTACATACATACTATCTATGTACATATGTCTCCTATATTTCTATCTGCGTCTCTCTCTGTCTCTTTTAATGGAGGAACTAGCATTGATCAGCGACTACTTTTGATTAACTTTAATGGCTCATGAATGAATTACTTCTGAATTACACACAAATTGCCATTTTAATTACGACAAGTCACTGAACTCATTACACAACCCTTACACAAGTAAAAACCACATAGACCAAAAGACCTGTACACTGGCCTACAAAACTTGAAAACTTTTAACAATCGTTGAAAGGATGGACTTATATATAAAGAATCAAGCTGGGCAAAATCCAACTAGAACCTAGAACCTTTAGAACTGTCATAAGGTCTACGTATTAAACCTTTTTTCATTAAGTTGTAATTCTCAATTAGTTTTAGCGTATTGAAGTCTTTAGTCTTTAGAAACAATAATTTTGTAGTTCCATACATAAGACTGATTGGTCAAGTGGATCAATGCCCAAAGATTTGTTTAAAAATATTCTTCAAAAATTGTTGAGATTATATTCACAAGTTTTTTAAAAATTTTACGAAATTCTTTTGGTTCCACCTTAATCTTGTTGGCCAGTGTTTGCTATTGCCGTGTGAACCAACCTGCTAACTAAACCTTTTAGATTTACTTTTTTGTTTTGTCCATTTTGGTTTCGGTTGTTGTTGTTTATGTTCTTTCTTATTCTTTTTTAATGTTGATTGTTTTGTAGCTCTCGAAAAGTTTCAATTTGGTTAAAGTAAAATGTTTTTTTTTTTTTTGTTGTTGTTTTTTGCATACTTTTTACGTTATTAACAATTTTTCATTAACTGACGTCTGTCAGGTGGGGAATTGCTTGCCGCGGTCGCATTGATGATGGAGCCCGTGAGCCCGGTAGCCCAGTAGACGCGTTTGCGTCACCATGCCCGAGAGTGAGAGGGAAGTGAGGGTGCGGGTGAGAGAGTGGGGGTTCTCCTACATATAACAATGGTTTGTATTTTAATGCGGCTTGTTGAGTGCTCAGTGCGGCTTGCAAATTGTTTGTGACTTTGAAGCGCGTTTTCATGGGAGTGCCTGGCGAAGGGGTATAAAAACGACAGGAACGGGAGCTCAACGAGGACGAGAAGAAGGACGTGAAGTTCTCTTAAACAAATTCATACAAAAAAAAAAAAGGCACAAGCCAGTTGGCTGCGAGGGTTACTCAAGCGAGCTAATTATGTAAATGGCGAAAATTTCTGACAACTGAAATGGAATGAGGTCTCCTGCTTCGAAGAAATCACAAATTGTAAGGCAGGTATAAGTAGCTTCTACTCCTACTCAAATCACTTGCCTTAATGATATCCTTGATATCTCTCTGCCAAGCTCTGCCTGCCTCCTTCTAATTGACAAGTGACTCTATCAGGCTTTTACATTGTTTCAACCGCAATCATCATCGGCGTCACGAGTCGCCAAGATAAGATATTATTGCCCGATTATGATCTTTCCCACGGGGTAAAATTTTTATTATATCAAGTCCGCAATCGACGTTGCCGTCGTCGTCGTCGTCGTCTTATCATCCATCGGTCGGTCCTTCGTCATTTGAGAGCATTGTTTTTGCTTTCCTCAGAAATTGCCTCAAGTGTAACAAATTATAGATTTTGATTTCAATCTTTTTTTTATGTTTTTTTTTTTTGCTTCCTAATAGCCCATCTAATCCAAATGACCAAAAAGAATTACTGTTACCAACTGATTTCCACTTTCAATACCTGAACGACACATTATCAAATTTTATCAATTCTTGAGAGTGCCTTGAAGTGATAACACGATTTTTACCTTCTGCGTTGATCGCCTGCCTGCAGTAAATCAAATCATCGTGTTTTGGGATTTACACTTGGCAAAAACCATCATAAAACAGGTGGAAAATACATTTTGACATTCCATTAAATAGAATACGTTTCAAATTTCATCACATTTTGTAATTTTGGTAGATTAAAACTATGAAAACTGTTTTTAGAAGAAAAAAAGAAGAAAAATTGGGAGAAGTTTCAAAAAATATCGAAAAAGCTAAGTTTATCGAGTTTTTAACCACATTTAAAATTCGCTGCCTCACTACGATGATGTCATACAAATAGATGACCCTCAAAGAATTGATCTTTTTGCTTATTTTGCATTCATTCTGCTTAAGAAAAGCCTCTACCCCCAGCTCCTGTGGAAAGCTTTCTTCGTTGGGTTTAATTCACCCCTCGGCACTAAGCTCAGCCGCAGTGCTGCCGTCACACGACACCTCCGCTCACGCTAGTGGGTCAATTCGTTTGATTCCGACAAATGTGCTGCCTTTATCACCAAGAAGCGTATATACAAAGATTCATTAAAATAGTTTTAAAACTGAGTGCCTAGTTTGCATAGAAACAGACAGACGGACACGTCTAGGGAGAATCAGAAATATATATATATTACTATATCATCTTAACGAAAGAATAATTTCTAAAGCAAATATCTCAACATTCATTCGTCATCTATGACGTCATTATTCTATTATAATTTAAGTGCGCGAGACGCGTGGCAAAAAAAAAAACACTAACACCTAAAAACGGTTAATTGTAAAATATAAAAACAAAAATTTATTTATCCACAAAAACCGGTTGAATGAAAAAACACAAACCTTCTTTTAATATTATAATGATTTATGCGATTCTCGACAATGTATGAGAACAATTTCGTTGTGTCCTTCACTCGATGGCACTTGACTTTAAATATTTCCCGCAAAACACAATCACTTCGATTTTATACGTTTTATCCGTCGAGACTTGATGCAAACAGCAAACAAACCCCAATAAATATAACATGTAAGTTATAAAAAACAAACAAAAATTAACACACACACTTGCAAACGTTTCGTCACACGCTAAATGTTTAAACAATAAAAAGAAGAACGAACAAAAAGTAAAGCTGAAGTAAGAAAGCAACGACAAGAAAAATGAAGCAAAAGCTGCAGGTAAAGCTAAAGTAAAGCACGATGCCATGAACCGGACGGGTAAGGGGACGGGGGACGGGGACCAAAAAGAGTGTGTGACAAAGTTGAGAGAAAGAATTATCAGAAGAGAAGACAAATCAATGGAAATTGAACTAGAAATAGAAATAGGAAAAAGACATAGAGAAAGAGAGTTACAGTTAGCTTAGCTTTGTATGTGAAAAGGTTGCCAGATGTTTACATTTATTTACGCTTTATCAATCTATTCCCACACCATGATGAGGGGTCTTCTTGAGGGAGGCAGCAACTCTCTCATTAAAGTGTTAAGCTATAGAAATCTTTGGTTCATGTGACATTTAACAACTTCTGTTGCAGTTTTTCGAATCTAAAAATCAAGGTGTCGACTAGATGATAGAAAACCAACAAAAGTCATTGAAAAAATTATAACATAGGCAATTCAAAATTGAATGGAAAATTTTTATAGTCTTAAATTTTCAGTTAATACTTTTCTTGACGATTCCACAGAAAAAATTATATTTTTATTAGACCTGGATGCTATATCTTTAGAAAGTCCAGTAAATTTGTACTTCAATTGGAGTTTGTAACAAAATTTTTAGTCTTTAATTCCTTTTCCAAGATATTTACAGAGTTGTAGAGAGATGAAAAAATTCAGATATAAAAAAATAAAAAAGGCTAAAAAGAGAAATTTAAATGAGATTTAGTCTTAATACATATATTTCATCATAGAGACTTGTATCAACAAAATTAGGGCAAGTCACTCAGAAAATTAATGAATCAAATGAATTTCCGATTTATGTATATTCATACATATACGCTGCGAGAATCGAAACGATAGTCATAAAGTTTTTTAACCTATAGAAACAATCATTTGGAAACTTGCTTGAAAATAAATATCTTTGGTATTTTATTGAAATTGGAAAACCGTACATATTTTTAGGTATGATTATTTATTTCTGTTAGTTAGTCACGACATTGGACTTAATCTTGCTAACCTATGAATCACAATCATTGTAATGATAATAATTATAAATATAAAGTTATCCGATAATGATGATGATGTTATTTTTATTCCAAGAATCTGACATTATATAAGTGACACTCTTCTCATTTCATTTCTCACTCGGAAGAAGTAAAAGAAAACGTATTCCTGAACCCATTCCGTTAGTATGGGGATTGGGGTGGGGCCGGGGGGGACCTTGCCACTAGCTACTAGCCTAGTCATTGCATCTGTGTGGAGCGACCGTTCGCTGAATGCGCCGTGAGGGGAATTTTTTATGAACATATCTAAATATAAAGTGAGTATTGAAGGTAAACGGGTTAAGGTTATCACGTGCCAGTTGCAATTAAAAAAAAAGTAACTAAGCTTCCAACTTTAACTTGAGCAATTTAACTACCGCCTCTCTCTCCCCCCCCCCCCCCTCTTCTTCCTCTGCCCATTGCATTCCCTGCCTCTTATTGCCCATAACCATTTAATGCCATAAAATCATAATACAAATTGCAACTAATGGGTAAAAAAAAGACAGCAACAGCGACAACGACAGAGAGAGAGAGAAGGGGGGCCGAGATGGGCGTAGATGGATTTGCATTTTCCCGAGTTTTCACATTGCAAATTAACAATTAACCAATAATAATTAACAAACTTGTTCGCATACATTTTCAAATATTAATATAATTTCAAAGAGTTTTTTTTTTGTCTTTATTTTCCCACTAATTGGTGGGTGTGGCAGCGGGGAAAGAACCCGCAGTAGGCGGTTGGAGGGGGGAGATCCGACTGGGATGGGTGTTAAGGAAAAGAGGATTATCAATTTCAATTTCAATTTGAATTTTGCCGGAAGTTATTTGCCTGCCGTATGTTTTTTATTGTTTACTTTCTCGTTGTTTCTTTTTTTTTTTTGTGTGTTTTTATCATATATAAAAAAATATATAGGTATGTGTTTATTTTTTTTTTTTTTGTTTTGCTGCGGTTTCTCTCTTTTGTGTAGCCCGAAAACAAAACAAAATAAAAATAAAAATTGATGAAAAATCAGCTTATTTAATTTGTACAATCTATACATAATTAAATTATAATACTATCTAATTATTTAAATATATTTTTGTTATCGGCCTTTAACTGATTTTCCCCCAATCTCGTCGCCTAATCCACACCACACAAAAAGGCATTCAATACGAATCGGTATATCACGCGATTTCTCTTTTCTTTTTTTTTCAAAAATCGTGCGTAAAGTCACCAATTAAGTAATATTTACGGAATCTGAAAACAATAAAATTGCATTTTTTGAACGCAGCTCAGTTACTTAGTTAAATTTAAAACCAATTTAACACAGGTGGGAGAGACAAAGAGTTAACCCAAAATGCTAATTCGATTTACTCCTTTAAACGCTTGGTATTTGTTGTTCCCGGTTTTCTACACTAAACACACGGCCGGGTATATTGACTTTTGTCAAAGTCTTTCGAAAGTCTTTTTTAACCCACTTGGGGCTACAGTTTGCTGATTTCAACTACAATCTAACAAGCAGTGCACACTGCTTGCATAAGAAGGATTAACTGCAACTGCTTGACTTGCTGTAATAAAAAATCCTTTTTGCATAAATTTATTTTAAAAATTTCCCATACATCAATGAGAAATCTGCTTAAAATCGGCTTGCCTTTTCTCAGCAATTGATATTGAACTCTTATCGAACTTGATTACAATGCAGCTGGAAATAAGGCCAACAAATTTCACTTACAATCTATTGAAACCTTCCATATATTTGAGATATATATGTATATATATGCATAAAGTAATGGCAAATCAGTTACTGTCACTTTATTCATATCGAAACAAGTGACCGACCGGCCATATGAACTGGTTATTGATATTCAAACCGGTTTAAGTCACAATTCATTGATATCAGATATATATATATATATATGTGAATATATTTGTGTATTTGTAATAATTATGCATACTTCTAAGTTGGCTGCATAATATATTTTGAAATTAAATTTTAATGACTGATTACAAATCAACCACTTTAATATGCATAACAACAATTTTTGGGCCAAAAACTTCCTCTACCATACAATGCAAATAACTTTACTAGCCTAGACCAGCCAGCGAGCCCGTCAGCCCGCCAGCAACAATCAATGGCATCCGCATCCGTCTCCGACGTCTTGCCTTATTTTGCTTCCCCTAACTTTATGGCAGCCTCAAATATGCCTCAAACAAATAACTTAACAAGTGATTAGCCGCACACAAAACTTTTGCCAGCATCAAAGTCGAGTTGCCTCCACCATCCGCCCACCCCCCCTCCTTCACTCCTTCAACCATTATTCATTCTCTTCTTGGTTTGTACCTCATCTACCAAAATGATTTTTTGGTCCTTTTTTCAGCATAAATTATTATTACGGCAAAATTTTCTATGTTAGTTTCTTAACCCCTTGGGCGAGCGATGGGGGGGGGGGGGGGGGAGGATTGGGAGAGAAGATGGGCTAAAGCTAATGAAAATTGTTGCCTGCAAAACCAAGAAAAACCAGAATACAAGCAATTTTGACAGGAACAAGCCCACGAATTCTTCAATTAGCAGAGTCTCCCCAGAATGTTGTTAATTACTTTCAATTGTCAGTTGATATATATATATATTTAGATATTTGTATGTAGTACACGTGATATTAACTGATTCATTTGCACTTTCACACACACACACACACACATACACACGAATTTTGTGGGGCTCGATGCGGAAATGTTTCTTTCTTTTATAGTAGATAATTAACTGGTCAGACGATTCAAATTCAGATTCAGATTCAGATTTGTTTGTTGCGCGCGAGATTTGGTCTAATTTAGAATGCACTTTTAATGAATGTGCCACACTACTAGTTACGAGATCTGCTTAAAATGGGTTTTGCAAATAGGCAAATAGCTTCAAGGTTAATGGCAAAAGAAAGGCATCCGGATGAAAAAAAAACTATAAAGAACATTTAATACAGAGATTTAACAGAGTTCTCAGACCAGTCTAGACAACATTAAGGGTTATGATTTAGTTATAACCAGTTTGCTACTAGTTTAAAGCAGTGCCATTGATTTGGCTTTGACGATTTATGATTCCATATATATACATATAGACAGTAACCTCAACCTACCTGTGCGACAAAAACAACAACAACGACTCCAAATATAAAACAATAAACTCTAAACTCTCCAGGCACGCACTTGAAAATTCACACACCAACGCACACTTATGTATATATGTATGTATATATAGGTAGAACCACCTGTAGTAGCACTTCGAGAGCAGCGCACAAACAACAACAACAAAAACACCAGCAAGAACAACAAAAACACAAAAACAAACAAAAAAAAAGGCAAAAATTTAAACGCACACAACAAAACCCAACGGACCGAAAGCTATGAATGTTGGCGATGAATGAACGTTGGCGAATTCTCGTGTACGATCCGCAGCGGTAGCAGCGTCAGACAAAAGTCCGCCAAGTTGGCATAGAAAAAAATTAACTGTGACAGGCAGCAGCAACAACAACAACAACAATAACAATAGTCACAATAATTATTTAGGAAAAAAAAAAAGCAAAAACACCAACGCACACAAAAAAAAAACCTTAACAACATTCATAATTAGTAAGCATAAAACGCAAACACAGAAGAAAAAAAAAAATTGAATTCCTAAACTGGTCAAAGCTGCCATCAGTTGGAAAGCATTGGCAAAAGTCATGGTTCATCTCATCCCATTCACATCCCCTTCGATCGATTGATTAAGAATCTAAAAACCACTTAAAGGCTGTCTATACTATTTTACAGCGGCATGACAAACCGAGGGCATCCTGGCATCATTCTTTAAGAGCACAATATTAGAAAACTTAAAATTTGTAGACTCTTAGGCAACCCACACAAGTTGAATTTCAAAGAATTACTCATTAGATATTTATAAAAAAAAAGAATTAATTATTGTCTTTAATCTCTAGAGTCTTTGTGAAATCGTTGAAATTCTCGTTATTGTCTTCCTTCAGTTGTAATTCGCAACTAGTTTATGCCTTCAAACTGGGCGGCTATGGACAACTAAAGTTTGCCGATGATAACAAACGATTTGATAAATGCAATTTTTTTGAAAAAAGATTGCAGAAACTTTAAACCTTATTTTTGATGTTTTAAAAATAATGGAAATAATAACAATTTTTTCTTTTTTGGACCAACGCTTTACCTAAATCAATGTATCGTGTGCAAAAAAAAAGAGTATTTTGAAATTACAATTCAAGTTCAAGTTAAGAGGTTTTTATTAGGAAAATGTTTTTTTAATGTTACATGTTGAATTGGCGCCGCTTTGTATTGGAGGTGGGTGGTGATGATGCAGATTCATCCATTTGTTGTTGTTGTTGCTGGTGCTGCTGCGACTGCTGTTGAGACTGCTGCGACTGCGTTTCGCCGTCTTTACTGGGGCCACCTTGCTGCTGCTGATAGACAAGACCGGCCATGCCATGGGTGCTATTGCAGCCCACACAGGCATGCAGAGTTTCGTGTATAAAGATATCACAATCGAGGCAAAAGATCTCACTGCAATGGACACATTTGTAGACAGTCTTGTCGGCCACCGGGGCTAGGAGCTTGGCACAGGAGAAGCATTCCGTTGGGCCTGGCAGTTGGTCGTAGGGCATCTCTTGGAAATTTGGCACCGGAAATATATGATGATAGGATCTGGCCAAATGGGGAGCAGATACCAAGGTGAGATCACACGATTGGCATTCTACAGGCAGTTCACAGTATTTGCTATGACATTGCGGGCAATAGTGACCCGTTGTGCTTAGCTCGCTGGGCTCGTCCACATTCTCGATATGGCACATGCACATGGATAGCGGGGCATCTTTGCCATCCGCCTCATTGCTAGTGCTATGCGGAAAGCCCATGCGGATGAGGGAATTGTGTTGTGTCTTGGCAGCGGGTGGCGGATCCACTTGTGAAAGCAATTGATCCCGGAAGTGGGCATCATCGAGTACAGCGCCATATGAGCCCATTGTCTCTTTAGCCAAATAGCGGGCAACATGAATTTCCGCCGACAGTGAGATGACCGAGCAGCGTATGCCTTCCTTTTTGAGCTCATTAATGGTCAAATTAATGTCCACGGGATCACATGTAGTCAGGGAGCCCATTATAATGACAATCTCTCGCGAAGCATGCGACGGCACGACCTTAAGCGTCTTCAGAGCCAAGTCCAAGCCATTCTGCAGCGATGGTTCGCT
The DNA here is from genome assembly GCA_024703675.1 of Drosophila nebulosa. Lineage (NCBI taxonomy): Eukaryota > Metazoa > Arthropoda > Insecta > Diptera > Drosophilidae > Drosophila > Drosophila nebulosa. The sequence goes on along the minus strand of JANFPS010000003.1, from coordinate 2,929,152 downwards.
GGTCAGCACAACATTTGCCAAGCTAGAAGGTAAAAGAACTAGCATTAGCACAAGGGGTAGTGGGGATATATGGAGAGGAAACTTACCTTTCGAGAGCCTTGAGATGAACACGCGAGGTGCCAGTCAGTTCTGTGATTTTCTCCGCGCGCTTCGCCTTCAGGGCTATAATGCCCAGCTGGCTGATGGGATTCTGGTCGAAGAACTCATCTATAAAGATTTCCAATAGCTTGAGTGTGCAACGCAAGCGTGTGGGCTTTAAATCTGGGACACTCATGGACTCGGAGCAGTCAATAATTAGGTAAACGTGCCTCATCATACCAAGGCGATTCTGTTTGGTCTTCTCGACCTGCCGCTGGCGTTTCGCCTTTTGTATGAGGTCCGCGATGGCGCCATCCAGCATGCCATCATCGTCCTCCTTGATGGCCTCCCAGGTCTTCTCATAGCCGGTTTCCCAACGATATTCCTTTTGGTCATCTTCTTCCATGACGAAATGCAACTTTAATAAATAAAACAAACACCGGCAGCAGCGGTAGGTAACCAACCAGCATTGCCAGACAAACAAAAAGACAAGAATTAATCTATCGATAGGTAACAATACTTTAATCGATAGTTGCAACTGATGTGACGGTGACTATCGATAGTAATAACGGAGTGTTGGCAAACTCATTTCCTAACAAATTGGCGCTTAATTTAAAAATTTAAAATGCAATTCCGGTAAAACCAAATTTGGAATAAGCAAATATATTAAAAAAACGTATTTTCTAGTTGTGGCTGCAAACAAACGAAAATTTTAACTAAATTTGTAAATGAAACACTATTTATTTAGCCTTCCTTTACTTTTATTTTCTCCTGAAATATTTACATTTCATTTTGTAGCTTTTGATGAAATAAATCAATTTAGCGATAATATTGAATTATCAAACAATTGATTGCTAAATGTTAATATTGCTGCCGTCGAACAATGTTGGTTTTTATTGTTGATGCTGTTAATTAATTACCTCAAATATTGATTTCCATCTATTCTTCAATTCAGAATGCGTCCTTTGTTCCCATGACAAACCCCTTTACTCTGCCCCTCATGAACATGACCCTCAATATGCAAATTGAAATACACAAGCCGGGCAAAACATCAGATCACATCACATCAGATCAGACATCATCCTAGGGGTTAGGGGTGGTGAATTGTAACAGAGTATATGAGGGTTAAGGGCAAAAGGCAGGCAGCAGTTCAATGATGTAAGAATAAGCTGAGGTTTTCTCTCTCTCTCTCTCTCTCTCTCTCTCTCCTTCTCTTTCTCACGCTTCTTTGTATGTGTGAAAGATAAATGAAATCTACTTAGACAATAATGAAAGACACTAACCACAACAAAGTCAATAATTTACATTATGTTTATAAACACAATTTGTTGGTAGTTATTGCTTCGATCTTCGAAACTTTTAGTGACTGTCACTTGTCTCCACTTTGATAATACTCTCTCTCTCTCTCTTTCTCTAAAATGCCATCTTCTATATTCCATTCCCTTCCCGTTCTCTTCTATTTGTCATTTATCTAAAGTTCTCACGATAAAAGTGAAATTTACAGCAAAACGGGATGAGCAGAGCAAAAAAAAAAAAAAATTTAAAAATAAAGAAACCTCCGTTTAAAAATGAGGAAAAATCGAAAGAAATAAAAAAAACGAAGATACCGAAAAAGGGTTTAATCAATTTTTTTTTAAATAGGACGATTAATGTATAAAAAAAAAAAGAAGCAGACACAAACATGGACAGGGCGACCCTCGACATTGTTCAGAATTGAAAAGGAATCATCACGGACTCGGGCGAGTAATTTGCATACGCAGGACGCGGAATCTTGTCGGCGACCAAAAAACAGCAACCACCACCACCAACACACAGACAAAGGTCCTTGCTGTGCTTGCTCCTTATCTATTTGCCTTGGCCAGGTATAAAACACACACACACACACATCTCTTTCGGTCTCAGAATGATAAATAATTTTTTTCCTCAATTTTTTTTTTCGGAACTTTTTTCACTTTTTTTTACCACTTTCGGTTTTTTTTTCGTTGAATTTTTTTTTCCTCGCTTTTATTCAAATTTTGGATTTGAGACTGTCGTGTGAAGATTTTTGCCGGCTGTGTGTGTGTGTGTGTGAGTGTCTCTATCTGAGCCTGGGAACATCCGATTTCGATTCCCAAATTGCTCTAAGGCTAAGAAGGAGTTGGTTTTTTTTTAGCCTAGAGGTTAGAGGCTAATTATCCTTAGAAGAGTTGGAGGATATCTTCTAACTACAACGAGTCTAGAACATGCGCTTTAGGATTATGCAAATTGTCTAAAGAGATGCAAAAATCCCTTCTTAGTTTCTCATTAGAGGATTAGAATTGGCAATAATTGCAATTTTACAATGTTTGGCCAACAGGGCCAATGTCAACAGCTTCTCGTTCCCCCCGCTCTCTCATCCTCTCAGGTAGACAATAGCAGCCGATTAGCATATTGTTGTGTGTGTGTGTAACTTATGTGTTTTACATTCGCGAAAAACCGAAACACTTCAAATATTTGCATAACTAAACCCTCGAAGAGATGCAAAAAGAAATGATGCCAAAATTTTGCTAATCCTATAAATAGGCACACTCCGGGGGTGCCGAGGCAAGACATGCCAGGGCAGGGCAGGGCAGAGGTGTGATCCGCAATTCAAACCAATTCGATCCTTATTTATTGCCTGGGCCCATAAGACAGAGAGAGGCAGAGAGAGAGAGGGAACGAGCAGGTAATCGGTCGTTTAAAAGAACGCAACAAACAGGTGGTCAGATCGCAAAGTCGTAAGAGAGCATCAGGTATTTCTCTTTGATGGCTCCCACTCTCTCTCTCTCTCTCTCTCTCTTCGTTTCGTTTCGTTTTGCTCACTTTCTCCGCGTCCGAGAGTAGTCCAGAGTTTGACTTAGCCTGTGGCTTGGCAGCAGCTTACCAAGCGATGAGAACCTTGAGCATTTGGTCAGTTTGTTTTTGGCTTTCGCAAGGTGCAGTCGCCCTCATCCACCTCAACGGTTAGTTTTAGTTTACCCGGGATACAGCTCAAATCAGATCAGTTCAGTTTAGAACTGAGTGCATGGAAGAGGATTGTGTGTGCTTTGAGTGTGTCTGTTGCTTTTGTTTTTCTTTCTTTTCTTTGTTATTATTATTTTTTTTTTTTTTGTTTGTGTTTGTGTGAGGAAATGTGGTTCACAAATGTTGTTGTTGGTTGATGATTCTGGTTGGCCAGAACGGGCCGACTCCTGCTATCATCTGTCACAAGCCAAGAGATTCAGCTAACAGTTATAAGTGTTAGAAGTGTTACCGTTATAAAACAAACAACGAACGAACGAACGGACGACAAAAAGTCATATAACTTGTTCGAGCCTTAGGCAAAAAGTCGGTCGGACTATCGGTCGATCGGTCTGTTTGTCTATGAATTCTTTATTTTTTTTTTCCTTAAACTTTTTTATGGAAAGGTGCTAAAAAAACACAAATAAGATGGTTTTTTTTTTCTTCTATTTTTTATGATTATTTTTTTTTGTTTTTTTTTTTTTGCAAATACAATAACTAAACATAGAGAAATACCTAAAGCCAAATATGTGTGCATACAAATACATTCTACATACATATATATATGCGTATTTACCGTTATAAACTGAAACCGTACGATAGTCTCAGATACATAACTATCTCTATCTCTATCTCTCTATGCCTATGTGTATGTTTGTTTTTTTTTTTTTTTTTGAAAAGAATTTCTTTCATACCGTTTCGACTGAGACTGGCTTGACTTGGCTTGGCTTGTTCGGGGCTTGTCTTTGGCTTTGACTTTGGCTTTGGCTTTGGCCTGGCCCAATGTGAAATTCAAATTCAGCAACTGGAATTTCAAGGCATAATTCACATGCCAAGAACTTAACACCGTCGCGCCTTATGCATCTGACCTAGTTTTACCGTTCTTTTTCTGTTTCTTCTTTCGGTTTCCTCGGCTTTTCCGTCTGCGTCTGCTTCTGCTTCTGCCTCGTCGGCTTTGGGGGCTTCGGCTTCTTTCTTTGAGTTATTTTTGTTTTTTTTTTTTTGGAGCCGAACTTGGTATTCATGATGGCGTGGGCGGGGGTAACTGACAGACAGACTGACAGCCGACTAAAGTGGGGAGAAACGTCGTTGTCGTTGTCGTCGAGTGTGTGTGACCCCAAATCCATTTGAATATATAGGTTCTGCCTCTTCAAAATGGAGAGTTACGTGCCAGAAAAAGTTCTTAGTTAAGTTGGAAGCGCTTCAAAATCTTTTGCTATATGTATGTACATATATCTTCCACCGATATGCAGCAACATGCAACTTGACTATATTTATGTCACTTTCTAATGAAAGAAGAACTTCATTTCGAACTAAGTCATCTTTTTTTAAGTAGACTTTTTTAATTAGTCGTTTTTTTTTTTTTGTTTAGGAAATTTCCGGTTCATTGTAGAAAGCTTTTAACTTGGCACGTGATCCATCCATCCATCCAACCATCTAGCCATCTACCTGGCCATCAAGCTTATATGTTGTCAGGAGTTAGCGGGTTGCCGGCCGGGTCTGTCGGTGGTCTGGCACTTTCGCTAAAGATCTCGATCTTTAAGGTTTCATTTCGCTTCGTTTTAGTTTCATTTCACGTGTGTGTATAAATGTGTGTGTGTGTGTTCATTTGTGTGCATGTTTGTACTTACTTTCTATTTCATTCATAAATGGTTGTTAATTGTGTGCTATCTAACAAGAATGCCATTACTTTTACCCCATTGTAAGCGACAACGACGACGACAACAACACTTAGTCATCTCATCTACTTTGTTTTTATTTTTTTTTTGAGATTGAGTCTTTTTTCAAAAGAAGATCAAGATCCAAGATAGGACAACAACGACAAAAAGCTATACACCGACTTTTTGTTGGACTAAACTCTTGGTTCTAGATCCTTAAAAAATATTTAATTTCTTTTACATTTGGTAATGGGGAAATGTCTATGAAAAATTGTGTTTAATTTTCTTAAAATTGGCAAAGGGTATCATCAAGTCGTCTATAATGTGCAGAAATTGATTGTTTTGTTTTTTTTTTTTTTTTTGGACATACCAATAATTATTTTGCATTAAGCGGAACCAGTTTATGTTTCCATTTTCATTTCCATTCTTCTTCTGGTCAACCTAAATACATAAATTTATGAAAGAAAGAATTCTGTTTTGCGGTGGGGTTCGGGTTCTTAGTATTCAGTTCTCACACTCGTAATTGGGAATCGAGAACTAAGAACGGGAATTGAGAATCGGAGAATTGGGTGTTGGGCATTGAAAATGGTAATGTTAATGGGCGGATGGATGGCTGGTTGGATGGTTGGACGCACCTGCCACAAAGAACCAGCTCTACCACTAGAGAGCCATATCAGAGAAACTGGTTTTCAATGCTCAATCCAAACAGCAGCTCTTATCAATCAAAAGAGAATATGAAGATCATGTATTCCGCGAGCTCTTTGTAGGCCAATGCTCTTAGCTTGTGACAGATGACCGAGCGACCATTCAATGCCAATCCATTACAACCGCCTCGAAAGATGCAATGATGATTATGCTTAATTACGTCACTTGCCTTTGAGTGGGGTTACATGGGCAGATGATGAGTCATTTGTCATTTGTCTGGACTTTCACTTGACCAAACATTAATTTAACCACACACAATGTGGCGGCTTTTTTTTTCTTCTCTCTCGTGTGTGTGTGTGTCTTAGATTCTTGCAGAAGCGATGAACGCATGTTGACAAGTTAAAAAAAAGAAAGAATTGTGCAATGACAAAGTTATCTAGCTTACTCCTACTCCTTGTGCCTTTGTGCCTCAGTGTGCCATTGGCTTGGGCTCAGGATGATTCACTTGCTGGCAGTTTTCTCTCAGGTGAGTTTGCTACTCAAAAATTTCTAGAAAATCCAGTGTCATCGATAGATCTTTACTAGGCCTTTTGGATACCATAACAAGCACTGCCGATGCCAAGGATTGTCCTGGCGTTTGTGTTCATACATTGGCCACACTAATCTGTTATGAAGTGCTCGACGATGTGCCCTGTCCATCGCCCAGTATGAAATGTTGCATTGAGAATGCTCCAGGTGAGTACACAAAGAACAAGAAGAAGAACAAGAAGAAGAGATTTCAGGAGACCTTTAATCCACGTTGTGTTAACATTTAAAGGTAAAAATGTGACCGCTGTGAGGGGTACAACCACACCGAAAACTATAACCGCTAGCCCCACTAAAGCAGCCACACCGAGTAGTACGACAACCACTCATAGATCCACCCAGAAGACAACACAAAGGACCACACCGAGAACCACAACCACATCGAGCACTAGCACAACGGCTAAGCCCAAGCCTAAGCCGCAGACAAAACGTCCAGCTAGCACCACATTAGCTCCAACAACAACAACAACAACAACCACAAGAAAAACAAGCACCACCAAAAAGACAACAAATGGCAAACCAAGCAAGGATAAAGACGAGAACACCAAGGCCGATGATGAGAATAGTAAGTGAAAATGAGTTCAACTAACTATCTACTTTTTTTTCTCTAAATCCTAATCATCGAATCTCCACCAGAAGATTGCACCGGAGTTTGTGTGGCAGATCGTATAGCCGAATATTGTGAGGCCTATTTGACCAGCGATGGTCTCTGCAAAGAGGGAACCAAATGTTGTGTATCCCTGGATGAATACGCTAATGGCAAGTTGCCAAAGGACATCTATATACCAGCCAGTAAGTCGAGCAAAACTAGGAAAAAAAACAAAACCCAAAGCCTAATTCCTCTCTCTTTTTCTCTCTGTGATCTCTACAAAGAGCACATGAGCAATCTGAAGAGTAATCAGACATTGGCAGAAAAATCAGCTCCCCCCGTAAAAGCTAGTTCAACCAGCAGCACAAGTTCATCGACAAGCACCACAAGCACCACCAGCACCACCCCAGAGCCGGCAAGGACAAATAATAATACACAAAAACCCACAAAACACAAGAAGCATCCGCCAACAACAACAACGACGACGACAACAACAACAGAGGCAGCCGCTGAAAAGGAAGAGGATGATGATGATGGTGGTGAGCAAGAAGATGATGAGGAGGAAACCACTTACGAGAAGACACGTCCAGGCCAAGGTCAAGGTCAAGGACAGGGACAAGGCCAAGTCCTAAAGGAATGCGAGGGAGAATGCATGAATGGTATCTTTGCCATTTTCTGCGATGACATCGATTCGGAGGCATTTTGTCCCGGCGAGGGAAGTTGCTGTGTAACTGGCCAAGCCTCGGAGGCATCACCATCGAAATCTCCGGCAACCACACAGAAGCCCGCCACCAAAATAGCCAAGAAACCAGCCAGTCGTCCAGCCTCGCCGGCATCTCAACACCCCCAGCAGCCAGCAACCACATCGCTCGGAGGCGGTGACCTGCTGCAGACCATTATAAACTTTGCCGAGAACACTTTAAATTCGCCGTCACCCACTGCACCACCGCCGCCGCCACCACCACCACAGAGTCCACCACGTTGTCAGGGCTTCTGTCTGCTCAATATAATGGCCGCCTTCTGTGAGCGTCCCTCGGTTCTGGTGTCCACGCCAACGAATTGTGCCAAGGGGTCGGTGTGTTGCGACAATTCGAGAGCAGGAGCACCCAAACCAAAGTTGCCACCGCCAACACCATCGCCCACGGCACCGCCCACAGCCCCGCCTTATGTGCTGCCCAATACGCCAAGTCCCGATATGCGCGAGGAGTGCCCCGGCTCATGTATAGTCAGTCTACTGAGCTTCACCTGCTTCAGTGAGTTCAAATTTTGAATACCATTTGGAGATGAGCCTTCTAATTTGAATTTGAGTTTCGCTTACAGAAAACGCTGAGATGACTGAACTCTTTAGATGCAAACGCTCTGGACAGATTTGCTGTGCTCCGAAGAGTAAGATTTTGGAGAAGCAGCAATTCCAGACACGCAATGATACCGCCTCCTACTATCCACCACCACCGCCGCCGCCGCCTATGGGTCCGCCACAAGCCTACCCACCGCAAGCGCTGCCGCCACCCGCCTATCCATATATGACCAATCAGCCACTGCCACCGCCGCCTCCACAACAACAACAACAACAGCAGCAACAGCAGCAGCAACAGCAGCAGCAACAGCCGCAACAAGGTCACTTGCCGCCGCCGCTGTCACATCATCCGAATCCATATCAACCAGGACCTCCGCCTCCATTGTCCAGCTATGGAGATTACTATGGATCTGGACCTGGTCTGCCGCCGCAACCACAGCCACCAACCACAACGCTGCCGACAACCACCAGCACATCGACCACACCGCGTCCTCATGTCTATTCCAAGTATGTTTGCGGAGTCAAGGGAACTCTGCGTACGGGTCGATCTCCGGCTCTCTCGCTGGTCTCCTATGCCCGCGCCAAGTATGGAGTGCAGCGGACAGCTCGTCAATCGATGGCCTCGTCTTCTCCCTATGCCAGCAGTTTCAACAAATCCAACGAACGGCTCATTCTCGGCTCGGCCATTGTGCCCATTCAAATTCACAACGATAAACTTGGCGATCTGGTGGACACGAGCAGTGTGCAGAGTAATCAATTGCGCTCCTATCACGATGAGGCGGAAACCGCAGACATTATCTATCCGGCCTACTATCAGCAATCGATCTATATGAATCACAACGGCAGCGCCAGTCGTCGTCGGGCACGTGTTGTGGGCGGCGAGGATGGGGAGAATGGTGAATGGTGCTGGCAAGTGGCCTTGATCAATTCCCTCAATCAGTATCTATGTGGAGCAGCACTCATTGGCACCCAATGGGTACTAACAGCTGCCCACTGTGTGACCAAGTAAGAAAGAATTCCCAACAAAGAACTCTTGAAGCTGACTCCTTCTCTCTCTCTTCTCTTTTTAGCATTGTTCGTTCTGGAGATGCCATCTATGTGCGTGTGGGTGACTACGATTTGACACGTAAATATGGCAGTCCGGGTGCCCAGACATTGCGAGTGGCCACCACCTACATACATCATAACCACAATAGCCAAACACTGGACAATGACATTGCCCTGCTGAAGCTGCATGGTCAAGCGGAATTGAGAGATGGCGTGTGCCTGGTCTGTTTGCCGGCACGTGGAGTTAGTCATGCCGCTGGCAAGCGATGCACAGTGACCGGTTATGGTTACATGGGCGAGGGTAACCATCAGATTAGCCATACGCCAGCGCTCAACTCTACAACTCAATTTCTAATACATCTTCTTCTTCCTTTTTCTCTATATTTTTGCAGCTGGTCCCATTCCTTTGCGGGTACGCGAAGCGGAAATTCCCATTGTTAGTGATACGGAATGCATACGCAAGGTGAATGCCGTTACGGAGAAAATCTTCATATTGCCCGCGTCGAGTTTTTGTGCCGGCGGCGAGGAGGGACACGATGCCTGTCAGGGTGATGGCGGTGGTCCATTAGTTTGCCAGGATGATGGCTTCTATGAGCTGGCTGGACTCGTCTCGTGGGGCTTTGGTTGCGGACGAGTCGATGTGCCGGGTGTCTATGTGAAGACATCATCGTTCATAGGCTGGATTAATCAGATTATTAGCGTGAATAATTTATAAATAGTTAGACACCTAAAATACCCCTTTCCCTCCACCCCTCCACCCAACCCAACCCATTACCCAATCTCTTTCCTCTACTACGACTGTTAAAGTAAAGCCCATTCTAGTGTAATCTAATCTTAATTCTAATCAAAATCAAATAATAATAAAAAATACTTCAAAAAAAACTAAAAACGTATTTTAAAAAGTATTCCCCCGTCTCTCCCTCTTCCCCCTATCTAGAGTAAAATTAAAACCTATTGTACACTTTTTGTATATACAATAAATACATATAAAAGAAAAGAAAAAAAAATTGTTTTGCATATAAAGTTAGAATTTCCATTTTAACGGAAAATAAGAAAAAAAAAAAAAACAAAAAATGTCTTACGAAAATAGAAAATAAGCAAAAAGGACGGACTCTCTCTTAAGCAACCAAAAAAAAAAAAAAAATTTGAGTTATTTATTTTAATTTTAACGAAAAACGAAACAAGCAAAACCAAAAAAAAAAAAAGGATGCTACCACAAAAGAAAATAAGAAAAAGGATCTTCGAGAAACTCTACCAAAAAAAAAAAAAAATTTTAATTTTTGGAACTTGAGTTATTCTCTCAGAAGGAGGCGGAGCGCGCATAAAAACTCACTCAAAGGAAAGCATAAAGAATGAGCCCAAGGAGAACCGAAGACAAAGTTGAAGTCGTCTCTTGCGTCTAATAGGAGACGGAGCCGAAGATGTAGACCATCGTTCGGGGTCGGATTGTTGCTTGGAATCTGTGTAGAAAAACTTACCCTCTTGATCAACTGGAAGCGCCAATGTCGGGCATTTCTCTCTCTCTCTCTCGCTCTATCTCTCTCTGGCCATGTATCTCTTCTTGGGCTCTCTCTCTCTCCCTCTCTTGGCATGGTCCTTTTGAGTGTGTGTGTTTTTTTTAACCCTTTTCGTCCGCTGCTGCTGCTGCTGCGTGATTTTATGTACATGTTTTTCTTCTCTTTGAAAGTATCTCAAAGATGTTTCCCTTGAAGAAAACGAAAGCGGTCTGCTGCTGCTGCGTCTGTTGCCGCTGCGTCGTCGTCAAAAGGGTTCCCGAGATGTCCACGCGGTAGCTCAACAACAGAAGTTCGTCTGGCCTCGAGCTAAGCGGATGACAAAGATCAAAACCCAAAAAAAGCGCGCTCTCTCTCGTGAATTTCTCTGTGCTTATCAAAAACGCTCTCCACTTACTTTAATCTCTCTCTCACACTCTCTTTCTCTTAAAGAAAAACAACAAAATTTAACGTAGTCAATTTAGTAGATCCTTTTCCTAGTAGCTCCTTTTCTATAGTGCATCCCATCAAAAAAGAAAAAAAAAAAGTTTTTTTCGGTTTTTTTTTTTTGTTTGTTTGTTTTTTGAAATTTTTGCATGCATTTTGTTTTCGTTGTTTGTGTTTGTGCCTGGTTCTTGTTTGCATTCCGTTTACGTCGTCAACAAATTGTCAAGCATTTGATCATCAAAATGGAGGCGAATTCTCCAACCACAGTAACAACAACACCGGCAGCAGCAGCAGCAGCAACATCAGCAGTCACCACATCCATGACCATGGTGGTGGCCTCAACAACGCCCTCGCCAGCTGCCAGTACAAGCAGCAAATGTCACAGTCAATCCCAGTCCCAGTCGCAGTCGCAATCCCAAACTCAGACGGTAGCAGCTGCCTCAAGTTGCTCTGGAACGCCCACAAACATTCAAACGCAATCTCAATCTCAATCACTGTTAACCACCAGCATCGATGCTGCCTGCAAGCAGGAGGATGTCAACAATCTATCCTTGGCCAGCGGACTATCGGAGGGTCAACGTTCACTTTCGGGTGCTCCGTCGGCATCCTCTAGTCCCATTTTGAGTCCACAGGGCAAGATCTTTGGACGCAATGCGAATGGAACAAGTGAGTATTTGATACAAATATGTTAAGTAAAATTTTATTAAGGGACTGGCCCCCCCCCCCATTTTATTTCGTTCTTGTGACATATGTTTAGGGAACTATGACAACTATTTCATCTATATAGTTGCCCAATCCCAAACGTACAAGAGAAGTTTATTTAAAATTTTGTTGAGAAAGTATTAGAAAACTTTTCACTTGTTGCCTTCACTTCAGGCAGCTTCTAGAAAATAAACTACGAGACGCAAATTATCTCTCCGCGCCACGTTCATCTAGGATCCTCTTATTTCTATTGCTATTTCAAATAATCCCAACTCCCACCACCTTCTCTCACCCCATTACCAGTGATTAACATTTTATAACAATTTCCCCTTTTCAAAAGTTAAAACAAATTTCTTTGCACTTACGTTTGACATTGATTCATTTTTTAAAGAATTTTGTTTGGAGTTATCTTTTAAAATCATTCCTATGATAAAACGTACCATAAATTTTAGAGAATTCATTTGACATTTCGAAAACTTTATTTTCCTCCTAAGAAATATTTTAAACTTCTTTGGTTTTTGTTAAAAATTGCATTACTAAAATGTTTTTTTCTAATTTTTTGAATTTTGAGGGATTTTCAAAGATTTCATTTAATTTTAAAGTTGTCATTTTGAAGCTTTTGAACACATTGGACAGATGCTTCTTCTTCGCGTACTTTGCCGCGCAAAATGTTTTCTTTGGACTGCGCTTTGTAACGGAATTCTAAACTTGCCGAATGACAATAGAAAAATAGAGACCAAAAAAAAAAAAACGGGAACCAAAGCAATGTTGCCTTTAGAAAATTGTTTTGTTGTTTTTTTTTTTTTGGCGCAATTGGAGACCTTTTGCGGATTGAGTGAGTTCCGGTTTCCTTCATTTCCTTGGTGATGAAACGAAAGACACCCCAAGATCCGAAGCAAAAGCTAGACAAGGCAGGGATAGAGAGAAAGAGAGAGAGAGAGAGAGGGTCAAAAGGCGTCTGTTTTGCATATTTGTTAAATCAAATTCAGGTAGGCAAATGGCAAAATCTTATCCAATGAAATGTGTTTTCGAGTCAGGTATAACGGTTTTTCCCTACAGCCGTTAGACTAATCTTCAAGATGATAGGCTGGCGGCTCCTTACTCCTTACTCCAGGGGTAAGACATGGACCGACAAAAAAAAAAAAAAACTCACCCCAGATGGTTAGGGGGTAAAAATGAAGGTAGACGAACCCTCAGCCAACTAAAGTGCTCTTTTACCTTTGCCTCTCGCTCGCTCAGTCACCTCCCTCTCTCTCACTTGCTCTCTCTCTTCGTCTCTTGTCTTGTTGGAAATTCTTAGCATTAATTCTTGTTGTTGCTGTATTGGCTTCTGTCAGAAAATGTCGCCACATTATGGTTATGGATGTTGTTCTTCTGTCCTGGCCTGGACCTGGCCGGGTCCTGCTGCTGGTGCCAGAGCCATTGGCACGTACAACCAAGTTATTGCCACCAATGGAATTTTGATCGACAAGAATTTGGTCGTTTAAAAACTTGGCTTTTAATTTATCGTTGTATATGAGAAATAGTTTCGGTTACTTGGCCCAACCATTGCCATCTAAAGAAAGATGAGATGAGAATGAACATTGGGCAGCGAGAGGAGAAGAGGTGATGCTGCTTGGAGGTGGAGGTGGTCCGGCGTCTGTTTTTTTTCTCTCTCTCTCTCTCTTTCTCGCTCTCTGTTTTCTTCTTCCTCATCTTGGCATTGCCCATAATCGAAGCGATCGCACGATTGACTGTTTCACACACACACACACACACACACACACACACACAGAGAAAGACCAAGAGACAGAAACATACGCACACCCAGACACAATTTCTGTCTGCCTGATCTTAGTCCTTGGTCTTGGTCTTGGTCTTGGTCTTGGTTGTGGTCCTGGTCTGGCTTCTGGCTGGTAGCCTGGGCAGCTGCTTGGTATGTGGCGTCGAATGTCATTATTGCTTTCAAGTGCCAACTAAAAAGCTACTGCAGTTAATTTTTTGTCCATTTGCCATTTCGCATAAAAACAACATATTTAGCAAATGACAACAACAACAACAAGAGCAAAAACAAAACAAAAAAATTGAAAAGAAAAGGAGAAGAAAAACAACAGCAGCAAAAAAATAAAAAAAAGTAAAGAAACCTCCAACCCGCAAATTAAATAAATAAAAAATCAAGCACAATCAGTAGAAGACGAAGGAGAGTACGACCGACGGACTGACCGATCGACCGACCAACCGACCGATCGGCCAAGACTTGTAGCAGACCACGCAGACTAAACTTGGCCGAGTGACGATCAGTTGTTCTGGCCAGGCCAAGAAATTGTCCCCAAGTCTTTCCCCTCAACCATAGCCCACCCCATTCTCCGCTACCCGCCCCCCTCCCCCCCTTGGTATTTGTGTATTGAAATCACGTCTCATTTATTTATTGCTGCAAATGCATTCCCCTGCCTCGTGGCCCCTTCCCATCCCTTTTACCCCCAACCAGATTCTGCGTTAAATACCCGGACCGTACAGTCAATGCAGACCCCAGATAGATGAACACAGAAGTCCAGCTATGCATTTAACCCTAGAAATACAAAAAAAAAAAAAATTTAAACAACTTTGGATGAGCGAATGCGGCAGCAACTGGAGCATATCACACCTCAACTAGTTGAGAATTACAATCAAATAAAGTGAAAAAAGAAGAAGGCAACGCTTATATTAGCAAAGTTAACTCTTTTGTAAGGTTATTCCAGCTGATTTTCCTTCCTCAATCGCAATGGGCCGTATCACAACATCCATGCTAGAACTAGTTGAGAATTACAACTAAAAGGGGGAACCTTACCACCCCTTTTCCTAACTTACATATATTCCATTAATATTTTTCAAGTTCTAATTTAACTGAAACTCTATTCCCGAAAGTATTTCTCCTTTTTTGGATCACAAAACCTTTTTGAAATTGTTGCAATTTCTTGGTCTGCTATGGGTTAACTTGGCAACTTGTTGACACTGATGTGAGTGAGTACCACCAAGTGCAACATAGTCAGTCCTTGTTGTTGCTGTTGCTGTTTGTGGTGGTGGATGCGCCTCTACCTTTTACGAGTTGAAGCAACAACAACAAAAAAAAAAAGAAAAGAGAAGAAAACCCAACCAAATGAAATCAAGAATCGATGTTATAATTTAGTTGGCCAGCTCGTTTTTCTATTAATTAAAGTTGAACTCGTCTTGCGCAATGCCATTGTCCAGTCCTCATTCCCCCATTCCCCCACCCTCCATTCTCCATCCTCATCGTCTTGGTCTTCATCGTTATTGTCGCCGTCGTGAAATATTCTCACATAATTATTTACGATTTGACATAATCATCATGATCGTCAGTTGGCCATGAGTTCGTACTATCGCCCATCATTAGGATGGGTAATAAATTGCAGAAGAACCAGAACCAAGCCCAAGCCCAAGACCAAAGACCAACTCTCGCGCCAGATGCTTTTCAAAAAGGAAGAAGACGAACCCCGTTTTCTCACACGGCCAGAAATTAATTCAAATTTTGTTTTCCCTTTTTTATTTTTTTTTTTGGGTTTTTTGCCAAAAAAAAAAAAAGAAGATTGAAACCGAAAGTGATAAAACCAAGAAGAAACCAAAAAAAAAAAACGAAAAGATTAAAATGATCCTGGCAATCCTTGGACGATCTACGAGCATGCGTGAAGAATTTCTAACGAGTTTTGCCGACGCCGCGAAGCTGCGACGCCGATATCCTTGGACGCGCAGAAGAAGGGTTGCTGCTCTCTCTCTCGCTTATGCAGATGAGGCCGTTCCCAATTCTTGCCTAGTCCTTTTTATGTGTGCTTTTTTTTTTTCTTTCTCTCGTTTGGGTTTCGTTTTTCTTTTCGTTCTTGTGTGTTGGGTTTTTTTTTTTTTTTTATTTTCGCTGCTGCTCTGAGAAAGGGTTTAGGGTCCAGACGTCCGTCGAGTTGGTTTTTTTTTTTTCGTTTTGGTATAAAAAAAAGCGAATTTAATTAAAATTTTTTTCTTATAGTCTCGCAACATTGTGAGAAACAAGCGACTCGGGGGCCAGAACTCTATAAATATCATTTTTTTTTTTTATTTTTTGGTTGCTTTGGGTTTTTTTTTTTTTCTTTTTTGTGTTTTTTGGTTATGAACTTGGTTGATTTTTTGCGTGTGTGCGTGCGTGTGTGCGTTTTGTTTTTTGTCTCTTCTAGTGATCACTACGTCGAGGCCAAGTAATGAGGCCGAGGTACAGCTGTATCGTGTGCTCCAGCGTGCCAGCCTATTGGCCTACTATGACACATTGCTGGAGATGGGCGGCGATGATGTGCAGCAGCTGTACGATGCCGGCGAGGAGGAGTTCCTAGAGATAATGGCATTGGTGGGCATGGCATCGAAGCCGCTGCATGTGCGGCGCCTGCAGAAGGCCTTGCATGAATGGGCCAACAATCCATCGATCTTTCAGGGACCAATGCTGCCACATTTGGGTATGATGATGAGCAGCAGCAGCAGCATTCCATGTCGTCCAATGTCTAAAACATTGAATCTTACAGGTCTCTGTGAGACGCCACCGAAACCGGCATTGATTTTCAATCCGGACACAACGCCAGCCAACACATTGCCGCCACGTCAAAAGTTTCCCTCGTTCAATGCGTCAGCGGGTTGTTCGGTGGGCTTTCAGGTGGGATCAAGTGCGGCTGCTGCTGCTTCAATAGCAGCGGCTGCCCATCTCATTGGAGCCCCATCCCCTGTGCTGTGTCCGACAGTGACGACACCCGCCACAGTCATACAGAGTCATTCGCCGCTTGTTCTGCCCGCCAGCAACAATCCATCCAGCAACTTGACCAGCAGCAGCAGCAACAGCAGCAGCAGTGCTCCAATTGTGCCCTGCGGCACAGCCAATACGGCGCATCAGGTGTCCTCCAGTTCGCCGCAATTGACGCCAGTTTTGACCGAAATGCAGGTGCAAAGGATAACCATGTGCGCCGAGAAAATTGCCCGCCAATTGCCACAGCGCGAACCCCGCGCCCAGACCACCAAAAAGCGTACGACACGCGAACTGGAGCAGGTGATAGCCATGAGCGAGCATGATCCGCGACGCATGGACGAGATACGTAAGTATTCGGCCATCTATGGCCGCTTCGATTGCAAGCGGCGGCCAGAGAAACCTCTGACCCTGCACGAGGTGTGCGTCAATGAGGCGGCGGCCCAATTGTGCCGCAATCCTCAGACAATTTGGCTGCTCACTCGACGCGACGAACTCTTTCCCCTGGCCCGCCAGATAGTCAAGGATGCCGGCTTTGGCCATTCGGCCAGCATTGCCCGTTACGGTGGTCTGCTTACCCAGCTGCCAGTGGGTCAGAGCGGGGCCAGTGGCCATCCTCACCATTCCCACCACCACCACCACCAGCAGCACCACAGGGCACATCCGTCAATTGACGTCGACTGCGAGTCGAGCGATGCGACGGCAATGCCCATTAAACGTCAACGACTCTCCTCCACGGAGGCGGCCCAGCTGCCCGTGGACATGAATCGGGTAAGAAAGACGTCGACAATTGATAATGTAGAGCAGTAAATGCCGCCTCCGACATGGACGGCTGGTGCTGGTGCTTCAGCGACAGAGCTTCTTAATCCTGTTAATTGCTTTTGCAGCTTTTTCTCTTCTCCTTGAAATCAGCACAAAATAATTTACTAATTTACTTTGCCGTTTTGAGAGGTTCTTTTTAGAATATCTGTGCAAGTATTATCTTGGGATTTTTTTTGGGTCTTTTTGGGGTTGGGATTCTGGGAAGTGGGACTATTCTTGAACCCTTTTGTAGACGCCTCTCGAGCAGTAGTGAGAGGATTTTGTGATTTTTAGAAATTTTTGAAAAACTAAACAGTATTTTTTGCTTGATTTAAATCTTTGTTGCCAATTTCACTTTCTCTCTCGAGCTAACTATTCATCTATTCAATCTATCTATCTATGTATGTATCTATTTATTTATCTTTAGTAAATCTGTTAGAATTGTTTCAATATTTTTTTTCAAGTTATTTAGTTGTTAAATGTTTGCAATATTTCTCTATGTATATGGTTAAAATAAATTCCCAAACAATTTTTTTTGAGAACCAAACGAAACAAACTCGTGTATTTCCTTTTAAATTCCGCCAAATTGCTTCAGCTTGCTTAGCCTTTATATCAAAAAAAAAAAAAAGAGATATATTAATCTATAAATATTGCCAAAAAACCAAAAACCGAAAAAAAAAGGAAGCTGTGGAGGACTCGCGCTATAATCTATTTGCCATGTACCAGAAGTTTGCCAAGCCGCCATTCGATCTAACTGAAATTGCCAAATTCTCGTGAGTGACAAAATATTGAAAACAATATCGTTAACACTATAATTATGTATATATCCGTCTCTAGTAGCTTGGGCAAAACGGCAGATTTCGAGGACAATGACTCACGCTTCTCGTTTAGCAATTCCAGTTCGCCGCCCATGCCAGTGAGTATGTGTTTGGAGCGCTGAGCGCTAAGTTTAGTCCAACAACAACAACAACAACAACAAAAAGAATAAAGTGAATATCCAACTCCCATCCTCCATCCACGCCTCCTCCCCCTTAGACCGCCCATCATTGCAATGGTATGGAAAGTGAGAGATCGCCCGTTTCGGCTAAAATGGAATCAACACAAATGGATCTAACCGTGGAATCAGTGTGCGATCTAAGCGGTCCAACCACAACAGCAGCAACAACAATAACAACAACAACAGCTCTGAGTGGTGTCCATGTCATATCCGCATCCGGGGATAATATCATTGCCGTGGCAAATCCCGCTCTGGCCCTAAGTCCCACACTAAACGAGGTATTGGCCCTGAAGAGGAATGCAGCTTCGCCCGAAGCTTAGTTTAAGACAAATTTCTTCATTGTAAGGAATTCGAATTAATAGATCTAAAGACCATTTCAAGTGCAATTCAAATTAAATTATTCAATTTTTTTTAGTATGTAAAAACCAATTTCGAATCTAATTGAAGAGTTAAGCAATTGAACAATATTTAGTTTTCTGTTATCTCTGTGATACTCTACTCTATAACGGTTTTTTTTTTAATAAATTAATTAATTAATAAAAACTATATTCTAACAAATGAAATATCTTTTTATATTAAACATTTGAAAATGATTTATATCCAAAGATCTTTCGAAAGAAAGTGAACTTTCATTATATGTTTTGTCAGTTTGAATACTTTCAAATGGAAGTCTCTGAAGTTTAATCTGTGAGATCTTAAAATTCTGAAAAGACTTTCTAACAAGACAAATTACAACCAGAAGGCCGGACTAACCTCGGCCACTCCAGATCTCAAAATGACTGTTCTTTCTGTTTTTCTGGCCAAAACACGATATAGTCGTCCGATCATAATTAAATTGGCCATAGACCCTAATGAGTACATTTGACTAAGCAATGTTTATTTTATTATTGGACTAAAACTGAATTTTTAACCGATCGTTGTAATGGGAGCTATATGATATAGTAGTCCGATCTTGATGACGTCTAGAAGTAAAACAAACTATGATTTCTTAATAATGCCATAAAAAAGAACCGAGCTTATGTTCCAAAAATACGTTTCTCCGATTGTTCCTATGGAAGCTATGTGATATAGTGGGCTGATCCGTCTGAATCCGAGATATACAATGATTTTGTGTTGATCCACACGGACAGACAGACAGACGGACAAGGCTGAAGAATATATGGTCAGAGATGCCTCCTTCTATGCGTTGCACACATCTGACCCAAAATTAATAAACCCTTTTTGGAAGGTTATAATAAAATGATTGCCTTTTGACTTTCAGAAAATTGAATTTAAGTAAAGTGAAATTTTTAATGGAATAGAATGTCAATAATAGATCGCTAAGAACTATGTTTATGTACTTAAAACTGTAGAATCTCTTGATCATTGTTGGGGCTTGTAGAGGAATAGAATTGCTAAGAAGTCTTCAAACTTAAACGGCAGACTGAACTACTTGGAGTTTTGTTCGTTTAAGGGGAGAATTGTAAGCCATATTAGGAATATATAGATTCCCAGTTTACTTTACACTATATCTCAAACCAGAACTAAGTCTATTTGTCTATTAAGATAACTGCTTTTAAGATTCTGACTCTGGGCTGGCTATTGAGCTGCTAAAAGAAGTGACCTAATTTCTATTTACTCAGAAAGATGAAAGAATATTTAAAGCGATCATACAATGCTAACTTAAGTGATAATTGATGAAATATATCAAAATGTTTATTAGCTATTGAATTGCTATAGATGTCTATTTATGTAGATTATGGTCTTTGGATTGGTTCTTTATATGTATTCCCAAGACCCAATTGTGCTTGTATTCGCATAAGGAAAATCAATGATCTGAGATCATGTTGACATTGTGTTTATATTTGCAATTATGGTTTATCCCTTTGTGAGGCTCTTGACTGCACCGCAAAAGGCAAACCGAACCCGAACCCGAAACCGAACGGAGCAACCCTTGCGAAACTAGGGTCATCCCATCTCCCCCTCTTGGCCCTTTTGCAATATTCGCAATTGCAATCGATGAAGACATCTATTTCTGCTTGGGAATTAGCTAATGATGAAATTAACACCCTTCTCCCTGCTATCCCCTCTCTTCTGTTTCAGGTATTAGGTATGCAAATTTTTGTTGAGCTGGCGAAAATCCTTTTCGCATGCAAATTTTGTGAGTGATAAATGAACGAACGATCGATAGATCGATTGTACATGTTGTTAAGGAGCAGTTGTTATGATTGGAATAATAATTGAATGAAAAAGAGGGTTTTTCCCCCACCCCTCTCCCTTTCTCTCTCTTCCTCTCTCTCTCTCTCTCTCTCTCTCTCTATCTGCAGTTTAATGAACTCGCCAAGATATTGTGAAGAATCATCTGCCAGATGGGATTTGAATCACAATGGGGAGGCAACCACATGGCATGTGGCCGGGTGAATTGTGCGGGAGGGAAAGGATTCGTTTTACTTGGATTTTGTTTAGATCTCTCTCGATCTTGATCTCGTTTTGGCCTCTAGGGATGGGCGGGGAAAGTGAAGAAGTTGAACCTTTTCTTCTTGCCTTTGAGATGGCGCCAATTGATGCCCAAAAAAAAAACAAAAAAACGAAAGTACAATCAAAAGAGAGAGAATGAGAGAGAGAGAGAGAGAGAGAGAGAGAGAGATAAGGGGGGAGAAAGAGAAATCTTTAGCCCAGTCACGCGTTTCTACAGCGATTTTTGAATTATGTTAATCCTTTGGGGTGCTCTTCTTGCAGCTTTTGTGGCTGGCAATGCAATTAGAATGCAGTCCTTGTTCTAGTCTTTGTCCTGCATTTACATATGGGACAAGACCTTCCCTTTCTTCATTACGAGCTGAATGATTGATGAAGCGGCGTCCTGCTATCAATTTGCATAAGTCTTAAAGGATATCATGCAGTCAGCCAGGCATGCGATTTGAGGATTAGAAGAGAGAGAGACAGAGAGAAAGAGAGTGGGTCATGTGAACAAAAAGACGGCCAAAGGGCGACTAGGCTCAGAATGTCAATATTTGCACTTCTTTTTCTTATTCTTCTGCTGAGTGAAATTTTCTTTCTCTCTCACATTTTATTAAATTATGACTTAACCTTAGGGACTAGGTCTACATAGAGATTACAGAGATTACAGATTATAGTTTAGAGATTCGAGCTTAGAGAAGAATGGCAATTTAGCAATTATAACTTAGGGCGTATTCTGTACCTTCTCGGTAATCCAGTCCATAAAATATTGAACACTGGAATACACTCCGGGAACATTTGGTCGCGCACAACCAATGCCATAGGAGACAACACCAATTAGATAGAAGCGTACACCAGTTTTATATTCCTCGGGTATCATCAATGGTCCACCGGAGTCACCCTGGCATGTGTCCTTGCCGCCAGTTAGAACGCCAGCACAAATGACAGCCTCATCGAACTGATCCCAGGTGAAGCTACGATTCTTTTTGGCATAACTTTCGCGGCACACCTCGTTATTGAAAATTGGTATTTGCAATTCATTAAGCACAACAGCGGATTCACCGCCCTCCACCGTCTTGCCCCAACCGGCCACAAATGGCATATAGCCGACATACGATTTACGCACCAAATTGGGTGCATTGGGCATACAAATGGGCACAATTTTATCCGTAAACTGGGCATTATGCTCCAGATAGAGTATGGCTATGTCACTGCGTCCATTCCGGCGATTATATCGCGGATGGGCCTCGTACTAAAGGAGAGAAGACAATTTCAAATGAGAGTAGGAATGGGGGGAGCAGTTGTGGAAGATCGACTTACTCTGGCCACGGGTATATCCACATGAGTTGTCTCTGTATCCGTGCTTAGATCATGCTCACCCAAACGTACAAATGTTCTAGAACAAAAAGGATTTCAATTAATTAATATTTTGTGTGTTCTCTCTCTCTCTCTTTCTCTCTTTTAGTCTCGCTCTTACAAAGATTCTATGACGCAATGGGCCGCTGTGATTACATGTCGAGCGGTTATCAAAGTGCCACCGCATTTGAAGGGCGATGAGGAGGCATCGTCATAGCCAATGAGAGCTATCCAGGGCCAGGCTCCCTTGCGACTGACCTCGCCGCCAACGATCTTCTTGTACGAGTTCAAGGTGTAGCCACAGCCCTCCTCGACAGTGACAAAACGTCGCGGTGTCTCATCCGTATTGATTGGCCGCGGTGGCGGAGTTGTGGCCACCGATTGGCCATTGGGACAGCAAACAATTGATCCAGAGCCACCGCAAATTTTATTCGAGGCTTGAAGGAAACGTGCAAAAGTTGCATCTGACCCCTTGGCCCGCAGCTCATTCAGCAGAGAGCTGCAGCTCTTGATATCTGGGAAGGAAGCAACACATTATCAGATTATCAGATCAGGCGGCGAGAGGATTTGCAGGGGTAAGTCTTACCTATACAATCACCGGGCAATGTATTTGGACCACGACAGGCTTGTCCTCGTGGCTCCACTATTTGGGCCGAGGTGGTGGGAGCTCGGGTTGTAGTCGTTGTTGTTGTTGTTCTCGCCGTTGTGGGATACAGAAATGGATTAAAATTATCGATTGGTGGTTCTGGTTGAGGTGGATCGGGTCGCACAAACGGATTTCTCTGTGTGGTAAAAATGAAAGGATTCGGATTCGGTCGCTCTGTGACCTGGTTACTAATCGGTCTAGTACAGCAAACCTACAAGCAAATAGAAATGGTTTAAGCTTTTTTTTTTGAGATGATGAACCAACCAGAAGCAGAAGACAAATGAATCACCCTACCACCGGATCCCCATTGATGTTGCGTGTGCCGCAACTCCGTTGCAAGGCAATCACATATCGTTGGGCCGTCTGTCTATCGGCCACCTGGAAGACATTTGCCACCTGGGGACAATAGGTGAGGGTCACACAACTGCCATAGTAATTTTCTGGGGTAATGCAGTTCTGACGAACTGTAAGAAAGTTTTACAACGAGAGAGAGAGACAGAGAGAGAGAGAGAGCGAGAGTGATATGAAAGTAGAGAGAAGAAACGAGAGAATAATTTGTTAGTTTAGCTTTTGCATCATGATTCGGATTAGTTTGATAAACTCTTACAACAAATTTTCTAATTCTAATCTAAAATTGTTATTTGGCTAAGAAAACTCTTTAAAAATTATTTCACTTAACTAGACTTAGATTAAATTTTTAGCCTCAAAATCACTAAATTAATTTTTAAATTTTCATTATTAATAATGACAACTTCAGTTCCTAGTTGGAAAAAATGTAATTTCTAATTCCAAACGGATTCCATTTTTGCCTTTAACTACTTCCAAATTGGCAAATATAGACACCATTCATCAGAAAAAAGTCTCAGCATCTAGCTCAGCATTTATTTTCTCTTCGTAAAAACCAAATTTTTGTTTTGTTTTAATATTGTAATTTCTATATAATCGTAAAAAATATAAAGAAAAAAGGATTTCAAAAAAATTAATTTCTAAAGTTTTAGCTTTTAAAATGCTAAACTTTTATTTTTTTTTAGGTTCAGATAGAAAGAAATATCATTGGGCGTAACAATTAGTTAATAAGTTTTCAAGTAATACAATTTTAAATAGAATCGACACACTTTATGCCCTCTAAAGTGCTAAGATATACATACTTTAAATTATGTTTTCAAAAGGATTATACTAAAATTCAATGACAAAATAATGTATCAAACTTTGAGTATACGCCGGCTCGAGGTAAATTCTATGAAGATTTAGCACAAGCTAAGATTGACCTCAAGCCGGCTTATAAGCAAAGGCTTTATAAATTTAAGGCAGGTCAAACTCGAAACAGAAAAATTGTCGATATTTTACAGTCCCAAAAAGTAGAACTACTCATTTTAGTCCTCAAAACAGATCAGGAAGAGAAAAAATTTGTGTCCAGAAAAATTTGTATGAGGCGAAAGGAAGTGCCTCACAACAAATGAAGCATTTTGTCTTGATTTTTCATTAACCTTCCTTTTAAATATTATGCAAAGAGATTCCCGATGCATAATGAAAGGAAAGACCTTGTGTTAAACTTGAACTGCTTGCTGTGTGTGTGTGTGTGTGTGTGTAGGGAATCATGCACTGCTTGCTTGCTTTCAAAACGATTGCATAAGAGAGGTAAACATGTATTTACCTGTAATCAAGTGGGGCAGCATTATTAAAAATCAATTTGAATTCTAAATTTAACTAAAGAGCTTAAGCCACTTGAAGCATTCTACATTCCACACAAGAAAAAAATGTTCCTAATGAATGGTTCTAATTGAGTAACACTAACAAAAAAAAACTTTTGTTGGCTGGACTGTATGGACTTCACTCCGCCCATTTGGACGGACGCGTTTCAAATATATTAAAAGCACTAAATTTTCGGGTTTTTCTAAGGAAACGCCTTTCTGGCACAGACAAAACACCTGTCCGCCGCATCCACATTGCGCTCTGCTCCTGACCTTGGCTGGCCAATCGCAATGACAGTGACTGGCAATGACTGGTTTTCGTTTTGTTTTCAACTTGGAGCGGCGTAAAGGGGGAAAAACCTACCAAAAAATTTATAATAAATGACTTAAATTTTGCTTCTTCTTTTTTTTTGTTCGCCAAAAATCAAGACGAGTTTACACTTAGCCAGACAACAATAGCCCAAAAAGAAGAGAGGCGACTACAATATACATAGATGGGTGTACGGGTTGTGTGTGTGTGTGTGTGCGTGCGGTTGTGAGTGTGTGTGTGTGCACAGTTCATGTAAATCGAAAACAAAAGACTGAGGCAACGAACTTGCTTATAAATATTTAGTTATATGTATATATATATTTTCATAATCAAAACTATTATTTAGTTTGATTTAATTTCATTTTTGTGTCATTTGGTTATTTAATGTTAATTGATTAAACTGGTTTTGGCATTTCGTTTCGTTTTTTTTGCTTGTTTACTTGATTAAGATGCCGGATTAGTCGTAAAAAAACATGGGAATCATTTCGAAAAAAAAAAAAAAACCTAATTAACTAAGAAGAACAATAAACACACACGACACACACACACACACAAACACACACACACATTTTTGAAAAAAAAATAAACAAAATACAATTATTTATATACCTTGCCTGCGATCAAACTGGGCAAAGGCTTGCTCAGCTAAGAGCAACACTTGAAGACTGATGACAATAGTTAACACAAATTGCATGTTGCTTGAACGATCGTAAATTGATATCGAAACGTATTTTGTTGTAATTTACGGGCTCTCGGCAACGACAACGACAACGACGACGACGTTTACACTGTTTGACGAACGTTATCAGACTAAAACCGAAATATGATGAGACGCTAAGCTAACTAGCTAGCTGACCGTTTCCCGTTTCTTGAAGCTTTGGACGAGAACGGAGACTCGTATGCCGTGTGAGAGAAGATTGAGCCAAGCCTTGAGCTTGAGCTGGCCTTTATATGTGAGACCGAGATTGAGACTGAAACTGAAATTGAGACTAAGACTGAGACTGAGAGATAATTCTCATTCTCATTCCCATGCCCCATGCTAACTAAGCCTTATGCTAAGGCCTTAGTCTCAGTTTACGATTTGCATACGAATTGAGAGCATTTCATTTCTAATTGATACGCTTTCTAAGCATATCAATTAAAAACTTGCGCTTGGCGTTAAAAACAAAAAAAAAAAAAGTACCGTACCGAGTTTAGCGAAAACTTTTTTGAAAAAATTTTCTATGAGCGGTTGGGCACGGGTGAGCGGGGGAGAGCGGGGGCGCTGGTGTCATTACACAAGTTTATTTTATACCCCTTAATTAAGTGGCATATGGCAATACTTAATAACGAATATAATGGCATGACCATAACTAAAAAAAATTATCATAGCAATTTATAACCAAATTGTAAAAACAAAAAAAAATAAAAAAAAAAAAAAAACCAAAAAATCATAGCCTTGATTGGAGGAATGAACGAACGACATCGATTCGAATGAGAACTTGAGAACTAATTTATACAATTTGTCATTGAGACACTTTGAAGAATTCCAGATGAGTCAATTAATTGCAAGTTAACGAAAACGGATTTATGTCAGACAGACAGACAGACATTATGATGGCTCCATTTAGTTGGGAATCACTGTAACTAACTAACTAACTGACTGACTCTGATCATGATTAGAAGAGAGACAAATAGACAGAAGATTTATATGCCCGAGATGTCTAGAGATTTAGCTGATTGAATAATTACACACACACACACACACACACACACTGATAGAGAGCCACTCATAGTTTCTCTTCTAACTAAATTAAGGTGCTAAGTGACTGTCAACTAAGACAGTCAGTCAGTTTGTTTGCTTTACGTTGCTCATTGACAGTCTCTACTCGACAGACAGATAGACAGACGAACACAGTTTGCTGACGGCCTGTTTAGAATTCCGAATAGCCCGAAAAAAAAAAAACAAAAACAAAAAATGTCAGCCAATTGAAATGCGTATAATGCAATCGTGAAAGGAAAAAATAAAAACAGACAGATAAATCGACATATAAAATGAAATCTATGATGAGTAATGATAATTCAGAACGCGCTTGCCAATGCCATTCACACACACACACACACACTCGCACACACGCAGCAGGAGTCCTAAAAGCCAAGGGGAAATTCCAATCATTAAGAATCACTCCTGTTCTTGTTCCGGTTCAAAAGACTGGCCTCAATTGTTAGAATTGTTTTACATCGAATCTTTATTTAGTGTAAGAGAGGGAGAGATAGAGAGAGAGAGAGAGAGAGAGGGCGGTAGGCAATACAGGGAGCGGGGGAGTTTCAAAAATGATTTAATCGTTCATTCCGGTTTGAGTCGGGGGAAGTCATTTGCCTTCAACTAACTAATAATAACAAAAAGATTACAAAGTTCTCTCCCCTCTCTCTCTCTTTCTCAAGTCGCTTATACATAGTATATAACTAAGCTTATATACATATATGTATGTATATAGTCACGAAGAGTGATCAAACAAAATAAAACTGTAACTGAAACCCGCTGATTTATTTTGGAAATTCCAGTTTCCAAACTTATCTGCATGTAAATATTTGTTTTCATGTCGTATCAAATTATAATACTTCCGATTTTGGTTTTTTGCCGATATTTTTGTTTATTCAAATTTGTAAGTCCCCCGCCACGTTTCATCTTCAGCCTTCTCATGACTTGATGTAAGAGAAATATGATCTGATCGCATCTTATTGGCTAAGAGTTGTGGCCAAATAAGAGTTCTGACTTTCTGATTATAAAGAAACTTTTAAATTTCTATGATTTCATTTAGTAAAACAGATTTTGAGAACTTCCTTTGAAGAAGGAGAAGGCAGAAATGTGCTGCGCGTCGGTAACTCTCTTTTTTTTTGGTAGAATCGAGTCTCGAATGACTGCCATTGTAGTTGGTCTGAAATATTGAGATTACATTTGCGTATTTTTTTCCCTTTTGGGGAAGAAAGAAAACTTGAAATTGTGTAAATTTTTTTATGGTATGCTTTTATTTTGTGTTTCCGCTTCTAGTGATTTGTTTGGGAAGTGTGTTTCTTAATCCAGGGTATGTAAGAGGCTACCCTTGTATAGACGCCTGGAAAATTTGGTCGTGCACACTCATAGCCAAACGAGACAATGCCCAGTAGATAGAATCGATAGAGATTGCCCTCCAGCTGAAGAGAGAAAGAGAGAGACAGAAAGAGAGATAAAAGTTTTTGTTACATTGAATTTGGTAGTTTTTGGCAAGTCATTGGCCAATTGAGTTGGCCTCTTTGGACTCGGGCTCTGATTCAGATGACAGCAATTAGCAAAGTTAACCACCTTGGAGTTAGCTGCTGAAGACTCTTGGGCCAAAAAAACTGGTTGCAATCGATGATGATTCATCGGACAAAATTATAAATTATTGTAACTGACCTGCGGCATCATGAGTGGACCACCGGAATCCCCCTGACAGGCATCGACACTGGAGCTGCCGGCACAAATTAACTGGAATTGGCAAGAGCGAGGATTTAATATCTCTCTCCCTCTCCCCCTCTCCCTTTCGTTTGACTCACCTTATTGCTGAATTGAACAAACTGAAAGACAGATTTGTAGCTCATTTCGCACACTTGACGTGACACAATTGGCACCTGAGCATCACGCAGGACTTGCGAGGTGGGTCCTTGATGTTTGGCAGCTCCCCAGCCGGCCACAAATGGATTCATGCCAACGAAATCATTTTGAAGAAACTTATTGGCCTCGGGCAAACAAATTGGTCCAATGTTGGCTGGCCAAAAAAGACAGAGAGAGAGAGAGAGAGGAGCAATTAAAATCAGGTGTGACATTTATAAGGAAAATTTTGGCCCAAAAGTATGCAATAGACAGTCGAAAAGGCAGTTTTTGCCAAATTTAAGGAACTTTTATAATGTCCAGTAGCGAAAAAATTGCTTTAAATGGCAAAAACCTAGAGACAACTGGTTGAAAATGTTAAAATTAAGTTTCATTGCATACCTTAGGGGGTCATAATGTTACTTACCACTAAAAACTGCCATGCCATTCAATTCGATCAGGGCTATATCATTGGCTATGGAATTTAGATCGAATTGATCATGGATTACAGTACGTTTGATATGGAAATCGAAGGCTCCTTGCTCTGCGGGTCGCGACAGATCGTGGGCACCCAAACGGACTAGAGTCAGCATCGGATTGATGCAGTGGGCCGAGGTGAGAACATAACGCCCATTGATTAGACTGCCAGCACAAAGAAATTTGAGGGCATTCCGATTGACATCGTCCACATAGCCCAGAGCAGCAATCCAGGGATAGGCATTACGTCGAGCCTCCTGGCCACCCACAACGCGATTCGAAGTGGCCACACTGATGCCGCAGGTGGCCGCAGAAGGATTGGAATTCGAATTGGGATTGGGACTGATTCGCTGACCCTGATTCAGAGGTGGTGTGGGCTGGAACACTTGCACTTGTGGTGGCGCCAAGGTGGTGGGCATCGGTCCCAGTGGCGAGAAATGAAATGCATTGGTGGCACTTGTTGGCGACGGCATCATCAAGTCTTTGGGACTTCTATTGCTTCGATTGATTGCAGGATCCAAGGCACAGCAAATCTAATTGAAACAGGCATAACATTATCTTCCATCAATCCGATTCGAGATGGACATTTACCAAAAAGCTGGAGCCATCGTAACCACAAATCGAACGGCCCAAGAACTTTTGAAACTCATTTGATGCAGTGGAACTCTGATCTCGATTCTGACTCTGATTCTGATTCTGGTACTCCTCAACCA
This sequence comes from Drosophila nebulosa, assembly GCA_024703675.1. Classification (NCBI taxonomy): domain Eukaryota; kingdom Metazoa; phylum Arthropoda; class Insecta; order Diptera; family Drosophilidae; genus Drosophila; species Drosophila nebulosa. The sequence goes on along the minus strand of JANFPS010000003.1, from coordinate 2,899,869 downwards.
AGTGGAGGCAGGCTGTTAGGGGCAAACAGTTGCCCAAACGCGAGCGTGCATCCTGGCAACTGGGCGGCGGCGGAGGAGCAGTGGTCTGGCCCTGGGCTGTTGCTGCAAATATATTCGAGCAAATCGGGTGGTGGGAGGAATAATTGGTGATGGTGATAATTGTGCTTGCAGTTTCTATAGGAAAATTGGCCAATTGATAAGGTGATCGATTTTGTATTTGCTTTCGTTTTTTTATTTATTGTTTTTTTTTTTGTTTAACTACAAGTATAGGAAGTATAGAGGCGTGTCTAGAAGAGGAGGTGGGGGGTGTGGGTGGGGAGGTTAGATGTGTCTACTAGTGTAGATGGCTGCGACGTCGCCGGCGACGACGACGACGCTGTGTCCCCGGATTGAGTGGCATGAAAATCATCATATCCGAACCAATTTGCCCAGTGGAGGCCACCAGGCGAGAGTTTTGCTGGCGTGGATCTATGCAGGGACAATTGGGCAGCGGACGCTGACCTCCCGGTAGACAGACCAACGGTTGGCTCGGGCAAGTCGTCGGCAAAGGCAAAGTGGTGGCTATTGTGGTGCTAGTCGAGGTGGAGCTTGTCGTAAATGTCGGCGGAAATGGTGGCGTGGCCGATGGTGTGGCTGGTGGTGTAAACGGCGGCGTGGCCGATGTCTGTGGAAAAGGTGGAGTCGGCTGGAATGTGGGTATCACTATAGGTGGCGTTGATGGAGAATAAGGCGGTCCGAATGGAGGCGGCGGTGGCGGCGGCAATGGCGGTCCCACAGGAGGCGGAAATGGAGGTTGAGGTGGAGTTAGTGGACCATTTGGTGGCGGCAATGGATAAACGGGCAGATAACCTGTTGGATACAGCGGACACAGCCCCTTGATGCTGGCCAAATACGATAAAAATGGCCAAAAGTAGACCTTGATGCAGAACTCATCCAATAGCATGATGACAATGATCCGTGCGACTGGACAAGAAGTTGACAACTGGCCCCAAATGACCAGCCAACTGTGTGTCAAATTGTGTAAATGATTTATTTAATTATTTTTGTTGTCGTTTGTGGAGCAAAATTATTATCTTGCCTCTGCAGCAGAAGTCCATAAAATGGTTACACCATAAACCAGGAGCGGTTCCAACAACCAGAACAGGCCCAAACAGAGCCGAAATTAAACGACTCTAATCATATCGTTTAACCAAAATTCATAATTCTGCTGCCTCAAGTCTAACAGATTTTGTTTCCAATGTTTGTTTGAAAGTTTTTTTAAAAAGTTTGATTATATCAAAGACACATCCTAGAATCCTTTAGGTATGAAATGTTCTTCATTTAGTTCGAACTTTGTTTATTTTTGCGCCAAACCGAATTTCAAAGCATTTCGCCACTGACAAATGCATCGTTTATTCTTGACAAATTAAAATAACTGGGCCACTGGTGCTTGTCATCCGATAATGTCCAACCTGAACGATCATTTTAGTTTTGTGTTAACACTATGTTTTCACCTGTTCATGTACGAACATTAATTCGAATGACACCCCTTCAAAGTGACACACACACACACACACACACAAACGATCCTTATCTCATGGCCAACAATCTAAACTTACCCATGACAGAGGAGTTTAGAAAAATCAGCAAACTCAGCAATAGAAACTTTGGTTTAATATTTGAAAATGGAATTGGAGACATTTTGCTATGGCGGCGGCTAGCTGTGGTAACAACTTTATGTGAACTGAATAAAATTAACCACTGAGCCACTCGATGATGATATGATAATGAAATGGTATTCAAAGTGATTGAACCGACGACGGCGACGACGACGACGAGTGAGTTAATTATGGCAATTTTCCAAAATTAAATCAATTTGTGAATAGGAAAAACTTTATCGTGACGCATTCATGAACTTTTTTTTTGGGTTTAGTTGGATTGGGTGAAGTACCTCGAAATGAACTGTTGGTGACTTGGGCCAAGGCCCTATTGTGTTTTAGATGCTCTTATTTATTTTGAACTCATCATCATCATTATCATCATGATCATCTCATCAATAATTCCGCTAAATCTAAATGCCGACTACGACTACCTCGATTACGTGTGTGTGATATATAGACATTGAATGTATATCCTTTTTATGGATAAAATTTATCTGTATAGGTTTGGTGGTGGTTGTTGTGGTTGTGGTGGTGCTGTGAGCTTCATTAGCAGTCTAATTTCTATGGCCATCTTCTTGTCTATTCCCTGTGCTTGCAATCGAGAAAGAGCTGCGCCTGCGATTGAACAAAACGAAAGATTTCCAATAGCATTTCATTCGATGTCTTGCAATTGCCTTGCGATGGTTCAAAGAAGGCTCCACTACCAGAATTAGAGCCGCCGCCACCCACAGAACGTTTGCCCCAATCGGGTGAGAATGTCAACTAAATGTTAGGGGGATGGGGGGGTGTAGAGAGAAAGTTAGTTAGTTGTTATGTTATGTATTCTCTAGGGAAATACTCACTTGACTCTCCACGCAGACGGCGAGAAGAAGGAAGAGCACTGCTGCAATGATGACTTGGCTCTTGGTATTCATGTTGTCTACTGATGGCTATCCTTTCAATACGGACGCCTTTTATAGTCCTTTTGCGTTGTAATTAATTGCCAACTTGAAGGGTTTCTGCAATTCATTTATATTTTTAGATTAGCCCTATCCAGGACTCTCAGTATTTGATTTGGTTTGGTTTCGGCTTCGGGGTCATTAAAAGACAGATTGGTCGGCAGTTTGGAAGCATTTGTGATTTTTCTGGTATTTATTAGAATTGCGCATATATATTTAATATTAAATATATACACTACACACATGTATATCTCTCTATATAGTATACACATACGCGTATGTACATACATATAAAATTAAATAAGTTTCGTTAAATTAAGCAGTGTTGTATACATATTTAAAAAAAAAAAAAGAGTTAAACGAGAATACAATTTTTCTTTTTTGTTTTTGCTTTTGCTTTTGTTTTTTTTTTGTTTTGCGTATAAAAAATACAAATACGAATACAAAAAATATATAATAATAATAATAATAATAGGTAACAATGTTAAAATTTCCCAAAAAACACACACACAGAATCGGGACAATATAAATCTCGAGAATTTCACAATTACTATTATTATTATCATTATTTATTAAATGTTAATATAAATATTATTAATATTATTATTATTGCGTTGTGCGCGTTATTTTCTTTTTCTTGTTTGCTTTCGTTTTATTTTCGTTTTCGAAATTATATAGATATATAGCATTCGTTTTTGAGGCACTCAATTTGTTATAACAAAATTGGATTATAAGCATTATATATATATATATATATACAATTAAAATTTGTGTATTCACATCTCATATCGCATGTGAATACCTTGTATATATATATATATATATATTATTATATATTAGTAAATAACAATACAAATTACAATAACACATTACTTTTGGCTTAATCGAAACAAACGATCCAACGAATGAGACAATCTTTTGGCTCCAAGAAAGACAAAAAAAATATATATATAAATATATATATATATGCATTTAAATGGCTTAAGAAAGTTCCAAAGAAGTCCAAACAAAATTTACACACATTATTAGAAAACATAGAACAGAATAATTTGTTCCTAATTTGATTGCAGTTATTGTTGTTGTTTGTGGTTATTATAAAAATATTTATACATATCTAGAGATAGTTAAAGAGGGAGAGAGAGAGAAAGGAGAGTGGAGAGAGATTTAGTGTGTTTCGTTTATCGGATCAAAAAGAAGCATATGTGTTTATATATTCGATGGATTCGTTGGATGCTGGATAATATATATGTATATATACTGGGCAGATAAGAAGAAATGCACTTCGTTTGGGTTACGGTTCTGATTACTGGTCTACTAGTTTCGTTTAAGTTGTGTGTTTTCTATTCCCCTTTATCAACGGGAATTTGTAGCTCAGTCAATGCGCAGTTTTGGTGTTTTTGTTGTTGCGGTTGTTGTTGTTGTTGTCGAGATTCACTTCACTGGTTTATGGTGGTTGATATTGATATATTATTGGTAGTGGTTGTTGTTGGTGTTGTTGTTGGTATTGTTGATAGCTCTTGACTGAGCTGGACTGCGGCTGGGCCATTGCCTACATTAGGCAACACTTCTTTTTACCCTTCTTCTTGTAGCTCTCCTCGATAAAGGGACGTTCGGCTATTTGAAATTTACGCACAATGCGTACTAGCTCATGGAAGGCCTGATCGACATTAACACGCAGCTTGGCACTGCATTCAATGTAGGGTATCATTAGATTTCTGCTTGTATTTTGGGCCTCCTCCAGTGAGACTTGTCGCTGATGCTCCAAATCGCATTTGTTGCCCACCATCAGCATGGGAAACTCATCGCGATCCTTTACACGCAATATCTGACGTTGAAACTTTGGTATCTCATCGAAGCTGGAATGATCGTTTAGCGAGAAGACAAGCAGAAATCCTTCACCCGAACGCATATACTGCTCTCGCATGGCGCTGAATTCCTCTTGGCCAGCCGTGTCCAAAACTAGGGAGAGAAATAAAAATAGCAATTTAATATTTTTATTCCAGTTGAGCCCATTTAAATACTTACTGTCCAATTTGGCTGGCACATCGTCTATGACACATTGTTTGGTATATGAATCCTCGATGGTTGGATCGTAATCTGTGACGAAGTAGCTCTGCAGGTTAGATCAGAATAACAGAAAGATATATGTACATATATGAATTAGATAAGTAGATGCCACAATAATAAATGCCAAGTGGGTTGGCTTCTATTTTGATTTGTTTACCCGCAAAGAAGACGCCACTTTTATCATCTAAATCCACAATAACAAGAAAAATCTTTGCCCAACTGTGTGTGTGTGTGAACTAGTGTGTAAATGAGTGTGTGTGTGTGTGTGTGTGTGTGTATGCATACATAGAGACGGGCAGGCAGTCAGGCAGCCAGACAGACAGACGGGCGGACAGAACGAGCGAGCGGGCGCACAGACGGACACTGAGATGGGGAGATGACGCAAATAACTATAAATAAATGGAAACGAGCGGGCGCGCATTGCCACACATCGCCATTGTATAGAGATGGTTATACTGGGACGAACGGACGGAAAGCGACCATGGTCATGACCATGCCAGGCATGGCCAATCGTAGCCCCTCTCTTCACCTTCTCCTCCTCCTCTTCCTCCGCGAGCGCACACAGAACTGACGCTGACGGGCACACCCATAAGCAGCGCTTAACTTCAGTCACAACATCATCAACTCCCAGTCTAAGCCTTGCCCCTCGCTCTCTCCTACCCAGGTCACTCTTTGGGGTAGGGCTCGTCGCTTCTTCTTACTATTTATATATTTTTTTGGTAGTGGGGGGAGGTGTGGCTGATCTCGTCTTGAAAATATTTCTCTCTGCAACTCTCTGGCATGGCCAAAACAAGCTTGTTGCTTTTACCAAAACAAGGGTCGTCGTCTGCCCACTTGTCGCATGACCGACCACGCCCCCGCTGCCGCCAGTAAAGCCTAATATTGCTCAGGCTGTGGCCATCCGCCACATTATGAGCACACACAAATCCGTTCGAAGAGACGACGTCACCATTATATTTGTTAATACATTATTTGGGGTACAAAAGTATTAGGAATACTTTTTATCCATGTATTGGGGGAAATGTGTGTGTTACCTGTATAAATTGTATCGTTATGGCTGATTTTCCAACGCCGCCGCCGCCGACAACGACCAGTTTGTATGTCTGCATTTGCATTTTGCAATTATTGTTGTGAGTAACCGTCGTTTTGTACAATAATAATATTCAAATAATTCATGTAGTGTACGTATACGTATACTTAATTTACATTGTTGAACTCGCCACAGTGAAGACAATTATAAAAACTGGTCACATTTGTTAAAATCTATTGGCTTTAACAGCATCATTTGAGAGCTCTGTTAAATTTTAATAGTATCGTTTGCGAGCTCTGTTAAACTTTAAAAGCATCATTTGCGAACTCTTTTAACTCAAATTGAGCTTATCCACTGTGAATGCCAATCACTATCTGGCAACTCTTATTTTCCCGCCTAATCGAATATTGCCATCTGGAGAGCATGCCACAGTCGAAATAAACAAAAAATTAAAATAATTCACTAAATTGAAACAACATTATGCCGGAGGAACCCGAAGTTGTTGTTGTCGACAAGCGACACAATAACAATTTGCCATGGATTGAAAAGTACAGACCAGTGAAATTCGATGAAATTGTCGGCAATGAAGATACTGTGGCGCGTCTTTCAGTATTCGCAAGCCAAGGAAATGCACCAAACATAATTATAGCGGTATGCAAGTTGACAATTTAGATCTGTGTTCCTTGTTTACCCTAATGGAACTCGCTTTTAGGGACCGCCTGGTGTCGGCAAAACAACCACGATCCAATGTCTGGCACGCATTCTACTAGGGGATAGCTACAAGGAGGCTGTATTGGAGCTGAATGCCTCTAACGAGCGTGGCATTGATGTTGTGCGCAACAAGATAAAAATGTTTGCCCAGCAAAAGGTGACCCTACCCAAGGGTCGGCATAAGATAGTCATTCTGGACGAAGCGGACAGTATGACGGAGGGCGCTCAACAGGCCCTGCGACGCACCATGGAAATCTATAGTAATACCACACGTTTCGCCCTGGCCTGCAATACCAGCGAAAAGATAATTGAGCCCATACAATCTCGTTGCGCCATGCTTCGTTTCACCAAGCTCTCGGATGCCCAGGTGATGGCCAAGCTGATTGAGGTCAGCCAGCTGGAGAATCTGAAGTATGAAGAGGACGGCCTGGAGGCCATTGTATTTACAGCACAGGGTGACATGCGACAGGCGTTGAACAATTTACAATCGACTGCTCAAGGATTCGGTGATATTACGGGTGCAAATGTTTTCAAAGTCTGCGATGAGCCGCATCCCATGCTGCTGCAGGACATGCTCAATCATTGTGCCGGCAACGATATACACAAGGCCTACAAAATTCTGGCCAAACTATGGAAATTGGGCTATGCCCCCGAGGATATAATTGGCAACATTTTTCGTGTGTGTAAACGCTTGAATATCGACGAGCAGATGAAGTTGAACTTTATACGAGAGATTGGCATAACGCACATGAAAATTGTAGATGGTAACAATTCGCTCCTGCAGCTAACTGGTCTGCTGGCTCGCCTCTGTCAAGTGGCCGAGACTAATTAATTTCTCATTAGTAAATAATATTTTTTTTTTAAATGAACTACAAATTTTGAATAAATCGAAAAATTCTGATACTCAAACATTCACTCTCACGCCTATCGATTAACAAATGAGCTATCGATAACATGCACGCAGTCACATCTCTAACATTATCGATAGAGGAACTGATAGTTTTTGCAGTAAAGTGAACATGGCGAGTCTTGGGGGCCAGCACGAAAATTATTCGAATAATCCAGGAGGTAGGCATTAAATATTGTGTCTACCATATACACAAAACGAAATTTTAATTGTTTGGCCTTCCAACTCGAGTGAAAGATTATAAAGAATTAACCCGGAACAATGTTTTCTGAAGGTGCCAAAAAAAATTTCTGTCTGTCAGACTCTACTGATTGCGCAGCACACACACACACATGAACACTCACTCACCACACACACACACACACACGCACAAAGCAAACGAAGTGAAAAAAGCGAAAAAAAAAAATTAAAAGAAGCCTTCTCTCATATGGGTGGCAAATGCTGCATGGCTGCCGTGTGTTCTTTATGGACTATGTGCATAATGTTTTCGTTTTTCTTACCCCCACCCTCACTCTCAGAAGAGGAGAAAAGAGAAAAAAACGTCAACCGGAGTTTGAGTTTATAAATAAGTTCATGTTTCCAGAGGAAAACATTATTTTCCGTTGCTGCTGCTGCTTCGTCATCGTGCAGCTAAAACTTTTTGTTTGTGTATGTGTGTCCCCCCAGCCATAACCAACCCCCCCGTCTCCTATCTGCCTCTGGCCACCGCCGTCTGCTCCTCCTTTTTCCCGTCCTCCTCCTCCTCCTCCTCATCCAATGGCCAAATGCGTGTTTTCTTCTTCTGGCTACAAGTGCAAAACAGAAGCCCATTGATTTTCCCCATTCGATACGATTCTGCGATTGAGTGAGAAGGCAAACACACAATTATTATTCGTAGGGGGGTGAAGACGAAAGACGAAAGAAAGTTTAAAAAAGAAGTTAATTTCATTAAATTTTTATTTTTTTGCTTTCAGTGGAAAACACACCCCAAAAGAGACCCGAAAGCCGAGAGGGGAGCGCCGAACGAAAAGGTAAGTTTTTAATTTTGGTCTCCGTCTCCATCTCTCACTTGTTACATAAAGTTCAACCATAAAACTTCAACCATCTATATATACCTCTCGTATATATGTATATATCTATGTATATGTTTTGTGTAAATATTCATTCTGAGCTAGTAGCCCACGCACTCGCATCAGCCGGCGCCATCACAACAACAACACCAACTCTGCATTGGTTTGCTCAGGTGGGCGGCGGCGACACTCGCCCTGTCGAAGATGACTCTCAAGGTAGTTTACATTCCACCTCCACTTAAATAGCCTCGCCTAGCCCCAAGCTCCAGCCCCAACCACGGCCCAGCCCAGAGCATGATCTCACTAACTTACTAACAGAGTGTCTACAAAGCAAGAGGAAGGGGAAGAGAGACTATCTCAAGCTGCTCGACCTTGCCATGATCTCGTTTGATTTGCCATCTTACAATTGATGACTCTGTTACAAACACTCTCAGTAAATTGTCTAGGAATGGAGGAACTGCTAAGCAAAAGCTTGTGTCCTCTCTTAGAATGCTTTTAGAATTGTTCAAGAAAAGCTTTATAGACCGAATAAGTTGGGAACTGCTCAGAAAAGGCTTTATAGGCCATATAAGGAGTTGTGATCCTCTCAGAGAATGTTCTTAGAATGGATCAAAAAAAGCTTTATGGACCAAACAAGATGGAAAGATCGGTGGTTTACATTGCTTATTTTTCTGAAATTAAAACTGTTCTACTAATAGATATTAAAGGCCTAAAACAAAAGAAGAAAATGTTATAATTTCCAATCAGATTTCCATTTTGGCCAAGGGCGTATTATAAATTCGGGTGTCCCCTTAAGAAAATGCTCGAGGAATAAAAAAAAACATTGAAACTTGTGTCATGTTGTATAGCAAAGGCTTAAAAGGTTTTACATGGTTCTTTATCATTCTATTAGGTTCCTAAGATGTCGTAGTTTCTATAAATATCACACAATCTGCTTCTGTTGCCTCATAAACCTAAATATAACCTAACTTATCGTTGTATATAAAGTAAGAATAGTTGAAAATATTAATGTTTTAAGCCATTCACTCACAAAGAGAATGTCCGAAATTTCCTACCAAGTTTTTTTGCCTATGAGAGACGTTAAGGTCGATCACATGTCATTGAAGGGGATTTGGTAATTGATTAAGATTCTCTCTAAGATTGGCTTTGCACTCCACCTTGAGTCAAATGAATCATTTCACTAACTCTAATAGAAATTGCATTTTCTCTCCATGTTAATTGCGTCATGGAATTCTAAAATTCCACAATTCCAAAAAACAAATAACTAACTCTCCCAACGATAACGTCCCGCCCGCAAGTGTTTTCATTCGTTCGATTAGTAGTTTTTGGTCTGCTATCAAACAACAGCAACAACAACAATAGAAAGAAGAAAAAAAAGTTAACAATGTTTATTATCTTTTCTTTCGTTTTCCTTTTGCATATTTGCGAGTCCAATGTCATTTCAATGAAAAAAATGTTCGCTTACATTTTCTTTTTTTTTTTTGCAATTATGGAGGGGGTACAGAGGGGGGAGGTGAAGGTTGGCGGGGGCGTATATATGAATGTAGTTGGCTGGGTCGGTCGCTCTCTGTTTTGTCAATTGACCCACATAGTTAGTGAGCGTCCGACTGAGCGACCATCTAATGATGACGTCAGCGCGTTGTAAATAACTTGCCGGCAAATGGCAAACGAAAAGAGAAATGAAACTTGTTTTTGTTATTCGTTCTTGTTGTTGTTGGTATTGATTTATTTTTATTTTTTTTCGGCTACAGGTAGCAGCAAAATAATATACATATATGTATATGCAAAAATGGAATTATCACTTTTTATGTACTTGACTTAACTTGACTCACTCTCTTTTCTTACCTTACCCGCTCTCTCTAGTGTCCAAAGATCGAGAGGAGAAACTAAAATATGCACGAGACCGACAAAATGAGGAGAGACAAAGGAAAATTGAAGAGCTTCGTGCTCAGGCTGAGGCAGCTCAAAGATATCGCGAACAAAAGGAAGAGGAACGCAGACGTCGGATCGAGGAGATACGCGTCCGTGACACAGAGAAACGTCATCAGGTGGAGGAGCGCAAAAAGGCCATAATTGAGGCCGAAAAAGAACGTCGTGAATATATACTAAAAAAGAATCTGGTAAGTCCTAGTCAAATTGGCACATTAAAAAGTAAATATTAATCAAATTAATTATCTCTCCATGCCAGGAAAGAGAATCGCGAATAGAGACCAAGAAAAGGGATAGAAACTCTATAGTCTTTGCTTTCGGTTCATCAACGCCACGTTTACTGGATGTGCCTGCGGATTATGGTCTGGTATCGCCCAGTGCCTTTTGGGGCCAGAGAAGGTAAGTTAAAGGTTCAGAGAGGGTGCAGAAAAGAGAATGTTCAGGAGAGTATAGAAAAAAGACTTCATCGGAATGAACTAAGGGAACTTCAAAAGGAATTGTGTAAAAAGGTGTCTAATGTGTTGATTTCTAGTTAAATTTCATTAAATTGGTCTTCCAGTATTTTAAAGAGAATAGTGTCTATAAGCGCATAGAACACACAGGCACTTAATTTAGTCATAGAAAGTCTAGAGTTAAAGACAGATTGTTCAAGAAAGAGATATTAATTTGGGTAACTCAACTTCTAAGGCTAAAGACATTTTATTAGTATGAAGAAGGAATAATAACTGCTAATCTCCAGCTACTATCTATTAACTGGCTGTCATTTTATATGTCAACTTTACACAAATTTTGTGTAAAAAGTGTCCCCTGAGAACGAGGTGTTTACCAAAGCCGGAGCTTCTTTACAGCGCTCAGCAAGAATGTTTAATATGTCAAATAAAAGTGGGCAAACAATTTGCTAAAATCGTTAGCACCAAATAGAAAGTCTTTTGAGGTTCATTAAACTTGCCGTCATTTTGCAGAGAGAAGGCTTTCCTCCCAAAGGACAAAAAGAATATAATTTTATAATCTATATAAGAGTCTTACGTTAATATTAACTAATTTACAAACATTGTTTTTATTATAGATCAACATCAATATCGAATGTTGCAGCGGGCGCCTCGCTCTCACGTCGAAGTTCAGAGCGTGAACTTGCCGACAGTGGTGCTAAGAAGCGTGCCTCATCATCTACGGACAGACATGATGGTGAGTCAAATGAGCGAAATGTTGTCGAACGAACGAGACTTAAAAAACTCAACTTGAACGCCAACTTGACCCCCACACACACACACACCAACACACACACACGACACACACACATACGAAAATGACACCACACACCACGTAATCTTAATATATTTTACTTTGCAGTTATCGTTTTTATCTCAGTTGTTTCTATAATTTGTTAAATGTGTGACCGCCCGACCACCCCCCCCCCCCCCTTAAACACACACCCCTCTACCCCCTTGTGATACACATACATATGTATATGATGTACCCTAACTCCTCCCTCTCTCTCTATTTCTCTCTTTGTGTCTACATCTCCATTATTATATATATATACAATATATAATCTTAAATGCGGCACAAAATAGATTTTGTTCTAGTACGATTTTTAATATATATGATTTCGCACACACACACACACACACACACACAAATATAGAGAACAAAAGCAAGCTGAAATCACACCTCTGTAATATCCCACAAATTTTTTTTCTTTCTCTCTATCTCTATCTAATCCTAAACTATGAATATATGATAAATATATATGATGACCCATTTGTGCAAACACATAAAAAAAAAAAAAAACCATCTTACACACACACACCACACACAGATCATCGACGCAAATCTTCGTCCATGTATGAGGTGTTCAATTGGGGCTATTCCAATGATGAGCCGCCAAAGCGGTTCTCTTTATCCATAGCCAGCAGTGAGATAAATATTGATGGGCCAGGTCCTTCCCAAAATTCCAGTTTAAAACAAATTACAACTGCAACAACTGCGCACAGACAAAATACAACTCCAATTACAACAACAACAACAACTGCTGCAAGCCAACACCACTACAACAACAACAACAGCAATCATAACTCGTATCGTAAGGGTGAGGGTTCTGTCTTCTTCTTCTTCTACTACTTTCAATCTCCAATTTCTCCAAATATTATAATTGTGTTCCTGTGTTTAGTAAAAAAAAAAAAAAAAAAAAAGTTTCAACAATTTTGTTAATTTTTTTTTACCCCTAACTCTATAACCCCCTTCCTTCTCTCCGCTAACCCTATTTGTCTCTGTTCTAACCAAATAGTGTCCCTCCCCTCTACCCCCTAGCATGTGCTCCAAGTTTTTTGCATGTTCTATAACCTCCGCCTCCCGCCCCCCTCAAGTTGTTTAGCTCCTAATATTGTGCCTGGCTCTTACTTTCTCTTTATCGCTCGCTCGCTCTCTCTCTATCTCTCTCTCGCTCGTTTTGCTGTTGAGACTCCTAAAAACTTGACAGCAGTTCGCAGATTTGCCCCCATAAATAGATTTTATTCTATTGTATTTTCTGTTTTTAAGTAGCTTTTTTTTTACTCCTTCAGCATGGTTGTTACTTACGGCGATTTTTACACATTAAAAAAGGGTTATAAGATGATTATAAAATGAAGATTGATTGCCTGAAACTATAATATTTTTTGGCCAATAACTATAGTTATAGTAGTTCAAAGCCACAAGAAACTGAAATACGAAATTAGGCTAAAATAACTTAAAAAAACTAATAGACTGATCTGCATAGAAACAGACAGACGGACGGACTGCCAGTAACCGAATATATTATACCCTTTGTGAGGGTATAAAAACGTTAGAAAAACCAGTTTGATTAGTTTCTATTGTTAACTTTGATTTAGAACTAACTGACAGTACACGGGAAAATTTTCATCCCAAATAGAATAATAAATGAAAACTAAAAAGAGCACTCTAGAAATATCAGTCAATAGTATTATATTACACCAAGTAATACAAAATTTCTATATATCTTTTACGTAATCTAAAAAATATTTTATTTTCCTAAAATTGTATTGTCCTGCAAATTGTTGCTTTGTGGGGGAAGTCATCTTATGTTCCAGCCTTCGATTAATGTGTAAAAAGAATCCTGTTTTTTTTTTCATTTATTTTGGTTTGCTTTTGGTTTTTTCGTAGTGAATAAGTTTCAATTGTTTTTTTTTTTTTTTTGTTTTCGAGTTCAATTGCCTCTCTCACTATATTAGCGATTTGTTATTTCGGCTGTTTACAAAAAATTTAAGAAATAAGAAAGAAAGCAAAAAGAAAAAAAAAAAAACCCAAACACTCGAACAAATATTGCAGAAGATATCGTTGACACATCACCCATCGTGTTCCGAAGCGTTTACCGCAGGAAAACGGACCTAATGCCAACAATACCCAGCCCCCGAGACGGGCATTATGGTTCGCGGAGCTCATTGAGCACCACGCCAGCCAGAACCCCAGGTAAGATTGCGATACCCAAAACAAAAACAAAACAAAAAACCAAAAAACCATCCTCGACCGAAACCGAATCTAGTTACAGCTCTCTATCATCTAAGATCAATCATTGTACTGCCATCAATCATGAATCAATCTTCATTGCCTTCATTCAGTTAGCCCATTTTGTAGGTGCCAATATTCCCGAGTGCCCCAGAGTTGCCCCCACTCCAACCCACCCCACACCCTTTTATCTCTCTGTCTCTCCTTTGTTTTGCTTAGGCAGAGAGTAAGGCAACCCCCACCATTATCTATCTAGCTCTACCTAGTACTATATTATGTAAGCACCCACTTACACACACACACACCAACACCCACCCACACCCACACACACACACTTTCTTGATCTCACGCATTCTGTAGCCCAAAACACTCTCTGTCCCCATTTATTGTGCCGTCTTCTTAGCTAAATAAGGATCTCCTACGCAAAAACAGTCAACCAAACTTTGTTTCTGATTCATGAACCACTTTTTCACTTATCACACTCTAACGTGAATCACCATAACAGGACGTGCCTACTCGATGAATCGTCTGGATCAACTGGCCCAGCCCATACGACGCAATGGCGAGCATGTTCGTGCCATTCTGGAAAGGGAGCGACGCGAACGTGAACTGGAGATGCTGGACGAGACGTCCTCGTTGGGCGGCGGTAGGCGAAGTGGTGCCTCTGCCGCCGGTTCACGCTCCAAGCGGGCGGGCAGTGCTGGTGGCAGTGGAACAAGCACAGCCACTGGCAATATGTCACGCAGCATGACCCATTTAGCGGGCGGACATCGGGAGCGTGGAAAGTATTCACTTGGTGGCGGCATTTCGACCAGTTTCCGGCCATTGGGCAGTACTGGGCAACGTGACTCTAGTAAGAGCATGACACAGATTAGTTCATCGTGGTCAATATATGGCACCACTTCTACACCAAACCACAACAACCACCACCACCACCACCACAGCCAACAACAACAACAACAACGCCAATCCAATCTTGGCTTGCAAACTGCCGCAACTAAAAAATATCTTCAATCATCATTTGCCTCATCTTCCTCCGCATCCTTCTACTCCTCGAACGCGACTACTACTTCTAGGCGTGGCCAGCAACAATATGCGACTTCTACTAACCCTTATCGTTATCTCGATCTCGATCCAAACTCATTGTTGCTCATGAACTCTTCTAGTTTGTTAGTGAATGCAGGTGTGTGAGAAATCAAACAACAACAACAACAAACTCAAAACAAACAACTCAACTCAAAGCTCTCTCTCTCTCTCTCTCTCTCTCTCTCTCTATTTACCATACAACGCACACCATAATCCAATCCTCCTCCTACTTCTACCCTTCTTAGTTAAAGCGGCTAGTTGTAATTCACATTGTATAACCATTATCTCTCAACTCAGAATCCATGGAATAATTTCAGTAGTTCCTTCTCCTGGTTAAACCCTAACCAAGTCCACTCCCCCCCCACCACCCAAATAGCAACCACAAACAATCAAAAACATTGCACACTTAATTGGCTAACTCGAAAAAACATATCTCCCTTTCACACACACACACACACACACACGCTCACACATACTGATATATAGTCTATTGTATACAAGCATTAACCACAAGAAAAGACAGATACAATGAACGACCGATATCTGAAGAATAGTCTCTTATATGAGCAACAATTTGTTATTGAGAGAGGAGTCCAATGTTGTCCGATCAATCTAACGAAAACGATGGCTTGTGCTCCCCAGATTCAAGGATCAGCTTAAAAGGAACGATAAGTATAACGTTCCAATAGGGAAAACAAGAGCAGCCGCTAATTAGCTATAAGAGATCGATAAAGAAAACAAAGCAAGGATAATTTAATAATAATAGTGGCAAGCCGAAATTATCTGCCGGTTCCTACTAGATCCCATTAAAGTTTATATCTATACGTCTTTCGGAAGACATTTTCTAGGAATTAATCTTTGTCCATATTGTATGCTGAAGTCCTGCCGCGCCGTTGATCAGTCGTCAGTCGTTCGTTTGTTTCTTAAGTTTGATTTTCATGATTTTCTTATCATACACTGGAATTTGGAACATTTTCTTTTTGGTTGATATTAATTTTGATTTCTCTCTGCCCCCCCACCCACTCTCACACACACACACACACACCCACACACTCAAACAGCGGGGCTCCATCTCAAATGCACTTCTCCTCCACCTCCTTTGGTCTTTGGTATAATGTTTAATGTCCCTCTTATCACCTTGTTGTATGGTGTATATGTTGCCCAATATCTTTGTGTATATGTTTTTATTTTTTATGGTTTATGGTTAACTCTTTAGAGTAGGCTTTTGGTTTTTGTGTCCTCCTCCCGTCCTGTATTATGTTTTATGTTACATTTTTGTTTTCGTTTCTGTCTTATTTGTTATGGAAAACAACTCTGGTGACGGCCACAAATCACATGCGCTTACTTTGAAATCCAATAAATGGAAACAAAAATATATAATACGCTCTTTGCCCATCAGTCGAATTAATAATATGATTTTTGTTGTTGTGCAGGCTCGCGATCGGGCAATGCCACACCAGGAGGACATTTCAATAACTCAAGGCCCGGCAGCGCCATGTCCACCTCCACAACAATGTCCACATCAGGATTAGTGCCCAGACGACCGGCCACAGCGCCACGCAAACCCAGGCCAGCAAGTATCGCCGGCACTGGCATGTCCTTAGAGGGTAAGTTGGCATCCCTTTTGGAATAATTGCTTTTGTTTTACTTATCATTTGGTTGATTGTTTTTTTTTTTTACAGAGATCAACAAACTAAAGAAGGATCAAAAGCCGCCGGTGAAAACAACAGCCGCTTCGCCATCTGCACAAACGACACCCAAACGAACTGCAAACCTAATGTCCACCTCCTTAATCGTGACCTCCAGTTCATCGCGTTTAAGCAGTGCCGAAAAGAAGACGCCCTCGAAGCGGGTAAATTTCCATTTCCATCGCTGACAAGGGAGAACTTATTTTAATATATTTTACTTTACTCGCAGGATTCTCCATTGGTGCCCAAGGCTGCCTCCGCTTCAAAAGTTCTTCCAAATCGCACAGCCAGCTCGGAACGCATTAGCAGGCATGCTGCAGGCAAAGAATTGAAAACCAAGGATACCTCTGCAATGACCAGATCAATGATTGTCACCAATAGCAATAGCAGCATCAGCAGCACCAACAACAATAACAACATTAGCACCACAAACACTACAACAACAACAACAACAACCACAACTACAGGCATCACACTCCCAGAAACAGATCAAATTCCTGAACAGAATGGTCTGGTAAAGGAGATTCCTGTAGAGATTCCAGCCGATGTTGCCACATCTATACCAAGCGATGCAGTTAAAGAAGAAGCTCCTGCTCCAGCTCCAGTTCCTGTTAACGTTGTTAGCAAAGCAGAGAAGGAGGCCCTCAACTCGGTGAAAACTGATGAAATAGCTCAGCAGCAGGTGGTAGAAGATGTGGAGCCCATACCAACTGCTGCTCCAGTCACCATTGCTGTGGAGGAAAAGGCCGATGAGGGCACTGAGAAGGCTCCTCCCAAGAAGCCATCGCGCAGCAAGGAGAACTCTGAGGTGCGTGAGCTAACACCGCCTGCAGCCAATGCTGGCCCAGATGCTGGCAACGATCTGATGACGGCATCAATGATAGCCAGAAAAATCACGACTGAGGAGGAGGCAAAGGCCGCCCTGGCCGAGAGACGACGCCTGGCCCGCGAGGAGGCCGAACGACAGGCAGAATTGGAGCGCCAACGACTCGAGGCCGAACGTCTGGCCGAACTGAAAGCCCAAGAAGAGGAGGCCGAACGCCAACGTCTATTCGAAGAGGAGTCAACCCGCCTGGCCGAAGAGCAGCGACGTGCCGAGGAGGAACGTTTACGCAAGGCCATTGAGGTAAGTAAACGATAGAAGTTCCATATAAAATTAAACAATTTCCAATCTCTTCATACACAGGAAGCTCAACAGAGGGAGGCGGAGGAGCAGCAAAAACGGGAAGAGGAAGAACGGCAGCGCGTGGAGCGCGAGGAGGCTGAGAAAAAGGC
Organism: Drosophila nebulosa; assembly: GCA_024703675.1. Lineage (NCBI taxonomy): Eukaryota > Metazoa > Arthropoda > Insecta > Diptera > Drosophilidae > Drosophila > Drosophila nebulosa. The sequence continues at coordinate 2,882,048 of JANFPS010000003.1, read as the reverse complement.
CAAAGAGGAAGCCGAGAAACAGCGTGTGGAGGTGGCAGAACGTCTCAAGCGTGAGGAAAAGGAACGGGAGGAACGACGTAAACGTGTCGAAGCTATAATGTCTCGTACACGCAAAGGAGGCGCTGCAGCCACTCCTTCCAAGGTAAGAGCAACAAACTCTCAAGAGTAAACAGAAGACCAAATAACTTTTTTATCCGGTTTGCAGGAATCAAACGATGGATCCAAGTCAGCTCAGGCCGAAGGTCCTAAAGAGGCCAATCCCAGCAGCAGCAGTAGCGGCGGCGACAGCAACAGCGGCAGCAGCAACAACTCATCCACTGGTGGTTCACCCAGTGCTCCAGCAGTAACAACCGTCTCCTCCTCCTCGGAGCCACCCAACAGCCAGGCCATGTATGAGCAGTCGGTGGTGGATAAAGAGAACTCCCTAATCAATAGTTTCTCCACCATGATTATCGATGAGAATGCCAAGAATCTGCAACAGCAGCAGCAGCAGCAGCAGGTGACCAATGGCAAGCTGTTGGCGGATTTTAGCACTCCAGCAGTGGCCAACGGCAATGGCCACATTGAGAATGTGAATAACAAGAAGTAAGCAACACCAGAAACACTCACAACACCCAACGAATCTCACTAACACTAAACCACTTTCTACTCTGAACTCTTATTTGTTGACAGTGACATCAATCTGCTGCAGGATGCAGTGACTCCTACCGCCACGCAGCTGATCGATCTGAGTATTGAGTCACAACAAGATCTTCACCTGAACAATAACAACAGCTTGCTGACGAGCACAGCGGCAACCACCACGCTAGTCACTGCTGATAGTCACGAGAATAAAGGTGCCCCTCACCACCAACCATTCACATTTCATCCATCCCACAAACCCATCACGTCATTTAATCAATTCTAGTCAACGTAAAGCTAATCTTCCACTCTCTCTATTTCTTCCTCTGTAGATATATCGTTGCTGTGAATTGGAAGAGGAAACCAAACCTGATTGTTTTCTAAATCTAAATCTTGATATAGCTAAATGTGTGTGGAGTATTTATTTATAGGAAGGAATGTGGAGACAAATCGAGGAGACTAATGGTTACTACTACAAAACAAAAAACATGATAAGAAAAACAGGAAAACAACATAAAAGCTTATATATATATATATTTATGTATGTAAAAGGAAGCGCCCCCTTAAATCCCCAAAAGGAGCGTAAAAATGAAAAAAGAAAGAGGAGGTGAAGTGGAGGAGAGAGAGAGGCAACAAAAGTGCATGTAATTAGTTAAGAACTAAGACAAAGATAAGAGCTAATGAGATGGTTAAATAGGATAGAATATAAACAAACACACACACACGTAACACACATAACATATATATATATATATATATATATATTCCGATTATATATATGCGAATCCGCCGTCTCGGAGTTTCAAGGATCGTTGCGAAGCAATTATATATCAAAGAAAGCCGTAAAAAATGCGATCAAAAACAAAACACAACGCTTTAAAAGTTTGGAAAGTGCAGAATTAAATTGAGTATAACTTGAAATGGCGAGAACTTACCCAGATGCGAGAAATTGCGAGCGATGGATATAATTGAAAATTATATATACATACATATAGGAAACATTTTAGGAAAAACAAATGCGGGTGATAAACCCCACGGAAGGATGGATGGATATATATATATATCAAGAGAAGTTTAAGCGAGGCACAAAGATATGAGCGCCGCCCCCAAAGCCGCCGCCAAACCCCCTCAAACGAACCACCCCTCTGCGACGAAAAAAAAAATATGCAAAACGAAAAGAGAATTCAATATCAAACGAAAGATCGGAGATATAACAGAGATATGAGGAAAAGAAGGAATGGAATACAGAAACAAAAACAAACACCGGAGCCGCCGTCGCTGCCGCTGCTGCTGCTTACCCTCTTTATTTTGCCCTACACGCCTCCCTCCTCCCTGCCTCCCTGCACCGAACCCCCCCCCTCAAGTATGCACAGTTGTTTTGTAAGTTAAGTTTATTACGTTGAGCCAACGAATCGTGCGGTATTATTTATTAAACAAAACAAAAAAAAAGAAGAGAGTAAAACAAATTCAATTGAAATTATTTGCTGATACTGTTTGTTGTATGTCCAAAATGATGGAATTAGAAAGAATTCAAGAGCAGAATCAGATATATATATACGTATAGGTAGCCTATAAAAAAAAAAAACAAACAAACACACACATACACACACACTGTAATCATAGATATCAGATATCAGTGCTTGACACACACGTATAAAAAGAATGCCTAGGTCTTATCTAATAATGATGGAAGGAGGGGAGAGTGATGAGTATATATATATATCCATACATATATACTACAAACTGTACTATTTTGTAATAGGAATCGAAAAGAAAACAAACAAAAACAAATTCTGATTATGCTTATGTCATTATTATTATTATTATTACTATTATGATTATTATTACAATTATTTTCCTTTCTTTACTTTTTTTTTTGTCCTATTGTAGTAAAAAGTTCAGTGTATATTATTTTTGTGCATCGTCTTCATATAAAAAAAAATATATATATATATTTATATGTATGTATATCAATTTATTTTTTTTGATAGTAAATATATATACATACATATATATAATTGTAATTTGTATTTATCCATGTGCAAAAAGCAAAAAAAAAAAAAGAAACAAAACCAACAACAAATAATAAATTATAATGATTTTTTTAAATAATTTTGGAAGATTCTTCTGCCCCTTTCCAAATCATACCCTCTCCCTCTCCCACCCTAGTAAATTGTTTAGCATGCAAGAAAAACAATAAGATTGTAAATTGAATTTGTGAAGGATCATAACCAATAGAGATCTAAATATATGTATACACACACAGACACACACACATATATACATATATACACACACACAGACTCATCCACTTGTATCTGAGCGACAGGGCCTTAACAAATTGAATGATTGAATGATATGATGAGGAGCGTAATGATGATAATGATTATGATGATGATCATAATGATGTTGCATGAGATTGAAAAGAAAAACCATTTTTCCGAAAGTTGTTTCGCATGTGAAACGCGTTAATAGTTTAATAATATGATATGATAATGGCAATATATGTATGCAAAAACTAATAAACTCTTAACTCTTAGTTAAATAACGCTTTCCTATGTTATAAAAAAAAAGAATACCTAAAGGCGATATAATCAAAAAAAAAAAAACAAAAACAAAAAACCACAACAACAACAAACAACCAACACAAAAGACAAAAATCATGTAAGAATGAAATGTTTAACTCAAATCCAAATCATTTAAAAATTGCGAAAGAAAACAAAACAACAAAAAAAACACCTTCAAGATCAAGCTGAATTATGTATATTTAATATTAATACTATTATATCACACAAACACATAAGAAAAACTAATAGCAATTCCCTATATTTATTTAGAACCCACACACCACACACACAAACACACAACACACACACTGAAACACTAATAAAATTTCTCTTCTTAATGCGGAAATGAAAAGAAAAAAAGAAACAAAAAAGAAGTAAAAACAAAAAATGGCAAACAGTTTAATAATATACCATATACAAATATCAAAATCTATATATTTGTGTGAATAAAATGTAACTAATTCTCAAGGCATAATTATTAAAAGTGATGTTTCCAGAAAAGTCCCCCAATCCCATCCATCCCTATATATGTACATATCTTGGAATGTCGATTACGACGATTTGTGATAACCAAGCATGACTATTCCCCCTTACCTTACTCACTGAAAGTTATCGAACCCATATCGCATGTTTTCTTCACATTTTATGGAAAAGTGAAACGACTTGAATCGTTATCTTGCGATAAGTACCCACTTATGTCTCTGATTTGAACACCTTAAATTAACTTAACGTGAAGAGGTAGTTCAAAAAAGATCTATGACATCATCGGCGTGTATTGCAAGTAAGCTTATGACGTGGCTGGCAATATCCAAGGATGCATGCATACAAGATAGTACGACTGTGTATATGACGTCAGCTATAATTGGTTGACATGAAGAATCTCAATGAGTTACTTTATAGCAGTGACGGATCCTCGAGGTTGAAATTGGCAATTCCAAAGTTGATTTAAACCTAGATTCGTCACTGTATAGTGTAATCAAATAATATAATCAGCAAATAAAATATATATACATGTGTCGTCTCTCAATTGTCATATGTTCTCTTTTGAATTAAATAAAACCTCTCATTTAGGAGTTGCTTCAATGCGGCCCTGGGCCACTCTGCTAACAGTTAACAGTCCTCTTGTGAGACATGATGTTAACTAACAGAGCACGCTGTCGAGCCAGTCTGTTAAACAACAGTCCGCTAACATGATAAGCTTAAACAAAACCTTCGTTATCGCTAAGTTTTAAAAAATGTTTTAAACTTTTGTAACATTTCGTTGTGAACGGACGTGCTTTGAGTTGTTCTCATTTGTTGTTTGGCTCTTTTACCTGGCGTTCCTCTTTTGTCGTCAATATTCGTGATAAGCATTTCATTTAGCATTTTTTGTTGAGTGTGTTTGTGTGGACAGTGCAACGAGCCAAGAGACACCAACCGACCGACCGACCGACCAACCTACATATTTTTTGTTGTTATTTTAGTTAACAAAAAAAAGCATTCCCTGCAAACCCGTTTACGTAGCCCAAAAGCAACAACAACATGTCGTCCAATCGTGCACCCAAGTCTGGTTTCGCCGCTGAGGCCCAGCGTAAAGTAAGTACAACAACAATAACAACAACAAACGAAACACAGTAAACAAATTGCCAAAAAAAAAAATAAAGTGTACGAGTATATGTGCATGTGTGTGTGTATGAGTGTGTGTTTGTGTTTGTATTTGGAAGCTGCATTGACCAAATTTGGTCATTGAGTTGCTTTTTATCTGCTCGCGCCAAAAAAAAAAAAGCGCAAAATTTGACTGAAAATGGACTTGAAATTGCGCTTAGCTAACAAGGAATGACCTCATTTCTGTTGATAAGTGAGACAAGTATATGAAGTCACATACCTAAATACATACAAACACACATCATACATGCACACACACTTGCATATGTAGTTAGATAGTATATGAGTAGAATATGTTACATGGAATGAATGAAATCTTATCAACATTGAGTTACTCTCCCTCTCCATCTGCTGGGTTATGCTCTCGGCTCCCCTGTTTAGCCCTTCGAATTGAGGGATGGAGGCGAAGGTGGGGGAACTGTTTTCCCAATTGCTGTTGCTGCCTCCCCTTTCAATTCGAATTGCAACTAATTTAACAACATTAGTGCCGCTTATTTGGTGCACTTAATATACCAAGAAAAATACACATGCATTTGCCTCTTTATTTATGCATGTACATATGTATATTCACACATACAAATGCATAAATATGTTGTATGTGTGAGTGTGTGTGTGTGTTGGTTCCCTTCAACAGTTTAGCCCTCGTCAAGTCTGGCTTACGCAATGCCCAAGCCAAAGTGAAATTGTATATGTCGCCCCGGTAAAGGGGATTAAGTGCAGTCTGTGACAGCACCAGCAACAACAACAACAACAACAATTACAGTTACAGTTATAACATTGTCCAAACCAAACAAAAACAAAAACGAAAAACACACTCAAGTTAGGAAAATTCCACTAGCTATGAGTAACAACAACAAAAAGTAACCGAAACTTTTATACTCTCTTTCTCTCTTTCTCTCTCTCTTTGTGCAAATTATAAAAGAGAGAGAGAGTTACCGTTAACTTTAAAGCTGAGCTAATAGACGTTACCTCAATTTAACTTAACTATGCAAGCAACTTGAGCATGATTTAAAATTCTTTAATAAAATATCTTTTATTTGTAAATCATTAAATATATATGTATGTATGTATGTTGATGATTTACCATACATACATATGTACATATTTCAATATTACATATTTTCTGGGCCAGTTATAGGGGAGGGCAAGTGGATCTTATTCAACAAAGTTCAGACACGTGTAGCAAACAAATAAGAAAACAAATTTATATTCCATTTTATTTTATATCACGTTTTAAGTCGATTTTAAAATTTTGAAAATATTCTCACAATTGTCTCGGACATTGTAACAAATATAAAGTTATGAAATTTTACATTAATTCTATTAAGTGCAATCGAAGCTGACGCTTATACATCATTCCGTTGCCCCAGGCCGCAGGCCCCAGATTATTTGACTTGCTTGTATCTTTTACGTTGCATTAACGATGTTTCACTGTATTTTCAAGCATTTTTGAAGACTAACTTACAAGGTTAAAAAGAAAATTTCCATAGCAAAACGCAAATCAAACTGAGTTTTCTTAAGAACTTTTCTCACTAACTCGAAATCGGGGCTAAGTCTGTTTGTGAAAATGTCGTCATGAGAAAAGTGTACACTTTCTACATATAATAGTATTAAATTTACTAACTCAAGTCTAGATAAACGTCAGATAGGTATTTTATCTTGAAAGATATTAGATATTTTTGTTTAAATTGGCAACCCAAAGAATGTGACTACATTGTAGAACAATTGGAATCCGAGAGTGTAAGAAGAGTATCGAATGGCCTTCCAGCTGCTCTTGACTTGAACAAAATGTGATCCACACACACACACAGGATGATCCACCACCAAGAGCAGATGATGGCCGATGGCCGATGGCTGATGATGTCATTCATTCCTTTTCTCAGCTGCGTCTTGGCTTGAGTTGCGTTAAGAGAAGTTTAGGTTGGGGTTAGATGGAGGAGCAGGGAGCGGTGGGGGACATAAGGGTGGCGATAGCACCTATTCCATCATCGTCAGAGCACTTAAAGTGTATGTGTGTGTGTCTGTGTGTGTGTGGCTTAAGCAAACAATAACCAACAACAACATTTTTTGTTTGTTTGATTCCCAAGTATGTATATAGTTAGTAGGAATTGTATATAAAGGTATAGAAGGTATTGGTAGAGGTAGAGATAGGTATGTATAGGTAGAAATGTGCAAGCTTTCAATGGATATTGTTTTCATTATTTTTAAGACTCTCAAATTTCGGGGGCAAAATACACAGAGAACAGAACCAACAACCCTTTCCAACCTTACTTCTTCCGTCTTTTCGTTTTGCTACGTTCGTTTGTTCGTTAATTAGTTGATTCTCTTGTCTCAGCCTTGTTCACTGTTGCGCCCTTCTTCTACTTCTCCTTTCCTCTCCTCTCCTCACCTAGGGCCATCAGGCCACCAAGAAGCATTGACATATTAGCCACGTACTAATCACCTTTGCCGCATTTGGGCACATTGGGAATGGAAACGGGAATGGGAATGGGAATGGATGGAATCTAGACAGAGAGATATAAAATTCTATATCCGCAACATGCCATAATACTCACTTAGAAACATTCTCTATCTATGTATAAGCCCGCGTCGTCGAGCCATATCATTTTGGTATCACGTAAATGAAACTTGTTGGGCACTTGGCCTACATATGTTTGTTTGTATGTTTGTTTGTACCTAGAGAGCTAGAGAGTTCGTTAGTCGTTTTTTTTTTGTGTTTTTGTCTCTCTGTTGTTGTTTGCTGCTTTTTTAGATAAGCCATAAAAGCCATTCGAGTTGTGGGGGGAACAATTTTATCATAAATCAAATTGTTATTTTGGATTTCCGGTGAAAATTCCGACAAAAAAAAAAAAATTGAAGTACGCTTAACACGGAATACCAAAAAATAAAGAGTTAATATTGCGAGAAACACTTGCGGCAAGAAGATATTAAAGTTAAGTTAAGTTAAGTTAAGTCATTAAAGTTAATTTTTGGTTATGTTTTTTAACATGGCTATAACGAGGGTAGAGCATTAAGGGCATCTGGCTTCACCTAAGTGAGATCCCGGCTATGCCCTAGAATTCCATTAAAAAGTTACAAGAAACCAGTTAAAGATTGAGGAAGCTAGGGAGAATAGCAGAGCTCTTCCCCCCTCTAATTTTCCACATTAGTTCTAGTTCTTAGGCGAATGCAATTGACTCTGGCTCTCTTTCTCTCTCTCTCTCAAAAAGAGTTCTCTGCCTCCCTTGACTATCCTCTGTCTACATTTCCCTCTCTTTGATAGTTTTTCGTTTTATTTAAGGTCTCTTGTCCATATTTTGCAATATATCAAAAAGCCAAAATCACATAATTTGACCTCGTTACACATTTTTATTGTTCACATTTTTTGTTTATCAAGTTTTGATGGAGTTTTTTTGGTGAATATATGTATGTATGTCTATGTGTGTGTTAGTGTGTGTGTGGGTATATCAGCAATTGTTTTCATGGTTCGCATGACGCATGAGAAAAGGGGAAAAGAAAGCGAAATTGCTAGCCGAAATCGAATTCGGAATGAATAATCCTCAGATTTGACGGATGATTACCAACTGACAAGCTGACAAATTTAAAGCTTGTCTTACGTAACTCTCTATGACTCTGTGTCTGTGTGTGTGTGTGTGTTTGCTGATGCGTCAACAACTCCAGGCAAACGCACACTAACACATCTTTTATTTTAGCTAATCATCTTTGGGGCTCAAGTAAAATATTGCTAAAGTTCAAATACATGGGACGAGCGCTCGCTTGCCCGTTGGTGGATAAGTGATGGAAGAGGGGGGAGGGGTGGGGGGGGGGGGTGGGCAAAAATGACATCATCCGCTGGAAGCGCTGCTGGCGATCGCCGCCTGCCTGCCTGCCTGAATGCCAAGCGGAGTGCCTGCTTTTTGGCAAAAAAAAACCAAAGAGAAACCATCATCAAGTCAGCTAAATTATATTTATGTGTGGTGTTGTGTGTGTGTGTTGTGTGTGTGTGTGGATCCTACAATGGATTATTATGCAATGATCATCATGATCATCATTAAATGAGCGTTTAGAGCGGAAATTGCCGTCAAATGTTGTTCGATTTGTGGGAAGAAGAATCGTTTGCGGCAGTCAAAAATTTCTCTCTAACTAACTCTCTGGTAGTGCAGCTTGTGAGGAGTGTGTGGGTGAGAGAGAGAGTGAGAGAGAGAGTGAGAGAGAGAGAGGTTGTGTCTCTTGATGTTTGATCAAGTACCTGTTGTCTCTCTATATAGACACTCAAACAAACAGCTTGCTAAGCAATTAGAAAACATTCTGAATCTAAATTGTATTTCAAGTAAAGTTTTCATTTCGCCACTTTAAGAGACTTTACCGATTAGCTTAGAGTTAAATTTGGTCGCATTTCAGAACCCAAAAACCAATGTGTTATAAAAATGGAACTAGAATTCACTTGTTCTCAAATCGCATGACTGTGACGGAAGAGAGAGAGAGAGTGAGAAAGATTTGCTAAAGGCCCTGAAACAAAATTCTGTTTATGATTATCATTAATTTTAGTAGGGAATGCGGGAATTATATGGTAGACAGATGGACTGCTTCTTCTTAAGGTTCCTGTTGTTTGGGGGGAGGGGTTTTTGTTTTTAATTTAACTAAAAGCTGCAAAAGCAGGCTTGGCTTGGCTTGGCTTGTTGCGTGTGATGTGATATTAGGTACTTACAATTAGTCTACATGCATCACTCTCTTTGTTAGCATCAAATTTAATTAGCTAGTTTAAATTTAGTTGCGAACTTGAGTGGGTTGAGCATTGAGCATGAGAGAGGGTGTAAGGAGGGTGAGGGAGAATATTTCATTGTCACATGCTGCCTGTTTTTTTTTTTTTTTTTTGGTTGTAATTAATCACGTAAATATAACTGTCTCTGACCCAGAGACCCAAAAACTTGGATCCCCAACGCTTTGGCTTTGTGTAACATTTGAGTTTTGAGACTTGAAATTGTAATTCTAATTGTGGTACCGCTAACGACATTTTTCTCTATCATTCTCTCTGTCTCTCTCTCTCTTTCATTTTTGGTTTTAACGATAAACTCGAAGTAAATTTTTGTTGCCCACAAGCAACCAATGAACCACAATCTTTGCTAGGCATGTTCCGTTTCATTTCATTTCGTTTGGAACAACCTTCAAAAAAAGTAGCTTAGCTTTTCGCATCGATAAGGAGGGGGGAAACACCAGAGAGGACACACACACACACACGAATTGTGGGTACATATGTTTTCTATATATGTACATACTTAATTATTTACTGTACTTTTTGCTGCTATTTATTCTACTTGTTTTGTTTCCGCCCCCTCCAAGACCACCCACCCCACCTCTCCCCCTGCTCCGATTTTGTTCTTTGTTTTCTTTTTGCATACTATATTAAAAATTTGTTGTATACTTGTCGTTAAATTTCAAGTCGACCTCATCATAGCGAAACTTAATAAAAATGAAATGCTTGCTGGATTGTTCAATGGCGCTGACTCATTAAAATAGCGCTAAAAATATTTCTACAATATGTAGAAGAAGAAGAAGAAGAGAAAGACTCACAAGAAACAAAATCGAAGAAGAATGATGAATAATAAATTTGTTATTATTCTGCCCGGTGGCCATTTTTCATATTGTGTTTGTGTGTGTGTGTGTGTGTGTGTGTGTGGTGTTTGAGAATGTGTAAGAAATTGCCAGAAATTTAGAATTCATTAGTATTTTAACGGCTTTTAATTTATGAACTTAATCATCAGCATCAGCATTAACATTTGCTTCTTCTTCTTCTTCTTCTTGATTCATGCATATATTTAGTATACATTTTGGTTGCTTCTTTTAAATATTTATGTTTTGGATAATCAAAATTTATTCATCTGCCCTCGGGAGGGTGTCAATTTATGACCGTAAATGGGAAGATTTTTCACCAAAAATCAAAGTGAATGTCAATCAAAATGAATTTCGATTTTTAACGATTTATTATTTATTGATTGTGTGTCTTATGTTGCTTATTTTTGTGTGTTTGTGTTTTTCTTTTCGACATTTTTCCTCTGCTTCATTCTGTCATTTTGTCTTTATAATGATAAATGATTTTGGTTAGTGGTTAACGCTACATAACGGTATTTCGTTTCTAACTTGAACCGTTATGGCAATTTGTTTTTTTGTTTTTTTTTTTTAATTTTGGCAACAAGTTGATAATAATTATCAATAATTGATATATAAAGAGGCCAAAAACCAACAACAACAAGAAAAGAAGCCGCAAAGAAAGCGAGGTCACAAAGAAAGTCAACTTCTTTTTCTATATTCGTATACAGTAGACACTCGAAAAGTACAAATTTTACTTGCCACATTTTGTTCAGACAATCCTTAGATCAAGCCTTAAAGAAGTTAGCCAAGGACGAGCATCAGTCCGAGCCTTGGAAACATAAGCGTTTGCCTTGAACTAAGAGTTAGTTCAAGGCACAATGAATGAGTGACAATTCGCCTTAGGCTGATTTTAAGCTCTGAAAGTGTTAAGTTTTAAGAGATTCCAATTTGTAAGCGCCTTCTATTACAATTTAAGTATAAGCATCTGGTTTCAACGTTCATCATTAATATGAGCAATTCAAGTCATAAATTTTAATGTTTATCAAATGTGGATTGACTGTCTGTCCGTCCGTCCGTCTGACTACCGTTTGTTGTGTCAGTCAGTTTATTCACCTTTGATTTCTGTACACACAAAGCAGGGCAAAGTTATTTTGCTTTATTTATTTTCTGTTGTTTTTCCAACCAATTTATGAGAGTTCTCTACGTTTGCATTTTTTCCCGGTTTGAGCGATAAGGAAGCCATTCGCCCCACCCTCCCCCACTTTGCTCCCCGTGTCTGTGTGTGTGTTTGTGTGCACCCTTCAACAATATAACAACTCAATTGGCGCCAATCGTGTTCCATTTGTTCTCTGAGATCATTCATTTTAATAGACTCGAACGGTCACGTCACACGATTTTACTACAAATATTTCTCATTCTCTCTACCCTGTCTCTCTCTCTCTCTCTCTCTCTTTCCCTCACTCTCTTTTCTATAGACATTTGTTAAATATGATTGCTTATCTAAAATCGGTTTGCAATTCAATTAAATCAAACTAATCAAATAGGTGCCAAGTGGTGAGAATCAAAGTAGACCTCAGATTGTTTTGAGAGAAAGAGAGGAGGGAGAGAGGGAAAAGAACTTTGTTAAACATTTCATGTTTATGTTTTTTTGATTTTGATTTTTATGGGCAAGCAAATGGCACGCAATCTGTGTTTGCTGTGGATCAACAAGTGGGCCTCGACGACCAGGCCAGGCCAAAATCGGTGCGAAGGACGCCCAAGCGGCCGGCTAAAACTTATAGCCAAATATGGTCAAGTGCTGCTCCAGCTTATTGGCATTGCCGAATATGGTTGTGTGTGTGTTGGTCTCTCCCCGTGTGTGTGTGTGTGTGTGTGTGGATATTGATTCGAGATTTTCAGACGACGTGACTGGATTGACTTTTAACCAAAAATGGGGAGTGCCGCCGCCTAACTAAGAGAAATGGGCTAAGAGTTCGTTTAGAACTCTTTCGAAAGTGTCGAAGTGTCACGAGTTTTGTTGATTTTGTTGCTGTTGTTGTTGTTGGTATATTTATAAGCAATTAGCGATAAGTTTTGTCGTTATCAGGCGATATTTCCGGAGATAGCAACGCGCTCAAATTTATATGAATTATAGCTGGCGATAGGAGGAGCGATCAAAAGAAAAGAGTACTCCATGTCTAGGGATTGGCAATTTTAGGTTTCAGTCTAGAAAATCTAGCTGACCGCTAAAGAGATTATTAATTATGTACCAGTCGAAGGTGAATTAAATTGATATCACAACCTAATGCGAAATACGAATCCTTCCTTCTCCCTTCCTGGCTCACCACCCACCCTTCCATTTAGATCAACTCAAAATACAGCGAAGAGCTGGCTCAGGAATCCTTGGAATGGATCAAGGCCGTTACCGCTGAGCCCATTAACACATCCGGTGACACGGACAATTTCTTTGAAGTCCTCAAGGATGGTGTGATTCTCTGCAAATTGGCCAATGCCCTGCAGCCGGGTGCCATCAAGAAGATCAACGAGAGTAAAATGGCCTTCAAGTGCATGGAGAACATTTCGGCCTTTCTCGAGTGTGCCAAGAACTTTGGTGTCCCCACACAGGAGACCTTCCAGAGTGTCGATCTCTGGGAGCGTCAGAATCTGAACTCGGTGGTCATTTGCTTGCAATCGTTGGGTCGCAAGGTAAGGTTACACTCGAGCGATAATCCCACCGCAAAGGAATGATGATGATGATGATGATAATTTTGCATTTCGCAGGCCTCCAACTTCAACAAGCCATCGATTGGACCCAAAGAGGCTGATAAGAATGTGCGCAACTTTAGCGAGGAGCAGCTGCGTGCCGGTCAGAATGTCATCTCTCTGCAGTATGGATCCAACAAGGGGGCCACCCAGTCAGGCATTAACTTTGGCAACACCAGACACATGTAGACACAGTAGTCTTTTCGACTTCATTTTTTCTCACCCACACACACACACACCAACACACACACACACATGCATTCCGCAATATACAACCAGCTTTTATTTTTTTTATCTATTCTCCTTTCTTTTTTTTTGTATGACATTCCACACACTCCGTTGAAAGAAAACAAAAAAAAAAAAACAAAAGTAACCGAAACTATTGACGCGATAAAGACAATTGAAATTATGTATTTATATTGATACCAATTCGTATTTGTATTCCAATTTGTAATGTAATAACATATACTACATTTAATTTAATATTATTAAGTATACTCGTACATACGGATTTCTTAGAATGATTTTATTCTATTTTCAACACAATATTTTTCTCACTCGCCTATGCTGCACGTTCATTTTTTGGTGCCATTCAAATGAGAAATGAGATAACAATAATTTACTATTGCGCGGGATCTGACCATCCGCCTTAAAACCTGTTAAAACTGTTAATAAAATTGCAAAAAAGTGTCTTCTATCTCATAGAGTAAACGTTGTAAAGTTGTTTCAAAAAAAAAAAAACACTAACCACCTGAAAATATTTTCAATGAAATATCTAAAGCATTTAAATGTATTTACAGACAGAGAAAGTATATAAATTAAATGAAATGTTTTGAATGTTAATACCACCCGCCTTCCTTCCACCCCATGTTGAAAATAAATAATTATTCTTATAAACAAAAATGTTTGCCATTTGATTATATTGCCGTTTTTTTTTATTTATATATTATTTCATTATAGACTATGAAGACTGTACCTGGTGTAAATTCAGGGCTAGATTTTCGAAAAGTAATACCAGATCGAAACCAGAACTAGTAAGTATTTTTCTATCGCCCCTCTGTAATAAGCTGTAACGCTTCACAGGGCTCCCACCGTTTGAACAATACGAAATGTTGGAACGTTTTTGAAAGAAAAAAGTAAAGAATTTGGCCCAGCTTTCCATATTACAAAATAGTGCGGTCTTTGACTTAAGCTTATCTGTTTTTGGGCGTTTATTTTAACATTAAAATTAACGTTTGTTTTTATGTCTTCCTTAAAAAGTCAATGAAAAATAAAACTCAAAACAGAAAATATACTTTTTTTCCTTTCCATATTACAAAATAGTGCGGTCTTTGACTTAAGCTTATCTGTTTTTGGGCGTTTATTTTAACATTAAAATTAACGTTTATTTTTATGTGTTCCTTTACAAGTCAATGAAAAATAGAACTCAAAACAGAAAATATACTTTTTTCCCTTTGGCTTTTGTCTTTTGGTGGGGGCCCCTTAAAATCCAGCCCTGTACTTAATGGTTTTTAAAAAAAACGTCCCACTTCTTTTAGTTGTCAGCTAATTTTTGGATTTGAAATAAAGCAAACTGAACCACAACGGAACTGGTTCAGCCCAAACAATGTGACCAAGTAAATCACTTGGTTCGATGGCATCATGAAAAGTCACATTTTGACGCTTTGCAACACTTATGGCGGGTAAGTGCACAAATTCGAACTTAGATTTCACTTTTCCCTCCGAGTGAATGAATCATAAATCAAACGAATTGAATCTGGCAAGCCATTATTTCCCGATTCCCAGCAAAAAAAACACAGCTGTGAATTTATTTCTGCGAACGACTATTTATTACTTTTTAAGTACATTTGTTTTTGTTAAAACGTATCAAGTGACACTTGTTCTTGGTATATGCACTTTTTTTTTTTATTTGTGTTGTTTAAGTTTTGGGTTTCACAGCATTGAATGACGGTGCTGAATGCTACATTTGCCCACGACGCACGCTACTTAATACACACAGACAGGCAGACAGACAGACAAACAGACACAAAGGCGAGTTGGGTCCTGTTTACTATTTATGTAAATCGTAAAATGGAAAATGCACTCTATATAATATGTATGTATGTTTGTATATATGTATGTATGTATGTATATATGTATGTATTTATGTATGTATATATGTATGTATATATGTATGTATATATGTATGTATATATGTATGTATGTAGGTATGTATATATATTTGTTATATGATAATACTACATATAGTCTGCAAACATTTTATGCTTGGACATAATTTAAATTATAAAACATAAAACAAATACATAACACATTTTTTTTTTTTTTTTTTGCTTCTCCTGGTTGCTGTTTGTTGTACTTTTGACTTAAGTTTAGAGTTCTTTTTCAATTGCTAACTTAAATTAAACGAATTGGGTTGAAATATTTGGTTTGGTTTTCTCATCAGTTGTAATTAACAGCCATTGGAAGTGATTCTTGTTGTGATTGGTGTTCGTGTTGGCATTGGAAATGGAAGTAGAAGTAGAGACGGAGTTGATGGCAGGTGGCGGTGGCGGTGGTGTTGATGGCATTTGTGGGTTGTCTTTTTTATTGGTGTTGACGTTGATGGTGATGGCGATGATGCTATTGATGTCCACTACTATGAAACCAGTGCATGATGATAGTGAACGCGTCTATGGCGACAACGTGGCTTCTGCTGCTTGTTGGGCGGCGGCGGCGTTTGAGGTTTTCCTCCTCCATGCAGGGTAATTGTATAGGAGTGCAGTTTGAGCATTTCCCTTATCGGTTCAAGTGTTGTTTCGGTTGTTCTTATTGCTTGTGATGTTTCTTGTAGTAATGTGCTGGAAGAAGCATTTTGGAGACACTTTGTGATACTAATTGTTGCGTTGTTGTTGTTGTTGTTGTTTTTGTTGACCCGTCGTGCTGCTGCTGCTTTTGCTGTGTTTTCTTGCTCTTGAGCTGGTCAAGCGAAGGTCACTTGATAGAAAAGCCATTCTTCCATAAACGATGGCACAAATGCCTTAGTTGTAGTGAATTTCACCTTCGGCTTCAATAGTCCCAACTGCTCCTCAAATAGTTCCAAAGATTCAATACAGCTGGTGCCATTGCCATGAGTAAGATATTTGCCATCTGGCTTCAACACTTTAAACGAATGCTCAAATATGGTGCGTATAAAGTCCCAACATTCACCAATTGGTGCACCAGATATGGGTATATCGGTTAGATCACCAAATACATAATCAAATTTACGTCCCTCGGCTATAAACTTCTTCATGTACTCGACACAATCGCCGACAATAATCTCATATTGATCGGTCTTTCGTTTCTCCAAAACATCACCGCAAATCGAGCTAAGATATTTATTGCATGCCTGCATCACAAGTTCATCAATCTCGAGCATAACCACATGCTTGGGATTCTCCTTAAGCAGTTCATAGAGCAAAGCGCCATCTCCACCACCCAGAATGCAAATATCCTTGCCCTCATAGTTCTCAATGCCGCGACCCATCAATGTTTCCGTATAGATCAAATCGGATTCCGCAATGTCTATCAATGGCAATAAGGGGTATAAAAATTAGATTAGAGGTTTACAAGGATATATCTTGACATACTCTGCAATTCATCTAGTATTAGCATATTGCCCAGCGTCTTGGAGTGCATAATTTGTATCTTCTGGAACGGAGAGCGTGTCTCATAGACCAAAGTATCGATATCGTATTCAATAATGCGTTCATCTGTGAAGAAAATTGTTAGAGCAATCGATGGAAATTCAATTAAAATTGTGGCTAGGTATCAGTTTAACTTAGTTTATCATTTTATTTCTTTTGTCTGTAGATATATTTGGGCATTAGCATAACAAAAAAAAAAACAGAAAAAAAACTATGGAAAATATATAGTTATATACTCTCTATATATATTGTACAAAAATCAGGTTAAATACACAAAACAAACTCATAAGGTGCGCTTCTCTGGCATGCGAAAGTTGTTTAATTGATGGTTACAAAAAATCATTTGGACTGATGTCAAGTCATGCTCTTTGCAAGTCACACTATGAATATGATTAGTATTAGAATTCTATAAAAGTTAGTTAGAGGTGTGATAGACAGAGATAGATAGAGGTAGAGATAGAGATAGAGAGAGATAGTGATAGGAAGGAATTTTACTTTACCTGATGATGGAAAATACCTAGCGACATCACCGCGCTTCAAGGCAGGTAGCTTCTGGCCTCTAAGTGCTTTCAATTTCATTGCTAGGGAATTTTCCAGACTCTTGCCGATCTGCGTGTTTGGTGGGAAATTTTGTTTCGATTTTTTTTTGGTTTTTAATTGATTGATGAGTGGCGAGGCGAGGCGAGGCAATGCGAACGTTCAGTGGGTGTGGTTGGTGGTGGTGATGGTGGTGGGTGTTGGGGCGGGCGGGCAGGTGTTTCAGGTGCATTTGTTGGTTGTTCGTTTATTGTCCGCGATTGAGGGAGGGAGAGAGAGAGAGAGAGACAGAATGTTCAATGAATTGAAATGAAAATCATAAATTAACAATTTGTTTATATATTTTTTGATTGATTTGAGTATATATCAAGTAAAAGAAAATATATAATTGAAACTAAAACGAGAAATATAAATTCAAGTGACTAACTAAATTTGGCATGCAAGAAGTAGAAGAAGAGAAGTAGTTTGCCTAGATTAATTGGCATTTTCTTTGTTTCTTAGGAGAGAGTTTTTTTTTGTCTAGCAGCGGCTATAATAATAAATAAATTAACTAGCGAGAATCTTAGTGAAATTTACAATAATCCAACTATATAGCGGACATATGTATGTCGTTTCGATTGTTTTGGTTGCGCTTTTGGTTGATGAAGACAATGAGAGAAATTTATTCTAAGCTGCGCTTTGCATCTCGCGCTCGAGCGAGAAAGAAAAAGGAACCGAGTGAGTTAGAAAGTCGGCATGGAAGAGGAGTAACTCTCTCTCTGTCTTTATATATATGATATATACATATATAGTATATAGTAGGTGGTTGGGTGGGTGGTATATATGTGTATATGAAACTAGCAAAACCAAAGGATGAAAAAAAAAAATTGAAAAAAGTAAAAGAAAAATAGGTAAAGAAACGCTAAACTTTTGTATATAGTTTGTTTTTGTTTGGTTGTAATTAATTAAAAGTTAGTTAGAGTTATTTATTTGCTGACCAACCTGAGCTAGTCATGTATATATCGATATATCCACCACGTTTAATGGGAGGCAAATATTTAGATCGATCGGAATCTAATTTTTGCCGTAAAATTAGTTCCAATGTGCGCATGGTCTGCAAATTTATATTTAATATTCGTTTCTTAAAATTCACATATATTTACTTATGGTATAATATATGTATATATATATATGCACAATTTGAAATGGGACACGAAGACGACTGAAAGAGGAGAAATTAATTGCTTCAAGTGAAGTGAGCGAAAGTGAACGAAACATGATAAATCAATCACAATAATATATAGAAGGTACATATGTGTATATCGTATATATACTTATATATATATAAAATATTGTAGAATGTGGGACATGACATTATGATTTTGAAACAATTAATCGAAAGCCAACAAATTTGTGTAAAAAACTTTCATTTGATACATACTTACATCCCAACAAATTAATATTTCATTTAATTTTCTTCAATTTTTGAAAAGTCTGTCTTCCAACTTTAATCACTAAATCATTTCATTTAGTTTTCAATTTTTTGTCAAATTTTGTCACCTAGTTTTTCAAACTATTGAAGCTCCCTCCTACTGAGGCTGAGGCTAAGGCCAGGCCGGGCAAGCAAACAAAAACTATTTTTAGTTAAAGCAATATTTGATTTTATGCCTTTTTTTGAAAGAGAAAGTGAAACAAAATGACAACAGGAGGCATATAAATTTAATTATATACACAAATGTATATAGAGAAGGGGGTAGAATTTATGTAGAAATCGTTTTAGATAGTTGCGAAATCTCTCAAGAAATTTTTGTTGCACAAAAGAGTAGATTGTGAAATTTATTTCTAAGCGAATTTCTCGATCAATGAACTCGCCGTCGCCGTCGCTGCCGCTGCACGTGGGCAGTGACAGAGAACGAGAGAGAGTGGGAGAGTGAAAGAGATAGACATACATATATTAAAGTGTATTGTTTACTTTTTGTGTGTTTTAACAAGGTATCAAATTGAAATTGAAATTAAAGCGAATTGTAAGCTTATCCGTTAGATAACACTCAGCTGGGGCCTTGGCCCAGCCCTTGGGAGGGCCGACAATAAAGACATGGGGATGGGCAGGGGGAGGGGGAGAGAGAGAAGTCTCTGAAGAGACAGCGACAGACACTTGACAACACTGACCCTGACCAAGTTTGCCTTTGAAGCAAAGTGTGATGGGGCTAAGGCAAAACGGTCAAGTGCAACTGACACACCTCCTACACATGAGAGCGTGCACACACACACACACACACACACACACGCACAGTATTACGGAGACGGACTCCGCACATGTGCGGAAAATCAATTTTCTTTGGTTTCCCCAAGCTGCAGCTGCCCCTGACCCTATTCAAAAAAAAAAAAAAGGAAAAAGGAAACAAAGATGTTGGGGCTACCCCACCCGACTCCCCCACCCCTTAAGTGTCGTGTTGCCATCGTCTGGCACAGTAAATTCATAAAAGGAAATGGTGAACAACGGTAAATGGTTTATGTATGTGTGTGATTCTGTGTGTGTGTGTGTGTGTGTGTGTGTGTGTGTGAATGTCTGACTATTCGGTTATCTAAGAGCTATTCAAATACATACATCAAAGGATAAGATCGGCTCCTTGCCATCGGCCAAATAGTATTCCACATTGATGGTCAGCAGACCATGCTGGAATATGCGACAAGTGATTATGGTATCCTTGTTCTCATGGAGAACTGAGAAGTAACCATTCTCATCGGACTCCATGCTGTAGGCCAGCTCCAGTTGAGGGAAAACATGCTCCAATTCGTTTCGTAGTATTTTTGCCACTTCCTGCCGTTGCTGGGCATCGGCTGTCTTGTCCTTGTCCAGGGAGAAATCAAATAAAATAGTGTGGGCTGCCATTGCTCCTTTTTTTTTTTTTGGTAGTAAGCTTATCCTCTTTTAAATCCGTCTGCACCGACTTTCTTGTCAAGTCTTTGGTTTTGAGCGGTCTGTCGGTTAGTTGGTTTGTTCGGCCAATTGTTAATGCGCGCAACGCATGCTGACTTATCGATAGACCACACAATAAAGGTATCGACTTTTTTAGAGATGCGCTAAAGAAACTTAAAAAAAAATTGTGAAAAACTATAGTTCAGTATTCCGACGACATAGTATGTCTAAGTCAGGGAAAAAATGATAAATAGATATATTTACCCATATTGTTAATTAAACAAATGAATTTAATAATCAACTATACATTCAGATTTTAAAATTAAAAATTTTAGCATGGCGTAGACCGCAACTATTGCAAATTAATCGTTTCATCTGTGGCGTTAAGCAACACTTAACAACCCCATCTCTATGTGAGACCTTGTCCAACACTTATGTTGTGTCCGCAATTGGAATAAACAATTTAAATGTAGACGATTCATTGAAACATAAGGGACGCGGCACAACATTAACAATTACATAAATTAGCCGTGGAAGAAGCATAAAGTACAGGTAAGAACAAAAACAATAAATTCGTAAATGTCATTGAGAATTGATCGTGAACCTGAACTTGGATCTGATAGCCAACATAGAAAAATGTGCCGTTGCGTCGCACCGCACGTTGAGATTTTGTCTTTGTTGTTGTTGTTGTTGTTGGTGTAGCTCGCGTTCAAGGCAATTATTTGGCGGCAACAATAGGCAATGGGCAGAGCGCGCCAGCTAATTATAAATCTCTCTAAATCAGACATAAGACGAGTAAGCAAAAAATAATGCCGTCGTAGCCACACAATATAATATGCGTTTGTATGAGTGTGTAAGTGTGTGTGTGTGGGTTGATGTCGCCTGCGTGGGGGCCCAACAACATGCCAATGTTGTTACGTAGTCCACCCTTGCCACCCACCACCCGCCCCACTTCACTTGTGTGTGTGTGTGTGTGGGTCCCCAGGCATTGCCGGAGCAACGTGAAGCGATGATTTGCGGTATTGATTTTTACTTTCCCTCTATCCCCACTAACTCACTCTTTCTTTCTTTCTTTCTCTTACAGGACTCGTTTGTTCTGGCTGGGAACCGCTAATAACCCGGAGAAACAGGTGAGTCTAGTTTTGCTTTCGACAAAAAGAGGTAATCAACTGATTCCAGTTTCAGGCAGAGAAGACAACGGATTGGCATGGGCTGATGATTAGCACTGAAGTGCCGAAGACGTCACCTCACTTGGCATTTGTCTGTGCACCAAAAGAAGATGATGATGATGATGATGATGATAAAATGGTGATGATGTTGGTGACGTCGTTCGTCGTGTAGTCGGTCGCAACTATTAATATGTGCATATATAAATTGAATGCGAACAATGCCACACAAATGGCCGACAACACAATATGAGCCCCACAACACACAAACGCACACATATGCGCACAACAACAACAACAACAACACACACACACACACACGAGCGATCCCAGTGATAATAGTTAACAAAAAGAATCTCAAACAGCTTCCAGCTTCGAGCAGTTCGTAAGGTCGTTGGGTGTGATGTAAACAGAAGTCAGAGGAGAACGCGCCACGAGCCATATCCAATTGAATTATTAATTGCAAAAAAAAAAAAAAACTCCAAGTATTTGCCGCCATGCATCAGGGTAGCGAGGAACGCATTGCTGCTGCCAGCTCCTCGAATAGTCCGAGATCTTTGTTCGGTTTGTTAACCAAACGTCCTAGCAAAGTGGAACCCCATCCTGTTACACCCGAATCTCCGCGTCAGCAGCAGCAGCCGCGTCGACCAGTCTCGGCTTGTGGCCAATACGACGTGAGCTTTGCCAAATGTGCAGCCGCTCCTCTAGAGATCAGCACAATATCACAAAATCATGCGGTGCCCGCCAATCATCACAAGAGCCAAACTCTGCCGCTCGAGAAATCGCACAGTGGCCTAATCAGCTTCCACAGGCGTAGCAAGCCCACGGCCAAGAGCAAAGGACACACACATCGCTACAGCAGTGATGCTGGCTCCCAGAGTGATGGCGGGGCAGATGTGGTCATGCGACGCAAGTCACCCAAACATCGTTCGCCCAATCATAATCGATTTAGCCATCAGTTTAGCCTGTGCTGCAAGGCGGAGAAGAAACCTCTAACTCCACCGGTGACAGTAAGGTATAATTCCATACCGGATAATGGGAACGTGCTGCGGCGCGACAATCTCTCATTGAGTTGGAGCATGGTGGACAATCAATCGGGTTCATTGAACTCCAGCGAGGGGGCAGCTTCGACGACGTTTCATCAACGTCCACGGCCCTCGAGTGAGTGTGCCAGTGCCCCGGAATCTCCCGTAGCCACCAAGACATTCTTCTCGACCTCGGCAATGGCCGTCTCTGCCTCGCCTACTAATCTGTCCACTCGTAGCGATAGTCTACATCGTGCTCCCATACGTCCAATTGCCGTGTCGGCATGCCGTTCCCGTTTGCGGCTGAAACTCTATCCTCCGGGCAAGGAATTGCCTCCGCTACAGCAGTCTTCGGACGAAGTGGTTGACATCAAGCGGGCAACCACTCCGCAGCACATGTCATCCCCGAATATAGCTACCCAGCCGGAAGATGGAGATGGCCATAGTGGGGAGCAGGAGATGCCCGGCATGCGATTCATGTCCCACGAGAATATGACACTCCAGCGTCAGGGATCCGGCTCCAATTTGGCTCGTCAAGCTCTGGTGGCGGCCCATGCGCTAAATCTCATACCAGCTGAAAAGGCACGCGAAAGGAGCTACCTTGATGGCCGTTTGGGCTCCTCCTCTCTACTGGGACCCAGCGAACTAAGTCGAGTGCTGCCCCAAAAGGAGGTAACCATTTTTGTGGGCACCTGGAATATGAATGGTCACAGTCCACCCAAGTGAGTCGCAATTGAATGCCATTTCCCTGGACAACTGTTTTAATTTTTTTCTTTCTCTACTTTTAGGCAAATGAATGACTTTGTGTTGCCAGCTAATGTTGAGCATGTTCCTGACATTGTCGTCGTTGGTACACAGGAATCCACTCCAGATCGCTTTGAATGGGAGGTGACACTGCAGGAGACTCTCGGGCCATCGCATGTGTTGTTCCATTCGACCACATTGGGCACCCTCCACTTGGCTGTCTATATGCGCCGTGATCTCATTTGGTATTGCTCAGCGCCAGAGGACGCTTCGATGTCGGTGCGCACGGGTTCAGCTTTTCGCACCAAAGGCGCTGTGGCCATATCCTTTTGCCTCTTTGGAACTTCCATGCTGTTTGTCACCTCCCATTTGACGGCCCACCAGCAGAAGGTGAAGGAACGCGTATCGGATGTTAAGCGCATCATAAACGCCCTGGATCTACCACGCAACTTGCCAAACCTGAGGCACAAGAACAAGGATGTTACCCAAAACTTTGACAATGTCTTCTGGTGCGGTGATCTCAATTTTCGTCTGAGTGAACCGCGTGAAAAACTCCTAGAATGGATACAAAACACTAAATTTCCATTACCCTCGCATTTGCCCCATGGCTACATGCATACGGATCAACTATCCTCGGTTCTGGCGGATGGAGCAGCTTTTCGTGGCTTCATGGAGGCAAACATTACGTTTCCACCCACCTACAAATACGATCCGGGTAGCCAGAACTTTGATACCTCCTCCAAGCAGCGTGCTCCGGCCTACACCGATCGGATTCTGTATAAATATCGTCAGGTTCAGGGTCTGGTCATAAGGCGTCAGAGTGTCGTGCCAGGCATCTCAACGCCCACGCAACCGTATGTCCAGTGTCTGCTGTACGACTCGGTGCCATCGATAACCACCTCGGATCACAAGCCCGTGTGGGCCTTATTTCGCACTCTCATACGAGCTGGAACCGATGCGTGAGTAGCAAGCAATTTGAATATTTGAACAACTTCTTTTTTTTTTTTAATTTTGAATAGCAAAAAAGGGTCGAAAGTCATTATAAGATTCGCTTTCTTTGGAAGTAATATTGAGGGGAAAATTCCATTGGCTTGTTTATTGTTTAAGTTTCTAAAAAAAAGGTGTTACAGCCGGCTACAACATTTTCATTGGAATTTCGAAACATTAAACGCCTTTTTGCTTGAGCCAATACGCTTGAGCTTTTCAATACGATATCTTGAGTTCCACTAAATGAATCGATTTGAAATTTGAAACACACGTTCTCTGGAAGACTGCCTCTCGGCTGACGGAGCATATTGATATTGTTCTTTGTTTAATGTTTAATAATAACATCAAATTATGGCGAAAAATTAGAAAAAGGTTTTTTTTTCTCATTTTTAATCGAAATTGAACGAAATTTGATATTCAATCTTATTAAGCTGTGTTTGTTGTTTTTTTCTAGAATTCCACTGGCCGCTGGTTTGTTTAGTCGTGACATTTACCTGGAAGGAATGAGACGGCGCCTTAATAACCAATATACAGGCGCCTCGGCTGTATGTTCCATACAGTAGAAAGCGAAAGAGGCAAAGGAAGACGGAGAGAGACGGAACACTAGTCAAAAGCAAACTCTAGATGGCTAACTTAAACTCATTTAAACTGATTCTGTCTAGTCTAGTCAGGGCATTGTCTACATATGTATAATTTCCTACGGTTGTGTAATGCCTTTGTATTATACTCTTAGTTAAGCCCAAAGTCGAATACCAAAAAAAAAACAAAAAAGGAAAAGAAACACAGAGAAGCTGCAAGAACTACACACAAACTAAAAAAAACTAAATTAACTAAATACTCATGCTGCTGCAGTAGTTCAATATTATTGCCTTGAGGTCGTTGGCCTTTACTTAGTTGTAAAACGTTCCTTATGATGAAATTGAATACATATTACTCTTCACCGAGTAACAATTATGTACCTCTCTCTTGATATATATATATACACGCACACACACACACATAAATATATAGCTAAATGTATATGTATAATGCACACACAAGCCTAGTGTATAGTCAAATCCTGAAATCTGTTAGCTAATTATTAATAATTTAGTGCAAATATTTAAATGAAGTCAAATTATATTTATGGAATTACAATGAGAATGTATGTACATATATGTATATCTCTCTTTATAGATACACATATATTTATTTATATATACATATATGATATAAAGCTTGTGGAAAAAGAAAAACTTGCTTTAATAAGTTAAACTTGTTGTTGATTGTTATCGCTTATATTTAGTTAGTTGATTTATTGATTAGTACCTCATTATTTATTTATTTCATTGTTGAATTGTTTAGAGTATAATTTACCTACTGTTAATTCTCTTATTTTGTTTCCTTCTTATTCTATATACAATAATTTTTTTACACTAATTGTAAGTGAATAATTTTGTTTTTGTTACTTCATTTCATACGATTTTGTTATTTGTTCTGTTTTATTTTTTTGTACTTTTTTTGTTTTGCAGATTCTCCACGCATTTTCCATATGCATTTAATTCCGTCCCTCCGCCGCCTCGGCCCACCGATGCCACCATTGCTCATGTGAAGGACTCGCCACAGCAAACGACCATGATGTGTGGCCGGCCGCGTGCAGCACTCGAAAATGCTGCTGCAACTCGTTTATTTACCCAAAAATGCACGGAAAAAGGACATAAAAGCAGTTGACGATGGCCCCTGCTGAATCCTGCCTTCTTGCCTGCCTGGATGAATGGCTGACTGCTGTGGTTGGGGGTTAGCCTCTGCACTCCGCACATGAACGCAAATATGTTAAACTTTTGACCAATTTCAGCTTGAGTTGGCCCCGCCGCCCGCCTACTTCAACCTGCCGCCCTTATTGTGGATGGGGGACGGCAATTTATTGCCATGACGATTGGTTGGCGTTCGGTGCAGTTGGCACCGATGGCCACTGGCCACCGCAGCGCACCACTTGTCCGTCATATAAGTGGCCTCGCGGTCTAGGCTTCCAACTTTAACAATGAGTCGAATTCATGGGTATTTCTGTTTATGCAAACATGCCCACGTTCTACTGCGAGAGCTTGTTGAGGAGTATCGATTGAAAGGAAACTCCGAAAAGTGGGATATATCATAATATAGTTATTATGCTAGTAAGTAAACTTACTTGTAGAAAATCTTAGTGGTTTTCAAATTAATTTTAGATTTATTTTTTTTGTACATTCGTTTTCAAAATTCTTTTTCCCGCGAAAGTCGGATGTTTCCCGGTTTTTATCGTTACTAGGAGAGCCACTGAGCAGTAGCTGGCCACTAAAAGTGCGCTAGCGCAGTGGCGCCATCTAGTCAGTTGTAAGAAACGATCATTACTAGGAGAACCACTGAGCAATAACTGGGCACACTAAAGTGGACTAACGCAGTGGCGCCATCTACTTTTTCATTAGACGCGATCGGGTGGCGAAAAAAGTGTTTTGCTTGCCGCGATTTAATTCGAATCCATCGGCTCCATCATATAATAAAGTGTTTATTTTTATATATTTCCTGTGAGGACTGGTACATAAATACCTTTTGCGATCAATATGAAAGTAATTTGTTATCGTCGTTACGGTATTTTGCAAAACGTTTGCAACGTGTGTTTAATACATGTAGAATGTGGTGCGAAATATCGAAAACTAATCAATCCAACCAACAAAGTGCCGATTTCTGCACGAGCTTTCAGTTAGACATTGGTTGCAAAGGGTACCCGGTGTGCACTTGTGATATCCATTTTTTTTTTTTTTTTGTTTGAGTGAAAGTGTTGTAAAGTGATCGTTTTAAAGACTTACTTCTCCAAACCCTGCAAACAATCGGGTAAGTTAGTACATGTATTGGAATTTCCGATACCTATTTAAAGGGATGGACCTAGATGAGGGCGGGCAGGGCAGGTCACCCCAAGAATGGTGTCCCACAAGGGCTAGGCAAATGTCACCGCTTGACTAGGCGAAGTACTGGGCATAAAGCATGCTCCTGCAGATTTTTCCATGTATTAAATCAAGCTTAAAGAAAGTTCAGCTTCAGTTGGTTTGTCTTTGTGTTGCTGTGTAAAATAAATCATTTGAATATACTAAAAATTTATAACGGAGTTTCTGGCATAATCTTTATCTAATCCTTCTGCTGCTTTAATATTTAAAACAATTGGCTTTAAATTGATAATTAAAATATCTCATGTTTTATTTCATTCTTTAATTCAAGCAACTTTTGCTCGTTTATGAAAATTATTTCTCGATTTTTGAATACAAAAATGCATAAAACTTCCCTCGAAAATGTGGGAATTGTGTTTGAATATATCTCGATGCGGTTGTCTCCATTCATTTTCCATTTTGTGGACCAAAATCATTTTTGGCGAAACTCGAGGCCAACTGCCAACGATTGAAAAGTTATCATCCCCCCTGTAGGGGAGGGGTTCTGGATATCCCATTTTCATCCCCATCCCCCACTGTTTCTTCCTTTCATTCGTATTGGTCAAATGGCTGTCGCTCTGAGCCGAATGTTTGGGCCATTGTGTTAACCCTTTTTGCAGACCGCGAATAAGACGAAAAAAAAAACAGTTAACGGGGGAACAATTTCGCATGCGTTTTGTTTATTGCAATTTTTGCGCTGTGGTTGTCGAATGGCAAATGGTGCTGCTGCTATTGTTGTTGTTGTTTCAATTGTTGCTAGCGAAATTCATAAAGTTTTTTGTTGCATACTTTTTGGGGTCATTGGATGAAATTAGTTTGCGGCAGTTTTTGCAAAATGAAAATGTGCAACACCAACGGGCACCAAAACCGACCTCAACTCAACTCAACTCACTTCCGTTTTCTTGACTTTCCTTCATTATGATTTTATTTTGTCTTTTTTTTTTTTTTGTTAACTTTTGTTGATTGCTTTGCAGCCGTTGGCGCACGTACGAAAAATTAACCACAATATATATGAAATTATATTAACATTGAAGTCAGGCGGCAGCAACTTGGCGCATAAAAACTATTGCTCCCCCCAGTTCCCTCTTTCCTTTTATCACTTTTTTGTACTTGCTATTCGTTTTTTTTCGTTGCTGTTTTTGTTGGTGTTGCTGTTGCTGTTGCCACTGCACATTAATATCCTGTGCGCATTCGTACGTGTTAATATGACTTTATGACTTCATATGTGTCCATATCTACTACATATACATATATATATATATACATATATGTATGAATGTATATTTTTTTTCTTTCTGTCGCCTCCTCTGCTGCTGCTTCACACTAAAAAGTTTTATTGTTAGTTACGCTGCTTCTGCTGCTGCCGTTTCCATCATCAAAGCAACAATTTTTATTCAAAGTGTTGAAGATGCAGAAATTATTAAAATTTTGCTTTTACCCTTCATATCCCCTGCGCTACTTTTTAGCCCCAGCACTTGCATATTGCATACACTACACACAGAACGGGGTAGGGGGTAGAAGGATTCGTTTTACTAAAGTCGTATATCAGAAGGACTCGCACCGTCAAACAGAGAACATTTTTCATATGTATGTAACTGGAGAGGTGCAGGAGCAGGAACAGAAACCCCCGAGCAGGAGCAGGAGAAGAAGCAGGGTGAACTAAGCTGATGGATGTGAGTAGTAGTTAGGTGACGTCGTTGCCTGGTGCTGAGGCCTGATACATTGGTGGAGCTTGCCATATTCAACAGTGGAATCATACAAGTAGCTGAAAGTCATTGAATGAATCTTTGACCTAAGTTTAAATTTTCCAAGCTATCTATTGCAGGTGGATTCTTCAAGGTTTAATTCCATTCGGTTCTTATATATTGCCGTCTCAGTCTTAGTAGCGTATCTTGTGGGTTGAAATGAGGAAGATGTGCCCCCCCCCTCAAGTATATTGAGACACTCGAAAAATGCAGTTCTTGAACACTTTGAAGAACTTTCGGAATGTTATTAAGCAAGTATTGTGGGACAGGATCATCAACTATAAAAAATTGTTCGTAAGTCGTAAAGATTTCGTAAAATAAAGCCTAAAACAAGTAGCCTAAAGTTTTAACTGCATTTATTTTCGATTTTTGTATACTTTAGGAAACGAATTTCGGACTCAAATTTCAAATCTCTTTAACATTTCTCAAGAATTCCCCTGGGCCAACGCAAATTTGTTTAGTTCAGTTCCATTTTCACCGCATTCTCTTGATCCACGTTTTATTGATCCTTTATATTATGAGCACTTTCCAAACCACTTTTGAGCACATTGATTGCTTATGTTGCCCATGGCATTTAAAAGTCAAAACTGGTTAACAATAAAGAGGCTCCACATTAGCGGCAGTTTCATAGTCATATTCACGCCCCATTTTACTGACTCTGACTCTGACTTGAGAGTGAGAGATGGAGTTTGAGATGGAGACAGAGACAGAGACCCTTTCTCTACATTCGTTTCGACATTCACCGAAGCCACTTGAATGCTTATTGTACATTTTCAAACAACTCTATTACGAATATTTTTCATATTTTTGCTGCGCCAAGTGGGGCAACAAAAAAGAAAAAAAAAAAAAACTGAAAAAAAAACGTTAACATTAAGAGCCATGGCTTTTACGAATGGTGCCGAAAAGGCTGCCAAGGCTGCTGGAAAGAGAGACCGACTGTTGGAGAGAGACTGAGGCGGAGTAGACTGAGAGGCTAAAAGCAAGCAATTCGCATGCGGCACGTTACATATTCGCAATAAAAAATGAAAACCGCTTTGCATGCAACTGAAGAGAGGGAATAGGGAGAGGAGCTGAGAAAGGGGAGCAGGCAAAAAAGTAATAAATGTACGTGCCGCACTAAAATACAACAACACATACGCACACATACACATACACACAATAACACACACATGCATACACTTGGCGTAAATTTCGAGTCAAAAAGATGGCACTTCCGTTTCCGTTTGCACGGCTTCTTCTTTTCCTCCTGCTCCTTCGTTTTGTTAGTCGTCGCACATGTCACGATCACAATGCCTGCATGTAAATGCACCAATTCGAGAGGCACACACACAGACACACACACAGACACAGCCACACACAAACACTTCGCTTTACGTAATGCAATAAAAATAAACTACCATTTTCTTTGACTACTCTTGCAGCATCTCCATTCCACTTTTCTTGCCTCCCACCGCTCTGCCCCTCCCCGCCCCATACTCTTTTTGGTAGCATTACTTTCTATTATGCGCATACTTTTTCTTTTTTGCGTTTCCATTTCGGCTTCATTTCTTTTTTTCTTCTCATTGTTATTTATTTTTTTTTTTCTTTTTTGGTTTCTCGTCTTGGGGGTGCCTTTTGGGGGTTGGGAGTTAGCAGTGGGTGGGGCAAAAGAAGGTCGAGGGGGATGGGGAATGGTCGCAATGGTTTCGCACTCTACCACTCTCGTGTTTGAAGTAGCTTTGGATTGTATAAAAGTAACCATAGCTACCATAATTTAATGAAAACATAATCTGCATGCAGCAAAAAAGCAAAAAAAAAAAAACACACCCAACACACACACACTCACACTCAGAGAGAACCAAAAGCCAAAACCCGCGACTCGCAAAATGAACGTTGAAAGCGGCAGGAGAAATCCAAGAGGCCAATGGGGCCATGGCTCCCTCCCTTCCATCCTTCCTCTAGATAAGATGCTGCACAACATCGTTGGATGGAATATTTTTTTTATTTTATTAAATGGCGACAGGTCGTCTGTTAAGAGCTTTCCGGGGGCTTCCTCTGTTCTTGTGCTCACGAGTGATAAGTATTTCTCTTTGGCTTGATTGCATTTTCAATTGCATCCCCGAAGATTGAGTGACTATGTATATCCTGGCCAACAACGAGTGGAACAGGGAGGAGTAGAAGACAGAAAGAAGACCATCATCCCAATAGAATTGAAATTTTCCAAACAAATCTTTATTGAAAAAGAAAAAACACCTCAGAAAATAAAACCAACAGAAGAACAGAACAAAATAATTACTCATCTATTTCAAATGTTTAAGACTTGGCTAAAATCAAGTGAGTTATAAAAAATAAGAATCTGTCGATGAAAAGTTTCTTGACTTGTCCAAAAATGAGTTTTGTTTGACTTTCCAATTTTTTTTTATTAAGCAAATTAAAATTAATATTGCATATAATACATTTTGAAAAAATGGTTAAGTGAAAAATGTCAAATGAAAGACACTTTAAATGATTTATAGCGAGTAAAAAGAAATCCCAAAATGGTCAAGTAAGGAAAATAGTCAAATAATAGAAAATTATAAATATTCTGTTGGGCATTAAATGTGAAGAAAATCCAATCTAATGTCAAGATTTTAAGGAAAATTCCAGCCGCCATTAGTTTACATGTTTTTTTCGAGGCCGTTTATTTTATTTTTTATTTATATGTACATATGTATAATTTGGATTTCTTACTACAGTTTTTTTTTTTTGAAAAAAATTTGTGTATTAATCTTTTTTTTTTATTATTCTAGACTTCTTTTGCTTAGTATCTTAGCCCAGAAGACATACCAAAGTATCTGGTTTCGCTTTATTCAATTTTTCTATTTAGTACCCTTTGAAAATAAAGGAGCATATTGATTCTGACAAACAATCTGACAAGAAATCAAAGACTTAAAAAATCAATTATAATCAGTGCCAGATTTACGTGGGTTAAATGAGGGAAATTCACCTCAAATAGTCAGTCGACAATATTATTTTTACAAATGTATGCAATGAAAGCCATTTTTAGAATTTATGTTTTTTAAAACTTTCTGCTTAATGTTTAAAACTGCATTTTTCGATCGTCCTTTGCATACTTAAGGGACCTTTTTGTCCCTTGATCTATTTCTGAAGATCAGAAAGTACCTTGAACTAGCAAAGAAAACAGACTTAATATTTTAACTTAAACATTTTAACAAACATAAATAAGAAAATCGAACTAAAGAGCTAGAGTTTAGGCCACCCTCCCAACTAAGAGGACAAAATCGCATTAGTTAGTATATTCGAATCACATCATGTGACCAAATTCGGATTGTTTCTCTGGTTTTTATATTCGCGCACGCCCAACGACCAAACAATAACTTGAGCAGCGACTTGAGTAGCTCGCAGAAAAGTTTCCTAGACAACTCCTTCAGTGCTGCTGCTGCTACTGCTGCTTCTATTGCTGTTGCTGGTGCTGCCAGCACAAAAAAAAAAAAAACGAAAGAAAAAAACCAAAAAAAAAAAGAAGGACCGAAGGACTCGAAGGACTGCTTGCTAAATATCCTTTAGCCTTTGGGAAATCAGTAAAGCGAAAAGGACCACTTGTGAATACGCTTTGATGCGCGCGGCTTTGTGCGTGAGTGTGACTGCCATGGAGCGCAGTGAAGGGAGGTGGGCGGCTATTTCGGAGGATGGTACTCGCGGTAGTGCCCTGGCTTCGCTTGGCATTTTTTTTTTTCTTCTCTGCTCTTTACTTTCTTTTCATTTTCATTTTTGTGCCGCTCCTGCTACTGCTTGATATTTATTTATTTTGACTTGGTTTTATCATACGCTTCAGAAAAGAGAAAGTATATGCATTCAACCAACTGCAAGATATAAATTCTCGATCTGGTGTTAAAAGTGGTCGATCTACAGGAGCGAAATGAGTGAAATTTTCCCCCCAAAGCATGCAGTAATATATTAATTTGCTAATTTAAACTATTTTTCACAAGTTTTGTAAAATTCATGTACTTCATTTGCTATATTTTCCATTCTATCCTGAAACTGATTTTTTCGATTTTCTATTGCATACTTAAGAGGGCCAATTTGACTTGTTGTTTCTGTTGAGTTTCTTTCTTCAATGATCAAAACGTGAGGCATTTTGGGCAAGCTTTCAGGCAGGGCATACAAATATCGGTCTAACTGCGTCCTTTGGCTTTTTGGTGCTGCTGCTACTTGCTGTTGGCTAGAAGTATTTCGTGAGTAGCGTAAAATACGCTCGCGAAATGTAATAAAAACATTTTTTTCCATCAGGCAGCAGGCAGGCAGGCGAACAACATCTTATTTCGTTCGTTCCACTGCAACCGATTTTCTAGTATCAACTTCTTCTTGCTTTGTGCTACTGAAGTCGCAGTTGATGTTGCTGCTGTTGCGAAAGTATCTAAAAGATATTTTTTAATACATGCACGCGACTTTGAGTATGCCAAACACCCACACCCATACCCACACACACACTCGCACACACACACACACACACACACACACA
The DNA here is from genome assembly GCA_024703675.1 of Drosophila nebulosa. Lineage (NCBI taxonomy): Eukaryota > Metazoa > Arthropoda > Insecta > Diptera > Drosophilidae > Drosophila > Drosophila nebulosa. The sequence goes on along the minus strand of JANFPS010000003.1, from coordinate 2,848,704 downwards.
CACACACACACACACACACACACACACCAAACTGTTGCCAACCATTTGATGTTGGCTTTTGTTGTTGTTGTTGTTTTTATTGGCAGCATATAATGAAAAACATTCCAGTCATATGCAAAAATATGCAATGCATTTTCGTTTCTTCTTTATTTTGGTCCATGATTTTGTGTATTTACACAAATTACTCAGAAAAAGCAGCAGCAGCAGCAATAGCAACAGCAAAAACATTTCCCTTTAAATATTTTTGTTACAAAATTTGCATATTAAACGTTTTGCCTCATTTGAATTTTGACTTTGAGTGAAACAAAACGTCAACACCTTGAAATGGTCTTCCAAAATACAATCTGCTGCTGCCTTCCAGAGGCAGAGACAGTGATAGAGACAAAGGCAGGGGCAGAGGCAATCTGTCTAGGCTCCAGATCCAAATGCAGCTACAAAAGACATTCATTGTCTTGAACTACGCCCTTTTGATGTCGAATATATCAACTGGTTTTCGTTTCGCTTGCCAAAGTGCCAAATGCCAGAGAGGATTGTTCTGGGTTCGTTTGAGATGAGGATGAAGAAAGGGGGTGGGGGGAATGGGTATACAGTTTGAGAATATTATGCATAGTTTGGCTGCCACTTGCCAGTTTTGCAATTCTAATTTTGGTGTGTGTAAACGGCAAACCCAAAAAACAAAACAATCAAAATTCATGATTAAAGTTTTCTTCGATAAACTTCACAAGTAATTATATATACTTCTAAATCAGTTACACCTACAAAAAAGGGACTAAGAATTGAGTTTGATTTCTGTCATAGTTAATATAGGCTTTGTCGATGGCAGCCATTCTGCATTCAATCCATGAAATTTCGCCAGTGTTATGATGGACAAGTCTTGCATTGGCCTTTGTCTTGTTTATAACGTTTTTTTTTTTTTTTTTTTTTTTGTAGTTTCTAATTTCTAATCATCACCATCAAATCCTGCCAAAGAGTCTTCCTATTTTCATATGGCCCAATTGAAATTTGCTAGCTTAAATAATCGACGACTCGTCAAGCAGCTGCCCCGAAGTATAATAAGAGTTTCCATTTCAAAATTGCAAAAGTATTAACCCAAAGTGGCCACTTTTAAGCCTATTGGAAACTCATTAGATGCTCGTTTTAGCCCCTACCACCCCCCGATACAAATTTGAACTAATAATGTGGTGACCAGCAGCAGCGGGCAATAGCCAACAGCTAAAAGAAAATTTTCCAATTTAATAGCAAAAGAAAACTGTGTGTGAGGCGGGGGTGGGGGGAGTGAGTCGGCTGGCAGGCAGCCGGTAAGCCAATTACAACAAGTCAGTTTGGTTCAAAAGCAATCTCAATCTATGGCATATCAAGTAGACAAATATGGACTATGGCCATGTGGAAGTATCTACTTGTCTATCTACATTTGTGTGGGCGGTGGGGGGGGGGGGGGAGAGAGTGGGCTGTGAGTTTGTTGGCTGCCTCTATTTGGTATTCAAAAACTGTGCGTCTGTGCGATTTGACGCATATTTGCCAAACACACAGACATACACTCACACATACACCGCACATGCATACATACATACATACATTCCCATCACAGACTCACACATACAAACGTATACTTAAGTAGATATGAGATACATTGAGGCACCGCAGCCTGTGCTCAAAAGTGAAATGCACAATTGCTTCATTTCGTAAAAGGCTTTTATTAAACCAGAAACAGAAACCCAGAACCCAGAGATGCCAGATCCCAGATCCTAAACCCAAACCCAAACCCAAATCCAGAAAGAGAAATAGAAATAGAAACAGTTAAGCTAAAACCAAAGCAAAAGCTGTGTGTAGGTCGATAAAGCCGTCTAAAGGTATGGGTATGAATGTGGTTAACTGGCAAAAGGCAATCGAAGTCTATATACATTTGTATATATATGTGTGTGTGTGTATGCAAGTGTGTGTGTGTGTTTGTGTAGTTATGGTAAATATTCATATTTGTAGCGTGTGCGCAATGTGTTGAAATTAGCATTTATGAATTTTGTGCCAAATGTCGAACCAACTTCTAACCAAACGATGACGACGGCAACAGCAGCAACAGCAGCGACACTAGTAACTGGCAACAGCAGTGCCAGCAGGCAGCAGGCAGCAAGCACGTACATATGTATGTACATCTACAACTACATCAAATGACTTGGCCCACTCATTTACCCTAGGCTCTTTCTACTCTTTCTCTCTCTCTCTCTCTCTCCCGACTCTTGACGGGATTATGCGAGAGATTCTTGGTTATGGCTTTTGCGGCTTTTTTGGGCGGGCAACGGCTCACTTTTAGTCATCATTGGCCGCCCTTCCATTTGCATTTAGATTGCCAACTCCAACTCTCCTCCCATCTACTCTTCGTGTGTGTGTTGAGGCCTTTGAACTACTACTAAAAGTTAAGAGAGAGTTGGTGAATTGGCGAGTTGGTTGAGTCGGTCGGTCGGTCGGTGAAGGTGGTGGTGGTGGTCCCTGGACCAAGTGACATCTGTTTTTGATGTTTTGCCAGCCTGACTCCCCGCCTGACTGCCTTTCTGCCTGTTTGCCTGACAATTTGTATACTTCTTGCGGTTCGACTTGCTCCAGGATATAGTTCCATGTTATGGACTTTGATTTACATAATTACAAGTGTACAATTTTTGACAGCAACAAAAAAAAAAAAAACCAAACAACTTTTTTGGCCATTCGCGCCAGCAACGAAAGAAAGTTTATTTCGATATTCATACTGGCAAAGTCCATGTAGATATTTCAATTATTGAAATTCTAATCTTAACCATTTGAAAGTGAGTTTAAATAGTTTACTCGAAAGATTTCAAAGTTTAGGATTAGCCACCTCGAAAGAAAATGTGCTTGGGACTACAGAATTAAAATGGCCATGCCACACAAATTTAAATCTAAAACTGATTGAGAATTACAATCAAAAAAAAGGGAAGCAAACATGGGTGTAGCAAGAAGGTAGAGACAAAATGTTTTTAACTAAGAACTTAAGTTTTAAATAATTATGAAATTTTTTTATTATTTTGTAAGATGTTCTCCTCTCTCCCCCCCCCCCCCCCCCCCAAGTGGAAACCAGGCTAATTCTTGGGGGCAAAGTTTACAAAATCCAGCTTATTAGCTTATCTTCTCAGAGTTTTCTAATATTTTAAAATAGATTTTGATCAATATCAATCAATCAAGCAAATCTTTTATTATCAAAAGTAAAGTTCTATAGAGCTCGCCTTAATGACTTCTTGCTTCTCCCACGTAATGATTTTGAAATTTTGTCAACCTTTTTAACAATATTTCCCATCAAAAATTGGTGATATTTTATTGCAAGCACTTTGGGCACTCTGTCTTTATGTTTATTATGGCGATCGAACGCCGTACTGTCGCCGTTGCCCACAAAAATAACAACAATAATGATTGGCATTTTGTGGAAAATGTTGCATTGTTTATTCAACTGAATGGGCTACTTTCTGCTTTACACAGCATTTGTTGGGAAACTGTCAATTTTATATGGATTTGGATTGCTTTTATGATTTTGATTTTATTGAGAAACTCTCACACACACACACACATACACAGACGCAGAGCCACACACAGAAACACACTGAGGATTGAGAGGATGGATTGAATGGATTTTTGATTTTTATGGCATTACGAGCTGGAAATAATATTAAAATACAATTTCTGTCAACAATTTTTGCTCAAATACTGATACAATTTTAAAAGCCTCTTATTGGGTTTTGTCGGGCATAAAAATCAATGAGCGATTTGTAAGTCCTTGTGACAACAAAAAAAAATTGTTCTTTTATTTATCATAACCAGAAAAGGATTTAGATAGAATAAGAGAAAGAGAGTGAGAGAGAGTATCAAAAAGAAATAACTGACAATGGAAAGGGATTCAAAAGCTTTGCCATTGAGCTAAGGACACTTGTGAATTGGTTGATACGACTAAAATGTCTGAAATATTTTCAAAGCTCAGTATGATTTGAAGTTGGAAATTTAAAGAATAATTCTTACCGTTTAGATGTTTAGTTTTTTTTTTTGTTATGTGCCTTAGTTAGTTAGAGTTGCTTACTTTTAAAATGCATAATGCATTTTAGATATTACTTTTTTCAATACTTTTTCGCACCTTTCGTTTCAGATTCGCATTCAAAAGGTGAGCACAAAGTGTTGGCCCCTTTACCTTTGCCATGGACATTTGAATGTCGTCGTTCACTGTCTACAGATAGAATGGTAATTAATTACGTCATTTACACATTAACGAGCGGAATCAGATCGTTGAGCAAAGAGCAGGACAATCGGCGGCCAAGTGTGCATAGTGGCCCTCAAGGACGTACGGACATTTAGGCAAACAAGCAACTTGCGGTGCTCTTTTTTTTTGTTTTGCCTTCTTTATCCATCATTCACCATTCATCGGTGTGTTTTTTTCTCTCTTGTTTCTCTCTTTACTTTTTCGCCGCGCACTTGTTTGTCCTTTGTCAGAGCGTTTGATTAATGATGTGGACGGGGGGGAGGGGCAGACAGACAGACGGACGGACGGTCGGATGGACTCGAGGTCTTGCGGATCGTGCATTGTTTTTTAACAGCGTGTTTCAGAAATGACTTACATGTTCTGCGCCCGTTCAACCGCCCGCCCGCCCGCCCTCTCGTCAGGGTTGCAGAATCCCATGTTACTCCTCTTGTGGTGGTGGTGGTGATGAGCTGAACTGAACTAGGGTCGGGGTCGGTTCGGTGGTAGTTTGCTTGGTGGTGTGGCCCTTTTGTTTAACTACTTTTTCTTCACTCGGAACGACGACCACGACCAACCCGTATCGGTGTACCGTGTTGCAATACCGGGGTATAATCTGGTTAGCAGCGCTAAACTGATGATGACGCCACCCAAAAACAGGAGTGTGAGGAGTCCACGACGACGACGACTACAACGACTACAACGACCTTTAAGCACAATTGCTGTGGCTAATGTGACACATATTGTGACAAATTGCATAAAGTACAGAGCCGATAAGGGAGTGGGAGTGGAAGTGGAAGTGGGAGAGGGCAAGGGAGACTGACAGTGGGGAGGGGGTGAGAGCAACGACAAATGGAAAGGTCTGTGTGTAAACACGTGTTGCAAGTGTCTTGAAATTCAATTTGTGGAAGGAGAGAAGGGGGCATAATTGAATATTTGACTGGCTAATTCAAGACTTTTGGCGTTTACAAAAACTATAAACTGTATAAAAAAGAAGTAGTTTTTATCATAAAGAACTAATAGCTTGGTTAGAATAGGGATTAGCTTAGGTAAGAGTTTTAATTTTCAACTGGTTTTTATCTTTAGAATGGTAAAATGTGAATAAGTTAACGAAAGGTTCTCAAGATACTAGATAAGTTGTAATTCCCAACTGGTTCTAGTTTTGGGAAAAGGTTTTTAAAGGAGGCGTAGAAAATACTTTAATCAGAGCTTTAATATTCAATCGTATTTTTTTTTTTCAAAACTTGTAAGAGAGCGAAAGGAAAAGGGCAAGAAAGTGGGAGAGTTTTTGGGCCCAGCAATAGATAAGACACAACTACCATTAACCTTGCATACCCTATGCATGCCAATGGCATTCGCGTAAGTCCTGGTTCTCTGTCATGGCCCTGGCTGTGGCTCTAGCTCTGGCTTGCCATGCCTTTCCATTCCATTCCTCGTTTGTGTCTGCCACAGAGCAGGCGCATACCACAAATAACGCAGTTGCTGCTGTCGCTCCACCACAGGGACCCAGGCAGAGGCTTCAGTTTTTGGGGTCGTTGGAGTTGGCTGCACTTTGGGCAAAATTGACGGCTTGCCGCTGTCAACACAGACACACTCACACACACACACACGCACACACAGGAGGGTCGTAGCTTATGTGTGTGTATGTGGGCGGGGCTGCTGCTGCTGCTGCTCCTGTTCATCGAACAATGCATGACGAATCGGCATTTTACGCCTATAAAGGGCAATGAGCCCGATTTCAGGTTTTTTTTTTTTTTTTTTTTCTGTTGCTCTGCTTGTTGGGGTGGCATTTCCTGTCAACTGAGTGGAACTAATTTCAAGGCTGCACCTGCAGAACAACCAAAAACAAAAAAAAGAAATCGAGCAAATAGAAAATATTTCGCAACCTTGCTCCGGCTATGTCTCTGGGTGGTTGGTTGAGCACGTGGTGTCCCCATTGAGTGGGGTTAGGTTGGGTTGCATTGGGTTCGCTTGTTACTTTCAATGACTAGCACATTAACATTTGTTTTTTATTTTTCGTCTTTGTTTTTTTTTTTTTACAAGATCTAATTTTGATTTTCAATTGTCAAAAAAAAAAAAAAAAACTGAATTTCTAGTTGAGATTTTAGTCCATGGGCTCCTTGGCGCTGCCACCGCCGCATTCGCCATAGGCTCCCAGCTCCTCGGGCCTGAAGTAAGAGCTTTGCATGCTATATAGCCGATCGATCGGATTGATCATGGGCGTCGTTTGAGTGAAGGGACCCATTAGCTGTTGAAATGTGGCATAGCTCAAACCCAAAATGGTATTCAAAATGGGTTCGTTGTTTTTATTGCAGTTCTCTGTAAATAGATTTTGATTGAGTGGCTTTGATGTGGGGGAGTAAATGTGTCTCGAAGCTTACCCTTATTTGTTTCCATGCAGTTAAAGGGCACTTGCTCCTGCTCATCCTTGATGGTGCAACGAAGTCGGGCCAAACCATCGGAAGTCGACGAATATGGCGACGATTCCATTGGCGACTCACTGTCACTGTGAGCCTCATCCTTGATCTTGGTGGCCAGGCTGCTGTCCTGAGACTCCTGCGAATCCTGCGAGTCGCTGGTCCCCTTTGAAGGGGGCTCCTGTTTGGCCTTCTTTTGGATTTTCTTAACCTTGGCACGTTGGTTTTGAAACCAGACCTGAAAAATAAAGCAAAATGAGTAAGCCTATGGAGGACAATCGATGCAATGTGTGGGAGACCTGCACAATCCTTAAGCTTAAACCAGTCTCTTTGGCCAAATTCTCTCGCACTTTGCGACAGGGTTTCGGTGACACCTCAAAAGAGGCTTTAAAGGCTCGCCTTTGTTGGGTGTTCAATATAGTCCTCGGACGCTTTGGACCCCTTCTGCCGTCCATTTTGGGGGGAAATATATCATCGCTGTAGAAGTCTGTTTGGCACATTGGCAAAGATGTTAGGGGTGGATGGATGGAGCTCTAATCTGAGATGGATTCTTACCGTAGCCTTGCAGCATTTCCACTTCCTTCTCATAATCGAAGCGACAGAAGAGTTGTCCCTGCTTAACCACATATTGTTCGCCCTTCTTAAGCAAGGATCCACAGACGACACAGGCAAAGCACTTTAAATGGAAAACATTTTCGTGACAACGCATCACCAGCTCATCATGGCCAATTTTATGGCCGCAACCAAGGCAACGATTGCGTAAATAGAGTCTGCGGAGAACGAGAGAAATAGAGAGCGAGAGAGAGAGAACGAGAGAGAGTGAGTGAAATAAAGTTTTAGACAAAGATTAGATAAGTTTTCTCACCTCTCATAATCGATGCGGCAAAAGAGTTTGCCATCCTTTGCATAGCAGGAATGAATCAAATTTAGGGAACAGGCAGTGCATTTGAGGCAACTCTCGTGAAATGAATTGTCCACCACTCGCATGATGTAGCGATCACAAATTGGCTGACAGCAGTAAGAGCAGTGGTTAAGCGGTGCTCCCCCACCCATTCCTATTCCCATACCCACTCCCATGGCCATTCCCCCCGTGCCATGCTGTTGCAGCATTTGAGGCGCTTGCGGTGTGTTGTTTGGAGGAGGAGGTGGAGGAGGAGCTGGAGCTGCTGGAGCTTGAAAACTGCCCCCCAGACCATTGAGACTGCATTCACCCAGAGTAATACGATTGCAGTTTATGGGAGGATGGGATGGTATGGACGAGGAGGAGCAAGAGGAGGAGGAGGAGGAGGAGGATGATGATGGAGGACCTGGTCCTTGTCCTGCCATTGTCATGGCCATTGAATGTTGCTGCTGTTGGTGTTGCTGTTGCTGCTGATGATGTGCATGGCTTTTGGTATTGCTGTTGTTGCAACTTCCGTTGACATTTCGGCTGACTGACGCCATTTTGTCATTGTGGCTAGCCCCAGGCTTGTTGCCTGTTGCCGCTTGGCAAGCTCCTGTGGCTGTTGTTGTTGTTGCTGCTGTGGATGTTGCTGATGCTGCTGCTACTGTTGTTATATCCGTTACTGTTGCTGCTGTTGGTGTGGGTGTTGTTAACATGCGCTCATTTCCGTTTAGCAGCAGCAGTTGATTGAGGCTCCCTCCATTCTGTGGCTGTTGTTGTTGTTGCTGCTGCTGCTGATGTGGATGCTGCTGCTGCTGCTGATGTTGTTGTTGTTGTTGACATTTCATGTCCATTGGAACTATTTTGGTTTTTGTGGTCATGTCCCGGTTGTTGTTACGCCCAGCCCCGTATTTTGCGATTACATGTAAATGAGAAACATTTCAGATATTTTTATTTTCACTTTGGCATGCAAATTGCGGCTTAAAGTGTGTGTGTGTGTGTGTGTGAGCCAAATTTACAACTGTTGGTTATCATGGCAAAAACTATGCCCTCTACCAACAGCAACCCCCCCTCCCCCCACAAAGCCCACTCCAAAACACAAAAAAATAGGATTTGCATTTGCGGTTTTTGCCACATCTGCACCAGAAAGAAAGAGAGAGGTGTGTGTGTGTGTGAGAGAGAGAGAGAGAGAGTTGGTTGGTTGGTTGGTTGTTGACCATTTGGTCAGAAACCATTACCATTTCGAGTTGTAGTAAATTTGTGGTTTTGCAATTATTGAAATGACTTTTCCAGCGACGAAATATGTGCGTTTCTCTGTCTGTCCGTTCGTCCGATTGTCTCTTACTCGAAATTCCACGCACTTGCAACAGCAACAAATAACAACAACAACAAAAAAAAATAATACACAACAAAAAAAATAAATACATATATACATGTACATATAAAGGCAACGTTGCGTATGCGTAACCTCTATATAAATGTGTTTTTGTGTGTGTGTGTTTGTGTGTGTGTGTGTGTGTGTGTGTCTCTGTGTGTGCGTGTGAGTCTGTGGGTTTTTATCTGTGTGAGATTGTTCGAGTTGCTGGCAAAAAATTACTGTACATTTGCGGTATTTGTTCTGTTGGTTGGCTTTTTTGCTACTTGTTGTCTCAATTTATGGCAAATTGTTGAAATTTCACCGTAATTTGTTTCCCAGCATGAGTGTGTGTATGTGTGTGTGTGTGTGTGTGTGTGTGTGTGTGTGTGTGTGTGTGTATGTGTGTGTGTGTGTGTGTGTTGAGTGTCTCTTTCTGTCTCTCTGTGGGTGTTTGTGCATTGAATTCACTTTGTTTTGTTTTCCATTACACGCTTTTTCTCTTTCAATGTTTCGCACTTCCTTTACCACCCTTTCCCCTCTGCCTTTGTTCTCTTCCCCTACCCTCCCTCCCTTCCTCTTCTCACCTCTTCTCTTTTTCAGTGCTATGCTGCTGTGTGTGAAATCTCGATTTAAATGATTTAAAACGTGTTTGGCAATTTCATTAAATTTTGTGGCAGAAAAACATAATTTCTGTGGCATTCATTTATGCTATGCCAGAAGATATTTATAGAATTTTTAAAGTTATTACAGAGTTTCAATTTTCGTTTCATTTATTATTTCAATTGACTTATCCTATTTATTTTTCTTTGTTTTTCCGTAGCAAAGCAAACAATTGGCAAATCTATTAAGCACAAAGGAGACTAAAGATGGCAACTGGTTAAATGAAGGTAAGTGGATAATTGGAGCCTTTTATAAAGTTTCTTAGTTCTGACATGATAATGAAGATTTAACTTGGACTTTGGCGGAATGCAACTGAGGCAGGTCGATTAAAATCTAAATAAGAATACCTAAAAAAAAAAAGGGCAAAGGTGTTTGCTTATAAAAAACTTTAAAATTTCAATTCAAATCTTAATAACTTATTCTTATAAATTGAAGAAGTAGAAGTTCTAAATATATAAGATATTCGTTGATTTCTGTATTTTTTTTTTTAATATCAAAAGATGTCGGAACGATTAGCTATTATTTGCCAATGATTCGAATAGATTTTTGGCTTATTGTTTTGAATAATCAAAGAGCGAAACAGTCTGAGATTAAAGATGTTAGAAGACAGAATTAGGAGCTAATACACTTCTTGGCTGGGCTTACCGTTTCGGATTGCCAGCAGCCAGTTGATATTAATAATTTAGTTGCATGAACTTGGCGAAAATTCGCCATTTCTATTGCCTCACAATTGGGGGCGAGCTAAAAGAAAAGGGGAAGGAGAAATATCTGCTGTCAGCTTCTGGCTGTCAATGGCAACTGCAGTGCCATGCAGCTCGTTGCCCATTTCAATCTAATATCCACGAAGGCAGGGAAAAGGGGAGGAGCTTCTTCTCATCAAAGGGAATTTTGCCCTTCAATGGCAAAAGTTACTCGCACTTTAACTTTAGACACTTGCGAGTGAAACATACTTAAGGGCTAAGCGGCTCAGCGGCCACACCTGTTACACTTTGGTGTCAGCAGTTCTCTTTGACATTTGGCTTGGATTTGGATTTGGAGAATATGCCAACATATTTGCCGGACATGTCGGTGCCTAAGATCAGAGGATTTGCACTGACTGAGTAAGAGGAAGAGGACGAGGACGATGACAACAAGTGCAAATCCGACATTGATAGCGATGCGCTTTCCCTCAATTCTAATTAGATTCTAATGTGTGCATATGAAAATCAGAGGGGCGGAGTGGTGGGATTAGAGACACTACTGAAATAGAGACAGAGACTGGCCAACTACCCTGCACTCGTCACCCCCCCCCCCCTCTCTCTCTCTCTCTCTCTCTTTCTCTCTCTTCTCCTGCTTATAACTAAATTATAAAAGAATTTACGAGTAGTGCGTGCCCCGTTAACCGGGGCATTTAAATGAATAAACAACAAGGGGTACGAAAGATATGGCAACCCTTACTCCAACCATCTCAACCCTCCCTTCCCATCTCATCCCCCTTTTCTTTCTGCTGAAAGCAGAAAGCAGAAAGCAGGCGATTCATTATATTGGTTACGGCGGCTGGCGGCATATGTTGGCAGTCGGTGAGCGGAAACCCTTGCCAGGATGCTGTGTGCTGCCGCTGACTGCCCTTCGCCTCCTTTGTCCACGTTCCCATTTCCACTCCCGTTTTGTCTATCAGAGCGAATTGGCTGTTCCTGTTTCTGTTCGACGGATGCGGCATTTATATTTTAATCCGATTTCGGCGCACACAAAGCAAAATTATGGAGCAGCAATTTTGTTGTTGTGCTTCTGTGTTGTTGTGTTGTGCCAGCAATTGCAACTTAAATGCTTTGTTTTCGTCTAATCTTTGACAGAAGTCAAAAAATTTGTTCAGCACTGCAAAATATGTTGAGATTTTTGAAAAGTTGAAGTGGGCAATGCTGTTTTGTTTTTTTTTTTTTTTGTTGATGGTGACGGTGATTCTTCTTAGGCAATATCAGTAACTTGATTTGATTAAAAATCAAATATAATTGAATCGGAATCGATATTGAATGTGCCGCAAAACATACATATAGGAATCATGCAGTGAGTAGAAGGTATACACGGAATTTGTTTAGACTTCTTGTCTTGTTAAAAACAGAAAAAGACTAGAATAGTTAAGTGTTTATTTTTTTAATTGAAAAATTCCTATTTAAATAATTTTTGTTAAAAACAGAAAAAGACTAGAATAGTTAAGTGTTTATTTTTTTAATTGAAAAATTCCTATTTAAATTTAGTCATAAGATGGCAAAAATTTCATTTCAAAGCCAGGATATGTTAAAAAATTTTCTTTTATGGTGATATTAATCACTATCAGAAGTCGTCCTTATCAGTATCCGATACGTACGTATGTATATCTTGAGCTTCTGATCAAAATCGATTGAAAATAGTTGTCATTTGAGTACTTCTCGATCAGACCAAATGGTTCCGATTTTGAACAAGGCGATTGAATCCACTTTTTTGATTAGTTGAGGGCATTGTGCCAGAAGATCGTCTATATGATATCTTACAGAAATTCCAATAAACAAAATGACTTTTACTTTTTCTCAAAGATCTAAAGCATTAAGTCTAAATGTATGTCGTGAGTTAGTTTATTTCCAGACCGATCAATAGATTCTCGAAGTAACACTGCGATAGAATAGATCGAATTTTTAAATGTCCTGTAGCAAAAATAGGTCCTCTTACTTCAAAGAGCTGATGAGTTTAAGAAATTCGTTAAATTTGCAAAAATTGCTTCATTAATAAATAGTCCGAATGTCCTTTGCATGCTTAAGAGGCTAATTTCCCACAGTTAATCCCAAGATCTTCAATTGTTTTCAGAGAAACAATTGTTTCTTAAACTGGTATTCGTTGCAATGGGTAATCATTTAAAATCCCTTTACTTTTCGCTCTTTAAATGGATAATATATATTTTACCTTGTTGCAAATTCAAAAAGTGTTCTCTGTATCCTCAATTGAAACCACGTAAAGAGATACCAGATAAAGTTTACCATGGATTAACTCAATCAGTGAGCTTTGTATTCTTAAAGGTCTTTAAAAAAAGATGTCTAAAATTCTTTTAAATGACTTAAATACCCCACCTAAACACTTTAATTTAACACTTTTGTTGCCAACGAAAATGTTTGGTAAAACCGACGGAAATTGAGCCAAGGGCCCAATGGTGTTTGCCGTCGGATTGTTGGCAAATTGCATTGTCAATTCATTTTGTACTTACACATGCCAATCTGCATTGGATGATGCTCATCGATCATTGTGTTCAAGGTTATCAATTCACACAAATCACACTGACAATCGGATACGGAGGACGAAAGTGAGAGAATGGTTCACATTTGGTTTGGAAAAAAATGCACACACTAATAAGACACTGTTTAGAGTTGTGAAAATATTACTTAAAATAATTTAGTCCTTCGGCCTAACTGCCTGCCTAACTGACTGACGAAGTGACGCCTGACGCCTCACGCCTGTCGCCTGTCGCTTGTCGCCTGGTGTCTTCTTCAATGATAATGCAATTGTGCGGCAACACTACACACACTTAATTGGAGTGGCCACAGCGTTGCCAACTGTTGTGGGGCCCTGTGTTACGAAACGCGATGCTTGAATGATTACGGACCTCTGATGTTAATGAAATTTGTTAAAAATCATTTGCTCTTGGGCTCTGGGCAAAATGTGCTGCTGCCTGCTGACTGCTGCTGCTGCTGAGATAGGAAATTTTCTCTAAAAATACAAATGGAGGAGAAATGGACACCACTTTCTCTATGTGCCGGGGGGTGTACGCGCCATTTTCTATATGGGTGTCTGTGTGTGTGTCGGTGTGTGTGTGTGTGCATTTCCTGTGCTCCATCCCCGGCTAACCCAGTTGTATCCAGTGAGTAAGGCCTTCCCCTGTTTTGAGTTGAATCTCACTCGGCATCGTTGGGCGCATGCGTTTTGCCTCTGCTCCGCCTGACTTTTTCTTTTTTTATTTTTTTCATTTCTTTTTGGGGACGTCTCACTGGTATTTCTTTCTATATATTCTTTTCTTTTTGTTTTTATTTTTGTTTTTTTTTTTTTGAGTCTTTCGCATTTCCTTTTTATTTCGTTTTGGTTTTTTGCACTTTTGACTTTTGTCTTTGTTTCTGGCCAAGTGAGTTGCTGTTGTTGTTGTTGCTGTTGCTCAAAGGATGTTTGGCTCGGCGATTTCTTGCTTTTGCTTTTGTCCTACGGCCCCTCCCCCCCTCCCCCACCGCCATCGCTGCTTGCGGCCTGCTGCTGCTGCTGCTGCTATCCTTAGCAAATCTATGGCTGGAATGTTGTTTTTCTTTTCTTCTGCTTCATTTTTTATACATATTTGGCTTGCAGTCAACATTATTTTTTTTTTTTTGTTTATTTCCTTTTTGTTGTTTTTAATTTTATTGATTTTCAATGTTATAAGACGAAACGAAACACACTCACACACACACACACACACATAAAAACAAAACGAGGCAACTTAAAGTTTTTGGCTTTAATTGCAGTTAGCTTGGCTGGTTGACTTGGTTCTGTCTGTCTGCTTCGTCCTTGCTTCGTTTCTTGTGTGCCACAAGTTAGAGCGAGAGCAAGAGCGAGAGCGGGAGAGAGAGTGAAAGAGAGAGAGAGAGAGAGTTGGTCGTGTTAATGAGTGATAAATGTAGGCGCACACTTTAAACTTTTGGCCAGAAATGATTTTTCGGTCTATTAAACAGAAGAGAAGGAAGCGCCAAAAACTTTAATGTCTAAGCATGGCTGGATGACTGGAGTCATGTCTAGCCAGTTGCTTGCCGGTTGCCTGGATGCCTTGGCTTGGTTGGCTCACTGGCTGGCTGACTGACTGACTGACTGCCGGCTGACTGGCTGGCTGGCTGGCTGGCTGGTGTTCTCTCCAACAAAAATACTTACTCAGAAAGTTTCGTAAATGAGAACGTGTTACTTACAATTAGTGGAGAGTACAGCCACTTAACCGTCATTGGAGGAGAGGACCGAGGAATACCCTTTCCCAGCTGGCCCATGGCCCCCTTTTGCCATCCTTTGCGTTCGTTGGTGGTAATGATAATAATAATTATGTGAGCAATTTTCATGATTCATAATCATGACCGGGTTGATAGTACATGTTTTGGCTTTCCTGCCATTTGGCTTGTCGTTTAATTGATTTTTAAATGGCCATCAATTAAGTTTTTAGTTGAAATTGCTTAAAAAAAATAATAATAACTCCCAAATAATAGAGTTTGTTTTTTGGTTGTATACAAATGGAAATATGCCTTGAATTGGGTTTTTGAATACTTATATTCTGGTGGGTTTTCCTAATCGAAAGATATAACATGAACCATTTTGAATATATTTGTAATTCATTTAAAATGCCTGAAGTTGAAAATTTGGGACCCATTGGGAAATCTATAAAATGTTTGGCCTCTCCCATGTTTGCTTTTTTTTTAGGTTTTTAAAACTATAATAGAAAATATTCCAATAATTTTTAAATTTTCACAAAATCAATGAATCTTGGTCTAGTACTACGATGCAATAGCTCATGCAAAAGATCATTTTAGTTTTTAATGATGAATGCCTTGACCCATATTAAAATTGCTTAAACTGAAGATAGATATGTATATGAAATCAAAACTAAATGTTGTTTAAATGTTCGAAAATTATTTTTGAGAGTGTGAGGGAACACTTTCGTTTTTCACGCCTTTGAATTTCGTAAATGCTAAAATAAAGGCTGTCAACAGAACATGCCCCCTACCACCATCTCGACCGCTAAACCCCAACGCCAGCCCCAACCCAACAATCCCGTCAGCCGTCAAAAAACTTTTGCCACTTTGTCTGCGCGTAACCTAGACAAGTCAAGGCGAGAGGGAATAGGCAACCGCTCAAGCATCCCTCGAGCACCCACCCCTCTTCCTTACACTCACACACAAGCCATAGAGAATTTGGAAGGATGCTGTCGTTGTCGTTGTCCCCGTCGTCCCCGTTGTCGTCGTGATGTCTGTCAGAGGCGACTTGAAGTTGGCTACCGCTATACACTTGCACTTGCCACTGCTAATGACTAAGATTAATTTGGGTCACTGTGCTCTCCTCTCTCTCTCTCTCTCTCTGTTGGTGTGTGTGTGTGTGTGTGTGGAGGAGGCATGCATCGGGGGGCGTGTGTGTGTATGGGAGAGTATGGCCCAACTATAGGAATTATGCGCGTGCCTTTTTCGTATGAATGAATGAATGCCGCCCATTGTGTTCTCTGTCCATGTTTGTGAGTGTGTATGCGTGTGTCTGTGTGTGTGTGTGTGAGTCGGAGTCGGAAGTTGAAATTGTTCGGGGTTAATTAAGCACGACATGTGTGGCATTGCATGCATTTGTGCAGCGACAGCGAAATGCAGGACGCGGCACCGGCACCTCCCAGTCTTCGCCCGTCATCTCTCTGCCCCCCTCTAGTCCCTCTATCGCCCGGCTCTTTTCTCTCGCGCCGCAAGTGTGAATAAGTAGGATGCTGCAGGCGCTAATCAATGTGCCCATAATAGACAAATTGCCATCGACCAAGCCCCCTTTCCCCCATCCATCCCCACTTCAGTTCATTATGCAGCAGCGTGTTGATGCGTTTATGAAGTTGCCGTTGCCGTTGCCGTTGCCCTTGCAGTTGCAATTGCAATTGCATTTGGCGTACGATTTTGGTGTTTTCATTGGCCTGGCTGCTGGTCTATTGTTTTGATTTATGTTCGGCCATAGAAAACCATTGGGCGGTGCCATTAATAGTCTAAACCTGTTAACAGAATAACAAACTAAATGCATATAATCCGTTTATCGAGCTCACAGCTAATAAAATTAGTCATTGAATTAATTTATATACTTAACTGCATTTGTGTGGACAATTAGCCTTTCCAAAGTTTTTGATTTGTTTTAATTTCATATGCAAATTGGCTGAACTCTAATATGCCATTTCACAAAGTCAACGCTTAAACTAGTTGAGAATCGCAAAAAAAAGAGAGAACCATTGTTGACCGATCTACTACTTGCATTTTCGTTCGTAATTTTGGTTAAAGACGGTATAAACGGATTCTCTTTCCTGCAGCTAATGTAATTATTATTTTTCTTTTTACTTTATCTGGTCAAAAGTATTGGTTAACTAGAAGTAAAGGTTTTCATGCATATGTGTGTATTTGGTTCCACGTTGCTGCCGCTAGACTGAGACAGGAACAAGGACCGCCTGCTGATGGGAACCTGTTGAGCTAATCGAGCAGCTTTGGTTGACAAAAAAAGAAAACAATAAATATATAAATGCACAAATATGTATTTATTTATGTATCTAGTATACGTATGTGTGTGTGCTTGGAGTGGGGTGGGGAAGGGGGGTTGGGCGCGGGACCGCTGCCCATGGGAGTCCCAGCAATCGCAGAATGAATAAAATATTTGGCATTACAAATTGTTGCGATTTTTTTTGTTTTTTTTTTTTTTGTCCATTTGGCCAAAAGGGATGCGAGTTTTTTTTTTCGGGCCGGGACACAGAGGGCTGCGGATGCTGCCGCTTTGCGTCTCTGTGGGTGGCGCTTCAGGCGAAAGAGAGATTGAGCGACAGAGAAAGAGAGAGAAAGTCGTGTGGCAACAAAATAACGTAGAATTATGCGTTGACCAGGACCATTGTTAGGCTTTGTCCTTGGTGTCCTTGTTGTTCTTGTTTTCGTTGCCGCCTTCGCCTCGTGGCTGGCGGCAATAGGCCTAAAAAATAAATAAAATAATTTACCTTAAGGCATAATAAAAGTTTATGGTTGACACAATATAAAAAAGGCCGAAGGGGATTTTAGCAAGGGGCAATTGGATTGTTTTTCTTTTGGGGGGTGGAGAGGGGGCGCCGCAGTCATTCCACATGTGGCAAGAAATTGGGGGCCTGGATGTGGCTTGGGTCTTTGTGGGGTGATGTGAACGTTTATCGTTATTAAAGGATTTACCAAGTTACTTTTGCTTTATGGAGAAAGAGCAGAAGAGGGCAGGAGAGGGCAAAAGAGGGCAAGAGAGGCACAGAGAGTTGGAGGACAGGCCAGACAATGTCAATATTTGACGGCAGTTCTTCTTTCTCACTGCGTTTCCAATAACCATTAAGGCTTACGATTACACGGAATTGAGGAAATTTGCGCACAGCGCATTGCGTCTCTGTGTCTCCGCGTCTCCTCGTTTCTGCGTCTTGGCACAGCGGGCCAAAAACAAATAGTTTTGTGCACTACAAATACAACACTTCCTTTTCGAACTGTCCTCTTTATGGCCATGGCTATAGCTATGACTATGCCAATGGCCTGGGGATTGACTTGTCATATCATCAACTACTCCGCCCTCGTATTCGCACACACACACACACACACACACACACACTACCCCCCGCTTGGCCACAGCATGCGGCTTTCATGGCTTTTCTTCACCCACTCCCCATTCTGTCTCTGTCTCTTCCTCTGTCTCTGTGTGTTTTTGCATATACTTTACATTATTTTAAAGCCCGCCACCCATTTAGCCCTAGTAAAATTCTTTCAGCAGCAGCTGCTAAGCCGCCTCGTCCGTTTGTTCGCCCCACACCGCTGCATCCCCTCCTACATCTCCTCTGTTCTGGCCTCCTCGCAAATATTCCAAATCCGCTCTTAAAGGATTTGTGCATCATCGTTTTGTGCGCTGCTCATCATCTCGTCATCGTCAGCATTGTGTCTCCTTCTCCTTCTCCTGCTCCTGCTCCTGCTCCAGCTCCTCCTGCTTGTCCTTCTTCCATGGTCGCTCTTTATATGACTCACTCGTTATTCTTTTTGTTTCCATACTTATCCGTATTACAAAGAATTTGGTTATGACGGACATTTGCAATCCGGCCCAAAACTGTTTGCTGAGTGGCCATTTGAAATTTTTAAACCATTTCTAAACCATTTTTTCTGGCATAATGATGATTTGAAATTCACTTTAATGCATAATTTAGAACCGAAAACTGGATCACCAAGAATCAAAAAGGGTTCCCAGAAATAATAGTTTTATTAGAAGAATTTACGAACCCTTTAAACGATCCTTGTCTCTATAGTTTCTAACCAAGAATGCAAGAAACAGAATTTCATAAGAATATCTATAGAAAATTTCCTTGAAAAACTTGTGTCAGCTTGTAAGATTTTCGTAGCTGAGTTATTTCTGATAAGGCTTTAATTTTCAGACGATTTCATTTGGCCATTTGACTTTAAGAGTCAAGTTTAAGTTTAAAACGTTTGCTTAAAAGCTTCAATAGGTCTGGGCTGAGGGTGGAATGGATGGGCAGCTGTGAGGAGGGCTGGAGGGGGGTGGGAAGACTTTGGAGGATGTGTGTTGTTGCTGCTGCCACTGCTACTACTACTTGATGTTTGCAAATGGATCAAGGATATTTACCGGAGGCACGGGCTAGATATTCCTGAGAAATGTAAACAGCGCAAAACGCAAACAGTTCAAATCAAATAACATACACAAAAACAATGGGGGGAAGGAATAAAAAGCTAAAAAAAAAAAAAGAGAAGAAATCGCAGTGAACATTCACATTCAACTATGTGTACATACGAGTACATTTCAGGGCAAACAAGATGAGCTTGGGGAGCAGCAGCATCCATCTAGTGCGGAGGTTGGCGAAGAAGGGGGCAGGGAGGGGGGGGGTAGTATTGGAGCACACGGAAACACACAAAATGAGCAAACGACTAACCTAAGGACAACAAAATAAACATTTTGAACTCAACTGCCAAGGCAAAGGCAAGCTAAAACTTGGATGGCCAGTGGGGGACCAGTATCTAAAGCAAAATTTAAGGCCAAAACGTTAGAGAGATGTGGAAGAAGGGAGGGGAGTGAGAAGAGGAGCGTTGGGGCGTGAGAAGTGTTGAAGATGGAGGCGAATCATGGTGACGGTGGCGAATGGCAAAGGCTAAGCGCAAATATTACAAGCATTATATGAATGTCTATGCTTATGCAAGTCCAAGTATGTATGTGTGTGTGTGTGTGTGTGTCCGTCCATGTATTTAGAGTCAAGTAACATGCTGAGCTCACAGCAATGGCAATGAGACTCTCGCCTACCGAACAAAAGTGCAGAAGATCCCCAACCAGGCGGCTCGCTTACACATACAAAAACCGACTCAGCACATTTCGGTACAACCAAACACGCAGTAAACCCAAGCCCCCACACTTTCTACCCCTCAGTTTACCCCCCTCTCATTGTCCCCATTCAGCGCTAAACAAGAACAACAACAACAACAAGCAAGCAAGCTTCCTTCTATCCCTGTCTCAGTTTTGAGGCTCAGCAAGTCATCAGCACACATAAAGCTGGAAAGATTATGTAGCCCACGGCGGTGGCAGTTAACCGCCACCAGAAGGCGAAGGAGAGACAAGAGCAGGCAGAGGGAAACGGCAACAGCAACAGCAACGGCAACGGCAACGGAAGTGATGTGATGCATGGCGCTTTCCTGGTCGTGGTGCGGTCTGAAAGGATACGGGGTAACATTTGGATAGATGTGGAGGGGGGTTGCATGAGAGGGGGAAATGGGTTTTGGGTTGTGGTATTAGACGACAATAGCTTGGGTCGGGGGTCGACGTCGGCGTCGAAGAGGAGGAATGGATGGGGCGGGGATCCATTCTGGCTTTCGCAGAGTCTTGTGACGTTTGACGCCATGTTTGATGGATGAAAAAGCCATTCATGTTACCAGCTGGGGAGCAGAGGTTGCTGCTCAGTTGGTTGGTGGAATGGATGCTTCTGTGTGGAGGTGGGCAACTGGGTGGAGGTGGGTTCGGTCTCTCTTCTCTATATTATATATGCAAAGATGGCGCAATTGACGACGTGAAGTAACCACCTCCTGTGGCGTAACTAAATCCTTTCGGATTTGGCCAGGGCCGAGCTGGCTTTTTCCCTCAATAGGTGTTTGTGTGTGTGTGTGTGTGTGTTTGTGTGTGTGTATTTTAATGCTCATTTTATGAGTGTGTAGGTGAGAACGAGGTTGGAGTTGACTTTAAACTAGAGTTGGGGGCCCTGCTGAGAGAGTGGGAAAGGGCGTGTTAAAGTTCTCGTGTCGCTCATCGTTCCTCTTGCCCCACCCCTCCACTTTTTCTCTCTCTAACTAAACTAAAAATTGCAAGCCAACAAGCTGTTGGTTGACATTTGGCAGCATAAAACTGTTGCACCTTACCTCCCCCCCCCCAACCGACCCCTTGATTTAGTTACCAATGCTCCCACGTTTACCTGGCATTAGCATAATTTTGCATAGCATACAACCTTTCCCTCATTCGTTCCTTTTATTTTTGTTGTTTTTCTTTTTTTTTGGCATAATTCAAGCAAATGCTGGATTTTTTTTTTTTTTTTTTTTTGGGGACAAAACTCAAAATGAAGTCGCAGCTTGTCATACCTTAAGAATACTCTGCAACCAGCCACAAAGTCCAAAATGGGGCATATTAAAGTCAGCGAAGAGGAATGTAACATTCCATAATCAAAAAACTTTGATTCATTGAATTGAGAAGACATATATAATAACTAATGCTCGGTCAGTAGAGGAAGAATAGTGAACAAACTCTTGACAATTTAAAGACTCTTGGGGGAACTCATTATTTTGACAAAGAGTTTAATTACCGAGTGAGACATCCTTTAAACAGTTTTCTTTTTGATATTTTCGCCTTGTTGTATCTCTTCTTTTTTTTTTTTCGATTAGAACTTTATTGAATTATATTTCGAATTGATTGCAAAGAGCATACAAAAAATATGTAAAAATTGTTATCAAAACAACTGAGAAAATAGTTTTGTTTAATGCAACCGACTGATTCTTCTTCATATTTTGGGCTTCAATTGGCATCGGAATGACGTTTGGAATAACATGTTGTCCTTTGGGCTGCTGTGCCGACGATTGTATGCCCAGAAATGGGTTACCTTTACGTTGAGCGAATTCAACTCGAATTCTTTGATCGGAACCCGGCACGCAATACTGATCCAAGGACAACTGGGCCGATTCGGCATCGATAAACTGCTCGAAGAATACAAAGGCCACACCATGAGAACGTCCCGAGTCCTTGTTGCGCAGCAAAGTGATGTCGACTACTTTGCCAAAGCGCCCGAAGAGTTTTTTAACGTTTCGTTCAGTTATATCCATTGGCAAGTTGGAGACGTAGAGTTTGGCATTCTTGCTTGCGGGATTGGCAAAGGATACCCGCAGGCGTTTGCCACGCACTTCGTATCCTTGCAAAAGCTTTTTGGCCTTGGCAGCGCTATCAGGTTGGATATACTCAACGAATCCGTAGCCATTACTTTCCTTGGTCGAAGGATCACGAATTATTTTGGTTGAACCGATTTCACCATATTTCATAAATATTTGATACAATTCCCATTCATGCATATCGCGTGGCAAGTAATTGACAATTAAATTTGGATTATTGTTTTCTTCTTCTTCTTCCTCCTCCTGTTCCTCCTCCTCCTCCTCCGTTTCCTCCTCATTGGCGCTATTCGCTTCGTTGACTCTGTTCGTTAGAGTCTTCCATAGAAATTCTTGCAATATATTGGCCAAGTTCTCTTTTTCTTCTACTTGATACATGATTTAAGATTGAGTGTCTGGGAACTAGGACTTAAATACATATTTGGTTATAGGCAAGATAAATTATTTAACCAAACACTTACCTCTTTTTTTTATATTCTTCAATTAAACTTCTCCTTCGATCTGAGCAGGTGAAAAGCCAGCAGAAAAAGAACAAACCGACGTCAAACAAGAATGATAAGCAAAAGAAAATTATTCCTTCTGTCAACTGGAAATGTCAGATTTTTGTGCAGGGTTTCAACGTTATTCGATTTTTGCTCACTTTTAGTATTTCCGCCAGTTTCGTTCTATTTGCAAAACAAAATTTCCCAAAATCAAAATTCAAGCCCAAATTTTTATTTAGTTTAAACCCAGAAAATCACAATTTCAATACGAAATTGTAAAAAGAATGAAATATGTAGAGCAAACATTGAATTGAAGTTAAAGGCAAAGTAAAATTGATGAATTAGAAATGATAAAAGAAACTGCAAAAAAAAAAAACTGACAAAAAGAGTTAAGAAAAAAAATCCAACATTATTTGAGTTTGTTGAGTAATTAGGAAGAAATACTTTTGTTCTCAATTTAATGAAAGTCTGGAACCCTGGAACATCAAGTTGCAATCTTCCCCTCGATGGGGTAACACTTTTCTTATAGATGCCTGGTAATACTGCAATTGATCATAGAAAACGCTGACAACCCTGCAAAACATTGTGACTTCATTTAGAACGTTTTAAATGATTAAGGTAAAGGCATTGGCAAGTCGACTCCACACGACTTCCTTTTGGGCCAAAAACAAAAGTGAGAAATGCTCGTGTATTAATAATAAGTAAATCTTTCACCTCGCCCCCCTCGAAACTTCTTAACCAAAATCGACACTCACCCAAACCAAGCACCAACTAAGCACTCCGACCAAAATTCATTTCTGGCTCAATTTACATTTCAAATTAGCAACTTCATTGCTAAAAATGCTGGAATTACTTTTCATTTTCATTATGCCCGACTTTTCTTTATTTTATTTTTTGTGTGTGTGTGTGTGTGTCAGATTTGGAGTCCAAGTTCGCGTCCGGCTTTCTGAGGCTGCGGCTGCTGCTGCTGCTGCTGCGCTTTTGCTATGCTAATAAATTAATATAAATTCAAATTTGTTTGCCAACTGCTGCTGCTGCTGCTGCTGCTACTGTTGCTGCCTTTAGCTGGGCCAAAGTGTTATGCCATGTCAAAAACAACAAAAAAAAAAAAAACCAAAGAGAAAGAAAGAAAGGAAAAAAAATTATGTAAAGAAAAAGTCAAATATGGCATTTCTTAGTGGACAACATTTTTCTCAAATGGCTGGCAAAAGTTTCATAAAAACCGCCAATGAAACAAGGCGTATTCCATCAGCAAAACCCACCCCACCCACTAAACCCTCGTCCACTTCTGCTCTCCTGCCAATTTCTATGCCCACCATCATCAGCCAAGTGTTTGCCGCTTGAATATTCAATGGCTGCTTCCGCACTTTGACTTTGGAGAGCCACTTGGGGGCCGACAAAACGCTTTAGCCGGCAATTGAAGTGCCCCCAAAACGAGGCCCGAAGGAGAGAGAGAGAGAGGGCAGCCAACGACTTAAGAAGTCATCATCAGAAGATGAAGAAGGCCAGGCCAAAAAAAAAAAAAAAAGACGGAAGCCAAAGCCAAGAATTAGAATAAATATATATCTATGTGTATGTGTGTGTGTGTGTGTGTGTGTGTGTGGTGATGTCTCTAAAATAGTTTCGAGATCAAAAAAATATAAAAATAAAGAATAAAAAAGCGAACCAAAAGCAAATGTGTGAGCACATTGCAAGAATATTTCAAGAATTCAATGCGAAATGCCAGACCCCAGACCAAGACCCAGACTCAGACTCAGACTCGGTCTAGGATAGGACCAACCCTTGCTTACATGTATCTATTCATCCATCTAGCCAAGGGGAGGAAAAGTCCTGTGTTTTTTTTTTTCGGCTGGAGGTGAAAGGATGGAGGCGGAGATTGAGGGCGGTGGCAGAGGCGAAAGCATTAGCCACGCGCTTTTAGCCGGCAATCATTTAACAATTTACAAATCGATGTTTAAAGGCAACTTAATTTCTTGCCACCCCTTCTTCCTCTTTTTTACGGTTCACTTTCCTCTCCCTTCTCCCCCTTTTTCCTCTACCTCGCCCTGTTTATGCTTGCCTGAAAAACTTTTCAATGTAATGTTCTGTGGGTTAAAGAAAAGATGAACATAAAAACAGAAAAAAAAACCCACAACAACAAACTTACGAAAACTCTCTTTCTTTCTCGCGTCTCTCTCTCTCTCTCTGTCTCTCTTTCTCTGTCAGTGATGGTCCAGTGGACGTTCATGTGGCCGTTAAATGGCCATACCGAATCCTCCTCATCCTCCTCATCCTCCCCATCCTCCTTATCCTGTCTGTCATAACGGCAATAACGGCATTTTTAGCACCTCATTAAAAAAGAGTTCATATCGTAGCATTTTGACAGAGTTGCCATTTCGTCTGTGGCTTTTCTCTCTTTCTGCTCTTTTACTCTCTTTGTTTTTTCTTTCTTTCCTTTTACTGTGCCTCATAAATGTTAATGCCACAAAGCCATCGCCATCGCCATTGCCATTGCCGTCGTCGTCGCCTTTGGCCATTTTGATATGCTCATCAATTTTTACAACAATATTTATTCGCAATATATTGCAACATTACAATGAACGCTGTAATTGCCGCTGCTGCCAAAGGCATTGACTTTTGTTTAATTTATAATAAATTGTCATTGATTTCAAAGTGGTGGCAAAGGAGAGGGGCTGCGCCCATTTGTCAAGAGAAATTTTAGCTTCAGTGAGTCAGAAAGTTATATTATAAACTGGCCACTTCACCTCAAGATCTTTCCTTGAAAGAAACTACATATTTTTCAAAAATTTTCAATATTACAAATTTTGACCTATTTTCGATTAGTTTGTAGGACCGTCATCATAAGTGGCCATTTGATGAATGAAATGAAAGCTCCATTCAGTCTAGTTCTTGGCCTCGCCTACGTAGGATGATGCTGATGAAGCCAGTGAGCGAGCGTCTGTCCGGATAGACGGACGGACGGATGGATGGACCGTACTTTAATCAGCGTGAAAATATCTTAAATAAAATTCTTTTGAAATCATTTTGTGAAATCTGCATAACAACAACAAAGTTTGCACAAGCCAAAGAAGATGACGACGAAGACGAGGACCAAGAAGAAGATAAAGAAGAAGAATGAATCGTCGGTGTCTGTTTTTTGCCTTATGCTTGGTCTTCGTCTCCTTCATGGAGCTTCCACATAAACAAAAGGGAATGCTCTATCTCTCTCTCTCTTTCTTTCTCATGCTCTCTTTCGCCTTCTCGCTTTGTATTTTTGTGTCTGTGTGTGTGTGTGTGTGTGTGCAGCTTTTGCTGTCTTTAACTTTGACTTTATTGTGACAGTTAAAAGCGAAAATAATAGCAGTTAAAATCCCATAAAATGCGTCTTAATCATAAAAATGCGATTATAAAAATGGACGAGGGCGAAGGCAAAGGCAAAGGCGAAGTTTTTAGCAAGATGAGAAACTCTTTTTCCAGCTCTCTCGTCCGCTCTTGGTGTGTGTGTGTGTGTGTTTGTTGTGTTGCTGTTTGTTGGCTTTTGGCTTTTATGAGTTGAGCTCCGCCCGCTTAAATATGAGAATCAGAACCGAGACACAGGCGAGGCGAGGCGTTTGTTCACTTTGGTTTACTTTATTGCACTTGCCTGTCACACTAGAAGAAGTTTTTTAGCGGACCCATCATCAGACCCAGACCCAGACCCAGACCCACAGGGCTATGACATTTAAAAATGTTTATTCCCCCTCCCCCTCCCTCTTCCCACCATTCTCTTCGCCCATTTGATTTGTCCATCCAAGTAAAGTGAAGGCGATTTTTATTAATTGTGTCCCCGCTCTCGTTTCGCACCATCTACAAAAAAAAAAAAAAACATACAAAAACCTTTGCAACATTTGTTACATCTCTTCAAACAAAACAAAAAAAAAAAAGAAAAACCATAACAAAAATGGAGAGCAGGAAAAAATACAACAAATCCTATAAATTTTTTACTACTTATTTACGCTACTAAGGCACACATTTAGCCATGTCAAGCAATCGCATAGCCCAGCTCGTAAAAAGCAGAACCGACCTCTCGGCCCATATCCAATCCTCAATCCGCAATCCACTGCCACCGTCCCCTGGTCGTTGGTTGTCACTGACTGGCTGGCTGGCTGGCTGTTTGGCGAGAGGTCTTGGCAACGTTCTTCTGGGTTTTAGTTTGGGTTTGGGTTGCCCGTTTTATTTTTGTGAAATTTCATCACGTTTTTATGTTGTGACCACGTGACGCCAGTGCCATGCCATGCCATGCCATGCGATTCCTTCTCCAAAGACCAAAGAAAGTTCGACCAGTGGCCTGGTCCTTTTGCCGCTTGATCTACTTTGTGTTTTGTTGTTGGTTTGCTTACTCTACTACATAGCGACGACGACGTTTTGGCGTCCTGGGCCCGAAATGGCAAGGACACGGCAAGCACACCTGCTGACTGACTGCCCAGCAGTTGCCTTTGGGCACGTAGCAAATGGAAACAGAACAATAGTCCAACAGGGCAACAGAGCGAAAGAGAGAGAGAGAGAGAGAGAGAGAGAGCGAAAGAGAGTGAGAGCGAAAGAGTGAGAGAAAGCCAAAACTCATGGCTCCAGTTTCAGGCTCAAGTCAAAGTGTCAGTGTGTAAGCTTGTAGCATTTTCTTAGATTGGCTTCCAACTGCCCTTGCCCCTGCCACTGCCCCTGCCACTGCCCCGCTATCCTATGTTCGTGCCACTGGTGCGGGGGCTACTTGAGCTCCATATTAAGTGTTATATGTACATACAGGGTACAGAGTACAGACCTGTACAGGGTGCCCGTCCAGGTGAGTCGATAGGGAAAACTAAACTTAGTTTAAAGTGTGAAGCCAATTAAAGCATTTCTTTTTCGTTTCGAATCAACCGAAAAGCAGTAAATAAGAAAGATTTTTGTGATAGAACGTAAACTCAATCAAAGGAGGACTACTTGTAGGTTTTCCGGAACAAGCGAATTAATCTACAAAGGTTTTTGGGGTTACATTCTTGGATGTAAATCTCTGCTGAATTCACTGACACTCACAGATGGACCACCATTGCCAGCACCCTGCCCTGTGCCCTCCTGGTGCCCTGTGTCTGGACTTGGAGAGGAATTAAGAATAGCAACGCCAAAGCCAAAGCCAACGCCAATGCCAACGCCATCCTGCCATCCTGCCAGTACATCCTGTGGTGCTGACATGGATTCCCCTAGTGCGTGGAGATGGAGACTAAGTTGGCTAGGCCAGCCCAAGCTATGATTATGGGCCCCCGCCTCTTCCACCAAAACAAGGCGACATTCCACCACCTACCGCTCCCCACTCCCCCAATATATATAGCGGACCACCAATATGTTTCCATTGAACGACGCGGCGCACAATGCCAGATGTTGCAGCAGTAGCAGCAGCAGCAGCAGCAACTGAATTGAAAAAATCTCAGCGCAATGGAAAGAAAGAACGACGAAAAAAAAAAAAAAAAAATTTGTCCGAATTTATGTTAAAATTGTCAAAGCAGAAGGCAGAAGGCAACAGTAATAGCAAGTCTCAGACAACATGCGGCGCTTTTAACGCATCGTTCTGACTGATCAAGACAAAGGAGTTGGAGGCGATGGCGGAGCAGGGGATGGAGTCGTTGACATAGACTGGGAAGTTTTACTATGGTAACGTCTGCCGTACAATGTACTCAAGCGTTATCTAAATTTTTGCTGCCCTAACGACGATGACACAACGATGACACAACACACTGGAGCATGGAACTTGGAACAGGAAAATGTCACAAATAAATTGGTAAATTTCCATAAAAAAATATGTGGGACTTAATATGCTTTTCCATTTGGAACCTAGAAATTGACCAAATTTCAACTTATTTTAATGCAATTGGAAAAAATTCCTCTGAGAAAGATGAAGGGGAGATTAGAAAGTTGCTGAAGAAGAGACTTAAGGACTTTGTCTCCAAACTGTTAGCGGCTGCTAAAAAAGTAATCATTTCCTTTGATTCTCTAATTTTAATTTTTTTAAGTTAAACGAACAACTCAAAGATCAGCTTAGTTTGTTTTTCTCTTCTCCTTAAAACTGATTTTTATCGAAAATTAATCGAACGAGAGCTAAAGTCAATAATTAGCGATGACAATAGAAAGCCAAAAATATGATAAAATGCATAAAAGTTGTAGTAAAAGTATTGAAATTCGGTTACATAGGCTATTGTAGAATTTCATTTATTTATTTATTTATTATGCGGCCCACTGTGCTTCGACCCTTGTCGACACTTTGGGGTTAGCGTTTAATGGTAACAACAGCAACAACAAAAAGCAACAACTACGCTTCAATTTGACCACACACAATGTGCAATTGGCCAGCAAAAACAGCTTCATATAGATGTATTTTATGCACTTTCATTTCATGGTCAGTTGGCATTATGATTTCGGGTCGAGCAACATGTGTGAACAATGGGGAACACGACAGACTTACAGAGAGACAGACAGACAGAAAGAAAGACAGAGAGAAAGACAGAGAAAGAGAGAGAGAGAGACAGAGTTTTTGAGTATTGGTTTCCATTACTTTTTGAAAGGTTTTCTACCCCCACGGCCCATTGGGCCATGGCCAATGACTGACTGACTGCCAATGTTGCTCATCAAAAGTTTAGCGCTTATGAAAATCGGCTTGACTTGATGCGTAGGTAAATATTTTTTCTCTCTTCTTTTTTCACAAATATTTGCTATTCGCGTTTCGCTTGTGTATGTGGAAATAAAACATGCACAAAAAAAAAAAACAAAAAACAAACAGCAAAAAAAATACAAAAAAAAAAAATAAAATGAAGGCACGCGACTTTGTGCCAGAGCCAAAAGTATGCAGACAATGTGCAAACAAGCTACACACACACTCACATACAAACATAGAGGGAAGAGCCAACATGGAGCCGATAAATCTATGTGTGTGGGTGTGAGTGTGTGTGTGTGCACTACATAACCAACAACATTGCAAAAACTAATTTTCCATCGACAAAATAAAATGCAAGTCGAGTGGTAAGCGCGCTCGGTAGGGGCAGGGTGTGGGGGAGGGACGAGGGAGGAGGAGCTTGGATAATTTTTAGCTCGCGCTTTTAGTTGCGCTCTTTCGAAGCCTTTTGTAAATGTGCAAAATTTTGTAACAAACAAAAACAAAATGGCTGGCATTGCGGTGCTCTGGCAATGGTATTGATGCCTCACACACACACACACAAACACATACACACACCAGCTCACACACACACAAGGGCCCCCGCATCATATGCAACACATATTTGAGTCTATTAAAAATGCGTTTAAAATGTTTTCTGTGGTTTTACGGTTAAATTGTTAAATTCAAATAAAATTGATTTTTGTACAAGGAAGCAGCATCAACACACAGCCAACCAGTGAACCAGTCAGAGTCAGCCAGTTAGCCCCTCCGTCAGCCCGTCAGTCCGTCAGTCAGTCTCTTCTTCTTCTCTTGCATCCAACTGTCAGTGTATGATGATGGGGTTTTGTTTGAATATCTGTTACACGCGCTTATTGAAAATGTTTTCCATTTGACCCGCCAATTGCATAGTTTGCAAATTAAAACAATTTATTACATCGAAACGATGACTTTCCGAGGATACCCTGTATTAAGTACAGGAAACTTGATCTGTGTAAGACGGACATTTGTTTGAGTTGAGCAAACTATTCTTACTTTACGCCTGAAGAGCATCTATAAAGAATTAGGAAAGACGATAAGTGAAATATCGAAGGAGCAATTATTAGTTTGGGTAGACAATGGAAAAAAGGTGGCAAGAGGCCAAGAATTAGAATTAGGAAAGACAATAAGTGAAATATCGAAAGAGCAATTATTAGTTTGGGTAGACAATGGAAAAAAGGTGGCAAGAGGCCAAGAGGTCAAATGTGTTAATTGCCAACTGTATGCAATAGAAATAAAGTTTACTATTTACCAAAGAAGGAAGCCCCCCTCTTGCTTAATGGCTCTGTAAATTCAACTTTTCTCTTTTTAATGTTAGGTAGATTTTATTTATGAAAATATATTTTTTATTTTTTTCATATTTGCTTAATTAATTGAACTATTTAACAATAATTAAAGTCGACAATTTGGTTAACGTATCGCGCAATTAATGCAATTAATCGCCGGGCCGTTTTTTTCTATGGGAGCATATATCAAGGACTTTTCTTTTTTTCTCTCTCTTCCTCTCATTTCTAATGATTGGCATATCAGCTGACTATTAGACAAGGTTCAAATTTGATGGAAAAATATTGAAAATAAAATTGATGGGAAACATAACTAAAATTCGTTCATTTTAGTTTGCAAGGTCAATTATAAATTGCCAAAATTAAGTCGAGAATGTATTCCATTTCATCCTCCTAAGGGGGGAAATAAGGACTTGGTGTTGAGTCCAAAAAATAATTACAGCGATCATGATCAAGTGTCACCCCAATGTTAGGCTATGGAAATCACACAAGTCTATGGAATGTCAGGCTTAAGGACACTTAGAAGTGACTGTCACCTGTCATTGTCAGAGGGCCACGTCAATGGGCCGACGAGGACGAGGACTGGTAAAAAGAAAGTGGAACGAACTTATGGGCGATTAATTCGCAGCAAAGCGCCGGCTGTAGCTTTTCTTTCACACAAACACTACGAGTAGATGTGTGGGTTCGTGTTCGAGTGTGTGTGTGTGTGCGGGTGGGTGGATGGCAAGGCATCTCTGTACGATTTTGCAGAAAACATGCAACGTAATTTCCATGTGGGTAACCAGCAATTTCTGGCATGTAACATTTTTCAACATCAACAACTCCAACAATATGGCGACCAACCGAATGCAACAACGTGTGGAGGAGCGGAGCAGTCGAGCGCAAACACTACAAGAAAAATTGTAAGTGAAGCGAATAAAATATTATTTTCTAATGCTCGAAGACACAAACAAAGCCAGCCGAAGTCGTACGGAATGAAAGGCAAAACAAAAGGCAGGCGAGGACTCTGGAGGTCTCTGGAAGACGCAGCAAGCACAGACGGAGCAAGAGTCAGGACGATGTAAGGGGGGAAAAATGAGAGATGAGAACTGTTTGCAAAAAAAAAAAAAGAAAGGCGAAATGCTAAAAAGAAATCAAGAAAAATTGTTTAGTGCCTGCCATCCAGCCAGGGTCCTTATGGTGAAAGGAGATGAATGCTAGCTCTGGCTGCCGCTGCTACTACTTGGGCTTAATCCATCTTAGTCTAGTCAGGACATGGAGAGACTTTGGCAAGGCAAGGCAAAAAAAAAAAAAACAGAAACGAAATGGAGGAGCGAAATGTAAACAAAAAAAAAAAAAAAAAAAAACAAATTATTGTGCAGCATTTGTTCGTTGCTTTTGTTTAAAGCGAACCATTTCTTTTCTGGGCTTCTTTTTCACTTTTTTGTGTATTCATGTGAAAGAGCCTTAAGTTATGCTACAATTTTTTTTTTCGGTTCCTTCTTTCATTTCTTTCTATTTCGAGCAATATTTTTTGTATGCTGTTTCTTCTTCTTGTTTTTTTTTTTTATTTTCTTAATTTTTTTTTTTTTTTTTTTGTAATAATGTTGCCTTGCAGCGGCAACGGCAACGCGGCAAAATGAAATGAATTGTGAAAAATGTGCTAAGGCTCTAAGAAGGAGTACTCTCTTTCTTCAGTGGGTTGCTTGGTTGGGTGGATTGGTTGGTTGGTTGGTTGGTTGGTTGGTTGGCTGGTTGAATGGTTGGGTGCTTCGCTTTTGAACTCAATTACATAAGCGCAGCAGTAGCAGCATTAGCGACAGGAGGGGCAGTGACAGGAAGAGGGGCGTCGTGCACACACACACACACAGTTTGGCAGTTTGTAATTTTCAGCAAATGGCAAGTCACCAGGCCACTGGAGGTCCTCTCGATGCCCCAAAGCGAACTGCGGGAAAAACCATTGAGTCCTGACTGGGTCTGGCACCGAAAAATCACGTAAAATGTCAAATTGCTAAACGTCAAGAAAAACGGCGCGTTTGTTTTGTCATTCCCACTCCCCTACTCCCCCGCCCTTTCTTCCTCCTTCCCTCTTCCTGTCTGTTGGTCTCTCTCTCTCTCTTTATTCGTCTTATCTCTACTATTTTAACGCGCAAATATTTTTTCTTCTTTGCCTCCCCCCCCCCAAACCTTCTTCTCAATTCCTACCATTCTGCATGCCCCATTCTCCATTCTCAATTCTCATTCTCGTCCTCAGCCATTCAAAGCACACAGCAAAAATGCCAACAATCCAAAGTTGAGTTTTCTTTGGAATTTGTTGGCGTTCGTTTTTTTTGTTTTCTGTTTTTTTTTTTTGTGTGTGTGCTTCTTTTCTTCTCTTCGTTTTCTTTGCTTCTATTCCTTTCAGGTTTTTTTTATTTTTTTTTTTATTTTTATTCTTTTCTCCTTTTTTTTTTTTTCTTTTTGACATCTCTGCTGCTGCTGCTGCTGCGGGGGAGGCAACATGCGCGCGCCACAATGACAATTGCTTATTTGTATGTGTGTGTGTGTGTGTGTGTGTGTGCAAGCAAGTGGATGGGTGTGTGGGTGTCTGTGAGGGGGTGGCACTGCCACAGTTAACATGTAACTTCAACGTCAAGTCAAACTGATGTTGTCCTCGTCGCCATTTTGTTTTCGGCTGACGGTTCTTTGTGTGTGTGTGTGTTTTTTTTTTGTGCCCCAAAGCGCTGCCCTTGTCTTCTGGTTTTTCTCTTACTCCTCCACCTCCTTTTCCCTTTTCCTCGACTTTGCCGTTGTCGTTGTCGTCGTCGTGTGTGTGTGTGTGTGTGTGCGTGTTTGTTCGGTTACGTTCTGCTACGCATTCCGTTGGTATTTTACCATTAATACTTGTCTACTTAACGGTAAATTACAGACATTAAACGCACACACACACACACACACGCACACCAAGCGTAAGGACAAGTGTAAGTATGTGTGTGTGTGTGCGGGGACACTCTGTTCCTCTGTTGTTTCTCCCTTGTCTCGGTTCCATTACGTTTCGTTCTGTTCTTATTTGTTGTCAGTACGCGTCAAACATTTGAAAACATTTATTTTTGCTCCATATACAACAACAACAACAACAACATTCAAACTCGTAAAGCTTCTCTTTTGCCAACTGCCAACTGACAGCTCGTCGCCGTTTGCCAGTTTATTTTTTTGCCATTCCATTCCTGCAATTCGGTTTCAGAGTTGCCGCTCAAAGTTAATGTGTGTGTGAGTGTGTAAGAAGTGGGCTAGGAGGGGGGCGGCCAGAGCAGAGGTCCTGGCAATGGTTTTTAGTGACGCATATTCCGGGGGCATGTTGCGTGTCCTGTGATAAATGATGATGCCACCCTCACTTCTCTGGCTCCTCTCTCCCTCTTTCACACACACACACTCACACACACACACACACACCTCTTGCAAAAGGCATTTATGTAGTTGTCGATGCCCTCTTCTATTTGTCAGCAAATGGTTCCTATGCCACAGCAGCACAGCAGCCAAACTAGGAGCAGTAGGAGCACAAGCAGCAGCAGCGGCAGCAGCTGGAATTATAACAATTTACAGTCATCCTAAAGTGACAAAAAAAGTATTGGCTAAAACAACTTCATGGCTTATCTCTTTTACTTATTTGTATAAATTTTAAAATTCATTCAAAAAAAATGCAATAATCTTCTATTAAGCAGAATTGGAACTGTCTTCCAGAACTGTTTCTGTTTGTAAATGAATATGTAAGTATACATTTTCTTCCATTTTCAATCATAAAGTGACATTTCTGGCATATTTTATTTGTTGCGACGACTCTTTATTAAGAATATTTCTGCAACTTTTAAATCGTTTTATTTCTTGTCTTCAAGGTATTCTTTGTGAGCTCTAAAAAAAAAAATTAAATAAAATAAAAAATTTGCATGTCCTGCCTGAGCTTAGGTGATTAACTGATTTGCAATTATAAAAACAATGCATAAAATACGATGAGATCCAATCAAAATGTTTTGGGATCTTCTTTTTAGTTATATTTTTTTTTTGGCCTTTATTTAAAATATTAACACATAATTCTGTTGTTATTTCTTCGATTTTATAGTACCTAATCAAAGAAGAAATTTCAATTGCGTTCAAACAGCCTAATTGGAAAATTTCTTTCGGGATTTCTCTTCATACATATGTATACTTAATTCTTTTACGGTTTTTCCCCCCTGTCATGGAGCAAAGGGAGGGGGTGTGGTGGGAGCTACTGCCGTTCTTTCGTTTGTTGTATTGTAAAAATCAACAAAAGTAAAACAATACCAAATATCAAACACACAAAAGCGAGTGTAAGGTGATGCAGGAGTTCCGACTACTCTGGCTATCGTCTCCGCTCTCTTTCTCTCTCTCTCTCTCTCTGTCTCTTTTCTCTTTCGCCCTTGGTCTCTTTCTTTATCGTCTCGTCGCGCCAAGAGAGAGGAGAACTTGTAAAATACTTTTGTGTAACTTTGGCTGAAAACTTTATTTTGTGTATTATATATCCTGTTAACAAT
This sequence comes from Drosophila nebulosa, assembly GCA_024703675.1. Classification (NCBI taxonomy): domain Eukaryota; kingdom Metazoa; phylum Arthropoda; class Insecta; order Diptera; family Drosophilidae; genus Drosophila; species Drosophila nebulosa. Next base: position 2,814,076 of record JANFPS010000003.1, on the reverse strand, counting down.
ATACTTCAGTTTTTGTGCCGTTGTTGCTTCAAAGGCATACAAAAAGCCAGGACCAAGACCAGGACCAACAAAAGAGCCAAGAGTCACTTAGCACCGAAACGTGTAAAAGTCTCCTTCTGTGTATGTGCGAGTGTGTGCGTGTGTGTGAGTGCGGTTTCCGTTAGCCAACAGCCTTAACTGAGGCTACAAGGCTTATACACAGTCAGGCGGCTCATCGAGGAGGTGGGTGGTGGAGGGATGGGATGGGATGAAATGAGATTGTCTCATACTCGACACTCAATGTTGGATGTTGCCAGCTTTCTTTTGTTTAAATTTTGGTTTGTGTCAGCAACCACATGAACGCACGCACACACAAAGCTCAACTCTATGGCAAAAGAAAGTCAAAAGTCTTGAAAAAGTAAGGTAGAGGGAGTAAAGAATAGGGATGCGGGGTGTGAGTGAGGTGGCAAGGGATTGGGGACAGGCAAACAAACAACCAACCAACCAAGCAACCAACCAACCAGCCAGCCATCCACTCAGCCAACCAGTTAGATTGAGGCGGACAGAAAAACTTTTGCTAAACTAAACAAGTCGTGCACATTTTTTGGCCCGTCTCTGTATATGTGAGAGTTTGTGCGTGTGTGTGTGTGTGTGTGTGTGTGTGCTTGTCTATATGCGGTTGTAGTATATATGCTTCACACTTCCGTTTCCTGTACTAAGCAATACATCTAAAAGTACATACATACATATGCTAATTTTTCGCTGTTTTCTTGTTCGTCGTCTTGTTTGCTGTTTGCCAATTTTCCCCTAAAGCAAAAATTTACATGTGGAAGGAAAAGCCATCGAACATCAATGAAAATTTGCATATTTTTTTTTTCTGTTTGCTAAAAGTTTATAACATTTACAGAATTGAATTTATTTTTAAATTGCAAATTGGGGCTTCAATTATTTCATTCATTATTTAAATGGAAATTGTTCTTCAGTCTTTGATTTTCATAATTTTGTTGTAGACTTATTCAAAATTAATGAAACTTCAGTTTATATTTTTTTCAATCTTTTTTGATTGAAAAATTGAAGTGGCTGTCCTATGGATTTTTCTTGAAAAAAACGAACCTAATTAAAGAACTCACCAATGGATGGTCAATTTTTTAAAATTATTTTCCATCCGCTATGAATAAATTTGATCTATAAAGATTAGATTCCAAAGCAATGTAAACTGATTTGTGGACTCGCAAGGAGTCTGAGACGTTTGGGGAATTTCCATTCAAAAAAGGGTTTAACTAGAGAGACTAGTCCTAACTAAATACAGACCTAATTGCTTTTAGAGAGTGTGAGAAATATATGCAGCATCCGTGTTTCCATTCTCATTGTCTGTGTGTGTGTGTGTGCCCCTGAAAGTATACTAATGTCGTCGCAGTTTATGCGTGAATGGCTTTAAGGTATATTCATTTTGAAACTTTTACACAAATCACTGCCATGCAACAAAAGCCATAAATACCAAATTGACACTATTACACGCCCATTTGGTATAAACGCCCCCTTTTATCACCTACCTACCTACCTACCTACCTGTGTCTGTGTCTGTGTCTATGTCTATGTCTATGTGTGTGTGTGTGTGAGCGTGTGCAAGTGAGTGTGCACAGTTTTTACTGCCATGGCTAGCGCGTGTCTGCCTTAATGGACACCTTTGAGATTAATTGCTGTGAACGAAGCGACGATGCGATGACTCGACGACGATGACGACGACGACGAGGAGGAGGACGACGACGACAACAAGGACGATGGCAACCACATGAACCGCAAAAAGAACAAAGCATTAAAGACCCGGTCGAAGTGGGAGGTGGTAGGTGGGAGAAGGTTGGTAAGGTTGAATGTTTAACCAGTCAAAGTCACGTGTCAAATAAAATGTCAACAAAACAATTGAGTTATTTATTTGGGCATAGGCAGAGCATAGTGAGTGCGGCAAAGCATTTAATTTCACCGTGTGAGCCCGAGGCGGGACGGGGACGGTACGGGATGAGGGGTAGAGCGGAACGTATGCCGAGTATTTAAAAATCCATTGGCGGTCATTCGCCTAATGCCGGGGAGTTACTTTGTCAGAAAGCAAAGACCAAACCAACCAACCAGCCAATGGCTCAAGTGTCGAGTTCATTGCAATGCAAGACGTTTGGCTATTTTTGGCCTGTAGAGAGAGAGAGAGAGAGAGAGAGAGAGAGAGAGAGAGAAAGAGAGAGAGAGAGAGAGGTAAAGAGTGAGAGTGAGAGATTTCCACCCCAAATAGAGGCAGAGGCAAGCCGCCTCCGGGCTCAACACACACACACACACACACAATTGACACGTGCGCGCCTTGGAAGTAGAATGTACTGAGATGATGCTGCCTGGCAACTAGAAAATCATTTAACAGCAGCAACAGCAGCGGGATTAGGCGATGATGCGCGTGTCGTAGGTTAGCATCGAGATCCTAAGCCGGGGAGATGCTCAATTGAAACGCAAAATGATATTTGCACAGGCTCTGAGTCGAGCCCTGAGCCAGGGGGCGCATCCTTTTTGGCTTTCTCTCGTTTTGGCTGGGCTGCTAAGCAAATATAAATAAAGACCTTTGATGTGAATTTATTGGCAATGACCAAAAAAAAAAAATAACTTAAAGGGGGTGTGGGGAGGAGGAGGAGAAGGAGTAGACACTGTAGGCGGATGAATGGAGATTCCACAAAGGGCGTGAGAAATATGTGCAAGAAATTTGCACAACAAATGTTTATGAATTTTCTCTCTTTGGGCCTTTGAAATGCATAAATAATGCAATAGCCATTGAATTTCATTACTATTTAGTGTATGTGTGAATGCTTGTGTGTGTGTGTGTGTGTGTGTGTGAATGTGGGTGTGTTTGCATAAATAAAATATTAAATATTTCATACAGTCATTGGCATGACAATAGCAATGGCATTTCTGACATTGTAATGTGCCTTTTCATTTAAAACACACTCTTCCCTTCGTTTTATCCTTCTCCCGCTTATCCTGTTGCTGCTCCTGCTTCAGCTGCTGCTGCTGCTTTGCTTTTACTTCATCTGCTGACTTCAGGTTTTGGGCCATAAAAACCTCAATGTCACTCGCCTGCCCGGTCTCCAATTCAGAGACTCGGACTCGGTGAAAATGGAAATTATGTATACATACATAGAGCGACAGCGGCAGCCGTAGACGACGTCGACAATGTCACACAGGATGTGTCATAAAGTGAATTGTGTAGAACGTAAATGAAATTGGCTGCAAGTTGATTTCATCTCAGTCCCCGCTTCCACCCACCCTTTTTTTTTTTTTCTTCTTTTCGTTTGGCTATATAAATTATGTAAATGCAGCAGCCTGGCAAAGATCTCAAAAACCCCTGAAACCCTAATACCTTTGGCCAGCTAATAGTTGCATGCTCTGAGGTCTCCATCCATTAGGCTCACCGCACTCACACACAAACACACACACACACAGAGAGCAGCCCACACCCAGTTACACCCACTTGCTTCAGAAATTTTCTGACAACATGTTGCGGCCCAACAAAAATGGAACACCCGAGAGCAAGAGAAAGCAAAAAAAAAAAAGGTCAACATTTTACGGTTGATTAAAGTGCGCCAGGCTGTAGCTGGAAGCGTTTTTGGGGAGCCAGTTTAAACCCCAACCTATTACCCTTGCGCCCCCTTTTTCATTTGCTCTCTCTCTCTCTCGTTTTACTATCCGCACACACAAATTGTTGAAATATTTAATGAAGTGCATAAAAATAATTTACAAAAATATTTCATGCATTTCGGTTGAAAAAGATTAAACATCCATGTATTTCGGTTTTTACTCGTCAAAAAATATTTTTCCTACTGTTTTATATATAAAAACTTATTTGTATTTGTGCAAAACCGCCAAAGGGCAATTTGTGCATATTTGTTAATGGAAATTGTTAAAATGGTTTAAAGTATTTGCTTCCAAATGGACCGAAAATCGCCGCCACCGTCAACGCTGCCGCCGCCTAATTGAGTGAGGGCAGACAGAACGAGAGAGAGAGAGAGACAGAGAGAGAGGTAGAGGGAGATGGGGATGGAGTTGGAGAAGGGAATCCCTGGCAAAGAGACACAAAAGGTCAAGTTTTTTGGTTTATTTTTTTTGTGTATTGTAACCAAAGCGAACCCAAAACCTTCCCCCCCCCTCAACTCCTACCATGACCCATTATCACCAATGTGGACCATGGCCATTTAAATATGCCACATTCCCACCGCACTCAGTTAGTAGTAGTAACTCACTTATTCAACCAACCACCCACCCACCCACCCACTCACTTACTCACACACTTTTGGCGGCGGCCCTTTTTATTAAAACACAAGAAGAAATATTTCATTTATTTTTCGGTCTAAGCCTTCAACCGAGACTTTTGGCCTCTCTCTGCCTCTCTCTCTCTCTCTCTCTAGGTGTTAATTTAGCTAATTTCATTGCGGGCACAAATATTTGAAATTATTTTCGAATATAAAACAATTTGTGTACACAACCAACAAAAAAAAATTAAAAATAAAACACAACCTTTTTGCCACCATCCTCGAATCTGCCTGAGGGCACAGCTAACAGAGAACTTTCAGGTAATAATCCCTTCAACCAGTTACATTAAGCTTAATGTGCTACAATTTCATTTAGTTTTTCACATTTTTCGTATAACTTAACAAATTTCCAATTAAGATTTTGTCTAAACAAATTGAAAAAGTTTTCCCTCTACCCGCTACCTCCCAACTAAATGGATAAATAGATCTGAAAGAGGAAAGAAAAGGATCCTGTTCAATTTGATATTCCATTTTGGATGCGACGATCTTTTTAAGTTGATAACCGTTTAACGATTGGTTTTTTTTTGTTCCTTTATAACAGAGTTTTCCACATTTTCTAAGGTGTTAAGGTGACTTGAGTGAGTGAGCTGATTGTATGAGAGATTTGGTCTTCATCAATATTGGTCATGTGACAGATTGTTTTAGATTTTCATTCATTTCTTGGTTGACAACTTGAACCCCCAAAGCAGCCGTAAAATAGCTGCTACGGCTCAGTCACCCTCTCATCATCATCATCATCCGGACGGGATGAGAGACTCAACTAAGGCGACAAACCCGCATCGTAAAAAGCGTAACAAAAGAGCAAGTAGCGCATAAATGACAAGGCAGTTTGAAAAAGGCCAAAAGGGATGGGAAGGGATGGGGCAATGTTGCATCTATGCTGGCTGACTGGCAGGACATACAATGAGTAACAGGATCGGGCTGCGAAAAACAAGTGGCTGGCGTCCTTGTTGCGTTGGGTTGGTTTGGATTTTTAGTTTCCTTTTGATTTTATGGCGCAGAAAATTGAATGATTGATCGCAAAAATAGGCGCAACTAATTAATTTATGTAACTGTGACAATGGGGCGTTGAAAGGGGCGTGGCTAGGACTGGTACATTGGCCACCTGCAGATGCAAAGAAGGCCCGGAATAAAAAGAACCAGGGTGAAGAGTAGGTGGACAAAAACCACACGTGTCCTGCCAACAGAGGGCAAAAAAAAAAGTGTTGCCTACCACAAGGGATATATATTTTGTACACCCCCCCTCCCACCACCCACTTTTGGCTCTGGCATATTTCATTTGCATAATTTGCAACTTAAATTTAAATGACTTCATCCAGGGGGATCACACGTGTGCGACAGTTTACAGTGTGTCATTTGGAAAGGAAAGCAAGGGCGCCGATGCTGGGGGGAAAGGAGGGAGAAAAGTTTACTTCTAAAAACTAAACAAAACCAGCAACCACAATGCCAATGACACTTTTTGCGGTTTACTTCATTTTTGTCATTAACTTTTCTTAGCTGAAAAATCCATTTTGGTGGTTGGGTGGTTTAGTGGGTGGGTTATTAGATACCCACCTCACCAGCAAGGGCTGGCGGCTGGCGGCTGGCCTAAAGCATTCCTCTTCTATATTGTAGTTTTCCTTCTCTCCTCTTTTTCTCGCTCTCTCTCCCTCTCTCTCTCTCTCTCTTTGTCTCTCTCTATGAGTCTTTTTCCTGGCAGTTGTCGAAAGTCGGCGCAAGTCAACTAATTTATTCATGACATCATCATTAAGATGTTGTCGTGGCATTCACCAAAAACCTTTTGATGCCACTGCCAGAGCCGTTTCTCACCTTTTTTGTCGCACTGGGAATGGAAATGGAACTCTGACAAAGCTTTTTAAGTTTCCGTTTGCTCTTATTTATTTTTGTTGATTTTGTGTCGAGCCAAGGCAACTCCAACAAAACTGACTTGTTTATGTTGTGCCTGCCTTCTTCTGTTGCTTCCTCCTCTTGGAGCCGAGTGGATTCTGGCGCCTTGGCTCATGCCTCCCATTGCCTGCTTTTTGCCCTAGGAGGTTCTAGTATGAATTTTAATGACTAGATTAACATTTTCGGGTTGTCTCTTCTTAATATATGAGTTGTGTTTTCCGTGACTTTGATGCTGATGCAGAACTTGACGATTTCGTGTCGAGTCGCAGTTATTTACACACACACACACACACACACACACAAACACGCACACATGTAAATATGTATATTTGTATATACATTTGGTCCTTTCTTTTAACTGAAGGAAACTACATTTCCTTATGTCACTACACTGATTAATTTTCATTAAAATTTCTATATTCGCATATTCCAGTTATTCGCTTATAATTATAAAATATCGAGAGAATTGAGACACTAATTTTATAAGGATTAATTAAGAATGGCCGAATCAAAGCCTAAATAAAATAAAAGTTCTGTTTATTGTTTATGTCTGAACCATTTTTGCAATCATTGATTATAGTTAACTTTCTAGAAAACTATTTTGGACTATTATTTTGGTTGAGTTGAAAAAAAAAAACAGAAGAAAATCTGACTGAAAACCGATGCAAAATCGTATCATATCTGGCAAATTGAAACCAATACAGTAAAAGAGAGAGAGAGAGAGAGAGAGAGAGAGAAAACTAGAGGGAAAGTGGCCCCTTCTGTAGAATTTATCAATTGGTATTTGATATACAGGGTATGTCAGATGTGTCATCAGTTTTCTCATCATTTTTATTCAGTAACATTTTTATTTAAATTTTTCTTACCTTAAGCACATAAAATTGCCTTTTTGATGAGCACCTGCAATTGCATTTGGGGAAAACCAAATTGAAGTACATTTTAATGGGGCAAGTTGGTAATTAACTTTGCAACACTTGCAACTGGCCAAGGACCACACATACTTGAGTGGAAAATCGAATATGTACGAAACGTTTCATGTCCACACACGTCCACTTGTCCACTCGCCCAGTAAGCCATCGGCAGATGCATGTGAAAATGTCAACAAAAGAGACCAACAAACAGGAATGGAAACAAGCAAGCAACTGGAGAGAATTGGCAAGAAGTGGGAGTGGAAATGGGTAATGGGAAATGGGATTGGGGGAGAGTAACATGCACTTCATCATTGCAAAAGTCACGGATCTGAGGCAGAGCCTAAAGTGAGATTCAGATTTACAGTCACAAAAAGGCGAAAATTTGCATTTACATTGACTTTTGACTGAACGAGATGGACATAAACATGGACATGGAGTCGTACTCGTTTCATAGGCGGATTGATTGATTTCCAGTGAGTGTGTGTGTGTGTGTGTGTGTGTGTGTGTGTGTGTGTGTGTGTGGGAGTGTGGTGTGTGATGTGTGATGTGTGTGTGCTGCTGGTGGTCTGCGGGCAACGGGTCTTGCGTAAAAACCACGAAACATATTTGGTTTGTCATTGGATGCAGTGAAGCGCATGGCCACAGCATGAGAGGGGCCATTTGCGGGGGTTGCCATTGGAACGCCAAAAAAGAGAGAGAGAGAGAGAGAGAGAGAGAGAGATGAGAAGAAGAACAGAGACCAGTGCCAGAGCCGGAGCTGGAGCTGGAGCTGGAGCCGGAGCCGGAGCAAGAGCTAGGGAAAAAGCCTTATTGACATTGGATGCACGGCACGCACGCTGGTTCGTACGTTCGTTCGTTCGTTCGTTGTGTGAGTGTTTCTTTTCATGTTCGTGCGTGCATGACAAGTGGAGCCTCAATTGGTTGTCCTGCCACCCAACACACACACACACACACACACACACACACACAGAGAGGGAGAGCACACCGACGCTTTTCCATACAATTACATAAGGACCCGTTTAACTGTTTTGCACTGTTGTCATGTTGACTTTTTCTTCGTCTTCTTGTTCTGTCTCTTCTTTTCCTGTTGTCCTCGTTGTTTGTGTCATTTGCCTGCCATGTGGTTGTTAGTCTGCCTGTATGTATGAGTGTGTCTGTGTCTGTGTGTGTGTGTGTGTGTCCTTTCATATCCTTGTGTGCATGCATGTGGTGAGTGCAGCAATGTCCTTGTGCAAACTTCCCGCACTTTGTCGTTGTCGTTTTTCGTGTTTGCCTTGTCGTTGACTCTGCCTTTTTACTCTGTCGCTTTTATCGTTTCCTTGTCGTCACTTTTTCCTTCAATTTTTGTTGTTTTTGGGCACTGTGTGGCTGCTGCTGCTGCCATTGCAACTGCTGATGCTGATGCTGCTGCTGCTGCTGCTTCTCTTGGACCGCTCCTTCTGCTGCATATTGCAGTAGTTTTGCTGACGGTTTTTCAGCCACGTTCTTCCTTTTCCTTCCTTCTTCCTTTTGGCTTTCTTTCATTTTTTAATAAGTGCCTCGTACATTCGGCATGGCCTTATTGAAACAAGAAAAGCCAAAAGAAAAGAAACTCTTCCCTCCCCCCCCCCATCTACCGCTCTGCACATACTTTACTTGGCCACAACTTAAACTCGAAAAATATCAGTAGCTATTAAGAATCACATTCGCTTTTAATTTTATTAAACTCAAAGTAAGATCAGCTCAACTTAAATCTTTAGCTTGCTTCTTTAGCATATAATTTAGAGTGTTAATTAATGCAGTGCTTATCATATTTATAATCCACGGTTTCGGATTTTTTTTTTGACCAAAACATATACAGCAAATGGGTGCTTTTTTTTCTTTGTTTTTTTTTCTTTTTAAGAAATCGTTATAAAATCGTTAATTTTAAGTGAAAATGTTGTTTTTCACTCATAATTCAAATATTGAGCTACTCATTTTTCAAGATTTTAAGGGAATATGTCATTTGGGAAAAATGTTCAGCCAATGTGTTTTATTTCGTTTAAAATTTTTGAGTGAATTTACCTTTTTTTTTTTGTTACTAGAATCAAATTTTTTTTTTTACTTCAATCCTAACACAATAGTATTGCAAATTAATATCTAACTTTTCAGCTTAACCAAAGTTAACCAAAACTTGTAAAGGACTTCTATTCCTTTCTTTTCTATACTTTCTATTGAATTTAGGATAGTTTTATAACGTTTATTGGATAAAAGTTATGATCCATCAATAATATACTAAACGACATTTGCTCTTTGCGGGGCTTCACCAACAGGACTGACTTTTCTCTCATAGTTTTTAACGTGCTCTGGTTCTCTTTCTCTCTTTAATACTGATCTTTCAATTGTGGACAAGTTGGACTCATTAAAGATACTCCATTTCATGACTTTTCAATTTGTTTATTTTCTTTATGTGGATAAGCTCATGAGTAAGAGCTAAAATAAAACTAAATCCAACCATTTGCTTACTCTTTGAATCTCATATCCTTTATTTATCATAAATTTTCATTGCACAATCCACTTTAATTCAAGCCAAAAATTGAATAATTTTGAAAACTAATGTAAAGATCCTTCTTATCGATAAATGTGCTAGACGATGAACTTGAACTATTGATTGGCTCTTTGCATTTGATTATCGGTGTGATGATCGGCATTGTCAATATACAGATCGATTTGAATGGAAGAGAATAATAATATCAAGTGGCAGGCCGTTTGTCCTTCGCTCAATTGCCTCGAGTGTCGAGTGTCGAGTGCCGAGTGCCGAGCGCCCTCTCATAAAACTCGTGTATCTTTTGTACTTGTAAGCGATATCAGTCAATAAAAAACGAACGTTGCCCCGAGGCAGGACACACACGCACACACACACACACTCGCTGACTCACACACAACAATTCACATACACTTGAAACGTGGCAGCGCGTGTCGCTACTTAATTGTTAAACATTTTGTAACATTTCGTTGAGATTAGCATCGCAAAAAAAAAAAAAACGACAAGGAGAGAGGACACTACCAGGGCCAGGGGTAGGGGTAGGAATGGGGTGTGGTCTGCCCTTTGCTTTGTGCAAATCAAACAGGTCTTCAGATTCTGTACCATCGAATATACTCTCACTACTTCTCAATGGCGGGTAGTTTGTTTGTTGTTGGTGTTGTTGTTTTGATTGTGATGCGCGGATAATCTCTGGGAAGGCACGTGAGCTCTGTTTATTTGTTTTGCCTGCCTAGTGGGTCGTTTCGAGACCTCTCTGTCTCTGATTCCCGACTCTGACTCCCAGCTCGGAGTCGGACTCCCGACTGTGATGTCCAAAGGTGTAATGCGTTAAAGGCGGAGAGTGAGTGAGTGAGTGAGAGCGAGCAATGGGAACGTGTGCATTGGACACGCGGCATAGATTTTTCACATGGATAAGTCGCCTTTGCCTTTGTTCCTATCTCTGGTCGTCGAGTAGTAACAATTTTCCATTTTCATTTCTCGTTTTCTATTTGCAGGAAACAAACTTTTTGCCAGGACTTTGAAGTTTTCAGTAACACAATCGATAGCAATTGCGAATCCGTACCATAGACGGAATACAGTGGAACCTCTTTTTATAAATCGCCCGCCTTCATGTAAGTAATTTTCATTGTTCAATCAAACTTAATATAATTTAAATAAGATGCTTCACTGTGGACTTTAGTTTCCATTCTTAATTGAATGGTGTCAAGAATATTAAAAGAAGTATTTCAGATAACCTATATGAAAAGGGTGTACTTAAGTCGTAAGGAAATTGAATAACAGATAAAGTAAGCGAGTATATTGTTCCAAATGACGTAAACAAAAAAAGGAGTTTAAATGTCATTATTAAAAGTTTAGACCTGAAAAAAGATTCTTGATAGATTCTTGGTAGTCCAAGCGGGGAAAAAGAAAATCCAAGGAGACGGCATATAAATGAGGCAAATTGACAACAGAGAGTTTAATAGAGAACGACGGCTTCTAAATTGGTTAACTTGGCTTGTTAACTTCCGTTTAAAAATTTGTATAACTTATCGTTGTTAAAGTAAGCAGCAATCATATTTAATTTTTAGATAAATCAAAAGTTAAGACAGTCTATAGATTTAGATAGAAACCATTTACTGTAGGAAATCACCAAAGACGATGCAATCACGATGACTAAACAACGTATAGGGAATATTTTCTGTCGGTTTTTCTACTTGCTGTTTTTTGTTTTTTTTTTTTTTTGTTTTCTAATATTTTTCGTTGACTGCTGCCACTTTTTGCGCAGCCATTTTGTTGGCTCTGGTTGGCCTTGCATCAGCAGCCAGCCCCCTGTTTCCCATTCTGCCAATTCTATTCCCCACTTAAACCCCATCCAAACCATTTTTCGGCCAGCCGCATTTTTCGTTAGCATCGTTTCTTTTCTTGTCCGCTTTTTTGTTGGCACTAGCCTGAATGTTGCTGGTGCTGCCAAAAACCATATCCTGTACGCTATTTGCTTTCCTCGATTTCTATTTGCGCCCAGGACGTGCATATGTGTGTCTGTGTGTGTGTGTAATCCTCTTTCCCTCTCATTCTCTCTCTCTCTCTCTTTTTCTCTCTCTAACTCTGTGTGTGTGTGTGTGTATTTCTAAGTATGCCGAGCATGTAGCTTTTGGTATTTATGACTATTGTCGGAAAGCAAATATTTGTCTGCAGCGCATAAAAACAACAGTTAAACGAACGGGCTACGTAAACGGAATATGTATGAGATAGCCATTGGTTGTGTGTGTGTGTGTGTGTGCGCGAGTGTGTATGTTGGTATCTTTGTTTGTGCTTTTCTCGCTGGGTATAATAATAAAAACAACTACAACAACCATAAAAGCTGCACATGGCCCGAAACTACTGCCACAAGTGATGTCTTTGGTTTGGTATTTGTTTTTTTTTTCTTTCTTTCTTTCTTTCTTCTATGGTTTTTCTTTTTATACACTCTTTTTTTGGTCAGTATTTTTATGCCTCAGCATTTTTGATGCTGACCCCAAACACACCATGCTGTGTCCATTGGCTGATGCTACGGGGTTATCTTCTCTCTCTATGTGTGTGTGTGTGTGTGCGTGTGTGGGCCCCTCCAGCGCCCAACGTTCAAATATTTTGTTTAGTTTGGTTGGTCAGCACAAATTTTGGTCTCATACCGAAAGCAATTGCAGTTCAATGCTTAAGAAACTCCAAACCAAATCCAAGATGTCACACAGTGCAAATAACCAATATTAAGAATTCGAACAATAGACAAAATTTAAATTTAGTTTGGTTTTCTTTTTTATTATTATATCCTGCCGAGGTACATAAATCCCCTTAGTCCAGTCCTAAGTAAGTATCTGCCTGAACTCTTAGTTTGGCAGGTAAAAAAAAAAACATTGCCTTCTTATGTGGGCAAAGTTTTTCTAAGCTTTGAAGAAAAGAATGTACAAATATTTATTTATTTACAATGTTACAAAAAGTATTAATACTAGACATAAACAAAAAAGTTGAATACAAGCTGCATGGCCTTTGACACGATATTTCTTCTATAGTTACATTCGATTTTTTGCGATTATGTCTGCCGATGAGGATTTTCAGTAGAATGAGATGAGTAGAAAGAGATTCTAACTCAGGCCGAATAGGACAAAGCAACTTTGTGCTATTCTTCAATTGACATCGAGAACAATTTTAAAACTTCTTCCAAGTTTTTAATTTGAAACTCCCAAAAATGATTAAGAAATTAAACGAAAAGTTTTTAAATACAATTTTTAATTTAACAAGACATAGATCTCTTTAAATACAATTGAAAGATGTCCTTTTGACGTGAAATTTAGAAATGGCCAATATAATTTTGATAAGCCATTAGCCCTCTCGTTTATCAACAAATATATGAAACGACTTAAACTCTTAATCCTATGTAAACATTTTGCTCCATTTCAAATGATTTCAATTGTCGAAAATCGTTCCCAGAGGGTCAACCTCAACGATTTGCCAAAAATTGTTCCCATGAGTCCTTAGAATCCCTCACACAGAGAAAGAGAGAGAGAGACACTATCAGCCACGAGATGGCAAGATTTTTGATCAAACTAAGCGATTTGGGCAATTTGTGTAAATATTGAAATTGAAACGTTTTTGTGTGCCGTCGCCGCCGCTGCCAATGGAATCACAGATTGATTGGCATGGACCGATAGCCACACACAGGAGGGTAGTTTGGCCGAGCAAAAAGGGGGCGACCTTCACTCGCCTTCGCTCGCCTCTGACTTGCCCCGTGTGTGTGTGTGTGTGTGTGTGTGTGTGTGTGTGTGTGTGTGGTATGTCCTTAAATATTTGCCTGTTTGCCGTTAATGTAGATTGAATATGGACTGTTTGCGGAGATGCTATCCGGCGAACTGCATAAAGAATTTGTTTCTCACCCATCTTTCCATCTGATAAGCATTCACACCAATTCACCATAGAGCCAACTTCTGCTGACCACTGAACCAAGAAATAAGCAAAATTCAAATATTTTCAAATTAAACATATAAAACACTTGGCTTGCCGATTTTTTTCTTCATTGCCAAAAACGAGAACAGAACAGCAGAAAAAAAGCAAAACACAAAAAACAAAAAACGAAAAACGTTTTTTTTACACTTGACTTCAAATCGCTCAAAGGACGCGTTTTATGCGTTTTGCGTTTTCCGAAGCAAAACTCAAAAAAAAAAAAAAAAACAAGCATCTAAAGCGAATATGATTGGAGAGCGGGGCATAGCGGGCGGGGCAGAAAGGGAAATGGAGCGGGTAAGTGATGGAGGTTTACGCATCAAAGCCCCGTATGAAAAATGGCCAAAGCACACAACGCTAAATTGAAAGCAAGAAAAATATGGCTGAAATGTTGCTTTTTCAAACGGCTGCCAAATGGCTGGCCCATCGCCCATCACCCATCGCCCATCGCCCATGACGGACGATGCGAGAACGACGATGGCGATGATAGCGACGATGATGATGATGATGATGATGCCCGCGCCCTGCCAATGATGAATGCGTCCCGGTCCCCCTTTCTGGCCCGTCCTTACCAAAAAACGTAACCGCCCACCCCCTACCGTATCCGCGCTTACACATTCCGCGTTCGCAACGCAAATGAAATTGGAAAATGCGCGTTCCGCTGGGCCAAAAAGCGGCAAAAAGAAAATATTCATGGACAGACTAAAAGAACGGCCATGGACCGACCGACCAACCGTCCGTCCGTCCGTCCGACCGTACTAGCAAAATGAAAAATAGTCAAGCAAAAGCATCAGCATCAAGAGGAGCAGCAGCGGCACACGCGAACAATTTGAAAGGTCATCGATACATCGAATACTACTCACTGGCTGCCCCCCCCCCCCCCCCCATCACCACCGACCACCACCCACCCACACCCCTAGACACGGTCACAGTGCGTTGGAGATATATGAAATTGTGGAAATTATGCGGAAAATTGATGAGCATTTTGACGGCAACATCCACTAACTGAAATTCTTTGATTTTTCAAGCAGTTAAACAGTTAACATTCTATTTACATGAAACACAATTTTTATTTTTATTTAATGAGGTGATTAACTAGCTTCAAATTGAAACTATTTAGAAAGCTGGAAATCAATATTTTTTATATCGAATCTTCAAGAACTAACTAACTAAGTTCGTAACTTAATATTTTTGAGGTTCAAGCTGATAAGAGTTTGTTAAGAAAGACAAACAGATAATCATAGCTCATTTAAGTGGTCCGCCTTTGGGATGTTCTAGAATCTAGACAAACAGAGATTGTCGAGAGTTTCTTAACAAAGATTTTTCTTATTGTTTTATGAAATGAAGCTTAAAACTGCTGCTTACTTAGAGGCATATTTTGGATGGAAAATATATAAATGGTTGGTTGGTTTTTCAATAGAAATTATTGTATTTTGGCCCCAATGTGCAACATGCCATTTGTTAATATAAGTTTTTATGGTTTTCGCTTATGATTCGCGGGAGCGTAACTCATTCCCATTCTGAGGCCGATTCTGAATTCGATTTTGGTGCCTGCTAAGGCTAAAAGTGGTCCTGATCCTGCTTCTGGTTCTCGTGTCGTGGTCCTGTTGGTGCTGCCGCTGCTAATTCCAGCCTCTGCACACACCCTAGGCATCAACTGAGCAATTTATTGCCGCTTCGATGGACGGCAAATGAATATTGGTTTCGATGTGGCTGCTCTATTTGATTTTGGCTTTAGCTTTAGCGTATTGCCAATATTTGTATTTGTCTTTGACATGGTCGTTTGCCCCCACCTTTCCCCGCCTACCCCACCAGAGACACCGCCTCAAAGCAAAAAAAAAAAGAGGAAAAAACAACTTCAAAGTATCATTTTCAATCTCGAACAGAAAGAAAAAAAAAGAGGGTAAAGAATCAGCCGCAGGTCAAATTCACTGGTCGAATAGCAGAGTTCTCTCTGATGTGACCATTGACTTTTTTTTTGAAATATTTATACAACATTTTTTTTTTTTAGTTGGTCGCATGCAAAGTTCACACCATTTGTTGCCGCCTGCCTGCCTCCCTCCTAGTCTAAGGCATAAACATTCTCTCTCGGTCTGCCTGCCTGCCAGTGCATCGATTAAAGTTGTGGAACTCAAAACAAATTATGCGAAAGCTGCAAAAGGCAAATAAACAAAGAGACGACAAACAAGAATAAACATTTTGCCAGAGAATCAATTGAGTCACCATTTTTCCCACATGAACGAATTTGAATCAGAATCCAAAAGATATTAATTTGAGGTAAATTTGACTTGAGATGAAGTCGATCGGTCGGTCGGTCCGGTCCGGACAAAATTTCACTTCAAATTGGCATTAAACAAACAAAAACGGTATTTGAGAAGAGACGAAGTGTAGACATAAAGGGGAAGGAGGGGGGGGGAGGGGTTAAGACGATGATAATATTCAAAACTAAATTGCGCACATGCTGAGCCACTTCGTACACACACACACACACAAACGCATATCCACGATATATGTATATATATAGAAATATCTGTATATTTAAGTATATATGTATGTACCCACTTTAGCCCGAAAGACAGAGAGCCCCCCTGAGCCTGAGTTCTGACTCCTAAGTGTGGCCAGACAGCATGTCTATCAATGCCTAAAACTCGAACTGAATGCGGAACGAACTGGACCAGAAATGGGGTAAGGGTTTTAGGGGTTAGGGAGATGGGGAGGAAGGAACTGAGACGATATCTGTTGACACACATACCGGGCAGGAACTGAATTGGCAGAAGGACACTGAGAGAAAAAATCCCTAAAAGAAGAACTGAAACTCTTTTTTAAAGCGAAATTTTAAGATTGTTGTGCATGCTATGGCAATATTTTTTTTAATTGATTTAGCTGTATGATAGTTCTCAACTAGGCTAATACACAGCAAATACTTTTAGTATACATTTTATCTCACAGTGTAGCCGACACTCGCGCGTTTGTCGAATGCTGAAATCTAAACATCTGCAAAATTACGCGCATAAATCCTTTAACACTTTTTCCTTAGACCTGAACCTGGACACATACGCACAGAAATGCATAGGAAGGGGCAGGGGCAGGCACTGGGGTAATGGGGGTTGGTTATATGTATGTATATACTGCAGCAGCGGCAACGCAGGGGACCATCAAATTAGCCCACTTAAGGTCGTCGGGCCTGCTGCTGCTCATAGCGGGTGCATTGGCTATGCCCTCTCTCTCTCTCTCTCTCTCTCCCTTTCCCCTTTCGCACTCTGTGTTGTTGTTTTTTTTTCCTCTTTTTCTTCTTCTACCCTTTGTTTACACACTTCACATACAATTTGCCTGGCCGTGGCCCGTTTCCCGAGAAAACGAGGAAAAACTCATTTGCCCAGTAGATTCTCAGTCAGCACGCGTTGTGTTGACAGTTTGTTTGGCTCGCTAGTCAAGTTTCTTTACAGATTTCCTAAGATGCAGCTGCATCGTCAAAAAGAGAAAGAGAGAAAGAGAGAGAGAGAGAGAGAGAGAGAGAGGGCTCTTTGCCAAAACAAACAATGACACCACCCGCCTAGGCCCATGCCCATGCCCAGATCCAGGCCTAGTCAACCTTCTACTTGACTGCCCAGCCATTCAATGCGAAATGAAAACTGGAAAACAAAAAAAAAACCAAGAAGTAGGCAACCCACTCCAACTATTGACCCCTATCCCACATATCGATGCGGCGATGTGGTGGTCCCTCAAGCAGCAGTCTTGTGCGGTTACTACTTCTCGACTGGTTTCTTTCTTACCACTTTCCAATGGTTAGACCCAAAACGTTTACTTACTGCCATTGCCATTGCCACAGGCACAGCTATTGCTACTGCTACTTTGCTTCATGCCTCTTTAGGCGCTTATCATGCTCAAATGATAATTGAAGTGCCACACAAAAACTATTTATCCTGAGGCTGCCGAGCGTGCTCTTGTTGTTGCTGTTGTTGTGGTTATTCAATATTACTTTGCCATTGACAGAAATGAGAGACAGACATACAATGGATGCAGTGAACCCAAATTATGTACCCCTCATACCCGCTACCCTTTGCAGTATTTTTCTTTCTTTCTTTTTTTTTTTTATTTTTGTGCGTTTTTTTTTGTTTTTTAGATATTTTATTAAATTTGTTTCCAGTGCCATAGCATGTAGTCCCTTTCCTTTGCTTCCCTTCCCTTCCCTTTCTCTGACTCTGCCTCTGCCTCTGTCTGTGTGCTAGTTTTGTGTATTTGCTGTGTGTTGTTGTCTTTCCTGTTCCTCCATTTGACGGACGAGTTTGATGACAATTTCCACTTTTTGCCATTGTCAATTTGATTTTATTAGCTCGCTTGCTTTCTCTCTGTCTGTGTGTGTGTGTGTGTTTGTATCTGTGTCTATGTGTCGGTGCGGTGTGGTCGCCTCTAAGCAACTTATCGGCCCTATGATGACATCATTATTCCGATTAATGGGGTTGCAAATGAACCACACAATCCCTCGCTACCCCTTCCCCTTGCCCTTGTGTGTGTAATGCATGGACGTAGCAAAGTAGGGAGTGGCGTGTAGGGAAGTAGATAAAGATGCAATTGCAACCGATTACAAATTGGCTAGTCGATTAGATCCATTCTATGTGGTTGTAGGAGTTTTTCCGATTCTAAATTAATTAACTCAACATTCTGGACACTTTCTATCGAATCATAGCGCACTACGCCCATGAGGATGGGGGGGAATGCGTTTCCAAGGTTAATTGAATTTTCGCTTTTATGCATCGAACTCAAACTCTTTGCCTATCATTTAGATACGTGCGAATATTTATGATCCCATCCCACATACATAGTCTTTATCTTTATGGGTGCCCTGTAAACCATAATTTGTTGAAGTCAATGATGGTCCGAAGTGCTGACCGAAGTGCTTGTCACCCACCACCCCAATCCCCATGGATTTAACGCAGATAGTTTAATTATGGCCAGGGAGCTTGGCCTCCGAATGCAATTGTTACCAATTGGTGGTCATAAATGGACGACAAGTTCTGACATTTCCAAATAGATATAGCTATAGATAAAGAGATATAAACATGGAGTAATGCATCAGTTAGATTCGACATATAATTGTATTAGCAAAAGTTTTGGCTCTGTTTTTTGCTCAGAAATTCCAATAATTTCTTTAAAAACAAGAACAAAAAACAAAAAAAAAAAAACACACACACAATAAGTAAATATCAAAACATTCGAGTATTGAATACTTTTGCCCTTGCAAATGGTGGGCGGTGGCAAGAAGGCAGAAAAGGGGGGGAGAGGCGGGGTTTCTGTTTCAATGGCCTTTGTTCTAGTCTCAATCGAAAAGAATAAAGTTTTCAAAGTTGCACAAACTGGCAACAAAACTCAACTCACAACAAGCCAAGCCAAAGGCCAAAAACAACCAAGCAAAGGCAACAAAAAGTATGCGTTGCCAATTTCTTGTCTTGGCCAAGTGCGACGGCGAGGTGGCGATGTGACGGCAGTAGAACTTTTTGCCAAATTCTCTCACTTGGCGCGCGGACTCCTCTAAGATTTCTCTAAGCTCTGAGAGACAAAAACATGGCCAACTCTCAACCAAGTCAAAGCCAAAGCTAAAACTGAAACCAACCTACCTACCTTCCAGCCAGTCAGCCAACCAACCGACCGACCAACCAACCGACCGACCGGCCGACCGACCGACAGACGGACCGACCGACCAACCGACCGACTGATGTGTGTGTGTTCTGTAGAAAATCGTTGAAGCTAAAGCCCAGTCTTAAGCCAAAAGCCAACAAGAAGTTGCCAAAAGCACCAAACAAAAGAAGAAACAGGAGATGAAGCGAAGCAGCATTAAAAGGGAGAAGATGGGCGGGGCGGTGAAGTATAAAAGAGGAGTGTAAAGGCATCAGGCATCAGTTGAGGCAAACTTTTATGCACAGCTAGCGCCATGTTTGGTTTGTCTTTTCAGTTTCCGTTTTTCTCCTTGTTGCTGTTCGGCTTTCTTTTTACGTTTCACACACACACACACACACACATCAGATATTTGTGTGTGTGTGTGTGTGTGTGGGCGGTTGTAGTAATAGTTGGCACTTTTCGCTTGGCTTCTACAAAAACGGGTTCGACTTTGCCTACTTTTGAGGTTGCCACTGACGAGCATACAGGGTGTTCCTTCAATAAGATCCTTTGAATTAATAGAGATACTTATCTAAAACTGGTAGAAAGCTAAAACTTTAAAGATCCAAGTGCTTTATTTTTAACTCTTTAACTAAGTTGCATAACAAAAACTATAACGAGACTTTTATAATTTAAATTTTTGGAAAATTAATAGGATAAAACTCAAATACAAAAGGCAAAATGAATTAATTTATCGAATATTTATTATTGTTTGCATTTTTTTAAATTTGGAAATTTGTGTGTTTTGTTTGTAATTTTGTATAAAAAATATATTTGAATCTAAAATCATTTTTTGTACTTACACGGTTCTTAAATACAAATTATTCTTGGGAACTTTTAACTAGCCTGTAAATCGTGAGATAGAAGTGTAGATTTTAGTGTTTTAGGCTAATTAAATTTAAATAATAATGAAATTCTCTAACCAAGTCAACAGATTTCTAATTTTTTATTACTCAGAATTTTGTATTTGATTTGACATTTTTTACATAGAGACTTATTTTGCTCTAGGCCCCCAAGACATTTGTAGGTGGAAGATTCTTAAGGAAAACAAAAGTTATCACCCTGTTCCGTTCCTCTTAAATCCCTTTTCTTTTTTTTTTTTTTGGCTAGGTTGTTTATGTCGAACTTTTGTAGCCACAAAAAAACCAAGTAAAATGCAAAAAAAAAAAAAAGAAAAGAAGAAAAAACGAAGACAAGGCCATCGTTTTCTGCTGCTGCTGCTGCTGATATCGTTGGGAGTGGGGAAGTGGGAAGGGTGGTGTCATCCAGTGTCCGAATTGTCCCACTGCAAAGGCCGTCCAACTGAAAGAAATTGTCCTTGTCGTCCACTGAACATGGCAAAAAAGTTGCCGCGGGTGTAAGTGCAAGTATGTCTTTGTGACCAAACACCAGCACAACAACAACAACAGCAACAACAACAACAAGAGCAACTGCTGCTGCACACAGCCACAACACGCCCCTTTATCATCGTCATCATAGTCATCATACCAAGCCCAAACCCAATCCCAATCCCAAGAGTCACAATTTTGTTTTTTTTTTTTTTTTTTGCTTGAAATTGATGCCAAGACACACAGCAACAAAGCGAAAAAGGCTAAGCCAAGCCAAAAGGCAAGCAGGCAGCAGCGAGTAAAACAAAACTCTTCACTTTAGTCTCGACTCGAAGTCAGTCGTCAGTCAGTCTCTTCCCCTACAATCCTACGAATCCGCTCCCATTCCGGGGCGGCATGCGCAGCACAAAAAATGGTCGACCATGCGGACGGGGAATTGGTCCATTGGCCAATCGCATGCCATCTGAGGTGTGGCCTGGCAATGCCCTAGGGAAATTTCGCTTGAGTAAATTTCCCCAATTGTCATTTCGAGCCCGACAATAATCACTTGAGACATGCGCACTTTGATATACTACTGCAAGCGGGCGGTGAGGGGAGGGTGTGTAAGCGATGGCAAGGGTTGGTTGGTGGTGCAACCCTTGTGAGGCCCATCACCATCACGTGCATTGGGAAATTTGTGTTTTTTTTTTTTTCTTGTGTTTTGCCGCTCTCTGTTGCTTTTGTAAACATGCGCCGGCGCACTGGACGAGAGCAACACACAAAGGCAGGCAAGCAAGCAAGCAAGCAAGGAAGGGTGTGTGATGAGTGTGTGTGTGTGTGTGTGTGTGCGTGTGTGTGCGGGGGTACATTTCAGCTGGGACTTTTGGGTTATGGCAAAGTGAAATGCTTTGATTTCGTTGATTGTTCGATCACACGCCAACTGACAGCGAACGCAGCTGGTTCATCTCAGTTTAAGCAGCGGACAATAAAAAAAATTGTCAACAACCAATCGTCAACATCGACAACTATAAAAAACTACGAATATATTGTGACAACGTCTCTTTACCAAAAAACTCCAAGTTAGTTGGTTGAGTTCTTTTTTTTTTTTTTGGTTTTTGTTTTCCAAGTGTCCAAAAAAAAAAAAAAAAACAAAAAGTGTAACACGTGACATTTGTTTTGTTTTTGTTGAACTCGAAGTTTGTTTGGGATTTGATAAGAGATTTCGAATTTCTAATTCCGTATCTGATTTTGTATACTGGACATCGATAAGATGTTGGACTTCTATCCAATGCCCACAAATTTGAATCCAGTTGGCGGCAGTTTGCATTATTCATTGCAACAGAATCATGGCGGTGCGCGATTTTTGGATAGTCCGAATTCGGGTTCAAGTGCTTGCACCAACAGCAGCAATAATAACATAAGCAACATCGGCAACAACAATAACAACAACAACAATTTGCACACCAGCAACAACAATTTACCAACAAACATTTCCGGCAACAACATTAACGTCAACAACAACAACAACAACATCAACATCGGCAGCAGCAACAACAACAACAACAATAATCCGGCAGGAACGGCTTCATTAACGGCATCCGTAATTTCCGCCAGCTCGGCCACGCCAGCATCAATTAACAGCTGCCCAACGCCCACAGGACATAGCCCCAACAACAACAACAGCAACAACCAGAGCCCAAACTCCTCCGCCTGCAACACATTAACAGCTGCTGCTGTTGCTGCCGCTGCCGCTGCTGCTGCCGCTGCTGCTGCTGCTGCTAGCACTGTGGCAACAGCGCCAACAACATCATCGGCAGCAACCTCTGCTCCAGCTTCAGCTACAGCTTCACTTGCCTCCACATCATTAGCCGGAGCTGTTGCTGCTGCTGCTGCTGCTGCTACGTCAGCGTCTACAGCTGCGACGACAGCGTCGTCGAGTACGGCATCGAAATTGTCTGCCGATTGCAGTGGACGCACAGGTATGTTCCAAAAGTATTTTGCACCGGTAGTTGAGGCATTTACCGGCTCTGGGCTCCGGCTCCGGCTCCGGCTCTGGCTACAACTCCGGCTACCGTTTTCTGGGGTTTTCACGTTTTTCGTTTTTGGCATACTTGCGTGTTTGCATTTGTGTGCGTGTGTGTGCGCCTAGTGGCAGATCTCTCTGATAGTCGTTGTCCTCTGCCCCGCCATCTCCCAGAGATGTGCGTGGACGTGTCCTGCCAGCCACCGTGGGGGACCCCTCTCACACTTCTTCTCTCTAGCCTCGCTATAACCAAAGTTGGCCCAAATTATTTTTGTGAAGTTTGCGTGTGATTTTCTAGGTTTCTCTTGTGGGGTATAAAGAGATGTGGGAGGCGAAGAAGGTTTTTGCCTTTTGCCTGGACTTTAATTGTATCCGATGAAATCCTTGATAAATGAAAATTAAAGAAAATATTAAAGGGCTAAAATGCTAAAGGATAATTTCCCAATACTCGAATTAATTAGTAGACTAGAATATTAAATGCTTGGACATGGACTAGGTCAACTATTTTCGGACTTTGGCTTAGATTTTGAATTTCAAATTCTCATTTAACAAAATTTCATTACATTTTCATGTAAAAAAAAATAATCTGGAAACAAAATTTATAAAGAAAATAAGTTGCAGAATAGTTGCTAGGTAACAAAAATATTTGTCATTATTTTTATGTGAAAATTTAAATATTACCAATATCGAGAATAAAAATTCTTCTACTTGCATTTGATATTTAACTAGGAAGGACGCTTTTTAAGAATAGGGATTCAGAGTAGGATTATCTGTCGACTGAAATTTTTGACATAATCTCGAATAAATAATTTGTTTCTGTAAGCAATAACTATTGCAAGTAAAAAGAGTTTATGACTTAAAATATTTCTAACTTGAAAAATGGATTTGAATCTTTGTAAGATGGAGATATAAATTACCTGATAACCTTTGAATAGAGTTTTATAATGAAAATAGTGTCAAACAATAGTCATATTTTGAAATTGTTTACACAATCAAATTTTGTCATCAAATCTATAATGAATTTTCATTTCAATTATTATTAGTTAGCTTTTATTTTCTGTATGCTCGAGGCAAAAATCATTTATAATTTTAATTAAATGCCACTAAATGTAATATTTCTGTTTTTTTTTGTTTTTTTTTTTTTTGTTATGTTGTTCTGCATTTGCAAATTATGAACGATTAATTAATTAATGAAAAACGTTTTTGAGGCAAATGCAAATAAAAACACAGAAAACCAAAAACCGAAAGCCAAATTTGTGGTTACCAAAACTATTCAAATTTTAATTGCATTTTCACTTAAATATTGACAAAATATCATAATAATTGAACAAATAGGGGAAGGGAGTGGGAGTGGGAGTGGGAATGGGTGGAGGGTGGAGAAGAAGCTAAGAGAAAGTATTCCCAAAAGTATGAACGCAAGTTTACCGCAAAATAATTTTGACAATGAACCTGAGTGACGCCAGTCAGTCGAAGGCAGAGAAGGGGTGTGGGCGGAGGGGGGGGGGGGGGGTAGCAGAAAGGATGTGGTGCAACCAATAAAAGGCTATTGAGGCATGTACACACACACACGTCCACACACTGGCCACACACACGCGTCCAATGGCAGACACACACTCTCCAATGTAGCCTCAAAGTAGGCAACACTTTTTAGCTGCTGCAACGAAAGTGTTGCTGGAAAACTTTTGCAAAATTTCTGGCCAAAATGCAAAGTGTGCAAACAATGTGTGTGTGTGAGTGTATGGGCGGGGGGCATCGATGTGTCTGTGTGTTGGTTGCAAACGTAGAACTCGTCGGAACCTAAAAACCGAAACCAAGCAGAGGATGCCTTGCTGTGGTTAGGGGGAGACTTTTGACTACAAACTACAACACACACACACACACACATACGCATTGTCCTCACCTACACGCACACATATTTGTTTCTCCATAGATGGAACACAAATATTTCTCACATATAACTAGAGAAATGCTTTTTGCTTGCTGCTGCTAAACTTTATATTTGCATATGAAATTTCTATTAATGTTTGGCTTTTGCCATTTGCCATTTGCCATTTGCTGAAATGCCAGCAAATAGTTTCCGTTTCCGGCCGGGGTCTCCTTCATCTACCAGCAACATCATCATCATCATCATCTTCATCTTGAACTCGTTGTCGTTGGTGTTGGTGTTGCTGTTGTTGTTGCTGTCGGCTTGCCAATCATCTCTGTATCTCTGAATTTGAATTCAACGCCCTACAAAATCGCCTAACAAAAGTGGGTGAAATCAAGGAATTTCCAGCCCGAGACTTTTGTGTGTGTGTGTGTGTGTGTGTGCTCGGTCTGCCTGGCAAATGACGTTAGAGTAAGGTGAAGGGCAAGGGCACAGGCAAGGGGCGGCAGGTGGGACTAGACCACGGAAATGAACACACTCAGTGTCAGGTGTGCGTCTCAGCATTTCTGGTTTCTGCGGTGTTTAGAGGGAGATAGAACGAACGAGAGAGATAGAGAGAGAGAGAGAGAGAGAGAGAGAGAGAGATAGACAGAGAGAAGTCGTTGAAACTATGCGCCATATGCATAGCTTTGTGTCACTTTCGCTGGCTTTAAATTTTAGCTGCCATTTAGACCAGAAAGTAATTAAAGCTCTGCTGCCATTTTATTTACCCCTTACTCTCCCCCCACCACCACCACCACCACCTCTCGCTCCGTGTCGATTATGAGCTGTCAGTCTATCAGGCTGCCAAAAAATCTCCGTGCCACGTGGACTTGCTTTGGGGTTAACTAATACCAGCTCCCAAATTTATGCCACACAAATTTTTTTTGTTTTTTTTCGAGCTGTCTGTCAATTTATCATCATAGACCAGCGCTTGCCTGTCAATATGTCAATAAATTTGGGTAACGGGATACGAGAAACGGCAAGCTCGCTCATACACTGATAAGCTCGAAAACTCGATAGCCAGATAAGACAAAAGACCCCTCCACCCTCCTCTCACTGGTGCCCTTTCTCTCGCTCTTTCGTTGTCTATTAGCTGGTTATATATTCCTGTTTATCATCAAGTTGATTTTGGATTTATCTGCTGTTTAATCTATGTATTTGACATGAGTGTGTGCCGCACTTGTTTCAGCTGTTTGCGCTTGTTGTTTGTTGATTTTTCGACAAGTTTTTTTTTTTTTTTGTTTTTCGCCAGATCCCAGGAAGTTGGGGAGTGAGGAGGCAATCAATTAGGGAGTCGTCTACTCAATTGCTTTTCCTTTGTGCTGCACAACTAAAAGTGCACCGAAACAACAACAACAAGAACAACAACAGAAACAACAGCAACTACAACTAAATGCCATAAATTTACGATTAGATTACACAAACGAAATGTCAATGCAAAAAATGCAATATTGCATTTGCAGCAGCAACAATGTCGAGAATAGAGAATATAATGGCCATAGTCAGTTGTGTCGATTGTCGTATCTATGTATGTAAATTCAAACTTCTAAAAAACACGGTCACTACCCCTCTCTGGCCCACAGTCTTTTGTCCTCTCTGCCCATTGCTTTGGGGCTTTATCAAATGATCCATTGCCATGTCAATTCGGCAGCAATATTTTTGTGTTTCTTTTTTTTGTTTTTTGTTTTTTGCAATGCAATGCAAAAAAAAAAGAACTTCGTTATCAGCAGTTCAATGGGCTACGGCTACACACAATAGACAGAAAATCTCCTCCTCTCCTGGCCCTTTTTTTTGAAAACTAACAGACTCTTAGTTACCCTTTAGCTAAGAAAAGAAAATTAACAAAATCGATGAACTTTCACTCTGACTCTGATTCTAACTCTTGATTTTGTTTGACTACAAAGTAGGCCCGCCCAACTGCAGATGATAGTCGAATATGCAGAATGAATGATGCATCTGTTGGATGTACCCTAACTGGTTTAAGGTATACCTCCATATATTATCCAACACACGCGAGTATAAATTTTCTGTGGATACATTTGGCGTGCATTTTGGCTTAGAGCTAGAGTGCCATGAGTGGGGTTACCTTGGCTGTTTGGCTGTTGGTTGTTGCCTGTTGTCAACTTCACGCTGCACTCACTGGCTTAGCTCACAAAGCCCTGGCGTTTCGCCCCCCCTCGCCCCAAGGTTCACACACACACACATCATAGCTGACACCGCTGCCATCCATTGTGCCATCCATAAATCATGCACATTTTTCTGCCACTGAGCCACAGCCATATAATATAACAGGCTCCACCTCTCTCTGTCCTCCCCTTCCTGCACCGCCATCCGTCGCCCTCTAGTGCTCAGCTCCTCATTTTTCAGCTGCTTCCATACATTTTTCGTGGCGGTCGTCATATATAAAATTGGTATTCCTTTTTTTTTTTTTTATGTTTACTGCAGGCAGCTTTTGTCGTGTTTTCGGGTACTACTTTTTTTCTCTCGTTTTTTTTTTTTTATGACTGGTTTACAGTTTCAAGAGTTTGCTCCACGCCCTGGGGATTAGTGGTGTGTTTGTGTGTGTGTGTGTGTGTGTGTGTGCTTGATATTAAATCAAGTCTGCATTTAAAATTTTAGAAATCAAATTTAAATTCCAGTTACATTCTACAAAAAACAAAAAGTTTGATTGATCATTTATCTCTGTGGAAAGCATTTTGCTGTTGCTTATAGAGCGAGCGAGAGCATTTACTTCGATTATAAATTTACTTACAATGTTTTGTTATATAGAAAACTTTACGTTTCAATTACGCATCAATAAGCTATCACTACAAGCTGTTGCTGTTGCCCGCCCAACTGAGATGGCGACAGATAATTTTTCTTTTCCTTCGTGTTTTTTTTTTTTTTTTTGTTCTCGTTTTTGTTTTCGTTTTTTTTTTTTTTTTGTATCGCATTGCCGCCAGCACTTATGATTGTCAAAATACAGTTCGAAGAGTGCGAAACAATGAGCACAAAAAGTCAAGGAATCATGCGAACAAAGGCGTAGACGTAAATGGGAATCACAAGTGGGGGAAAATTAATTTGGATGCTCCTTTTTGAGGCTTTAATAATTGCATTTAGGGGGTCGTATGAGTAATTTTTGTAGAGTTTGTTGGTAGTCTCTTCTAAGAAGAAACCCCTTGCGGCTCGTTGAGAACGAGCCCCTTTTTTTGGTGTCACATGTAGCCTACGCCCTTGACTTGGCAAGCAGCAACATCTTCGCTCTTACTTCTCTGCAGCATCGAGAAGAATGGGTGGGGGAAGCACATGCCATGATAATTTTGCAGCAACATATGCTGCCATCACGTATACGCCACGTTCGCCCATAACGTTGAATGTGGGAATAATGTGTACGCTTTACGGTTGGCTGTGCGGGTTTTACTTTACGAGGCATAAGTCAGCCATAAACGTAGTTAAATCGATTTTATAACTCACTCGCCACCCCTTCCCCCTCTGTTTTCGTTTCTTGCAGAAGTCGGTCACATCAAATGCGAAAAGAACTATGAACTGTGCGAGGGCTGCGGCCAGAAGATCCATGACCGCTATCTAATGAATGTGGGCGAGGCCAATTGGCACGAACAGTGCCTGGCCTGCTGCTACTGCGGCATGCAACTGCATCACACTTGCTACGTGCGCAACTCGAAGCTCTACTGCAAACTGGACTACGATCGTCTGTTCGGGATCAAGTGCGCCGCCTGCTGCCATGCCATTCTGCCGCAGGAGCTGGTGATGCGTCCCATACCCAATTTCGTCTTCCATCTGCCCTGCTTTGTGTGCTACGCCTGTCGCCTGCCGTTGCAGAAGGGCGAGCAGTTTATGCTGCGTGATGGCCAGCTGTTTTGCTTTCGGCATGATCTGGAGAAGGAAATGTTTCTGGCTGCGGCAGCTGCCCAGCATTGCGGCTTTGTCGGGCTGGATGAGGAGGATCTGCTGAGGCCGCGTGACGGACGACGTGGACCCAAGCGTCCAAGGACGATTCTGACCTCCCAGCAGCGCAAACAGTTCAAGGCATCGTTCGATCAGTCGCCCAAGCCGTGTCGCAAGGTCCGCGAAGCTTTGGCCAAGGACACGGGACTGTCGGTGCGTGTCGTTCAGGTGTGGTTCCAGAATCAACGGGCCAAAATGAAGAAGATTCAACGCAAGGCCAAACAAAATGGTGGCTCTACCACTAGTGGGCGTGGCAACGGCAACTCCAGTACAGCCGACGATAAAGATGCCAACGAGAAGGAGGAGAAATCGATTAAGCAAGAACTTGGCACGGACAGTGGCAGCTATCTGGGTGGACTGGACAATGCTTTTGCCAGCCAACCGCTGAATCCGAATTTGCCCTTTTCCCCGGATGGTGAGTAGCCCCCGAAACCCATTGCCGCCTCCTAAAAGCTAATCTCATTCCTTATTCTTACAGATTATCCAGCCAATTCGAATGATAGCTTCTGCAGCTCCGATCTATCGCTAGATGGCAGCAATTTTGATCAATTGGACGACGATGCCGATTCGCTGTCGCTGAACAATCTGGAATTGCAGTCGACCAGCTCGTCGGGCAATCAGCATTCCCATTCCCATTCGCATTCCCACTCCCATTCCCATTCCAATCCGCACGACATGTTGGCCAATTTGAATACCAGCCTGATCAATCCAATCGATAAGCTATATCTCATGCAGAACTCGTACTTCAGTTCGGAGCATTAGACGGAGATGGATGGACGTAGGAATAATCGCATCGTACGAATTTATTAGCGGTCGGCTCCGATTCCCTCCCCCCTCCACCATTGATTGTGTGACACCCCTTAGTTTGGCGGGGGGCGTGAAGGGGCAGCTGTTACTTTACACCTAACGCATAATTCTATTTGTTTTATTCTTGTTTTTTTTTTTTTTTTTGCAATTGGGATCGGGAAAATGAAACAAGTTGCAACAAAGAACAACAAAAAAAAAACGTATATATACATACATATATACACTTATATATATATGTATATGAATTGTGATTTTCTAAGCTAAATGAATTATTAAGATTCTTGCATTAACGTGTATGAGGCGTGGCAGTATAATTTATTGTTAGATTTGTGTAAGGCGAAATCTGAAACAAAAAAAAAAAAAAAGAAAAGTAAACCAAAAAAGAAGAAACAAAAAAAAAAAACAAACCTAAAACAGCAGCAAGCATTCAGAATTATATAGAATTATATGTAGAGCAACTGTCAATGTGAACCCTTTTGTTTGTAAATAGTTTTAAACCAAAAATTGTTATTAATTGTAATTTAAAAATCAATAAATATTGTATTAGCAAGTGCAATTTTATTTGTTTCTAGCTGCCAATAGAAACATGGACAAATATCTCCGAATGTAAAGAAAATTATACTGGCATTTAGCCTTCGCACTTTCTGAAAGGCTTGTCTTTCCTTCGTAAATACTTATTTTTTTGTTTGATTTTATTGATTTTTAAATTTACAAATAAAATTCCAAAAATATTTGAAATCGGCGCAGCTATCATACAATTGGCAATCTCTAAGGCATTTAAAAAAAGCATGTTATGTAATGTTATGTTATTTATTTTTTTAAGTTGCCATAGAAATGTACGTTTATACTTTCTTTAAAAATGCTGGTATTGCAACGAGGTTTTTGAAACCAAAAACGCTTACTTAAGCGAACCGTTTGAATAATAATGGTATGTTAACGTACTTTTTAAAAAATACCAGTATGATAACTCGATAAAAATGCCTGTTAACACGTGTTGGTAATCGATAGTTATTACATTTGTTACACCGCCCTCTGGCGAGAAACTTGCAATCTATGGTTGGCGACACCTGGCGGCCATTTCGCAGTCGACGAGCATCGCACCTAGCGGACAACCTGTTGCGGTCTGGTAACTCCAAAGGTTATCGATAATTTTCATGGGCGCAAGTTGCCGGTGTCAACACCTGGCAACACTAGCGCGTCAATGACAAGAAAACAAGCTTCAGCGGAATGGTAAGTAATTTTTGCCAATATATCCATTAATAATTATTAAAAAACATATTCCCACAGCTTTTCTATTCATTCTTTAAATCTCTGGTGGGCAAAGAAGTCGTTGTCGAGTTGAAAAATGACCTCAGGTAGGTGACGCGCCATGTGTTCGACTAAACGTTTAGCCAAAATGCATTTCGTTTCAGTATATGCGGGACGCTGCATTCTGTGGACCAATACCTCAACATCAAGCTGACAGACATCAGTGTGACGGATCCCGACAAATATCCACACATGCTAAGCGTTAAGAATTGCTTTATCCGTGGCTCTGTGGTACGCTATGTCCAGCTGCCCGGCGACGAGGTGGATACGCAGCTGCTGCAGGATGCGGCGCGCAAAGAGGCGGTGGTTAGTACGCGATAGACAGAGATGCCCGGGACAGGCTCTTGTCGTTCCGAAGAGCATTATTCCTTTAAGCCCAAGCATTTCTGAAAATGGATTAATTGATTTGTGAATAAGAGAAATAGAAATTGTGTATATGGAACATGTATTTGTCCCTTACATATGTTGTTTGGTGAGATGGAACTGGATTTCTTGGAGCTGCTGGAGCGCACCCACTTCTACAAATAGCTGTTCGTCGGCCACTCGCCATGCCCATGTGCAGGCAATCCATTGAGGCGTGTTTTCTTTACGGGCCATCAATTTTTGATGAGTCAAAGTTGAGGTTGCCACAAGCCAACCCAACCCCTGGACACAACAAGCCCCTGCACCCTGTCTAGCGTTTAATGACATTGCCATTTTATGTTGTTGTTTTGATGTGGCTCAGAATCATTATTGGGCTACGCTTGAATGGCAAATGAGGATATATATCCGGCTGAAGCAAAGATGTATGTAGGTCACACACAACATCCGTTTAGTTGGCGACAAGCTGATAACGGCCACAACGACGGCATCGGCGAGGGCAACGGCAGCGGCAACGGCTCCATAAATTTGTATAATTGTTGTAATGAAATCCCCTATATCTTGTCAAAGGAATCCATTGATGGTCGCATATGTATGTATTTGAATGGTTATATGTATGTACGTCTCCATTAATATAATTCACGTTTTACGATTGTTCTTTCTTACTGTCATGAAGGACCCCGCTCCAGGCACACTTGATGACAAAAGTTACCCATACAGCAGCACAGTGGAGCAAAAGTCTCAACGAAATTTCAAAAAAAGAAATCAACGAGACTCCAATTGGCCGAACATCTAAATTGAAACCCTAAAGGAATTCAACCTCTGCTTCAACAGATGTGATCTCCTAAAGGTAATCATTTTATTTACAATTATTATTTGTCGGATCGGTCAATTGTGTCATCTAGCTCCGATCGAATTGTTTTTTTTTTTGTTCCATGAGATGATTTGGCTATGGCTAAAGGCTATGGACATCTCGAGTGAACTATTGAAACATTTTATTGAACTCAAGTCCAAGGTGGACCCAATCTCTTTCGCATTTATTCCACGACCTTCTCCTAAACATTTGTCATTTTAGGCCATCTTTTCGGAAGTCAGTTTATTGAATTTTTTTTTTTTCTTATTGATTTAGTAAATTTAATTCAATTTGAATGACTCGAACAGGCGAATTGCCCAGGTCAACTGTGACTTTGTTGGCCTGAGAGCCAAGTTAGGTCTTAAGAGTAGTTCTGAGCCGTGAATTGTTTTTTTTTTTTTTGTTTTGAGAAAAGTAATTTTTGCTAGAATTTGTATATTTTGCCTACAGGTTTAAATTCGATTATTGAACCCACTGTGCGATGTCATTCAAGTCAATGTGCGTAACGTGGTGGATTGGGGTCAGCGATGGGGGCAGAGTTCGAGCCTGTCCAGGCAATAACAACAATGACAGTCAAAGGTCCATTTTAACTTTTGCTCCTGGTTATGCCATTGAGGCAACCATAAAACTGAAGAAGACAAGCGGAATTCGTTTGTGTTTAATTTCGACTCCCAACTCATCCGTTTATATCAAATGTGTGGGTCGTTAAGTGCGTCCTTCATGTCCGTTTCTCAATTCGGTTCTCCTTCTCCTTCTTTTTTTTTTTTTTCGTTGTATGTACTTCAAAATTGGAATACTCATTCGCTGTGCGTATATATATGTTGTATGTAATATATATATATTTAGATATATTTTTTTGTGAGTTGCCTGCTGGGTGCTGGGTGCTTAGGGCATTTAATTCGAGATTGCCAAGGCGGGCCTCTTAAATACCGGACAGCTGCCTGCCTGCCTGCCCGCCTGGACCAAATCACACCATCAGAAAAAAACAAAATAACAGAAAATTCTTCGTGTCGTTCCCAGTCTGCTCTTCGTCTGACTGCGCATAATTGAGTGTCACTGCGTCCTCGGCAGGGGGTCGCGAATAATAAGTCGAGTCGCGAATAAAAATAAACTTTTGGCAACTGAACTCCGCCCGACAGAGTATGGAGCACACGGTTCCCATTACTTGTGGTAATTTGAATCCGCTTCCTGCAGGGACCAAACAACAACAACAACAAATATTTTCTAGCATACATTTGAGCGCAGTTTTTGAATTTTGCCAAAGCTACAGACGGTTTCTTTATTTTGCATTTGAAACCTCTCCTCCTGGCCTCATCATCATAGTCTATGGGATGATAAAGAGCCACCGTTGCCACCGTTGCCGCCGCCGCCGCCTGTGTTAGGCATAAAATGTGTAATATACTTTGAGGGCGGTCGTGTGTATCGGGCGTGAGCTTTGCTGGGTTTATGAGGAATAGGCAAAAGCCATGATGTTGGGTTGGTTGGGTTTGGTGGGATGTGATTGTGTGGGGGTGAGTTAGGGGCTAGTTCATGTTCATCGTCATCAACGTGTTGAGCTGTGCGTAAAAAGTTGTCGGTCGTAAAGTTCTCTCTTGTAATGCTCATTCAGTTTTTATTAAAAAATAAACTATACAAATTTTACACAGATTATTTGTACATAAGTACACAATATTCATCATATACAAATACAAAAATGTATATAGTATATATCATACGACGATACGAGTACACATTTATGCATGTTGCTTAAAAAAAAAAACACCATCTAAACTTGGGTATTTACAATCTACAGAATAAAGGAGCTTAGAATATACATACATACATACATATGTAGGAGGATCAATAGTAACTTGGAACATTTATGCTAAAATCCATGGGCTAAAATTATGCTTCAAAAAGTCAAAAGTCAAACTGTAAACGGTAAACTGTAAAATTGTTGAGTGATGCAAGTAAAATACATTTAGATTAGTTTTATTTCCTGTAATACCATTGAAAAAGTGCGTTTTACACTGGACTGGAATTTACAATTATAGTTTTTACTCGGTGTGTGTGTGTGCTGGTGTCTGTGTGTGTGTGTGTGTGGGGTTCTTTTGGTGTGTGGTTCTACTTAATGGAGTTTTCATGTTAATTGCTTTGTGTTTTGTTTTCCCATTATAATTTTGCACACTTTCTCTGTGGCCTCTCAATTTGGCATTTTCCCACGAAACAAACAATTTATATTCAAGTATATATATGTACATATATATATATATATAAGTGGCTTAGATATAATACGATTTTGTAATAGACAAAAAACAACCTGCGGAATTTGTTTTCTATGCACACACACACACACACACTCCCACGCCGCACACACACACACACACAGAGAGGGACTGACTGTTGTATGTGTGCGTAAGATGAGGAATAATCACTAATGCTCATGTGTTACGTTACCCTGTTGTTTATTTGGCTGATTATTTATGCAAATTACCCATTTTAATATTTCAAATCCGGATTCGAATTCAAAGAATTTCAAACTTGTAGTAACTGAAATTAACTGTTTTAACTGTTTTCGCATTGGCATTGGAGATCGTCCGTGGAACGTGTAACCCGAATGCGACCTTTAAGCCAATTAAAATCTCATTTGAACTGCATTAGAGACGTATGTATGTATCATCGATTATAGTTTCACGCTTAACCGGTTTGCTACTGCTGCACTTTACCATAATTAGAACTCTCTCTTGCACTACACTGAGAGAAATAGCTATTGTAGCCAGCCACTTGAAACGGAAACGGAATTTACAGACGGATAAAGCGATAGATAGAGAGAGAGAGAGAGAGTGAGAGAGCGCGCGCGCGAGGCGGGGGGCTAAACGAGAGAGTTTGTGAAAAATACTTTTGATTTTTCGGCTTATCACAATTGTTTTTCCATAAAGCTAATTTTGACTCAGAAATATTTTGATGTTAATAGATGGGCTACTCAATTGGGATTTCTCTCAGTGTATATTGCCGCACTATGGACTACAACTAGTTAGTTAGTTAGTTAGTTAGTTAAAACTAGTTACACTCTACGACTAAGTACACCATTTGTGTATTGAAAAGACTTAAACTCTCAATTATTTCAACTAAGCAAATGTTACACATGCCCCGCTGATCTGATCATCGAAGTCGCTCGTTTTTTCCTCCCCCTCCCCTAAATCACCCTTTGCCCCCACTTGACCCCTTTTGCCATTGACTCTCCCTCTGTTCGCTGAAACAACCGTTAAAAGAGCCAATGGAAGCCTGCGCTTTTAATTTTTTTTTTTAGATAAATTATTCTAGCTTCTAAGTCTAGCCGTCCCCCTGTTCCCCCTGTTCCCCCCACATACTAATTGCTATTGGGAAGCTCTTGGAGTCCTTGCCGCCGCACTAATTCCTTGCTCAGGCAATGGCAGCAGGTGCATTCATCTCCCTCCATCTCTGGCATCGCCACTGCCGCCGCCGACGCCGCCACTGCCAATTCTCCTCAAACGCTCGACACGCGCTCATTATTATCAGTCAGGGAGTTCAGTTGGAGGCCATTGCTGGCCACGCCCACACCAACACCGCCACGTTGGCTATCATAATTGAGGACCAATGTCGACTGAAGCGGCGGCGGCGACTGGAGCAGCAGGCGCTGTTGCTGTTGCTGTTGCTGTTCCTGCTGCTGTTCCCGCAGGCAAACGGAATGCCTGGCCAAAATGGCAGCATGCGGATGGGGGCTACGCACCATTGCCGAGGAGCACTTACGCATCAATTGAGGTGTGGCCGAGGTGCTGCCAGCTGTCGAGCCACCACACCCCGAACCGGGACCCACATGCAGAAGGCCGACCTGCTCCTTAAAGGAAGGACCACCTACGCCAATGCCGCCGTTGCTTGTGCTGCGATAGTAGCTCTGCTGTCGGAAGGTTCTCATCTGGCGGGAACTGCCGCCGGTGCCGTCCACCTGGGTGACCGCTGTCAACATGGAGGGTGTGCGTTGGGAGTCACCTCTGCCGGGGCGGAGAGAGTGATTGAGTGGGTGAGAAGGATGCGAGGAAAGAGGAGGAAATGAGCTGAGCTACCTGTTCAAACTGTACGCATTATTGTTGCCGCCTCCACCGGATTTGTTGCCCTTGCCTGGGCACAGATGAAAGGCTCCATAGATGAGCGGATTTACGAGGCTGTTCGACATGCCAAAGAAAAAGATGGCATCCTGCAGATCGTCGCCCAGCTGCAAGTGTAAAATCCGTAAAATTCAAATTAATTTTCGTGTGTTATTTTTTTTCTTCGCTTCGTTTTGTTTTTGTTTTCCATTTCCCGTTTTCCCTTTCCCTTTCTTGTACGGGAGAGGGGGGGAGGGGGGTGGTGGGGTTGGGCGGGGTCGTTGGCGGCTGCTAAGTGTTTTGTGGTTGCTTTGCTACCTTTTCTTTTTATATTGTCCCAACCGACTAAACAAAAGCTGAGGTCATAATCTTGCCCTATGCCCACTCGTATTTATTATTTAGGCCAAGCAAGGTCAAATGACGACCGCTGCTGCTGCTGCGGCTGCTGCGGCTGCTGCGATTAATTAAAATAAGAAGAAAGAGCGAAGCATAAGAAATCATTTTTATGTTGACAAAAAAAGGATAGAAATTCAGTCATAAAACGACTTTGACAGCAGCTGGCAAAATGTGTCTCCTCCTCCCACTCCGACCCCGACTCCGACTCCAAGTGTGTTCCCTTGTACTTGTAGTTAAGCATTTTACAGCTGCCACAACCCGAAGATAACAAAGGTTCTGCCCACCAACCAGCTTCAGCTCCATTTCCTTAGCTCCTGCTCCTGCTGTGGCACGCGCAGAAAATGAAATAAACTGACAAATCGACTGCTGATTGATGTGCCTTCAAATCTAACCCATTGCCCCAACTGCTCAACTGCTGCTGAAGCTCTTCTTTGTCAGACGACACGCCGGAAATCAATGGAGAAAAAAAAAAAAACAAGTTTCACCAACAAAAAAAAAAAAAAGGGAAAATGAGAAAAACGAAAATACCGATCAAAAAAATGTTCATCGAAACCTTTTTTTTTTTGTTCGCCTCCTTCTAATAGCAATTTTTCACTACGCCCACGCCGATGACCTTCCCGGCCCCCGCCCACGTGTAGTTGCTTACCCTTTTATCCGGATTCAAGAACATAAACATAATCATCATGACATAGTAGGGAGTCCAGCAGATGAGAAAGGCGATGATGATCACCACGGATATGCGTAATGATTTCATTTTGGCCTTGTGTATCAGACGCTGTCGATTCGTTTGTGTGGGTAGCTTTGTTGTCGAATAGTTGGCCAATTTAGAGCCCTGAAACATTTTCTCGCTACCTACAAGAAAACAAAAGAAGACAATAGCCAATGGAGAACAAAAAAAGAGTGAGGAAGAGAGGAAGATGAGTAACAATTTAAAAAACGAAAGCAAAGAATTTGCCTCCCACGGGAATTCAACTTACTTGAAATGGTACGAAATGTGGACATATAAGTGCCAAATAGTATGCACAGAGGCAACAGAAATGTAAAGACCAGAGTAAAGGTGGCATACATCTGTTCCTGCCAATCGGCCGTATAGAATCCATGCGTCACACACTGATAGAACTCCTCGACGAAAGGGCCACGTGCCACATGGAAAATGAAGAACTGCAAAGTAAACAAAAAAAAAAGAGAGAGAAAACGAGAATGTTAAACTAATGGACTAATTAAGGCAACTTAAAGCAATTGGATTGGGAATTGGGATTGGTCTGGTTATGCATACGACCCTCTTGAAGTATTCTTTAATTGTTGTCCGATTCAAAAAATCATTCACATTTTATTATATCTTTGCTGCTCTTTATTTTGTTGGCTTTCGATTTGTTTTTCACCTTAATTTTAATCAAGTTGCAAACTTTGTTCAAAGACCCATCAACACAGTTTGATTCAGCTGTTCGAGGGAAGTTTTGCAAATAGTCTTGTCTAAAATTGTTCAAAGTTTTCAGGAATTTTAATTTTTGATTCAGTCTATTGCATACTTTTGGGAAAAGATTTCATCATTTCACCTTTAAGTCTTGCTCTTTTGAGTGTGTACTTAATGAAATATTGTTACTAGGTTTCCAGTTCCGTTTAATGTGTTTAGTCAATTTCCAATGACTTCTTTGATAAACAGGATTATTCCCAGCTTCTTGCCAACAAGATTCCCATTTCTTCGAAAACAAAAAAAAAAAACAAATTAAAGTTCGTTTGAATCTCGCTTGGGATAATCTTAGTTTTGGTTTCATAAATGTCCTGTTCTCTGATGACGTGGGTTTTTCAATTTCAGTTTTCAGTTGAAATCAAACAAAATGGGGGAAATGCCACAGAGGCGCTGAAAAGTATGCTACAGAAAAGGGCATTGAGCAAGGGCTTACCGCACTCGACCAATTTCCATTTACTGACTGACTCTGTTTGTGTGCGAAAGAGTTTTCCTTTTTTTTTTTTGTTTCCTGGTAGTTCTACCACAAACCAGTTGGTTTTTCTAGTTTACACTCAAGCACTTACACCCAGAGAGAGAGAGAGAGAGATGGAGACTTACCACAGTTAGTTATTCACATTTGGTTATTCTTTTGGGCATTTGTGTTACCTATTCCATTATTGCTCTTTGTCTTTTAAGACCAGAGAAAGAGAGAGAGAGAGAGAGAGAGAAAGACACCTTGCTTTTAGC
Source organism: Drosophila nebulosa (assembly GCA_024703675.1). Lineage (NCBI taxonomy): Eukaryota > Metazoa > Arthropoda > Insecta > Diptera > Drosophilidae > Drosophila > Drosophila nebulosa. Next base: position 2,775,657 of record JANFPS010000003.1, on the reverse strand, counting down.
AATTTGTCTGGTGCTTGCTGATAAAGCGTATTTAGTTCGGTTTATAACTAATACGTTAAAAGCCTTTTTATTTGTACATTTTTATGGCTTTCTTGTCAACCGTCTCCCTCTCTCTCTCTTATTCTCTCTTTACCGCTTTCTCTTTGAGCTATGAGCCAGTTTATGTGTAGCAATGGCATTTCACCTCCACTTCTACTTTCATCAATCTGCTGCTGCTGCTGCTGCTCCGTTTCCGTCTTTGGCTCCGTCTCCTATTTCAACAGCTGACGCCACAAAAGCTAAAGCCAAAAAGACTTCACGCAATATCCGTGGACTAGGCAACTAAGCGCTGTAGTAAAACTAAATAAAAGACTAACAAAAATGCGGATAATCGCCAAATGCTTGATGTTTATTAATTTCGCACATTTATAACTTCCAAGCCATTGAATGGCCCCCGGATTCATCCAACCGATCCCACTGACCCCCGCCTCCCATCAACTGACCGAGCAAACGACCGACCGACAAATAGAAGCAAAAATCTCTTTAACAAAATTTCAGTTTTAATGTTCATACAAAAGAAATCTATGACGATTGCATTTAATGTGGCCCCCCCATTTACAATGTATGACACATCTCTTTCTCTCTCTCTCTCTGAATCCGGCCCTGAATATCAATTTATGCCTTTGTCTTTATTTTTTGTTTTTGTTTTTCATTTGCCTTGCAAGTCAAAATAAGACAAAGGCAATGTTGTCTAGTGTAAGATAAAATACTCTGCGCAGAACAAACACACACTTACACGCACACCCACACACTCACACACCCACACACACTCTCTCTTTTATTTGGCAGCTCCTTGATCAACATTTGTTGTTTATTGGCAGTTTAAGTAAATTTTCATTTTGTTTTATTATTCGAGAGGACGCGAAAGGCAGCGAATGGCAATGGCAAAAAGAGAGCGGGGGTGAACGGAACGGGCAGAGGTGTTCGAGTGGGAAGGGAGGGCGGCAAATTCAGCAGAGCGTCGCATATTGAATTTGATCTGATTGCTTATCAACAACATGTGCATAGGCGCGCGAATAAGTGGGTGGGAGTCAATAAGGAGACGGGCCAACGGGAACAAACCGATATGCGGACGGATGGACGGACGGACAGACGGATGGATGGATGGAGTCGTGTGACAGGCGTGAAAGTTGCGTCGGAAAATTTTTGTTTTGTTCTTTATACACAAATGATTTCTCGTTAGTTCCCAATGGCAGAGGCAAAGGCACAGGCAAAGGCAGTTTTTTGGGTTTTACTTTTTTTTTCCAGCTTTTCTTTTTTTGTTGTTGTTGTTGTTGGTGCTGGGTGTGAGTGTGTTGTTGTTGTTTTTTTTTTTCGGCTCAAGTGTCACGTTCGCTTGCCGCATGAATTTTATGAACGTGGCCTGTTCAATAAAACGAAATGAAATGAAAAAAGTTTGTCCTGGCCAGCAGCAGAAACAGAAATAGGAACAGGAACAGCCGCTTTACGCCGCCTTCTGGTCAAATGTGACATAAAATGTGTCATAATAATTGCAAAGTTCCTTTTAATTGGGTGCCAGAGACTCTCTCTATAAGTATGCCATAATCGCAAATAAGGATATCTTCTCTCTTTCTAAATAAATATGTCCTTAATGGTGGGCAACACACACACAGAGAGGGAGAGAGAGAGAGTCTAATTAAAGGAGAATGTTTTACTCTTAAATAATCTGGCAAGCTTCTAAAATGTTTACTTGAAACAGGTTTTTAAATACTTTTTGCTTGGCAGCATTTCGCGTTTTCTCTTTTTTTTTTTTTTGCTCAAAGAGAATGTCTAAGTTCTCCCACGAGTTGGCAAAGATGATGGCCATTTAAAGGAATGTGTAAATATTTAAAGGTTTTTCCAGGCAGTTTTTGTGGCTCTTAAAGTCATCTTGTGTTTTTACTTGAATTTTCGTTTGGCTTAATTAATTAATTAAATTATGAAACAAAAGATGCGAGATGAGAGAATTAACTTTATGAGAATATAAGAATATTTTGTGTATTTATTTAGAAAATTTGTAATGTTTATTTAGATTCTATTAGCTAACAAATGGTTTGTGTTTAGATTGGCTTCTTGCACCCCCTTGTGCCGTTTGCCGCTTGCTATTGTTGTTGTTGTTATTGTTGGCTCAAAATGTGAGAGAAAAACATAAAAATGTAATTAGAGTTAATCACTTTTTTTGCTTGCGGCATTTAAACAAGTCAGATTCTCAGAGATGACAAGCAGACGCCATACACACACCCACACACACACACACACACACACGCACACCCATACACACACACACACATAGGATTCACCCTAATTATGTACATGCAAACATAATCGCGTTTTTTATGCCATTACGCCTTAAATTATTATTTCACACAATATTTTTTTTGTATTTCATTTTATTTTGTGTGTGTGTGTGTGTGTGTGTGTGTGTGTGTGCTTCTTTTTCGTCTGCCAGCCGAAGCAGCGAGCTTTGATAAGCGAGATAAGACGGGTATGTGGCTGGAAATTCATTTTTTCTTCATTACTCAAAGTCAAGCAAGGAGAGCGGTAGGTAGGGGTGGTAGGGGGGTAGGAGGCAGATTAAGCAAATATGTGGCATACATTTCAACAGGAGATGCTATGCAAAATGAGTTAGTTAAAAGCAAAGCAAATCAGCATAATGCGAGGCTAAATGCAAATTTAACAAAGAAAAACTAAGAAAACATATTAGAAACGAGGGCAGCTGCATAAGTTAACCAAAACATCTATGCCAGAGCTCGACCAGAGCTTAGACACTTGGAGGCCCTTAATGAAGGTCAAACTCAATTATCACTTCTTGACTAACCCTCGCCTATATGGAAGGGTCTTCCATGCATATAAATGACTGGAACACACATTCCGCAATCTCGGCACAAAAAAAAAGAAGTCATTTTGAAATAGATTGGCTCTCTTTCGAGCAGAAGATACAAACACAAATACACACACGCACACGCACACACGCATAGACAGTCTCTACCTTTCTTTCTGCCATTTCTTTTTTTTTTTTCGCTTTGACTTTGTATGAAAGGCTTATTTTTCTTTATTTCGCTTTACTTCCCTTCCATTTCATTTGCTTTTGAAGCAGCTACAAACTGCAATATGTGAGAATGCTTTTACGTATCAAAGAGTCCTCTAAAAATGCCAAAGAGGCGTTACCATCCTTTGAGCATGCACTTTCATTTGGACAAAAATCCTTAGGCAACGAAAACGTATCAGTTTAAGTTTTTTAACGTGACTTTAAGTTGTGTGGCATAAATAAGCCCGGCCAACTCAATTAGATATGTAATCGGTCGTCACACAGCATAAATAATGCAATAAAAAAGTGTGAATAATAAAAAGAGAGGGGCAAACAACAGACAAAACCAAAGCAAACAAAAAAAAAAAGGAATCGTTGAATGGTTTTTTTTTTTCCTAGTGATTTATGTGGAGCAGAGTAGAGTTGCCCAGTGACAGGCTTATCGAGAGCAGTTGCGAATGAAAGGGATATCTTCCTGTTTCTCTGTCCCTCTCCCCCTCCCTCTCTCTCTCTCTCTCTCTCTCTCTATCTCTCACTCTCTCCCTTTATGAAAAGAAAGAGGTTAATAGAAGTGGATTGAAAGAGCTTATCAGTATGCAAAGAATAGGTATAATATATAGGAAAAGGGGCGGGGGTGTAGGGGGTTGGGGGAAGCACTTTTTGGCTGGTGATTTAAGGCAACTCTAAAAAAAAATAGTTACTCTTCAAGCCGCACGTGGAATGGGCGTGGTAGCTAAAGCCACATTTAGTGCTTCCTTATTATGCGGATGGCAATCATTTTTAATGTTTCATACAAGGCCCACACACACACACACAAACACACACACACAGTGGCAGCCAGCATAGACTTGTTAGGCCTACTCAAGACTATTTACGCATTGCCACGGGGCGTATGCGTGTTATAAAATAAACATATTACTTCGAGTTTAGCACGCACGGGGATCAGGCGAAAACCCGCAGGCGCACAAGAGCATGAGAATAAGAAGAAGGACCAAAAGGAGCCGCGATTTCAGCATAATAACTTAATGGCAGACGACAAATGGCAAAGTGCTTTTCAAAAGCCTAGGGAGAAATATCATTTATGATAAATCCCCTTGGAGCCGCAGTTGACAGCTTAACAAGAGTGAGAGAAGAGTTTCAGCTGAAAGCACGCCCAACTCAACTCGCCTTGCCTCGCCTCGCCTCGCCTTGAAGTTAACAGGATGAATTTCTCGCGAAATGCAAATGAATTGAGAAAATTTGTTGCTTACCTGTGGCAGACTCAGGACCAAGGAAAGGATATAGGTTCCACCCAGTAGACGATGACATCGTTTGGCCATGTTAAGTGACTTCATGGGATATTTGACAGCTATCCAACGATCCACACCAATCAGGACCAGAACATAGGTGGACAGATAGAGGCTGAACATCTGAAATAGCTTGACCAACTTGCAGGTCAGCTCATTGGCCAGCCTAAAGCAAAAAGAATCGATGAGAGAGCTTTCCAAGAGAGAGAGAGTGAGAGAGAGAGAGAGAGACTCACCACTGGACAGTGTAGCACCAGGCTGCCTCTCCAAAGATGCAGAAACAGGTGACCAGAACATCGGCAATGGACAAATGGAACATCAGCGAGTAAATGGCACTCCATGTGTGTCTCGAATTGCGACGCGAGATGCGTGTCTTGTAGATATTCCAAATGGTCAACAGATTGCCCAGCAGGGAGAATAGCGCCATTATGGCCAGCACATAAACCTTTAGTAGTCCCGATCGCGACAATTGTGGGGCATGATCCATCATATGCTCGGGTATCTGCTCGGCCACCGGCAACGAGTCATGCAGACTATTCGTGTGGGCCAACGATGAGCTGTTGCCCATGGCATAGGCGGGCGGCATGGATGGATGGCTGTGAATGCTCGCAATTGAGGCATTTGTGGCTTCTGTGACCAGAGCCACGCCCACGTCTAGCATATTGAATGTATAGTTGGCCATATCGGGTGAAGCTGGAGCAGCTGCTCCAGCTGCAAATAGACGACTAAAATTGGCCATTGTTGACCAATTGCTGGCCGTGTCCATATCGAGGGACAATTGGCGGGGCATCGAAGACAAAGGCTCCTCAAATTCACCCAAATCCAAGTTCGAATCCATTATGACTTCTCTCTCTCTCCGAGAAGTCTCGCTCTTTTTCCAAAGATAATTATTTCTCGCTATTTCACTTAATTGAAGACAAATGACAAATATTTATTTTTCTCATTGCTTAAACGATTTTCGATTTCAAACTCGTGTCAAATTGTGGCTCGGCGGCTAAACGGCATTTTATATTGAAAATTCTGCAATTTCTGTAAAATGCAAAAAACGTTAAAATTGAAATCAATCATTAATTAAATGCATATTTCAATTTAAAATGTGCGATATGAGAGCATTTACTATTAATTTAATATTTACATTTCTGTTTTCAATGGCCACACAAATTATTCTGTTTAATGAGCAATCAATTATTAAATTTCATTAGCTAACTAAATTAGTGATTAATCAGAGAATTTGGGTACTTCATTTTCACGCCAAAACTTGCCAATAATACTTAGATGCGATTGATTGATCAACAAACTTTAAGATAATTGATTGATTTGATTTGAATTTACTTTCTAAAATGGCCAATTAAAGTTTGTTGAGGTTCTTAAACCGCCTTCCTTTGGCGTTGCATTAAATGTCGTCTGATCCGTTGTCGTCGTTGACCTTTGGCATATAATTGCTTAGAGATCAGCCGCTTGACCCCCTTCCCAACCCTCCAACCCACCATAGAGCGGGTGAATGCGATGCAATAAGCACAGAATGTCTGTCTGAACACTTTGTATGAAAACGATTAACCGATCAATCGAGCCACCAACCCACCGACCAAATGACTCCCTACTCTGCCCTGCTCTGCTCTGCACAAGTTCAAAGTAAAATTCCATAAAATTTCATTTTCAAAATTAATTTATGAACATAAATTAAATTGGACGCTTGGTTAAGGTTGTTATTGCGCTTCTGGAGGCTAATGGGAAAACAATGAAACCAATTCAGGGCGGGCAAAAGAATAAACACAAATAACAACAACAACAACAACAACTCAACACACTGACAGCAGCAACTTACGCTCACATGGCCGTAGCCCAAAGAAAAATGCGAATGAATGAATTGTGGAGGGGGGGAAATGAAAAGTAAATAACTGCATCTGCTGTCTCACCCACCACACATTGTGGACACGTCTGATGAGCTTGAATTTGGCCAATTTGGCCGATTTGGCTTAATCAATGGAATTTTCTCTCTCTCTCTCTCTCTTTCTCTCTGGTGCTTTTCACCCCCTTCCCTTGTTGGACTACGCTCATGTTTTGCTTTCAAGTTGTCAAGTTGATCATACGCTCCGTAGGCCCCAATGGATGATTGAATATTTTGCTTGCAAGTTAATTGAAGCAACGGACTTTGGCAGGCACATTGATCATGAAAAGAAACAAAATCATTGAGTAGTCAACTTGTGTCTGTATGTGTGTGTGTGTGTGTGTGTGTGTTTATACAATTGACACATTTTCCCTTTTCTTTTTTTTTGTGGTTTTTCTAGTGTAGACATCAACTAAGGTGGATTATATCAGGTGCACTGTAATCACAGATGTTGCCTCGCATCTCCATTTCCATTTTCCATTTCCCATTTTATTCAACTGTGATTTAACTGCATTTAAAGCATTTTAATTGATTGCTAATTACAATTTAACTCGCTTCCTTCTATTGGCTAATTACACTCAATAATGCTCTTGAATTAATCGCCAATTGCTCCAAAATTGGAAGTTTGCGCTAATTGTCCCCCCCCCCCCCCCCTCCCCCCCATCACACTTCCACCGCAGAGTATATGTATTTTTCTCTCTCTCACTCGCTCATTTAATCACGGCGATTAATACACAAATGAGCATTTGATTGATCATCCCCAGCCACAACGCTAAACGAGGTTAGTGGCCAGACATCCATATGAAATGATATAGAGAGCAGATGATTGCAATTCATTGTGCGAGGAGGAGGAGAAGGAGGAGAGCTCAGTTGAAATGGAGAACATTTTGTTAATATGATTTTTGATTGATTTGCATTTGATGATGTGAGGCAGGCAAAAGTTGGTCCACGGTCCAACAAGTGCAACCTGCAAAAAGGCAAAAGGCGGCTGCCTGTCATAAAGAGTCTAGACAACTTTTTAGCTAGCTGCTAGTCGATTGATGGGCTTCATTTTGAATAACATTCGCTATGCATTTTCAAGGGAAAAGTTAACTCTAAAAAGTGTAGGCAACTTTTTAGATATTATAGCAAATTTAGAAGCTTTTGATTTTCTATATTCAAAGATGTGGGCAAGACTGGCAAAATTATTTCCACTTTGAGGATCTCTCACCCAAGTCAGAGAGTTATGACTTTATGTGTTTATGTTGAATTAAGTTCTTTCTGTCTGTTAACAAAAAAAATTGGTTCAAATCATAAATACCAATCAAATAAAATTTTATGAAAGTCATCAATAAGATGGCCAACCATTAGCCTAGCAAAGATGAGCACTTAATTCCCTTCCCTACCCGCCTTAGGACCCAATTAAGGTCAGCTCAAAGGTTCTGTGCTATGTAGGTTCTTCCCTAGTGACATTTTCTAACCCCCACCTCCACCCCCTTCACCTTAGGCATCTTATGCATTGCGCATCATCAAGTTAGCCCACGCCCAAGACTAAATGTTTTCTGTGAATTTTTAAGCAATCTAACACAGCAAATATTATGCACTTTTTTTTTAAATTTTTAAATTAGGTAAAAATTTTGGTCTAAGCTTCATACTACTATTAGCAATAAATAAATAATTGACTTACGCATAATAATAATAATTTAAGCGTAGAGAAGAGCGAAATATGAAAATGGCATTTAGGGAGAATTTTTCCATTTTATTCAATCTGCAATTGCAGATTGAACAGGTTTTTTTTTTTGTTGGCAGCTTGGCCACGTTGCGTATACGTTATACAAAACGTTTTTTGTTGGTTTTTCAAAATGGCAAAATATGAATTGGAATTGCGGTTTATCTGCATGTTGCCTTCGGGCTGATTGACAGCAAAGAAATTAAAAGTTTTTCGCTGGTTTATTTTTTTTTCTTTTTTGTTTTTTTTTTGTTTATTAATTGTTTCTGGTCCACGGGCCATTTTAAATTATGGTTATATATTTATCTAGTATCTTTCAGTTAGCAGAATGGGGGATGGGGGAGGTAAGCAGAAGTTATTATTATCCTTTCGACATTGTCTAACATGAAAAGTTTTGACCGGCCAAATGTCTATCTACTCTCTCATTCACAGGCGGTTTCCTCTGGCTTCTTGTCTGTTTGTGTGTATTCCTATAATTTGGTTTTTTTTTTTTTTGCTGAGAAGCGAAACACACAAAAAACTTTGCACATTCACTTAAATGGAATTAATTTGAACAACTCGGTTTTTGCCACTGAAAAGCGTAGCCGAGTTGTTGCTCCCTCTAATTACTTGGCAAGTTCATAAAATGTTAAAGTTATATACACACTATCTACAGGCAGACAATTGTTCAACTTCCCACTACCAATTGCACGCCCCAACCAACTGCCAACTCCCAACTCCTCTGCCAATACTTCAGTTTGAAATTCAACTTGAAAAGTTCCTAGTACAGTAACTTTCTGGCCATTGATAGACAGTTAGTTCAAAGCCCAGACTCACAATCAAAAACATTGCCAAAGACCGACCGAATTGTAGTCGGAGTCGGAATCGTCGGATTGCTGCTTCCATTTGGTGGTACTCTTATTTGATCAGTATTTGGTTTCGGATTGGTAGGTAGAGTTATGTCGATGGCTTGTACCTGTACCCACTACATACACACATACATACACACATACATACATACATACATGTATTTGTTAATGTCTCTGTACTTATTCATATTTCACATTTTGGTTGTTTGTTTCTGTTGTTCGTTAAGCTTTGTCTAAGCCGAAATATCTTGAGTTATTTGCACAGTTGTGCCGCTTCTTTTCGGCGCAGAAGCCATCGAAAGCCACCAACAACAATCAGCCAGCAACTTGTGTTCTCAGTTCAAATATTAACATGTCATTAAATTGAACACCAGCAAAAACAAAAAACCAAAAAAAAAAAAACGAACTTTTATTTCGTTTTCATTTCAATTTTGGCAGCTGCAACCATCTCAACCTCCATAGTATTCTATATATCATGCTTTCGATTAGAATATCACTCACACACACACACACACACACACACACACACACATGCCAAAATTAATGTGCAATTAATGCGCCGACTTAGTTGATTGATGGCTTTCAAAACTTAATCTAAAATACGAATATTTTCAAAAATCATTTCAAACTTGCCTTGGACGTTTCTTCAAATGTTAATTTTTTTTTTTTTTTTTTTTTTTTTTGCTTTCTATCTCTTGTTAAAATTCACAATTTCTTTCTGTATATCATCAGTGGAATATTTTTTTCAACAACATTTTCGTGTACTTTTCCAAAATTCACTGAACAATTAAGAACCAAAAAAAAAAAAAAGAACAAATTTATATAATTGTATGCTGCTGGTTTTCACTTTCATTTCGTTGTTGATGTTGAATTTGACGTTGCTTTTATCTTATCACTTTGCTGCTGCTTTCAATTTCAATTCTTTCCACCGAATTGCTTTCCGAATGCTGTGTGGGTGCTGGTGCTGGTGCTGCTGGTGTTACCCCTTCGGTTAGACGACAGTTATCAATAGGAATAGAAGGGAAGGGACAAGATATTCCGCGACACGTTTACAATTATTTAATATTTTTGCCGTATTTGTTTTAGACCGTTTTTTGTTTTGTTTCGGGGCTTCGCTTTCGGCTTCTGCTTCGGCGCTGGCACATCGACTACTTTCTGACAACTGATTTTCAAATCGAGACGCAAGCGACTCCTAAGCTCCACGCTCCATGCTCCAGTTGGCCGTAAGTTCGTTCAGGTTTGAACTGGTTCGACCAACTCGCATCAAACAAGTTGCACCAGACACAATTCATTCATAAAAATTTTCCCCAAACATCATTCTCAGTTGTGGGTCAGAGTAGGATAAAGATCCAGAGGGCCTGACCTCTACTTGGCTAATCCATCAGTTAGTCGGATTATAAGTAAGACGTAACCCTATATATTTTCCCTTTTTGCATTGACAGGACTTTCTTTCATTGAGATGCTCTTAAAAATTTGATTAGATTTCTATTGGTTGAAATTGAAGTTCTTTAACTAAATCTCTCTCACTTTGATGACTTTCTTGGTTATCCTTCTACCTAGCCTTGTCCTTCTCCAGTCAGTGCCATAAGTGCTCGTTCAGCCCTCGAGAAAGCAACACCAACACGTGGCAACATGTTGCATAGAACCAAGTGAAAGCACTCGCTAGCGCTGCCATAACTCATACGCCGTGTGGTCTCGGCTGTATGCTATCGTCCTACCTCAATGTCAAACCTGCTTCCTGCTTGATAGCAGCAGCATTTTGTCGTGCATTTTCTTACCGATCCCGATTCCAATGCCGAAGCCAATGCCAAATGAAATCTTCCGAATCTTTTTCTGTTGACAAGTTGCCTACGATTGCCTCTGCATTTGTTTGCTTTGGCATGTTTGGGCGACTTAAGTCGCAGCTTGTTGCTTAAATGAATTATAGAGAAAACCACACACTTGCTAATATATAGGTGAGGGGGGTTACAGGTGTAACCCACTGAAGAGGTGTGAGTCTAGTTTTAGTTTGCCAAAATGAAATGTTTGTCTTTTCTTATTAAACTGCGGTAAGGTGGGTGGGTAATAGCAATGCTATTTAACTTGCATATGTATTTATTTTAATTAATTAGTTAACTTCACCTGAGCCCGCAACAGACACACACACACACACCCACACACGCAGAGCCAGCCGCAGATGGATGAGCCATTCCTTTGGGGGACCAAAAGTAAACACCTGTAATTCTGGCTCTGCTTCTCCTTCGCCTGCCCATCCCCCACCCATCGCATTAATTATGCTAGTGGGAAATGTGAGAAGAGTGTGTGTTGGTCTCTCTATCATCGACTCCTTCAGGTCAGGCAGATATTTGGATTGACCTTGTCATTGGAATCGTCTTTACTAGGGATTCGTTTGCATCAAAATTCATTTGAGTTTTAGTTTTCAGAACAATATCCAGTTCCCAGTTGTCTTTATTATGCATGGCTTGTCATTTATTGCATCTCTCAATTGTTTTTTGTGTTTGTGTTGTTGTTGTTGTTGCTCAACAAAGGGGAATGAAAATATGTATATACATATATTTCTCTTTATTCATTGTTTTGCTTATGCTATTTCATTTTTATTTTGACTCTCAGCTAGTTTCCTCTCTTGACTTTAGTCTTGTGATTTTAGTTTGGCCTTTTGTCTATTCTTTCAATAAAAGAAATTTATTTCTTAGAATGGGGAATAACAAAAAGGACAAAGGACAACGAGAAGCTAAATCTAATTGAACATCAACTACAGTCAGTCAGTTCTTCAAAGTAATATAATCTAAATAAATGCCAACTAAGATTTACTAACTGAAAGCAATCTGCAACATAATCGAATGGCAAAAATTGAATTAGTTAACTAATAATCTTCGATCTGGCATTGAATTTCGAATCGAATTTGATTACTAATTAGTTTCAAATTATGTATTTGAATAATCTGTGAATGACAATTGCATGATGGGCATATTGAATTTCAAATGAAAGGCATATCCCAATCGATTTGATATCTTTAGGGGGGGGGGGGGGGACTGGCAAAAAAGACCGAGACTAAGACAGAGTTATGCACAGTTGGCCTGCGGGCCAACACAATCAACATCTTAAAGCATCGCGAGCAGAACAGAGCAGGCAAACTTACGCAACTTTTGGATTCTGCAAATTCATCAGGAAATTTTCTTGTATGCTGGGTGACCGCTGATGCTCCTGCTGCCGCTGCTCCTGCTGCCGCTGATTCTCTTTTCTGTTGCTGTCTTGATGCGTGATGCTTCACATGATGGTGCTCCATCTAGATGACGACGACGATGATGATGATGATGATGGCAACGATTTGGAGGAGAAGAGTAAACATTGGCAATGCGATTGCCATTTGCTGGTCCATGGAAATGGAAATGAAAATGGAGTGTTAGAGTGTGGAGTATTTAGAGCAAAAGCAAAACCAGGCTAAACCACATTAGTGGCAGACGCCGAAAAATATGAAGAGCTCACAGAATGTGTGTGTGTGCGGAGAAGGGAGCAAACAGTGGGGGGAATAGTGGGAACAGAAGCAGGATGCGCACATGCGAGCAAATAATGCTACGAAAGAATGAAAAAAAAAGAAAAAAAAGAAGAAGATGATACAAAAGAATCTTCAGCATGACAAATGATGCAGAGACAAAGACACAGCGTCAGAGAGCGCGCACTCACGTGTGTCGAAGCATCAACACAGCAAATACGTATACGCCCCGTATACCGTATACAAAGCGTAGCGTTGCCTGCCTCTTTCAATTGGCGGGGGCCATTGTGTCGCCTGGACACTTTTATAAGCGACAAGCTATTCTATATTCCCGTTGATTATTTAACACCCCCTCCTACACCCCCCACATTAAACTGAACTAAGCTGAACGTGTAACTTTGGCAACTGCATGTACAATCATCCAATTAATATTTGAGCTTTTCACTTAATGTCAGGATTAACTTACCATAAATCAATAATTAATTAAGTGAATCGACAAAAGACACACACACACATACACACTTACACACACACCCAGGAGTACCAAGTTTAGCTTAAAGCAAATTCAATCAATTTTCAAGTGTTTACAACTTAGAGAAGAAATCTTTTCTAAAGTGCGGTTAAATATTTCCTCAAATATGACCTAAAATTCGAGAGCCTTTAACTCCTTTACTTTTGCCTTTTGAGCGACTTTATGTCTTCAGAGTCGGATTTGGTTTTCGACTGATATTAAGGTAAGAGTCGTAAGGCTTCGTTATCCTTTCGACTGAGCGCATTCTTCTTTCATTCGAATAAAGAATTGTTAAACATTCCATTAGGCTTATTGCAAATTGATTATGGTGAACTTATAATGTAATTTTGTTGTATGAATATTTATTTCAAGCAATACAAAATGCATTTAAATCGTTGCACAGTAGACGAAATCGCTAAAATATTGTTTAAAAAAAAAAAAATGTTATCTTGTATTGTGTGATTAAGTTTGCTTATTTTCTTCTTTCTTTTCAGACTCCTCTTTTCTTGCCGCACACTGGAAATATGAGAAGTTTTCCAGCATTATTCTCAACATCGTCGTCCACTGTGGATGGAATTAAAAATTAAATTGTAAGTACATTTTGCACATTTTACATTATAACCAAAAAGATTTAGTTTATTTGATTGACTGACGATTGGTGATTGGTGGCTGGTGGCTGGTTTCCTGGAAGCTCAAACTTTAATTAATTAAATTCTCTTAAAATTTAATTAATTAAAAGATGTGAGTGGGAAATGATGGAAATTTGAAACTTTCTATGTGTAATTGTTTTATGATTGAATTGCCATGACAACAAACACACAAACAAACTAACTAACTAACTGCGGCCAAAAGTTAAATTGAATTTGAATATTGTAATGGAAAAACCATTTTCATAAGTATTTCGTATGGCACGTGTGTGTGTGTGTGTGTGTGTGTGTGTGTTGGCGTGGCATATTAAAGCCTTAAGATAGGTTCGTTCGATTTAGGCCAAATTGAATCCCTTTGAATTTGTGTGCGGCTGTTTGGCTGGCAAATGCATAATTTGCCATAGAAAATTATGCCACCGAAATAAAAAAAAAAGAAAGCGAGGGCAGATGGGTGAAAAGGGAAAAGGGAGAGCCGAGGCGACTGGCAAATGGCTGCCTGGCTGCTTTCCATTTCTCGGTTGATTTATTTCACTTTTGGGCAAAGTTGACATAGCACTTGACTTGGACTTCAGCGAATCCCTAGTCTGCATGTGTGTATGCGTGTATGCGTGTGTGTGTGTGTGTGTGTGTGTGTGCTAGATTATTGCTTTATAGGGGAAAAGAAGGCGGAAACTGAGAGAAAAGTTTGCCACAGTTGCGTAATCTATTGAGAGTTTATGTAAAGCATATCGGTGGTAGGCTTTGCCGTCATTATATTTAGCGCCTGTTTCGCTGATTACACACAGCAGCGGCCAAGTAAGTGTAAACAAAAACGTTTTTGCCTTCCCTTCCCCTGCCCTGCCCAGCCGCCCCCTGTCTCTTGTGTCGCTTTAAGTATATTATATTGGTTCTGGTTGTGGTTCACGTTCTGCTTCTGCAAAACACGTGCCAACGACTAATGTGCTGCTAAAGTGTGCCGCATAAATAATACAGTTTATGATCAACAAAAGCCAAAAAGAACAACCAGCCACAAAAGAGAGAGAGAGAGAGATAGGGAATTGCTTAGAGAGAGAGAGAGAGAGAGAGAGAGAGAGCGGGTGAGAGATACCTAAATTGGCTCATGCTTTAAACAAATATCTATGAGTGTGTGTGTAGGGGAGGGCGAAGGTAACCGTGATTCAATCTATGTCCCTTTTTTCCACCGCCTCCTTCTACTCCTCCTTGAAAAGATTTCTGAACTTCAAAAAAAAAAAAAGAAAAGGCCCAAGAGTCACTTGATTCAAGTAGAAAGTCATTAGATTTGAGAATAAGCGAGAATAAGAGAGAAAGAGAGATAGCTCTTGGTCACTTAAGAAAGCTTAAATATTAAATATTTAAATAACAGAAATCCAATCAAAATGGTTTACAGTTAGATAAACAATTTCAATAACTTTAATTTCTCTGCTATCCAAAAAATGATGGCATATCATTATTTTGACTCTCAGTTGGTTGACTAACAACTTACTTGGTGACACTGTGCATTGGCCCAGAAATGTCGAACAAATTGATTTTCTAGTCCCCTCCCCCTCTCTCTCTCTCTCTCTAACTTTCTATTTCTTATTCTTGTCTCTATATATGTTTATATCTGACTGTATCAGCCGAAAAACTGTCGCCCTCTCAAAAACAACAACGACAACAGAGGCCAAAAGAAAAAAAAAAGAAAAAGGACAACGCGCGGCCACAACATCCTTGCATTGAGTAAGCTATGATTTTCGTTTTGTCTCTCTCTCTCTCTCTCTCTTCCTTTCTGCCTGCCTGCCTGCCTGCCTGCCTACTTATCTGCCATTCAAACTGAGGTTCATTCTCTTGCCCTGCCAGGCCTACCACCGCCCACCGCCCACCGCCCACCGCCCACTGTCTAAACGACTTTCATTGGCATTGGCATCCCGACGCACGGCGATGTTCATTTTGTAAAGTATTTGAACACATTTTTTATGCTGCTCAGACGTGGGCTTATTCCGGGCTTGGCTCTCGTTTCTTCTTTTTCTTAACCATTCCCCTACATTGCTCGTTCCCGGTTTCCGGTTTATCTCCCTGGCCCCACCCCCTCCTTATCTTACTCTCGCCTGTTTAGCCTGTTTCAAACTACTTTATGTTGGACATCTGTTTGTTTGAAGTGGCGGCTGGCGGGCGCAGATTTTCTCAGAGCTTGAAAACCCGACCCGAGCCCAACTGGAGCTGAAGCTGCTGCTGATGCCAATGAAATTCCTTTCCATTGGCCTCTCTAACACAGCAGCATATTTTTGCGATGAATGGGGCAATGTAAATATATTTTACTGTTATGGCAACTAATAAGTACATTGAATTTTTTTTGTTTTTGTTTTTTTCCCCCAACTTTTGTTGCTTCTCATCTTTAAAGTTTTAATTCCCAACAACAAAAGCAACAACAATTATAATGGATTTTCCTGAAAGGTTAAAGGAAAATTTCATAAAGTTCGAAAAGAGTTTGCCTAGCAAAGCACTTACAACATGAAATTCGAATTCAGTTGAATTAAATAACAAAACTATTCCTTTAAACAACATGGCGTATGAGTAATAATTTTCAATTCCGATCTCTTAGTCTGCTCAGTCTCAGTCTTAAGATGATGAAATAAAAATAATGCATGATCTGCTGTGCGCTTGCTGATTGGCCTGATCGAATATTTCTAACGTCCAATCTATGCGATTCCGATTCGATACAAAACTCGTTCACCATAAAAAAACAAAACAAAAATTCACATTAAATCTGTCCCTTTGGCTCAGCTATGCGTAAAATGTTATGCCACATTGCATTTACGAAAAAATTGAAGAAGAAGAAGAAGTAGCAGAAGAAGAAGAAGCAATTTATTCGGTTTAGAGCTAAAAGTTTCTTTCTATTCATTTATAAATTCAAATTCATTTCTATTTTCATATGGAATGGAAAATGTAAGAAGAAGTTGGAATATATGGCAACTAAAAATTTATTTTTATTCACTCGTTTTATGTAGATTAAAGTGATAAAATGTAAAAGTTCAACTCTAATTTTCATATATACAACATTTGCTACAAGGTCTATGTCTATGTGTGTGTGTGTGTGTGTGGGTGTGTGTGTGTGTGTGTGTGTGTGTGTCATAAAATTCATTTTCTTTAGCTATTCACTTGAATGTCTTTTGACACTTTTAGCACTTTATTCTGTCTATTTGAAATTCTCGAAACACACACACACTTACACTTTTCACCCAAAAAGTATGCAATAAAATTAGAAGTTCAACTTAATTTGCCAATGTTCCCTTTCAAAATTTCATTTCCTATGAATTATAAAGGACATATGAGCATCTCTTTTGCTTGCTTGGAATTTAATATCCTTTCTCTATGTCTCTCTCACGTTCTCTCGCCAAGAGATTGTCTCTCACTTCCGCCTTTGAACTGGCACTTCCACCCGCATAATTAATGCTGTCATCGTGGAACACGTGAGGAGCCATGAAAACATTTGCTCGAATTACTTGTAAAACGCTAATTAAACAATTTTAATGGCCGTCAAATAAAATTGCCATAAACGCATGCAAATAAAGTCAAATGCTTAATTTTGATCCCCGCCAAGGGAGAGGGAGGCCACGTGGTTAGGCCAGGCCAGTGAACTGCGTTTGTAAAAAGCAATTGCTGAACTCTTGAGGGGATCACATCGTGGCACACGTTTAAACAATTGGCAATCTCTTGTAACCATAATTTCTGTCTGTGTTTTGTTTATGCTGCGCTGACCTTTGACCAACAAATAACAAAAGGGTTTTCCCCCTTCAACCTTCAACCTTCAACCTCTGTTGACACTCATAACACAGCGGGAGCAACACGAGAGAGTTCCCTACAGATAAATATCACAGCAGTTGGGCCGGGCCACCTTCAATATGCAGTGGGCGGATTGATTTGACTTGGCTTGGCTTTTTAGGGCTTTTTGTGTGTGTCTGTGTGTGTGTGTGTGTGTGTGGGCCGAAAACGTGTAACCACATTTTGTAACTAGGTGACATTCAATTTTCATCAAGAAGCTCTTGGCCAACCACAGAAAAAGACCAACACTAGCCGCCCTCAAAGTGTAAGCCATTAATTGGACAATTTTCACACACAACTTCAACTGGCAATGCGTCTGTCTTTCCAAGAATTGTCAACAGAGATTGGCTTAAGCCATTGAAAAGTGGTAAGTCAAATGACTTAAGTGATGAATTTACAACACAATTTCTGAGCCAAGTCAATGGAATATTTTACAAATTATTTCAATTGCATTGTGTGTAATTTTCATGGTTTTATATCTAATGCATAAGTTATGCAATTCTGTTTTGTTGCTGATCAAAACATTATTGGCATGCCAATGTCATTTGATGGGTGGGTGGGTGGTTGGTTGTGGCAACTCAATCTGTTTTACTCTGCTTTGCTCTTTCTTCAATCGTTTGAAAATCATAATTCAAGACAAAAGCCAATGGCAAACCATCTGCCATCGAAAGGACCTGTCTACGTAGCTACCTTCTTCTTCTTTTATAACGTTCTACAATCTAGGGACATTAATCAAACTCAAATGCCCCGTAATGTAATGCTCTTTGACGTTTAAACTGTGCTCAAGCGTCTTATGCGTTTACATTGATATTTAATCAAAAGAACACTTTGGGAAAAAACAAACAGGTGCCACGCACACACACACAAAGACAGAGATACTCACACACACACACAAAAAAGAGAGCAGTCAAGCAGCAAGTTTAACTTTGCTGCCAAGAACAGGACACACAGCAGGACGAGCGGCATACGCTCTCTCTCTCTCTCTCTTTCAAACTCCTTTGGAATAAAGACGCAAGGAAGCCAAGGCGACCTGTAAATGAACTTTAACTTGGCAAGTTACTTCTTCTTTCTATCCAATTTTGTGTGTGTGTTTTTGTTTTTGTTATTGTTTTCTTTTGTTTCGGTTTTTTGTTTTTGTCGCGCTTTCCTTGACTCGCTCTCTCATTCGCCTTGGTTTCTTTTCCATAACATGTCACCGAATATACACATGTATTTCTCCAGTACTTCCTGAGCCCGGTGATAAAAAAAAAAAACAAAAAAAGTAGGCAAACTTCTCCATGTTCTTGTCGTCGTCGTCCCGGCCGGGAACTCTCAGCCTTGTTAGCATGCCATCAAAGCCAAGAGTCACGCAAAAAAAGAAAAGCACAGCGAGCGAGCGAGCGGTACAAGCTGCCAATTGAAGGAAAACAAAAGGAGCTGATGACGAGAGGAGAGAGCAGAGGAGAGGAGAGTAAAAGGCGGATGCCCATAAAACTGCTTTCGTTTTGAACGTCGTAAAAGAAATTGTATTTTAAACACAAAAAAACAAAAAAAAAAAACCATTTAGTATTCATTCTAATTAAATTTGCATTTTTGGCATTTCCTTTCTTACGTTCTTTTCTCTCTCTCTCTCTCTCTCTTCGTTTTCGTTCTATCGTTTTGTTGAACAATAGCAATTAGGCTAAAGGTGATGAAAGTGAAACTAAGGCTATGTATAGTGTAAAGAAGGGAGGGAAGGAAGGAAGGAAGGATAATACGCTTAGGTGTTACATTAACTCTTTCTCGTATCGTGTGTGTGTGTGTGTGTGTCTGGGTGTGTGTGTGTGTGTGTGTGTGGCAATTAAAACAGTTTATGCTGATATAATTAATACCAATTATCAAATGCCCTCTGATGACCATTCTCATTCAATCATTCAAACGAAAACTGGAACAGAGACAAAAGATGTGGCCAATTAAGCCGAAATTAATAAGCTGGCCGAGCCATGCGTATTCATTAAAATTAAGAGGAAATGTCGCCTGACCGTTGGTTTTTTTGGTGGACAGAAATGTACGGACTACTCTCTAGAGAAGCCGAAAAGGGCCAGCTGCAAGGTGAGATGGGGTGGTGTTGGTGTTGGTGTTGGTGGGGGAAGGGGGGGTAACACTACAATCATGCATAATTGAATGCGTGCCATAGTTACACAAATCTCTGGCTCACACATATGCTTAGCTATTAAGGCCGAAACACGAGCAGCATAAATGAGCCAGCTAAAAGGCCAAACAACAGTTGCTCCTTCTCCTTCTCCTACTTCTCCGTGTGTTTCGTTTTACCCACTCGACAAATCCAATGAAAAGCGAAATGAATAAAAAATTAGCTGCGACAGGGACCAAAAGCAAACAAGTTTGCCACTTGCCTTCTAACAACTTTCCCCTTGGAGTCTCGCCTCCCCCCCCCCCCCATTACCACTCGTTGCTATGCTCAATTATTGACAAGAGCTGAGGCATTGCTCCTTGCTAGGATTATTGATTTTTTTTTTTTTGTGTGTTTGCCTGGCCAAGTCTTAGGCCCCAAAAGCCGACAGAAGATTCCTTGGCGTTGGCATTGGCAATATGGATGGGAATGTGTGCATGTAGATGTAAATGTAAATGTGGTTGTGCACGCACCACGTGCTGCCCAATGTGCCGCAAACTAAGCGCTAAAACTTCTCTGCCTGCCTCTGCGAAATGAGCAACAGAGAGAGAGAGACAGAGAGAGAGAGAGAATTGGACGCAAAATGAACCGCAACCAAATGACAATGGCCCAAAAACGACATCAAAAACTGACATCTGACAATTGTGGAAAGTTTCCGCGAACAACTTGTCGACAGACAGACAGACAGACAGACGATTCCGCAGAAATTGCATATTCGATTTTATGGCCAAACAGGGAGAGCTCAGAGGGCTGCCCAAGCGTCTAGTGCTAGTTCAATGTCTGCTTAATAACAAAAGCGACGCCCGTTGTTAATGCGCTTAAAAGTGCGACAAATTCCACGAACCGGAATCATCATCAGTCATCAAAATGAATGAATCCGAATCAATTGAACAATGGCCAAAAAAGAAAGCATCCAATATGTGTGTGTGTGTGTGTGTGTGTGTGTGTGTGTGTGCTCAGTCAGAGTCCTTTGCTTTTGTGCCCATTTTCGTTTTTTAAACTGCTCGCTCAGCTTACCTTTGCTCAGGTGCCCAGACAGGTGTTACATTCCGTAAGAAATGGAAGACAAAACAAAACATTTGTGTCTCCTCTCACATGTGATAAGCGGATTTCAATGAAATATCCCTCTCAGGTGTTCAATAAGTCCACAAGTCTTTGTGGTTTAACTTTTTGAGACGATTTGGCAGGCATTATCTGACCTCTAGATGCTCGGGTCGGTGGGCCTAATTGAGCCCCTGACCCAATTGAGTTTAATACCCGAGTACCCATGGACCACTGAGCACCACTGAGCACCACTCTACGTATACGTAAACAGAGACGTAGGCAGAGACGGAGACGGAGATGATTTTACGTTGCTGACAGATCAGTAAATAAATAACTCAATTCAAAAGAAGCACTTAAATTTTTATTTTCTAGCCAAAAGAGCCAAGAGCGAAAGTAAATTGATGACATTTTGGCAAAGTCCAAAGCAGCGGCGGCAGCATGAGAATGAAAAAAAAGAAAATTGCTTGCCTACTACTTATTATAAACATTAAGCATACGCCGTGTGGCCTTGTCAATTGCAGTTACGCACGCCCAAGTAATCTCCTTTCTCTTCTGCTCCCGCTTCCACTCGAAGCCGATTAATGGCCATCGACTAATGCTCCATTCTCCACCTTCTCCAACACATTTTCCCCCCATCTACTCGCATGTATGTATCTACATCTATTTCAGGCTCATTACAGCTCAATCAACAGGCAAACGTTTCGAGTGCAAAGCTTCCAATTATGCACATTGTTTTCGTCTTTTATTCTCTTGGCAAATGGCTTTCAATATCTACTAATATTCAACTAACAAAAACAAGCCAATATTGCCTCTATGTAGTCCATAATATAGAGTGGTGGGTCGACGGGGGGGTTAAGGAGGCGGGATACTGCCCACTTGTCTGTGTCAGAAGCAAAACACGCGCAGGCGATTTTGTTGTTTTTGTGTGCCCAGGCAATGGCAACATCATTAAAATTATAAATCACCCTGGTCCTGGGTCACAAAAATTCCCGCCTCTGGAATGTGTATACAATGTGATTAGGGGCCGAATAGCAAGAGAGAGCGAGAGAGAGAAAGGGAGACGAAAAGCAAATCTAGAAGGTAGCCGATGTAAGGTTTCTGTGTGGCAACTCCTCCAACCAAAGCAACTGAAAAGGTGTTAAATCAAAACATTGAGCCAGCCCCAGAGTCTCGAACCAAGAAAATAAATACAATAATAAAACACTTTTTCGGTTTCAAACGGCCAAGAGAGGTGTGCAGGAGTGCAGGGGAGTGGGGAGTGAGGCGAATTGTGGTGGGCAGGTGAGCAGCAGGTCGCTTTGCCTTGTGTTTATGTTAAGCCAATTGCCCGAGAGTTTGCCTTAACAAAGGAACTACTTTACCGCATAGAAACACACCCAAACATACACACACACACACATACACACACACCCACACAATTGAATCAGTTGTGTGAAGCTCCCTCCTGGTAATCCATAAGGCTAAATTAAGAAAATTTTCAGATTGTGTAACCCAATTAGGAAGTTATTCTGGTTAGAAGAAGGCTAAGGAAACTGCAAATTATTCTATTTTAATGCGAAACTTGAGATTAGTTAACTAGTTTTCCTTCTTCTTTCCCTCTGCTGCCCCTTTTCTCTCTGTAAACGTTAAAGTTCAATTCTAAAACGGGAAAGTTATTAAAGTGCATTTGTTTCCATTTGTTTCTTTTTTGTGTTTTGGGATTAGTTGGGGAAACTAGTTCGTGATGTTCTCATTATTATTACAGGTGAGTGGAATGTGAATAGGGATGTTGGTGAGACGGTGTAGGGGGAGGCGTAGGGGGTCTGTAATAACTAGTTGGGGGTTTTTTCTATTGTTGTTTCTAAATGCCAAGCAAACTAAACTTCAGACAACTAAGTAAACTAACTGCGGCCCATAGACACTTGTTAACAGAGGGGGGTGGGGCGCTGAGAAGAGAAGGGCCTGGCAGGGGTCTGTCTAATGTCCGTTTGTCAACAATCCGTCCGCCCATTGACAAAAGTCTGCTCATGTAAATGGCTAGCCATTGATATAAAATATGGCTATATAAATATCGTACGTGAAAATCAAATAAATGTTTGTGTCTGTGTGTGTGTGTGTGTGTGTTTGTGTTCATTCATTGAGATACAAACACAGAGACATTCTAATGCATATGCCAAATGTCAGACACAGCAAACTTTGACAGCGAAAGGTATACTCGTAAGTGTGTGTGTGTATGCTGTATGTGTGTGTGTGTGTGTGTGTGTGTGTGGATGGGGATGGGGATGGGGATCCCTTTTTGGTAAAATCAACTTTGTTTTTTTTCTGGCGACCAGGCAATGGCAGTTCATGGAACTTGAGTTCAATGGCAAAAGGAAGTTCAAATGAGTGAGTTTTGCTTTAAATAAGTGTGTTTGTTTGTGTGTGTGTGTGTGTTTGGGTGGGTGTGTGTGTGTGAATGGTTTTGCTGTCCTGTACAAAAAAAAACTTTACCACTTATCTGATAAAATTTTATTATTTCATTCATAAAAAGTTATTTCAATCATTTTTGCCTTTATCATTTAATTGCTTTATTGGACATTCTTTAAATTATTTACAGTTACCAGCGCAGCTGTCAAAGGGAGTCAAGGGCACAAGGACTCGGTGAATCAAGGGCCTTGAATTCAAGGCCAATTTGTGAATTTGCCACACAATAAATAACGCACCGCACACACAAAGTTACAGCTAAACGGGTTAAGGAACCCATTCGTTACCACCGGCAAAAGGACAAGCCACAAACATCAACATCAACATCCAGAGCAGCCGCATTTTTCAACCCAGTCAACTCTTTCGCTTCCTTGGCAAGTCCTTGGCGAGTAGTCCACACACAGGTGCAAAAAAACATTACAAATCAGCCAGCGGCAAAGGCAGAGCCAACAACAACAGCCAAAAGAAAATCTGGTTGAATGAATCACGTTGTTTGGCTCCCAAGTGTTCCAAGTAGACATTTTTTGTATGTTGTTTATGTATGTCATTCATGTACGAAGACTGAAGACCGAACACTGAATGCTTGTTCAACTTGGCTCAACTGCTTAGCTTGTCTCAATCTTGTGTTTTGTTTTTTTTTTTTTTTTTTTGGTTTTGTGTGTGTTTTGCACAACACACAAAATAAAGTCAGGGTTAGTTAGACAAATAACTCTGCCGCCCACACAAAATTTGTCAAGCGAATACACTTGAGGAAAAAAACATAATGCAGATGCATGAAGATTGTTTTTAAACAAAGTGTATTAAATGATTATATTTAAGTTTTGTTTAGTTACTAATAATTGTATAATTATATACAGAATCCTTGACTGTGATCAGCATGTTCTTTGGGCAGCACTTGTCGAATAATTTCGTTTAACAACAATATCATCCTGATTATTCAAGGTAACTATGATCAATTTGACTGTTATGAGCCAAGATTTTAATTGGACACTTGCCATTTTATTTTAGCATTTCGAAAGGAACAAGGTGAATTGCGTTCAATTGCAGATTATTAGTCCTGGTCCTGGGACTGGACTGGAGAATATTGCACACCAATAGTTTAGATCATGGCGTTTCAGAGAAAGCATGTCCTAGCGAAATCGGTAAGTATCCTGCAGAAATATTGCTTCGAGAAAGTAATCCTTTTTTTGTTTTTTAGCTCTTAAATACGCAAATCCTGCCGGCATTAAACAAATAGGGATCATCTAATGGTACAGGACACGATTTTTTTTTGGTAAATCTCCTGTTTCATGGCCGTGTAAAGGACTTTTATCTGTCCAAAGGATATCTCAATCGTTCTTCAAATGGCCGAGATATGCGCACTTTTCTGTTTTTCGATTTGTAATTTTTTGCCAAGTCCTGGAAATGCCCAAAACAGGGAGAAAAATCGTAAAAAAAACGTAAAATCCTTGAGATCTCAGCTCCCCGAAGGACTATCGGTATATCCTTTACACAGATGATAGTCCTTGAAAAGATGAGTTGGTTGACATCAGTTTCGTCCTGATCCTTTGAAGGACTCGCGAGTTATTCGCTATTTTTGTTTAAACAAAAATATCCTTTTTCTTTCAGCTCCCAGAAAGAGCTTCCGGGATCTGATAGTGTCAGTCAATCCGGCTCATTAAGGACTTCGATCTTACCAAAGCATATCCTGATAGTCCTTTAAATGGCCGAGTTATAGGGACAACGTGGCCTTTTTACGACAAAAATAAGGAGAATTTGTTGAAGGATAATGAAAATCCTTGAATGCAGATCGATAGTTTTGATCCTGGCGGTTTTAAAAATGTATGTCCTGGCAAAATCGGTTAGTATCCTGTACAGATATCGCTTCGAGAAAGTAATCCTTTTTCCGTTTTTAGCTCTTAAATCCGCAAATCCTTCCGCAGGACCAAAAGACATGGTTTTCTATGATGTCCATGACGAACTCTATCGATTGGCATCCAAAAAAGTAGGGGTCATCTAAGGATGCAGGATTCTTTTGGTAAATGTCCTGATTTTTGGTAATTTTAAGAACTTTCCAGGACCTTCTTGTGTCAGTCGACGGCGCATCACCAGGACTGTCATCTGACCAAAGGATATCCCAATCGTCCTTCAAATAGCCGAGATATTCGTTTTTTTCTGATTTTTGAAATTGTAAATTTTTTCTAAGTCCTGGAATTTCCTAAAACGGAGAAAAAATCATAAGAAACCGTAAAATCCTTGATATCTCAGCTCCCCGCAGGACTATCGGGATATTCTTTATACAGATGATAGTCCTTGACAAGACGAGTCGATTGACATCCTGATCGTCCTGATCCTTTAAAGGACTCGCGAGATATTCGCTATTTTTATTTAAGCAAAAAATTTCCTTTTTTTCCAGCTCCCAGAAGGACCTTCCAGGATCTGATAGGGTCAGTCGATGCGGCTCATCAAGGATATTGATCTGACCAAGGCGCATCCTGATAGTCCTTCAAATGGCCGAGTTATAAGGACTTTTATGGTTTTTTTTCGAAAACTTGGCCATTTTTGCGACTCACCCCCTTACAAAAATCAAGGATAATTTTTTGAAGGATAATGGAAATTCTTGAATGCAGATCGATAGAGTTGATTCCGGCGGTTCAGAAAATCTATGTCCTTGCGAAATCGGTAAGTATCCTGCAGAGATATCGCTTCCAGAAAGTAATCCTTTTTTCGTTTTTTAGCTCTAAAATCCACAAATCCTGCCGCAGGACGAAAGGATATGGTTTTATGGGATGTCCTTGAAGAAATCTACCGATTGGCATCAAAAAAGGTATGGGTCATCTAAGGATGCAGGACAAGATTTTTTTGAAAAGTGTCCTGTTTTTGATCATTTGAAGGACTTTGCAGGACTTTCTTGTGTCAGTCGACGGCGCATCACCAGGACTGTCATCTGACCAAAGGATATCCCAATTGTCCTTCAAATAGCCGAGATATTCGTTTTTTTCTGATTTTTGAAATTGTAAATTTTTTCTAAGTCCTGGAATTTCCCAAAACGGAGGAAAAATCATAAGAAACCGTAAAATCCTTAATATCTCAGCTCCCCGCAGGACTATCGGGATATTCTTTATACAGATGATAGTCCTTGACAAGACGAGTCGATTGACATCCTGATCGTCCTGATCCTTTAAAGGACTCGCGAGATATTCGCTATTTTTATTTAAGCAAAAATTTCCTTTTTTTCCAGCTCCCAGAAGGACCTTCCAGGATCTGATAGGGTCAGTCGATGCGGCTCATCAAGGATATTGATCTGACCAAGGCGCATCCTGATAGTCCTTCAAATGGCCGAGTTATAAGGACTTTTATGGTTTTTTTTCGAAAACTTGGCCATTTTTGCGACTCACCCCCTTACAAAAATCAAGGATAATTTTTTGAAGGATAATGGAAATTCTTGAATGCAGATCGATAGAGTTGATTCCGGCGGTTCAGAAAATCTATGTCCTTGCGAAATCGGTAAGTATCCTGCAGAGATATCGCTTCCAGAAAGTAATCCTTTTTTCGTTTTTTAGCTCTAAAATCCACAAATCCTGCCGCAGGACGAAAGGATATGGTTTTATGGGATGTCCTTGAAGAAATCTACCGATTGGCATCAAAAAAGGTATGGGTCATCTAAGGATGCAGGACAAGATTTTTTTGAAAAGTGTCCTGTTTTTGATCATTTGAAGGACTTTGCAGGACTTTCTTGTGTCAGTCGACGGCGCATCACCAGGACTGTCATCTGACCAAAGGATATCCCAATTGTCCTTCAAATAGCCGAGATATTCGTTTTTTTCTGATTTTTGAAATTGTAAATTTTTTCTAAGTCCTGGAATTTCCCAAAACGGAGGAAAAATCATAAGAAATCGTAAAATCCTTGATATCTCAGCTCCCCGCAGGACTATCGGGATATTCTTTATACAGATGATAGTCCTTGACGAGACGAGTCGATTGACACTAATTTCGTCCTGATCCTTTAAAGGACTCGCGAGATATTCGCTATTTTTATTTAAGCAAAAATGTCCTTTTCTTCCAGCTCCCAGAAGGACCTTCCAGGATCTGATGGTGTCAGTCGATGCGGCTCATCAAGGAAATCGATCTGACCAAGGCGCATCCTGATAGTCCTTCAAATGGCCGAGTTATAAGGACTTTTATGGT
Source organism: Drosophila nebulosa (assembly GCA_024703675.1). NCBI lineage: Eukaryota > Metazoa > Arthropoda > Insecta > Diptera > Drosophilidae > Drosophila > Drosophila nebulosa. The sequence goes on along the minus strand of JANFPS010000003.1, from coordinate 2,748,630 downwards.
TTTTTTTCGAAAACTTGGCCATTTTTGCGACTCACCCCCTTACAAAAATCAAGGATAATTTTTTGAAGGATAATGGAAATCCTTGAATGCAGATCGATAGAGTAGATCCTGGCGGTTCAGAAAATGTATGTCCTGGCGAAATCGGTCAATGTCCTGCGGAGTTATGAGCAATTTTAGGATAATTTTATACGTTAATTTAAATATTAATACAAAATTTGTAGCATACTTTTAGTGAATTTTGTAATAAAGTAAATTTAACAGAAAATTTTTTGCTGAGTCATTTGGGTTTGGTTGTTGTTGTAATTGGTGTTTTTGTTGTTGTAATGGTTGTTGTTGTTGCAGTGGTGGTTGTTGTTGTTGCTGTTGTTGCTCGAAAATACGAAAAAAACGCACCTGAAAAAATTGAAGTACCAGGCGAACAGAAATGCATAGCAGGTAGATAATTTCTTAAACACTCATATAAGTATGCAGCACTTTTTTGCAAAAGGAACGGCCGGCGTTCGCTGCAACGGACATTTTCAAATTTTCGCAACGGCTAGTTTTGAATTTGCGTCGGCCGTTAAATTCAAACTGGAAAAAATTTTAAATCATCCACCTACTAGTCACTTCTGTTGGCCTGGTGCTTTGCCTATTTTTCGGTACAAATTTGCGACTCTCGCGGGCTGAAAATTGGCCGGCCGTTTCGCTTAAAAATCCAGCTGAAACACCAGGCCAACAGAAGTGACTAGTAGGTGGATGATTTAAAATTTTTTCCAGTTTGAATTTAACGGCGGACGCAAATTCAAAACTAGCCGTTGCGAAATTGTCCGTTGCAGCGACCGCCGGCCGTTTCGTTTAAAATTTTTTCCAGTTTGTAAAAAAAGTGCTGCATACTTATATGAGTGTTTAAGAAATTATCTACCTGCTATACATTTCTGTTCGCCTGGTACTTCAATTTTTTCAGGTGCATTTTTTTCGCATTTTTGAGCAACAACAGCAACAACAACAACCACCACAGCAACCGCAACAACAACAACAACCATTACAACAACAAAAACACCAATTACAACAACAACCAAACCCAAATGACTCAGCAAAAAATTGTCTGTTAAATTTACTTTATTACAAAATTCACTAAAAGTATGCTACAAATTTTGTATTAATATTTAAATTAACGTATAAAATTATCCTAAAATTGCTCATAACTCCGCAGGACATTGACCGATTTCGCCAGGACATACATTTTCTGAACCGCCAGGATCTACTCTATCGATCTGCATTCAAGGATTTCCATTATCCTTCAAAAAATTATCCTTGATTTTTGTAAGGGGGTGAGTCGCAAAAATGGCCAAGTTTTCGAAAAAAAACCATAAAAGTCCTTATAACTCGGCCATTTGAAGGACTATCAGGATGCGCCTTGGTCAGATCAATATCCTTGATGAGCCGCATCGACTGACCCTATCAGATCCTGGAAGGTCCTTCTGGGAGCTGGAAGAAAAGGACATTTTTGCTTAAATAAAAATAGCGAATATCTCGCGAGTCCTTTAAAGGATCAGGACGAAATTAGTGTCAATCGACTCGTCTCGTCAAGGACTATCATCTGTATAAAGAATATCCCGATAGTCCTGCGGGGAGCTGAGATATCAAGGATTTTACGATTTCTTATGATTTTTCCTCCGTTTTGGGAAATTCCAGGACTTAGAAAAAATTTACAATTTCAAAAATCAGAAAAAAACGAATATCTCGGCTATTTGAAGGACAATTGGGATATCCTTTGGTCAGATGACAGTCCTGGTGATGCGCCGTCGACTGACACAAGAAAGTCCTGCAAAGTCCTTCAAATGATCAAAAACAGGACACTTTTCAAAAAAATCTTGTCCTGCATCCTTAGATGACCCATACCTTTTTTGATGCCAATCGGTAGATTTCTTCAAGGACATCCCATAAAACCATATCCTTTCGTCCTGCGGCAGGATTTGTGGATTTTAGAGCTAAAAAACGAAAAAAGGATTACTTTCTGGAAGCGATATCTCTGCAGGATACTTACCGATTTCGCAAGGACATAGATTTTCTGAACCGCCGGAATCAACTCTATCGATCTGCATTCAAGAATTTCCATTATCCTTCAAAAAATTATCCTTGATTTTTGTAAGGGGGTGAGTCGCAAAAATGGCCAAGTTTTCGAAAAAAAACCATAAAAGTCCTTATAACTCGGCCATTTGAAGGACTATCAGGATGCGCCTTGGTCAGATCGATTTCCTTGATGAGCCGCATCGACTGACACCATCAGATCCTGGAAGGTCCTTCTGGGAGCTGGAAGAAAAGGACATTTTTGCTTAAATAAAAATAGCGAATATCTCGCGAGTCCTTTAAAGGATCAGGACGAAATTAGTGTCAATCGACTCGTCTCGTCAAGGACTATCATCTGTATAAAGAATATCCCGATAGTCCTGCGGGGAGCTGAGATATCAAGGATTTTACGATTTCTTATGATTTTTCCTCCGTTTTGGGAAATTCCAGGACTTAGAAAAAATTTACAATTTCAAAAATCAGAAAAAAACGAATATCTCGGCTATTTGAAGGACAATTGGGATATCCTTTGGTCAGATGACAGTCCTGGTGATGCGCCGTCGACTGACACAAGAAAGTCCTGCAAAGTCCTTCAAATGATCAAAAACAGGACACTTTTCAAAAAAATCTTGTCCTGCATCCTTAGATGACCCATACCTTTTTTGATGCCAATCGGTAGATTTCTTCAAGGACATCCCATAAAACCATATCCTTTCGTCCTGCGGCAGGATTTGTGGATTTTAGAGCTAAAAAACGAAAAAAGGATTACTTTCTGGAAGCGATATCTCTGCAGGATACTTACCGATTTCGCAAGGACATAGATTTTCTGAACCGCCGGAATCAACTCTATCGATCTGCATTCAAGAATTTCCATTATCCTTCAAAAAATTATCCTTGATTTTTGTAAGGGGGTGAGTCGCAAAAATGGCCAAGTTTTCGAAAAAAAAACCATAAAAGTCCTTATAACTCGGCCATTTGAAGGACTATCAGGATGCGCCTTGGTCAGATCAATATCCTTGATGAGCCGCATCGACTGACCCTATCAGATCCTGGAAGGTCCTTCTGGGAGCTGGAAAAAAAGGAAATTTTTGCTTAAATAAAAATAGCGAATATCTCGCGAGTCCTTTAAAGGATCAGGACGATCAGGATGTCAATCGACTCGTCTTGTCAAGGACTATCATCTGTATAAAGAATATCCCGATAGTCCTGCGGGGAGCTGAGATATCAAGGATTTTACGGTTTCTTATGATTTTTCCTCCGTTTTAGGAAATTCCAGGACTTAGAAAAAATTTACAATTTCAAAAATCAGAAAAAAACGAATATCTCGGCTATTTGAAGGACGATTGGGATATCCTTTGGTCAGATGACAGTCCTGGTGATGCGCCGTCGACTGACACAAGAAGGTCCTGGAAAGTTCTTAAAATTACCAAAAATCAGGACATTTACCAAAAGAATCCTGCATCCTTAGATGACCCCTACTTTTTTGGATGCCAATCGATAGAGTTCGTCATGGACATCATAGAAAACCATGTCTTTTGGTCCTGCGGAAGGATTTGCGGATTTAAGAGCTAAAAACGGAAAAAGGATTACTTTCTCGAAGCGATATCTGTACAGGATACTAACCGATTTTGCCAGGACATACATTTTTAAAACCGCCAGGATCAAAACTATCGATCTGCATTCAAGGATTTTCATTATTCTTCAACAAATTATCCTTATCTTTGTCGCAAAAATGGCCACGTTGTCTTTATAACTCGGCCGTTTAAAGGACTATCAGGATATGCTTTGGTCAGATCGAAGTCCTTAATGAGCCGGATTGACTGACACTATCAGATCCTGGAGCTGAAAGAAAAAGGATATTTTTGTTTAAACAAAAATTGCGAATAACTCGTGAGTCCTTCAAAGGATCAGGTCGAAACTGATGTCAAACAACTCATCTTTTCAAGGACTATCATCTGTGTAAATGACATACCGATAGTCCTGCGGGGAGCTGAGATCTCAAGGATTTTACGTTTTTTTACGATTCTTCGCCCGTTTTGAGCATTTCCAGGACTTGGCAAAAAAATTAATAGTCGAAAAACAGAAAAATGCGCATATCTCGGTCATTTGAAGAACGATTAAGGTATCCTTTGGACAGATGAAAGTTCTGGTGACACACCGTCGACTGACATTAATAGGTCCTGGAAAGTCCTTTACACGGCCATGAAACAGGAGATTTACCAAAAAAAATCTTGTCCTGATCCTTAGATGACCCCTATTTTTTTGATGCCAACGATAGAGTTCGTCAAGGACATCCTAAAACACCATGTCCTTTCGTCCTGCGGCAGGATTTGCGGATTTAAGAGCTAAAAAGCGAAAAAAGGATTACTTTCTCGAAGCAATACCTCTGCAGAATTCAAGCCGGCTTTGCCAGGACATACCTATTTTGGTTTTCCAGCATCTATCAAGCAATCAAGGGCTCAAAAGGACACGATAAATATCAAATACAGATATTTCCATTTTCTATATCGGGATATCCTTTAGTTAGGTTGCAGTTCTGGATCGATAATGTCGTTCGACATTAGCAGCGGTCCAGGAAGGTTCTTCAGGAAGCTGAAATAAATGGACAACCAACAAATCGACAGGCATCATTAACACGTCAGTGCATTGTCTGCTTGTCCTGCGGAAAGAAATATGGATTTCATTTTTCAGGCCATCATACTCATCTTTTGCCGGCTCTAATTTATGCAATTTCTAAAGATTTCAATGTCCCGCTAGTTCCTTTATTGTTATCCTTTAAAGAACTTCACGAGTTAATCTACAATTTTTTCTCTATCAAATGTGAGAAACGGCTTCGAACTACATTAACTGGGTCACATCAAATTGAATTTCAGTTTCGCTTGTTTGTTTTTTTTTTAAGAAGTTTTCTGCTTAACCGAAACGGAATGTTTACGATTTCGGTTGGAGGTTGCTTGAACACATGTTGCGAATCTTAAGCGGTAACCGCAAATTTCGATTAGCCCAAGGCAATTAGACCGAGAGCCATAAATAAACAAAGAAACCAAATGAAATGCACAGGGAATAAGTAAAATAAGAATAACAGGCAGAACAACTGGATGGCTGAACGGGAGGACGACAGGACGATGGGACTTTCATTTAATGCAGCGATTTAATTAATGGAATGCGAGTCCGTTCGGCCACATGATTTATGGGCATTGTTTAATTATTAAGAAGTTATGGTTATGCAGAGTTTAAACATTTATTGCAAACAAAACGCCAGCAACGAGCCGCATACAAAGTAGCAAATAATTTTTGTGTGGCAGCTTCAAATGTTTGGCAAGTCCTGCTGATTCTTCTTCTTCTTCTCTCTCTCTCTCTCTCTCTCTCTCTCTTTCTCACTCTCTCTCATCTCCCTTTCTATCGTCGTTGGCCATTTTATGAACCTGGCCAAGTCATAAATATTTTATGTGATATAAAAAATTTTGTTGGGCCAACTGCTTGAATTTTTGGTTTTATTTTTAAGCCACTTTTCGTAATTAGTGGCATTTAGTTAAAAAGCTAATAAATACTTTGTGGCTGTCTGCCAAACATTTGAATTTGGTTGGCGTGATTTATGCCAGATCTTCCCTCCTCTCGCCCTTACCATTCAATGTCAAAGACAATGCTAATTGGCCATTAAAATAGACCACAACAGACACACAGACAGGCACACAAACAGATATAAATAGTGTTGGGCCTACAAAAATTAAAGCCAACCCACTGAACATCATCAACCACCGGCTACCGACCACCAAGCATCGACCACCAGCCAACCAATCAGTCAAACAAGCGTTAGGCGATTGTTGATTCAAGATGAAGGAGGTTGGAATAAGAAATTAAAATAAATAAAATACTTGCAATAAAATGCGGCCAAAGAAAGGGAAGCTTCTTTTCTCATTTCATTTCGGGGTTCTTTTTTTTTTTTGCCTTACTTGCGGCGTGACGTGACTTTGCTGCAGATTTGAGAGTGCCTCCTCTCTTGGGATGGTGTGTGTGTGGGGGGGGGGGGTCGAGCCCTTTGAACTTGGCCCCACATTTCGCTTTACTTGTATATTCATATTTGCTCGTAATGAAAATAACTCAAATACTTGAAACAAATTGTAAACATTGGCAAGGGAAGCAAGCAGCAGAGAGTGAATGGGAAAGGGGGGGGGTTGGGTAGGGAGAGAGACTGATGGGGGTGGAGAGGCGAACTGAATCTCTTAATGCCAGTTGATCATAATTAAAAGGATCAGAAAAGGCCAAGTGGTTTGGCAATTGCCACGATTATGGCCAAAGATGTACACCTTGAATGGCAAACGCCAAGTTAATGCTAGGCTGAGTACACTGAGAGAAATAGGAATGGCTTACCATGCATAAACATAGAGTGGACTTTGAATTGATCGTTTGGCCAACTAAAAGAAAGAAATTAATTAAATTTAAAATGAGAGAAATTAAATTAATCTATGATCATCGAATCAAACTATTTGTCGAGTGTATCGCCCGAATCCCATTAGGGGTAAAGAAACGTTAACGGCAACCGCAACGGAAATTCTTATTACGGTTAAGGCCCACTGGCCGGATGGTTGGATGGCCGGATGGCCTAAATCCATGACTGCTAACGGTAATTAATTTACATTATTTTCATAACAAACTACCAAATGGCAGAGCTCTCTTTCTCTCGGTCTCTGTCTCTGCCTCTGTCTCCGTCTCCATCTCCCTTTTCCTTGGCCTGGGCTCTTGAGCAATGGATATGAATGCGAATGCGAATGCGAATTGCTGTGGTTTCGGCCACGCCTTAAGTGCCACTAGGATAGGCGGCAACGTCTTCATTTACGGTCGAGTAGCGGCGAGTGTTAGGCGATTAAATTAAATTAAATGAAATGTACACATTGGCCATTGTTTGCCATCACCCTTGAGAGGGAATGCTTCGGTTGCTTCGGATGCCATCCCCTTGAAGAGTGGCATGGATGTTGTGTAATTAGTTTGTTGCCGTCTCTCTTCTCTCCCCCGTCCAACAACAAAAAAAGTGCCCAAAATCTAAGCCACAAAACGAATGGGTCTAGGGTTTTGGTATTGTGTCATGATTTATGCATAACATAAGAGTGTTTAGCTAAGTGTATGTAGTTTGTGGGTGTGCGCGCGTGTGTGTGTGTGTGTGTGTGTGTGTGTCTGGCATATGTGGTTGTGTTGGTAAATGTGTGTGCTCTGTTTTGGTTGTTGGTTTAAATCCTTTCACATCGCACGAAGTTTTGCTAGTTTCGAGGCCTTGGCTGGCTCCTCTTATAATCATCATCAACATGGAAATGGTTACCCCTTTGGGCTCATTAACACATCATCAGCAGCACACAAAACTCATGTGTGTGTACTTGTGTGTGTGTGTGTGTGTGTGTGTGTGTGTTGATGGTTTTTGTATTCTGCATGGGAATATTATTAAAGTTGATATCATCCGTAATGCGTGTTCCACTATGTAAATGTCTGTGTGTCTGTGTGTGTGTTTCTGTGTCTGTGTGTGTGTATGGGTAAACCTTAAAGCCACTTCACAACATTTCCGTTTAGAGTAAAATATTGATGTATACATTGAATATTTGCGCATAATACCCATACATAAACACGAACAAGTATCCGTGTATTTGCTTATCGAGGGTAAATACCAAAGAAAGCGCCTCAATTTATTCTAATAAAGTATGCCAAAAATAAATCAAATAAAAAAGCCAACAACTGAAAATTGAGAAAAACCAGTAAACGAGAGAAAAATGCTTTCAATCTAAACAGATAGACAGACGACAAGGAGTCAAGGCGTCTTGACTTTTAAGCTCAGGAATCGAATATTAAAAATATTCATAATCGGAATTTCGTAATCTTATATTTACAATTATTTGATTCCAATTAAAAAGGATCTTGTAATTTACTATTCCCAATGCATTTGAATATCTTGAAGTGTAAAATGTGTTTAAAATGAAACAAAATGCAAATGCAATTCAAGAAAAAGAACTTTGTTCAATATTTGGTTTCGAAATATTTAGAACAAGCCTAAGCAAACAAGAATCAATGCCGAGATAAAACGAAATAGATTTGATTCTTTAAGAGCTGATTAGTTCAAGACTGGATTAAGAGATTCCTCAACACTCAAAACATGTGTCCAATTGATAAAATAAAATCAGTTTAGTTTCTGAATTCACTAAATAAAGATTGGGTATTATTTCCTCTTAACGGAATTTCTATTTAAAATGTATAATTTAATTTAAAGAGAATCATGAACCACGAACTTGATCGCTTTTAGGAGATCATGGCAATATGTTTGATTTACAAAATGTGTCAAAGGATATTTTGGAGTCTCTTTTGTTTCACAGTGTTTTGTTTGTAGTTTCAAATAGCTAACCCATACGGAAACTAAATTGAATTATGAGTCCGGAGACGACTACTCGAGTTCCTAGCTAACTAGATGCATAGATAAAAAGTTTGTACCTTTAACCAATCGATTACTTCTTTTTGAAAAGCAAACTTTATAAATATATATTCCACACACAGCACATATTCAAAAAAGTTGCAAAACCCAAAGGGCAAAGGAGTACGCAAATATTTATTCTATGCAAAAATTGCTTTTGATGGATTTTTTCCAATTTTTTGCACTAATTGGAAAAAAGTTAGTAAAAATTTCGCTCACCCAAGGCCATTGCTTTGGTTAGAGTTTTTTTTTTTTTTTTTTTTTTTATTAATAGAAGTTAATATTTAGAGAAACTTGACGATGGCAGGATGGGTTTTTCGGTTTTAGGAAAATATCTACATATGTACATCTGCGTTGCGTAATTAATCAAGAAACAATTGTTTAGACCATGTAAAGATTTTATTTTTTACATTTTAACTTGAAATAAAAACTTGTAGCAGATGCGACTGGGTAAAATAAATGAGAATAAAAACGAATGTCAGAGGAGTAAAGCGAAAGGGGCAGTGGCAAGAAAGAGGCGAGGTAAACAAGATGTTGGGAGTGGTAAATAAATAACATGCTAATGCCACATGTGAGGCTTATGCTTCAAGTGAGTTGTGTGGCAAGAAGGATACCAATTGAAGTAAGGCAAGAGGGGGAAGGATAAAAAGGGAGGGGCCGTTGCCAACAGTCTTAGGAGAATTAAGAATTTGTTCTGGCTTTGCCCCACTGATATGTCGTTACTCACTCAGCCACGAGCCCTTCGTCCTAGTCATCCTAGTCCTTGTCCTGGCCTTGTTCATTCTGGTTTTAATTCGCGAAATTCATGTCACAACAAATTTCTGTTTTTCAGAAATAAGCCGGAAGAGAAGGCCCCAAAAGAAACCAAAAAAAAAAAAAAAAAACAAATGTCCTCTGTTGCTATTTTACAGCTCACACGTGACAACACAACATTGCAATTGTCGCTTCCGTTTCGTTTTTATTTTATTTTTTGTTTTTTTTTTTTTTTGAGGATAGCAGTAAACTTGGTCCTGGCACGAGCTAACGAAGATGACGCAGAGATGAAAAGAACGTAGGGAACGTAAACTTTCGATTTCAGGCTTCATTAAAAATGTTTAGTGTTATATATTTAAGCATCTGGCGGAACGCGAAGCGTCAAATCGTGCCAAGTACCAAAATGGAAAGTGCCAAATTCATAGGGCACACACGTGGCTAGCAGTTGCCAGTTGCCAGTTGGCTGGTTGGCCGACCAACACTGGGCCAAAATTAATAATTCAAAAGCATGTTGCACGACATTAAGTAATATGAATGATTGCAATGGCCACCCATTGCACACACACACACACACAACAATTTCACTTATATTCATGAGTTTAACTCGTGTCTAAGACCATATTGAAAGAGAAACAGAAACAGGAACAGGCACGAGCTGCTGTGTATCTTGTTAGCCGCAGGACCCCGCAAAAACAGGAAGGGACTAAGTAAGTCAACTAAGACTAAAGTACATACCTTTTGGAAGCAGCTTACATATATCCTTTGCCACTTTAAAGTATTATCCACTCTCAGATACTCGGGCCCCAATTGGTCCTTGCATTAGGTCCGCACCTGGTAACATCTTTGGCCCATCCACCCACAATTTTTTAGCACAAAACGAATATGAAATTATGGAGGCTGTAGAAGAACGAAGAAAAAACATTCTTTTAGGAAATTCAGTTTGGAATGCGGCTTCACATTGCGTGGGACGCAATCGACGAGTCACTTTAGGGCAACTTGGGGACTTTCCAAAGGGCATCCGGTGGCCCGTTGTTGCTCTATGCATACTTCTACACATATTCCCATTGCCTAGGCGAAGGGCAACACACAAAATTTATTTTAAACAAAAGTTTATTTGTTGCCAATGGTGCTGACTGCTCCTTCTGGCTGTCTACTGTGCTTCGCCTCTTCTATTTTCACATTTTTTTTTTTGTTTTGTTTTATTTTTTTTTCTTTTTTTCGTTACGTTATTTCCAGGAACAGCATCAAAATATTTATATGTTTATTTATACGAATTTATGTCGGAATACGAAACAAAGTAAAATTTTTTAAATTTTATGCATTGACGCTGCGACGGGGAACCGACCCCTCTACCACTCTATCACTCTACCCCTCCCTCTTACACTCCACTCCCCGCAGACAAGTGAAATCCAATGAATTTTTCCGTCAAGTCAGTGTGGGTCAATTAACTTTCAGCTCGAAAAGTATTGAAAACTTTTTACGACGCGGTGGCTTAGTTTGTTTTGGTTTGGTTTTGTGTGTGTGTGTGTGTGTGTATTTTTTTTTTGCCAAAGTCATTGCCAATATTTGCATTTGACGGTTTTTGTTTTTGCCAAAAAAAAAAAAAGTTGGTAGACTCTTGCCGTTAGGTCTAAAAGTGGTTTAATTAAAAACAAGATACTAAATGCTGGCGGCATAACGAAGTTTGTATATCCTTTCAAGTTGTGACAATTTTTTGAAATTATTTTATACACATCATCAAACTAATCTGAATTTGTTGGCAAGACCATAAAAAAAGGGAATCAATCTAAAGAATTTCTATGATAATGTTGTTGCATGCTACACAAACTGAAACGACAATTCAAACTCTCGGATATGTCGACGACAGTGGCGTGTGTCTATCTTGTTCCCGGGTCATGAGCCGGCATTGCGTGATAATTTTATGCAATTGTGGTCGCATTAATGTGCTTCCGCCTCGCGTTTGATTTAGGACCACAATGTGTGGCCTGGAATTTGCAATTACCGAACTTAATACCCATGCCAGACCAGACCGCACCGTACCGCGTCACACCACACCACACCAGGACGCAGCACATCAGGACAAGTCATAGCGATTCCACTACGTTTGTTGCCTTTACTTCAACGAGCTGACAGCTTAACTTTTGCGCGAGTTGCCTTTACGATGGGCACGTGTTTGTGTTTCCTTTCCTTGCGTTTCGTTTCGTTTCGGTACGGTTTTTCGTTCTGGTTCTGGTGATTTATGTTATGAAGGTCGCCGCCTGAAAGCAGGCAACACTCTTTGAGCTGGGCCTATGCGTGCCTTCAATTTTTAATTGCTTTAAATGAAATATTGATAGAGGTTAAAGTGTCCCGGACTCGAATTGAAAACGAAACTGAAAATTGAAACCGAAACCGATACCGAAACTGAAATCGAAACGAAATGGTAGACACTTGTAGAGCTTAAGAGCTTATAACAAATTTACCAGGAACAGAACCCATACCATTTTTTTTTCGTTTCGCCATTACCATGCTGACATCCATATGCACAAGTTGATATACGAGTGCATTAAGATTAAGAGAGCTTTCTCGATTTACTTTCAGTGGCGGATCTCAGGAGGGGGTGAAATGAGCTAAATTTCATTCACTTGACCCCCTTAGAAACGCCACTGATTGGGATTGTGCAGGGCATTTGTGTTCTCTAGCGAGCAACGTATTTCTCTTTTTTTTTTTTTGGTATGCATGTTCCTTTGGCAAAAACTGTTGAGCAAACAGGGAAATAAAATATTATTGCTGGAATTAATTACCATTGCCATTCATGTTTTGTTAATATATTTGTTATATATATAAAAAAAAAAAAAAAACTGCAAACATGCCGCAAATTGACAAACAACCAAATTAAATTTCATTTTTCATCTGAATTTTTGCAAGCTTTATATTTTTCTCTGAATTAAATTCTGTTTCATATAGTTTTTTCTCGAGTGAAATGTGTTACGAGTCCCAATGGTTACCTCCATGTTGTGCCTTTTTTGAGACAAACAAAAATCTTAAATAAAAAAAAAACTACTGACATGCTTAATTTTACGGAAATTTCACGCCTAAAGTAGGCAATGGACAGTCAAAATATTTTGTTTTTAAAGAGTTTAAAGGATTCTTAACACATGTGGTAGCCCCAAAAATGGCAAATATTCTTAAAAGAACTCTTGAATAATTGGCAACTTGTTCAAAATTTCTACATCTACGATAAATCACCACTGGGCAATATAGGGCATACACAGCTTCGGTGTGTTTAAATTTGCTTCCTGTTATCCCTTCTCCCTTTCTTAGCTTTTTTGCTTTCGCCGTATATCTTTAGGTTATCATTTATACCTACTAATTGGTTTAATAGCATTAGCATTTCAATTGACTTATCGATATGAAAATCCCAATTTAGATTCGATTCAGGCAGAAGAAAGAAAAGTAAAAGGCTTTTCGGCTGCTAAAGTAGATGAAAGTGGCAACAAAATACACAACTCTGGCGAATGAAATTAGCTAGAGGCTTGAGGAATAATTTTGTATGTAGATTTCCATCACTTTTGGAATACGCTTTTAATGTTTTCTCCGTTGAGTGCGGAAAATCTGTCATTTGGGCATTAGCAACTTTTGAAAAGCGGCTTAGCAAACAATTTGAGAGACCAATCGACAAAATTTTTGACAATATGCCTTAGTGGCTGGATGGCTGGTGGGCTGGGTGGCTAGCGGACAGGCGGACTGTCGGGATGGGCTGCCTGCCTAAGTAGGCTAAGCGGATTTGAGTGAGTAAAAATATTATTTGTGTGAATTTAGCCAAAAATGGAATCGAGGGTCGTGGGTCAAGGTGTAATTTTTCGTTTGCTTCTGTTGTCGAGATTGTGATTTAGATGTTTATAAATCAGATGCAGTGACGTGGGCAGTTGGGTCAGTGGATTAGAGTGGGCGAAAATTACTAAACATTTGCCACATCAGCCAAACATCAATTATCTAGATATCCACCCACTCACACACACACACACACACGACGTCTCTCTGTACACAAAACTTTTTTCATTCAATTTAATGAAAATCTTTGCCGTTAAAGGAAAATATCTTAGACTTTATATATGTATGTACATCTGATGTATAAGGCACACAAGTCAAAGCGATAATCAAATAACACCAGAACCGCAGCGTATGTCTGTCTGTCTGTGTGTGTAACTGTGGGTAACTGTGTGTATCTGTGTGTATCTGTGTGTGTGTGTGTGTGTGTGCGCACATTCAATTTAAGGAAAAGCGAAAAATTTGATAAGATTTATGAAGAGAAGTTTGAAGCTTCAAAGCGAAACAGCCGTTGCCAAAAGCGTGAAACTCATAAAACGACAAAAAGACGCTGACGATGACGATGACGACTACAAGGCTGTATAATATCCACAAAGCAACATACACCACAACACACAGACACACACAGTGGCGGAGCTGAGGGTACATTTTTTGGGCCCTAAAAATTTTGCACTTACCTCGGATACGACTTTCTCCCGCCAGTTACACATGTATGTATGTATTTTTATGCATTTCCTTTCCATTAGAGTAGGAAGCCACGTGACGAGTTGAGAGTTCCGTTGCTTGCTCCAACCAAACATAAAACAACCGTTATAAGTCTCCAGGACAACATCTGAAAGAAAACAAAGAGAAAATTAATAAAGATACAATTAAGATAGCTAAAAAAAATGCTTATTGTTAATGATATTATAACCACAACAATAAAAGATTCACTTTGCGGGTGACTGGAAAGGCAAACGGTCGAATTTTATTGTTGATTTACCCGTTTCTTGAAGGGTCATCAATAATCCGATAGGAATAGAGAAGTTACTTGTAGTGGTCCATATCTCTAATTGAATGCAAAAGAAATCAAATGTAATTAATAAGAAAAATGTTGGTGTCTTTACAGTTACATACCCAATGCGAATTTGTGCGCGATCAGTTTAAAATTCTTTGCTGCGCCATTGAAAATAAGAATGCGTACAACCGAACGGGGCAATGCATTCCCACCAACTGATGCGCGCCTCCCTTAGCTGCAGCTTCTATTGCATGCTCAGCGACAGCAAAGAGCGTAAGAAAGTGCGCTCTCTCTCTTTAACATAAACTTTTGGCGGTTACATATGTACATTTCCTTTCCAGCAGAGTAGGAATCTACGTGACGAGTTGAGAGTTCCGTTGCTTGCTCCAAGAAAATATAAAACAACCGTTATAAGTCCCCAGGCCAACATCTGAAAGAACACAAAGAGAAAAATAAAAAAGATGCAATTAAGATAGCTAAAAGAAATGCTTATTGTTAATAATACTATAACCACAACAGTAAAAGATCCACTTTGTGGGTGGCTGGAAAGGCAAACGTTCGAATTTTATTGTTAACTTACCCGTTTCTTGAGAGGCCATCAATAATCCGATAGGAATAGAGAAGTTACTTGTGATGGTTCTTTTCTCTAATTGAATGCAAAAGGAATCAACAATTAATAAGAAAAATGTTGGTGTCTTTACAGTTACATACCCAATGCGAATTTGTGCGCGATCAGTTTAAAATTCTTTGCTGCGCCATTGAAAATAAGAATGCATACAACCGAACGGGGCAATGCATTCCCACCAACTGATGCGCGCCCCCCTTAGCTGCAGCTTCTATTGCATGCTCAGCGACAGCAAAGAGCGTAAGAAAGTGCGCTCTCTCTCTTTAACATAAACGTTTGGCAGTTACATACATATGTACACTTCCTTTCCAGCAGAGTAGGAATCTACGTGACGAGTTGAGAGTTCCGTTGCTTGCTCCAACAAAATATAAAACAACCGTTAGAAGTCCCCAGGCCAACATCTGAAAGAAAACAAAGAGAAAATTAAAAAAGATGCAATTAAGATAGCTAAAAGAAATGCTTATTGTTCATAATATTATAACCAAAACAATAAAAGATCCACTTTGTGGGTGACTGGAAAGGCAAACGGTCGAATTTTATTGTTAACTTACCCGTTTCATTAGAGGTCATCAATAATCCGATAGGAATAGAGAAGTTAGTTGTGATGGTTCATTTCTTTAATTGAATGCAAAAGAAATCAAATGTAATTAATAAGAAAAATGTTGGTGTCTTTACAGTTACATACCCAATGCGAATTTGTGTGCGATCAGTTTGAAATTCTTTGCTGGGCCATCGGAAATGAGAATGCGTACAACCGAACGGGGCAATGCATTCCCACCAACTGATGCGCGCCCCCCTTAGCTGCAGCTTCTATTGCATGCTCAGCGACAGCAAAGAGCGTAAGAAAGTGCGCTCTCTCTCTTTAACATAAACGTTTGGCAGTTACATACATATGTACACTTCCTTTCCAGCAGAGTAGGAATCTACGTGACGAGTTGAGAGTTCCGTTGCTTGCTCCAACAAAATATAAAACAACCGTTAGAAGTCCCCAGGCCAACATCTGAAAGAAAACAAAGAGAAAATTAATAAAAATGCAAATAAGATAACTAAAAGAAATGCTTATTGTTAATAATATTATAACCAAAACAAATAAAGATCCACTTTGTGGGTGGCTGGAAAAGCAAACGTTCGAATTTTATTGTTGATTTACCCGTTTCTTTATATGTCAAGACAATGATCCGATAGGAATAGAGAAGTTAGTTGTGATGGTTAATTTCTTTAATTGAATGCAAAAGAAATCAAATGCAAATAATAAGAAAAATGTTCGTGTCTTTACAGTTACATACCCAATGCGAATTTGTGTGCGATCAGTTTGAAATTCTTTGCTGGGCCATCGGAAATGAGAATGCGTACAACCGAACGGGGCAATGCATTCCCACCAACTGATGCGCGCCCCCCTCAGCTGATGCTTCTTTGCACGCTCAGCGACAGCAAAGAGCGTAAGAAAGTGCGCTCTCTCTCTTCAACAGAAACGTTTGGCAGCAGCAAAGAACGGAAGTTAATGAGTGCACTCTCTCTCACTAAACTGCTAAGTATCTCCGACTTAGTACCGCTCTCTGGCGTTAGCTAGCATATGAGAGCACACGTGTGTGTGGAAGTGGGGGAGTTGCAGCGGTTCAGTTAAAGGTGAGAAGAGGGATAATGCGTGTGGGATAGAATGAGAGGCAAAAAGGGAGAACATGAAATTTTTGCCCCCGCGTTCAATTCAATTGCTGAATTTTGGATACTTCTGGATAGAAATGAAATTAATACAAAAAATTATCAATTATAAAATAGTTTTAGAGAGTATATGTATCTTTGATTTTAAGTTGATTACAAAATAAACAAAAAAAAAATGCAATATTAAAAATCAAAAGCATTATTAATGGCAATAAGAAGAGTTTTGATTGGCTTCTATTGAAAAAGAGTTTTTTGGAATATAATGTGCAATATTTGTGGTATACATTTTTGCTATATTTACCCCTCCTCGGCACAGATCCGCCACCGAACACAATTCACCTACAAAATTTTCTGTGCTGTAGCAAAAGTCTCAATCACACAAACAAAATTGTTTGGAACTGATGATAGGATTGCAATTTTCTACTTTTTCCTCATTTTCTTTTACTTCTACTTATTATTCCTGGAAGCTTT
This sequence comes from Drosophila nebulosa, assembly GCA_024703675.1. Taxonomy (NCBI): domain Eukaryota; kingdom Metazoa; phylum Arthropoda; class Insecta; order Diptera; family Drosophilidae; genus Drosophila; species Drosophila nebulosa. The sequence continues at coordinate 2,731,821 of JANFPS010000003.1, read as the reverse complement.
TCATTTCCTTTCAGTCGGCTCACTTTCTGTAGGGCTCTCGTTTTGCACAAAAATAAGTGGAAATGCTCTTGAAATGAAAATTATCATTCCATAGCAAAAAAGGAAGAGAAATCGAGCTCACAGCGTGTTGACATGCTTGGCCAATCAAATAATAAAGTTTTCCTGCCTCTATACTAAAGCTTGTTTTTGGGGATAAACTTTATTTTGTGGGTAAAGGAGGTGGCTGTTGGTGGTGGGGCGGGAAGGGGTGGGGGACGATACAGACAAGGCCAATAAGTTTAGCACGTAGTGTTTAAGTGTTTAAACGGCTGCCAACTCGTTGGATAACTAGATGGATGTCATGTCAGGGCACACGCAACCATGGAACAAACGCACGAGTTCATTTGTCGTTTTATATATAAACTACCACATATGTATGTATGTGCATGGTATGTGTGTGTGTGCGTGTGTGTGTAGGTGTGTGAGTGTTTTCATTCTTATAAAGCTGCAACAAAAACTTAATTGATTTAAGCGCCTGTGAAACTTAGGCTATTACACGCCCACAAGAACACAGCCCAAGGCTTAAAATAACACACATACTCATACTGGGCTAAGTGTTTCGTACACGATACACAAACTTTAACACTCACACACAAACACACACACACACACCTACAACATAGTCTTGTCAAATTAATGCCACATTACTTTGAGTAGGGATAATTCCATTTTTGTATGCTGCATACTTTTAGGTGTGCCGCCTAAGTTAGTGTAGTTAATACACACAAACACACGCACACACACACACACACACACGCAAGGTGATGTGGGAAAATTTGTGCAAAATTCTAATTTCTAATCATCTTTGTCTAATATTTCAGCTGTATTGCTTCTCAGCAATTGGTTTTGAAAAGGGCAAATTGGATTGACAATTTGCCACATTTATCTAACTCAAAGTCCAATTAGTGAATTGTCACACCTTGAGGTTGATTAAACCCATCGGCAGATTGACTAAATAAACTCTGCATCTCATTTCTGAGAATGAAAACTTAAAGCCTTTTCTTTGCAACAATAAACTTTACTTTTGCCAGACTTTTGATCATTTTGTTTCCAATTAAATTATTTCAGAGAGCCATAGACCCACTTGGGAATCCCAACTAAACACTGACCAAAGAAACATAATTTCGATTTCCAACTAAAATTAAGGTTGATGGCATCTCTTCTGGCCAAAATTTACCTACTTATTTTGTTAGGTCCTTAAAGCATAATGAATACTTACTTACATATGTACACAATGAATACAAAAAAGATATATGTATATATATACATATATAGGACTCTTTTCACATGACCACAAGAAAAATAAATAAAAGGAAAAATGGAAATGTGCACCGCATGTGTCCGAAATAAAAATCATTAAATTATCTGATGTTTGCTTCTCTCTCGCAACAAAATGAGAACAAAAAGTGTCTACCACTTAGTGCAAAGTATTGGAAAATGAAAATGGACACACGAGTCTGCCCTTTGGAGAGTTTGTTGGCCGCTCCAAAAAAGACACTTTTCAATGGGATGAGCACTGCTGCCATTGACAATGGCTTAAACATTAAATATTTATTTATGTTTCACGGTCGAGAGCGAAAGCAAACAGAGCAAAAAATCAACAAGTGCATTGCCATTGCCAATGTTGAGCCACAGTGAGCCATGGTGAGCCATGTTGAGCCTCCATTCCATAGAGGGATTAAGAGGAACCATAATCAGACAGGTTCTGGGCTCGTATGTATATATGTTCATACGTGTCTTAAAGCAGGAAATTGTATTACCGCCTACGATGATGGGCAGGCACGCAAAGGCATTGAAATGGACTTCCAGTAAAACACCTCGCAAGAACATTCGCGACCCACCATAAAACAGACGTGGGCAAAGGGAGGAGGAGAGTGAGTTGGATTCCAGGTAAAACCAATTTTCATGTGAACAAGCATATCTCATTGACAATGAAAATATTCTAGCACTGAAGTATCACATTTCCGCTTATCAGTAAACACTTCAAGGACACATTTCCATATGACAATCCAATTGAGTGATATATTTGTAAAGCGATTCCTTGCGCTTTTTCACGTGTCTACCTGGAAAAACTTTAGATTTCTCCTGAAAACAGAGAGAGAGAAACAGAATTAACAATTAAACGAAATCAATTTCATTTGAAAAAGGTTACGTAATGTCTTCTATCTTCCTTCTCACACAAATATTATAACACATTGGATTTTCATTTCGTCATATTTTACAAACGATTGAAAATCATCTGAAATAAATCCAAAGAGCAACAACTTCACTTTACTTGTCTCTTTCCCATCTAAAGTGTATTGGAGTGGAAATGGGGAAATGGGGAAACGGTATAGGGATTACAGAAATTACATAGTAACGGTAACGGGCAATAAATTCAATTGCGTCACCAAACGGCACTAAAGGGATCCCAGTCACATTCGTGTCAGGCTCATTGAATTCGTTTGAAATAGGCAACAAACAAACAAACAGAACCAGGACCAATTCAATAGTTGAACTCGACAAAATGAAGAAATTAATATGCCAGGCAGAGAAGCCACAAAAGACACATAATCTGTTGGCCAGCTTAATTAGCCAGCTTAGGACTGGCCCTCATCGATACACCGATTCATAACTTGCAATTCCTACTTACCCATTAGTTGATTCAATTTAAATCTATTGCCAACAAAAATTAAATTTGAATTTTGTTTTGATTTTATTGGAAAGCTAAGGAATTGGGGGGAAAATGTATATTAAAATTTCAATAAAAATAACGCATCTTTGGCATAATTCATAAATTACTTAATATATTTTTAATTGAACCAAAAAAAAAAAAAACAAATAAATATTTTTCACAAAAACTTCTTTTCTTATTCCTCTTTCTGCAAGCAAAAAAAACAAGGTCAAAATGTAAAATCTTAATATTGCAAAGGTATTTTAATTCAAAAGCAAAAATCTTTAGTTGCTTAAAATTTTAAAGTAAATTTGGAGTTAAAATTTATTTTCTTGAATTATATATATATTTCGAAATTTGTCTAAAACAGAAAGGGTAAGAAGAAATTTGCTTGCTGGCCTGCTGGCACACAGGAAACAGTGTGTCTGTCTGTGAGTGTCTCTGTGTGTGTCTGTGTGTGTGTGTTCGTAGGGGGTGCGAAGAAAGGTAGGGAGGAAGTTACAATTACTCATTACGCACTGAATATTATTGATGGTCATGTTGTTATCGCTCTATCTCTCTCTCTCTCTGTTTGTCGCGTATTTACCGTTGAGTGTGCTGCTGTGCGCCAAAATACACATGTACTACTCGTATATATGTATGTGTATATGTAGATATATATAAATATAAGTATGTATATAACGTAGTGTCTCTATTGTGTGTATGTACAGAGATTGGTACAGCTAGACATAAAAAAAAATACTTTTCTATAACTAATACAAATAACGGTGATTTTGTGAGTGTGTGTGTCTGAGTGTTTGCATTACGCTTCTTCTCTGTGTGTGTGTGTGTGTGTGTGTGTGTGTGTGTGTGTATGTGAGAGTAAGAGAGAGAGAGCGTGGGACTTGGCGCTGCCTACTTTTAGGAGTAGAATGTCAACACACTCGTCTGATTGCCACGCACAAACAAAAATGGCGGCATATCACGACTTAAACTCTCCAACCAGGCCATATAGAGCGGAGCAGAGACAATATTTTTCCTTGGCATTGGCAGTGTCATAACCACCATATCCGATTTAGTTGACTGCTCCTGCAGATATTCCCGCAAACGCAAATACCGATTGGTCTTATCCTGAACGGCCAACAAATCATCATCGCTAATGAAAGCTGCAAACATAAAATACGCAATAGAAATTGAGAATTTTACATGAAATTCCAATTAAAATTTGTAAACCCACCGTCATCGTCATTGAGCGTGGCCTTGCTACTGTGTCCATTATTCTCCGTATCCTTGTCATTCACCACAAAATCCTTAATAAGCTCATTGAAAAATTGCGTTGAACTTTCCAATGGCTTTTTGGTTATGTCCGGTATTAGTGTTAGATCTGAATAATCAATGCGAAACTTTGACAACAAACTGGCCATTGAACGTTGCTCGAATTCCAATTCGGCCTTTTTGTTGGCCAATGCATAGACTCTGTTTAAACGAAACGAAAGAATTACAAAAAGTCACATTTTATAAACACACACACACACACACACAAAACATTTTCAAAACAAAAACTAACGACATAGTTTTATATACATATATTTATCTACGCTTGTCACACAAAGTACCCCAGTTGCAGGTTTTTTTTTTCCAGCAATTCAACTTTTACCAATTCTGAACATAGCAAACATTCATTTTTCACATCATTGAGTTCCAAAGAATGTCAGATAAGCGCACATTCCCTGCCAGTTGTCAGTTGTCAGTTGCCAGTTATGCTGGCATATAAGTATATACATATACATACTATATAGTACATAGTTGGTGGCATTTGAATGTGGCTACAATATATATTCTCGTGAACGAAGTCTATATTCATTGTAATGCTTAAAAAGAAAAAACATTTCATCATATAAATTGGGCACTGCCGCCCTTTCATCATATGTATGTAATCCTAACTTGATATAACGATTCCAATGAAAAGTTATAGTAATTTGATCAGTGATTCCTGGAACTGCAATTTAGTTAGAGGATTTTTCGACTATACCCTAAAATAATGCGGCTGTTTAAGGCCCTTTTCATATAAAAAGACAACAACATCTTCTAACGAAAAGCAGTTCAGCTTACAACGAAACCTAGCAATTTTATTAGAATCTTTTGTTGCGGTCTTTTTGTCTTTAGGTTTAGTTTAGACATCTTGAAAAAGAAAAATATATAGTCGAAACAGTCAATAAACCCAATTGATTGCTCGTTGCCAAAATACATAACAAATGATATTTCTAAATGACAATAAGTAATCGATTTACAAAATTGTCTCTATGTAATAATATTAAACAGTACAAAAGAAATGTATTTTTTTTTTCAGAATTTAGCAACATTTAAAATGATATTTGGGACTATTGACCGCTTTGACTATCAATAGTTTTTCATCTCTAACTCGAAAACTATTTCAGCTACCATTAAACAAAATAAAAAATAACGACAATGTTTTTAAAACCTAAACAAGAAACATATATATACAACTTAATACGATCTTGGGACGCTATTCACTTGACGGATCATGTTATCAAGAAGGTAAAAGTTGCACCAATATCATTGTTTAGGCTCTTAAAACTCTTAAGAATATAAGCAAAGAGTTAATTAATTTCAATTGATTGAAAAATATTCATTATTTGATTAAATTGTTGAAATTTACGTACTTCAAGGAATAAGGATGTATATATATATATTTCAAAGCTTTAAAGCTTATTGAATTCGATTTAATGGTGCAGCAGGCTGTGCCTATCGCTATCTCTGTCTGTAACAATCAACTTTGCCACTTCATTAGATCCATTTAACAGTGAGAGAGAGAGACCCGGCGACCTTGAAGCGCCCAACGTTAGCTGGGGGCCATATGCCCCAAAATGGAACACCCAAATGTAAAGTGATAAGCGTAAATTGTTTACTCAGCCCCCCCAAGCCAAAGGTACTCTCTCTCTCTTTTGACTTGGTGTGACTTTGGCTGTGTGTGGGTGTGGGTGTGTGTGTGTGGGTGTGCGATGCTTATAAACTCAATTTTTGGTAAGATTCACACGATGCTTACCTCAATTTACATGATTGCCAGGTGCGTCGCGTACTTATTATGTAGGGCAACAGGAGAGTGAGCCCACCATCGTCGTAGAGCCACCAGACATCGATGACGGCATGGCTACGTTTGCGTGTGAATTGTGTGAGGTCGGCCAACAGTTCCTTGGGCAGTTCAACACCGCCAGGACCCTTGTACAGAGAGGCTGGATCATCATGCTTTTGTTTTGATTTACGCAAAGTGTTGGGCTGCAGCAGATAAAATACAATAAGAGAGAGCGAAACAGAGAGAGAGAGAGAGAGGGAGAGAAAAAGAGGAGAGATATTTGTGGCTTGCATTTAATTTTCTCTGATTTTAACTTACCACTATTTGAGCCGTTTTATTGGCCTCAAGTGGATCTGGTAGCCCGGAGACATCTTTTACCTGATTGCCGCCAGCTATAAATGACAAGTCGCTGGTGCTGGATGCTGTTTTTTTGTTGTTGTTTGTGTGGAATAAATCATTATCAATATATAATATATAGAAACTTGTAGCATATAAGTAAAATTTAAGTATAAATAGAACAAACCATGCACAGGCTAACATAGAAAATATATACGTTATATCCCCCCTTGCCCCCCTTGCATTTCATGCTCCATATTGTTTATGTGTTAGATATTAGTTTATACAAAAAGCAAACAGTAGGGCACATGCTGCTGCTCCTGCCTCTCAGGAGGATACAACCTCCTTGGATAAGCCTTCTCTGGCTTACACAGAATATTGCATAATTTTAAATTCAAATTTACGAGCATTGTATTAATTTTTAAGGCGACAACATTCTGGCCAAACAACCAAAACGAAGAAAGGAAAAAAAAAATAGTAAGGGAAAAGGGTTCGGCCACAGCTGCAGAAAAGGCCAAGGCTCAGGTCCTGTGAGGTATAACTTGAGGTTAGTTTTGAGTTGAGGCGGAAGGGTGAATGTTTTTTTTTTTTTTTTGGTTTTTGGGGAAATGTCGTTAATTTGTTGAAAAGTTTATGGCCTAATGAGCGCAGCGGTTGTAAAACTTCAAGACAATTATGCACAAACAAACAGTCAGTCGGGCAAGGGATTAAGAAGGGGAGCAAGAAGCAAGGCAAAAGGAAACGACTTGAGGTGGGACTTTTTTGGAATGGGTAGCGCTTTTGTGTGCCTCATACTCGCAAAATATTTACCTACTCGGCCCACAACAACTTCACATTCCATTCACAGTACAAAAGAAAGACACGTACATAGGTAAATGTTAGCCTAAACACAACTTCACCTGCACCTGCACCTGCAATTGCACCTGGCCAGGAGCGCATTCTACGCAGGCTCTGTTTGAATCTCACTACGCGACAAGCAGGAGAGAATCACCCACAGAAGAAAACGCAACGAAACGAAACGGTAGAGGAGAAGAGGTAGAAAGGTAGAGAGAGAGAGAGAAAGAGAAGGTTTAAAACATTCTTCTTCTTCTTCTTTTTCCACAAAAAAATTCCAAACAAAATTCCAAATTCTTTTTGCTACTTCCTTTGGGTTCTACTTACATTTGACCATCTTCAGGCCGTTCCGTTCCGCTTGTGACAAATCTTGACGGCTGCGTTGTTCCTCTAAGAAAATGTGATTTGTCATTCGGTAGTTGGTGGGGGCGGGGTTGTGGTGCAAAAATTACAAGTGCATTGTAAATTTTGTTTTTTTTTTTTAGGTGCAAATTTTGTGTGTGTGTGTGTGTGTGTGTGTGTGTGTGGTCATTCATGCATCAAAATATGTAATCAAAACAAAAATCAAAAAAAAAAAAGGGTAAATTCATTAATTATGAATGGCGCCAAATCCGGCTCTGGTCTCACCTTGCGAAACATTGCGGCTAAGTGAGTCAATGCTGCCGCTTAAAGCATTCCTTGCATTATTCTCGGTGGCCTGCAGATCGCCAGAGCTCTCGTTGGGCTGCAGGGTACGTGGCACATCGGCAAGACTGCTGCTATTTGCTGTCTTCCAGCTGCCATCCTGTGAGCCAAGCAGCAGCGAACAATCCAGACCCTGGGGCACACGCAATATGGCCACAGAGAGATACATATCCAAAGCCTGTTCACATAGTTAAACAAAGCATCGGATTACTGCCAACCACAACCACAACCAACCCAGGGGTAAGGAAGGGGGGGCTTTGATTAAACACACACCTTATGCATCACATTGAAATACTGTTCCAACTCTTTGTTCTCACAGGTTTGCCAATCAGTCTTGTAGCCCATCAGAATAATGTTTGGCTTTAATTTACCAATGCCCGATGCCTGCATGAGAGCCCTGGTGCCCGCCTCGAAATCCTCGCCATCGACCAGAGCATAGAAGCCTTTGACACGATGTTTGCGAAACCAATTAGAGGCACGCTCCTGCAGATAATTACGATACTTTTGTGAACTGGAACCGCGCAACACATGACCACAGACAAGCAGGCTTAGATTTTTGGTCAGCATATAGGCAAAATCGACAAGCACAGGCCGTGTATTCGGCAGACCCGATAGCACCAATATCTGCGGCCGATAATTCTTTACATGCTCCTCCACATTGTTTAGCTGCTGCACCGACATCAGAGCATTCTTATAGGTCTGCGCCTGAGTCGTAGAGCCCCAGTTGACATCCGGTTTACGGTAAGCAACAATTAAGTACAATGCCAACACCACTGAGAAGGTAATAAGTGCGGTGCCCCACGAAATCAGAAACATGACAGCCACACAGAGAGCAGCACCCAGCAGGCTTAGCCACATGTTGTAATACTGCAACGAGATAGAGAGAGAGAGAGAGAGAGAGAGAGAGAGAGAGTGAGAGGGTGACATTCCGAGGTGGTGACAATCTGAGGCAAACTCACCTTAAAGGTTGGACGCCAGCCAACTGGCTTGGCCAAACTGGCATGGAATGTACTGAAATTGATCAGCATATAGGCGGCCAGAAAGAAGTTTGATATCAAAGGAGCTATCAAATTGAGTTCACCAATCAAAATGAAACTGAAAACAGAAAACAAGAGAAATTAATTAACAGAGGGAGCGAGCCTCCAGTCAGTCAGTCAGTGGGAAGGAATAACAACTTACGCTGTGGCAATGATAAAAGTTAAGACATAACCACGAACCGGCTCATTGTTCTTGCCAAAACCCTTGGCAAACCATACAATCTTTGGATATAGCTCATCCTTGCAGAGGGCCTGCAAATGGCAATTGAAAAGTTATCACCACTCTCTCTTTTACACTCTTCGTCTCTTACCTGAAAGACTTTGGGGGCCGAGACCAAACTGGCAAGAGCCGAGGATAGAGTGGCCGCAAAGCAACCAGCATAGATAAGCGGACCAAAACCAGATACCAGCTCAATTACCTGAAACGAATTCTGTAGGCCATACTCGCAGACAACTGTAAACGCAAAAAAAAAAAAAAAAATATATAAATCAATTCAATTTTCATTTTCAATTTTGGCTGCTGGCTCACCATTCGTGCAGTCAAGGAACTCATAGGAGCCATTTAGAGCCTGACTAACATTGCCAGTGGCATCGCGAGCAACAGTTCCACCGCATTGTAGTACCATCAGTAAATAGGTTCCCGTTGTGATAATAATCGCCAAAATTGTGCCCTTGGGTATTGATTTTTGTGGATCCTACGGGGGGGAAAAAGGCAGCGAGAGAGAGAGAACGGGTTTCGGTTTGATTACAGGGGGAATCGGCAATCGGTTAATGATACTTTACCTTTAGGTCACCGGATATATTGGCACCCGCCAAAATGCCAGTGGCAGCCGGAAAGAAGATGGCAAATACAGAAAAGAAATTATGTTGGACACCCTTGTCCTCGCGATAGTCGGCAAAGAGATTTGTTTGAAATAGCGTGGCTAAAGCATAAATTTCATTTGATTAAAATCTCTCTCCCTCTCTCTCTCTCTCTCGCCTCTCTCTGTTGCTCTCTATCTCTTACCATTATAGCCAAGAAAACCTCTGGCCTTTTCCTCATCGGATTTTGGGCCAATGAAACTGCCAATTACAAAATCAGCAATGGCCACCAATAATATTACAAGTAAGCCAATTTGTGCCTAAAACGGATGGATGGATGGATGGATGAAGTTAACACATTTTGAACTGAGAACTGAGAGGATTAGAGTATAAATTAATCATACGCACCTTGGCCTCCCATTCCATGCCAACGACTACAATAATCAGTAGCAGCAATATGGTGACACAGCCTATAATGCGCACATCCTGTATGCCGCCATCAACAATCTGCCAGCCCAGAACCTTCATCATGTCCGTCATGGACTCACAGAAGCCAACCACATACATGGCACATGCCACGGCATTTGCCAGCGAGAAAATCAGTCCAATAGAGCCACCAAATTCGGGACCCAATGAACGTGATATCATGTAGTAGGTGCCACCTAGACAACATGCACACAGGTGAGGTGATTAGACAACAGCCATTTGCTTGGTGGGGAATGGTGTGGAATGGGGGGACCTACCTCCTTTTATGACGCCATTAGTGCTTATCGCTGACATCGACAGCGCCGTTATCGTAGTTACAGCGGTCGTTGTCAGTATTAATATGAAGCCCTCAATGATCCCAGCCTGGCCAACCACCCAGCTGAGGCGTAGAAAGAGCATGACACCCCAAATATTAAGCAGGCATCGTATGAGTACGCCTTTGATCCAACCAAATTTCAACATGCCATTCATGATGGCTCCAGACTCCGGATCCTGATTGCGTGTCAAGCTGTGCGTATTCTATGCGAGTAAAAATGGGGAATGTTAAATGGAAATTGGACCAGAGTAACCAGGTGGATGTGGCTGTGGGTGTGAGTGAGTGTGGGGGGGGCCAAGGGGGAATGATGTGGTGGTACTCCCTCGTTTTACAAAATTTCAATAAAGCTGTCTACTAGTGATAAATGACTGCTCAAATGTCATGCCTGGTTGCCACCATATTTGCCCATGCTTATGAAGGAACTTGAAAATTTAATGACCTTGGCATGAATATCTCTCTCTCTCTCTCTCTCTCTCTCTCTCTTTCTTTCTCCCTCCCTACTCTCTGGAACACTCCCTCGTGGCAAGTGGAACGGTGGATATTATCTAACGCATCTACATTGCGAGAAGCATTCGCTTTAACGATGCGGCCCTGTCATGATTTTCTTAGCCAAATTAATCATACAGAGCCACAGAGTCTGAGCCAGGAACCAGAGCTAGAGCCAGAGCCATAGTCACCGCATTCACCAGTTGAGCCAATTAAACTTTTGAACTCTGCTACGGGATGATGTCAAAGCAATTAAGCAACGGCAAAGGCAAAGGCAAAGGCAACGGCAACGCCAACTGCCATGACTATAGATATTTAAATATTAAATTATCGAATTATTTGGCTTAGGTCAAGTCAGTTTTAATTAACCAAAAGTCATTGTTGTTTATGGTTCTGGACTTAATTGTTGTTCATCTAGTATATAGATCCATGGCAAACTTATTGTGCAAACGTTTGTGTGAGATGCAATTATCAGCACAATTCAGGCAGGCAGGCAGAGAAAAACGACGACTTTTAAATACCCTAAAGAAAATGTAATCTACGAAAGAAAGGTAAGCAGGGATAACAACAAATTTCAAAATGTAATCAGCTCGCCACGCCTTCTTGCTACGTCTTTTCTTGCCTAACGTTTTAGGTTTGAAATGATTTTTCGAAAATATCTTATTGAAAAATTAATTTAAAATAAAGTTTTCAACATAAAAAGAGCCATTATCAAGTTATCGTTTCAAAGAAGTTCTATTACTTTTTCTTCTTCTTTTCTAAAAAAGAAGAAAAAAGAATTATTGTTTATTTGTTTGACTAAATATTTGAGTCATTCATTTGTTCTCAATTGGCAGCATTCCGAGACTGTATTTTTTTTTTTTGAGTCGTGTTGAAATCAATTAGTGCCAATTGATTGCAAGTGAACTTTGAAATCGACAAAAATAAATAGCAACTGATGGGATGAGGCTGACTGCTGGCTGGAAAAGTTTTTCCCCAAAAAACTGCAACGACACAAGTCAATTTGGAAAAGTCAAAGGCCCCACCAGAAGGATGATGGGCGGGCGACCTGTTGATGTTTATTTGTGAAACAAACTTTAATTAAATCGCCCACACTCATTCACACAGAAGTGATGGCTTCTTTGGCGGTTAATGACAGCCTCCGAAAATGGAGGAATCCAATTGCGGTTTATTAGTGAGTGAATTTTCCACCGCCCATCGCCCATCGCCCAACACCGCAACAGTGCACTGGGCTAATGACCCTGAACCACACAGGTTGAGATACCAAAGATGGCATGCCAAGTCACAAGAGACACAGAGCTTAACCGCTGTCCTTCTGTCCTTGCCTCTAGATCGATCGATTGAATTGACATTGCGGAAAATAAATTTAAATTTCGACTGCGGCGCACACTAAACACTCGTAAAGCATGGCGTATTGTTGTTTTATGGTGCCTGCAAAATTGTTATTTGTTGCCCCTAAGGGTTCAAATTCCCTCCTACCCTACCGTACCTTACCCTACCCCATGGTATCCTTCTTACGCAGTGTCATCAGCGCATGGCCATTGCCAGTTTATGGCTTTTGCATTAATATTCATTTAAATCGAATTTTGCCCCAAAGCCAAAGGTCATTCATTGTGGTTGGGGGTTCAATGGGGGGTTGGGTGGTGAAATAAAAAAAATGTTATGTTGTGAGTTCACTTACCTTGCCAACAAGTGTGGCATTATGTAGCTCATCGAGTGTGGGACGATAGGCCGCCTGTATTGACATCATATTGCGATAGTTATCCAAACGTGGCAATGCCTCGCGGGTAAAATGTCTACATCCATTCAAGAGGGCAAAAGGGCAAAGGGAGAAAAGGAAGAAGAGGCATGCCACATTAGAAACATTTCGTTTGAATTGCCTTAGAACTTGTTGTGGAAAATGCAAAACTGACCGAAAACTTTTACCATATTTTGTATCGTATTCATTGTCCAAGAGTTCACGCTCCTCTTGCGAATCGTTTGAATCATCCGATTCATTATTTAGGGGATCCACTTGAAAGCGTGTCGTTGTCTGTAGATCCTTGAACCGTGACGGCTTATCCTTGTCGCGGAAACTGCTCTTGATGGATTGCCTGCAACAAAGAGCAAAATAAAAAATACTTGAAAACAAAAAAAAAAAAAAAAAACAAAAAGGGTTTCCATTTGAGTTTATCTCCCTGCGGCTTTAATTAGGCGGAAAGCTTCAAATTGCCATGGATACCCCCCCCCCCCCAGATTAATTGTATCTCCTCCTCCTCCTCCTCCTTGACCTCCGTCTCCTCTTCACCCCATGTGTAAATAAAGTTTTTTGAGGTCTTGAAATTGCCAATAGAAGAAATGAGCAAAATTTAATAGCAGACACCACAGCCAACAAATCGATCACTTCATTCTTTGTTTGTTTTGTTTTGTTTTTTTTTTTTTGTCCCCCGGTCAATGGATTTCATTTTAGAGTGAAATTCAATTCAATTCCTTTGGCTTTTCAATTCAATGTCATGTCCAAAACTTGCAATTTCTGATTGCCATTCATTGTGTAAAGAGAATACGAAAGTTAAAGTCAAGGAAGATAAGTGGAAATTGTAACACCATTGCCAGCAGTTGGCAACTAGACGACGACCCCTAGGACAGGACATTTCAGGACAGGACAGGACAGGGCACAACATGACAGGACACCACCCACTTAGCCAGACAGCCAAGGCTAGGGCATGGGCCGGGGCGGGAGTTCAACCACATGCCTGCTGTGTGCTGTCAAAGTGTGTCGATGATACGAGTATGCTGCATGCCCGGGCGCCTATAATGTGCTGATTCCCTGCTGATTATACCCATTAATTGACTTTGATATTGAAGTTTCTTAGCATTAGTCATTTTCACCCCCTAAAGTATGCAATAGTTTGTCAAAAATTTGAGTTTTTAAGTTTCTTGTAGTTGAAAGATGATGCTCGTAGCCAAAAATAGTTTTTAATCATGGACAACTAGTTAAAACCATTAATATTCGCCCCCTTAAGTAGGCAATAAATAGATAAAAATATTTGTTTTTCAACTAAAAATTTACTCTTAATAAAAAAAATTAATACTTTGAGCGAGACTGGACTCTCACCCGGACAGCCTGGCAAGGCGCCCAGGCATTGCTGCTCAAAGGGCTGCTAGCCCTCGGAGGAGAATTAGAAGGAGATTGAAACCGTCACCACCCTCAAGACCTGCTAATAGGTTCTTGACTAAACCAAATGTCCTTACAAAATAAAAAATTCTATTCCTATATCCTATTGTAAATATTTTTCCATAGACTAAATAAAATAACTGTCAATTTCTGACTAGATTAAGTTGCCTATTAGGTAGCAGTACAAATTGCTGCAATAAAAATTTAAAAATAATAAATAAAAAAATTGTTTAAGAAAAAAACACGAGAATCATAAACTACTCTTGGAATTCCATCAATTTTTTTAAAATTGACTCAAAAATAAGCAATAAAATGTTGAATTGCCTACTTTAAGGGGCGAATTGACCCAACTTAACCGGCTCCTGCCTTAAATATAACCAATAGTCAGAATTGTAGGCAAAGAAACTTGTGGACGTTCCCTCTCTCGCTCTCTCTCTCTTTCTCTCTCTATTCGGTATTCGTTTAGTCGACTACTTAATAACCGTTTCATGTTTTTTTTGTGTGCATTTCGGTTTGTTTAAGTTTAACAATCGACTTTACTCAATAGCCTTTAGCTATTCATATGATATATCGTTTATATATGGTATTTGAAACATTGGTTTTATGGGTCTGCGTGCGTCTGGCATGCTGGCTGCTTGGCTCGTTGCCTCGTCGGCCTGATGCCTGATGGCTGATGCCTGTCAAAGCAACCGCAGTCAATGGCAGCCGCAGGCGTGCCGCATGGCACATAAATGAGGCTGCGCATGATTGTCTGTCAATAAATGAAATTGATATAATTGGCATGGCCTTGGCCAGTGCTAAAGAATGCGGGACCAGTAGTCAGCAAAAATATAATAATTATACCATGCAATCTTGAAATGGTATGAAATGGATATATTCAAATCGATGAAATGTTGATTATGAAGCGCCATGTCCATCTGTCCGTTCGCTCGAAAAAAAACGAAACTATTTTTTATATTTGCTATCCACCAAAAGGGTAACCGCTAGGTGCGCTAAAGTGCAAAAATTTTCTTATACAGTGTTGGCAGAAATAATAGAAACGGCAACCTTTTTTTCTTTTGAAATCATTTTTTTCAGTGTTTGTGAAATTATTCGGCCTCAAAATCAGCGTTTCTATTATTTCTGCCAACACCTTACATATATGAATTTAAATTAGTTTTACACTTGCTAAAAGGTATAACAAAGTCGTTGCGACAACTTAGTTATTTCATTAATAATTTAATAAGCTCTCAAAAAGAGCTTAAAATCTTTTCTCCCATACCCCTCCCACTACCTTAACAATGCGTAAAATTAGAAAAGGCATTATGCTGAGACAGTCAATGAATGAATCATATGAGCCGATTAATGGATTTTCCATTTTGTTACCTTGGAATTTAAATTCATTTGCAAATAGATAACAAAGAATATGAGAATAGGGGAACAGAGAAACAGGGGAGCAGGGAACAGAAATCTTCATGTCTTTAATTTCAATGAAAATTCATTAAAATTTTCTTTATTTTAACTGACCATTGACCATGGATCAGCATGCCTATTGCAAATTGGCCAACACAAGCGTAAATGATTGTTATTAGAATTTTGTCTGTGATTGGTGGCATTGTTGAAATTGAAATTGAAGTTGGCTGCTGCAGCTTGGCTCCTTTGATTCTTTGTCCCTCGACTACAGCGACCAAAGATTGAAGACTGAAGGCTAAGGCGGGGTCACCAATGTTTTGTTGAACCTGACTGACTGCTGAGCTGCTAGAGCATAGGGCAGGTCAGCAAACTTTTTGGGGTAATTTGATAGATGCTCGCCATGAAATGCCTCAAAAATTTAATCAATTTTGAATGATGACGTTCGCTTGCTCTCTTGCTCTCTCCCGCTCTCCCTTGGTCTCTCTTTCAGACTGGTTGGGCAAGTGGAATTACAATTTATTGAAATAAATAAGGCGTGAATGATTAAATGGTCAAGGCACATGCACAATATCTTCCACTTGTCTCTAGTATAAAGAGGCGGCCCAAAAAAGTATGCTATGGTTTTTGTTGCTGTCGAAAATCGCCTCAAATACACAATAGAAAATGCAAATGATTCCCTTTTTAAAGCGTATAACAAGGTCATAATTAAGACCGAACGGGAAAGGCAAACGAAAACGAACCCAGGATGCGGTCGGCAGGCAGGCAGACAGGCAGGCAAATTAAACACACACAAACAAAATGGAAATTCCAAAAATTTCCATTCTGTCTCTCTCTCTGTTACCGAAAAAGGGACACAATGGGGCACAAAGGACACTAGCAAGAAGAAACTCTGCTTACCTCTGCTGCCTTGGCTGTTGTTTGTTTAGCATTTGTGTCGCATCAAATGTATCGTCCTCGAGCAGTTCTCCATCAATGTTGGTCAGCCGGCGGTAAACTTCATGTGGCCCATCGCTGTCACCTCCGCCTCCGCCTCCGCCACCGGTTCCGCCTCCTGACCCATCAGCGCCGTCGAGTGGCGGCGGGTTCTGTGACTTGCGGCTGTTGCCATTGACTGGATTCACTTGGAATCTGTTTGGTGGCCGATCCGAGGCCGAGCCCATTTCGAAAGATGTTGTGTCCGACATTTGTTTGTTTGTCTGTGCGGTGCTCCGTGTGTGTTAGTGTATGTGTGTGTGTGTGTGTGTGTGTGGGTCTAGGCAAAGTTTTCTACAAGTTGCTTGCGGTTTCCGTATGTTGTTGTCCTTTTGTCGTTATCCTTGTTCGTTCTGCCTCCAACCCATTCACATTACAGCTAATTGTGGACCTTTTCCTTTTCTGCTCTCTTTCTCAGGCGAATGAAGTGGAATTTCTTGTATCTGCAAAGAAAAAAAAATGAAACAAGTAAAAACGAGTGTCGCATAAATCAATAAAAATGAAAATCTCTTCAAAGGGAGTCTATGGATTATAAATAATACATAATATATATATATATAAGTTGGTACATTCCATTAAAATTCCTTTTTAAGTTATCGTAATTCTATTTTTAGGCATGCGAAAAACCTGCACAAAGGTAAATAAGTATATTTAGTTTTATTCTTTTGAATACAATACAAAAGTATCTATTTAATAGGCTTATTGTTGACCCTTTCACTGCCCCCTCCCTCCCCCCCTCACACACACACACACACACATATCCTTCTATCCGATGGCTATCTAATGATGTGAATAAATTGTGCGACAGTTGTGGAAATTCTCAAGAAAAAAGACAAGTCTCGACCTTCAAGTTAAGGCCAAGTTAAGGACTCGTTTATCTGTTGTATGTACCTGTCACAAGCAGATAAGGCCATAATAGTTGTAACGTATCCATCATATTTATGTAAATCTGAGTATGCGACACACAATTTCGACATGTTCTTTTTAGATCAAAAAGAAGAAATGAAAATATTTTCCCATTTCGCTTAAAAAACATTCCGCACTTGACTAAAAATAGCTCTGGCAAATTGAAGCAAATTAATCATGATTAGCTACCTCATGTGGTTGGTTTGGTTTGTTGCCACGTGGATGGGTTGTGAGTTGGGTGAATTGGGTTGGCCCCACCTGGCGTATGAGTTATGGATTTTTAAAGCAACCTTTCGAAAGGATTTGAACAGCTGGATTTCTGCGTCCCTCACAAATGCAATTAATGGGTCAAGTTGAAAGCGACAAGTGCAAAAAAAAAAAAAGGAAACAAAAACAAAACAAGAAGAGCAAACAAACAAAAGGCAGCAACAATTAGCATAACAAATGCCCGATACAATACAATAGAAAAAAGTCAAACAGCAGCACACACAGAGAAAGAAAGACAGGGTAAAATAAAAGAAAAAAAAAAAAAAACAAAGGCAAAGGCAAAACGCGAGCCAATTACGACCAATTACTGTGACATTTTACAACAAAATGTGGGAACATTTGCTACCCAGCTGAAGCCATCGACCGAAAGAGGAGAGGAGGAGGAGAGCTTGTGGTAGCGCGTAGAGAATTTGCACGAATTTATTGCGGCAATTAAGAGCTTAATTCGATGAATCTACACAGAGAGCTGGAATACACTGACAACAAGTGACAGCAGACAGCAAAAATCCGACAAGCATCAAAGTTCTCAGAGTCTCATTTTTTGTTTTTTTGGGGACAGGTGCAGCAGAAGCAAAGTTTTTTGTGTGCCCTTGTCCAGTTCAGTTCAGGCTTATCAGGCAGACAAGACAGGCAAGTTTACGAACAAGAATATTGACCCCGAAGACTGCTGCCAATGATAAGCATAAACTGGCCTAAATCTATGGGGTTAAAAAGTTTCTCTCTCTCTCTCTTGTCTGACAGAAGAAGTTGAATTCATTTTCTAATGACTTTTTAAGCCATGCGACAACCAATAATGACTGATTTGTGATCCCTGAAGTCTGATTAATTGTGCCAAAGAACAAATTTATTGCCACATTTTATGATCATCTTCAGGTGTTGCTGCTGGTATCAAATCTCTCCACTCTTTCGAAATTAAAATGATGCTAACGAAACGTTTAGCAAAACCATTTTCCCTACCCACGTTCTGGCGCTCAATGAAATCGCTTGACAGCTGCTAAAAAAACCATGACATAAACAAAAGAGAAACGAAGAAAACACAAAAAAATAAAAACCAGTAAAAATAAATTTGAAAAAAAAAAAAACCAAAACGTATCTAAATAATTGTTGCCGTTGCCGTTGACGTTGCGTCTCAAACTCACACTCATACCCAGCGATTTTAATGGCCTCTCAATGGGCCAATTGCTACCGATTCTGATTGCCTTTGTTGTTGTTGTTGTTGTTGTCGTTCTTCTCCTGGACAAACTTTTTTCTTGCCTATTTTTACTATGCTCTTTACTTTCTTTCGTTTTATTCTGTTTTGTGTTACTGTTTTGCCTTTTTTTTCTGTTTTTTTGTTTTTTTTTTTTGTTTTTTGTTTCATTGCTCAATTCAACGCCCATTCGCATTTCAATTGCTGCAATAAAAAACAATTTTTACTACTTTGGTGGTCTTTGAGGCGCAATGGCAAATAAAGCTTGTTCTACGCCCCCCGCTTTTACTATATGACCGAATTAAATGTTGCCGCTGTAAAGGATTTTAATGGCTTAGAAGCCAAAAGGAGTTGAGAAGCAGTTAAGGAGTTGAGCCTTATAGCTGAGCCAGCTAAAATTGACAGCTAAATCTCATTTTTGTATACCCCATCTAAGGGGCATTATATCTCTGAAACTTAAATCTATTCTCACTCATCATTTACTTTAATATTTGAAAATGTCTCCAAAATATTTGTCTTGTAAAAGCAATTACCTTTCCAGGTAAAGTTTCTAGCAGACCTTGCTATCTGTTCAAGGACATAGTGACCCTAATACTCAATGTGTATAAATAAACACTGTGACAAAAATATCCTTGATGTGAGGTGCATCAAGGTACATAAATATAGTCAATGACCAGACATCTAACAACTAACGGATGTCAGTTTAAAAAATAATTTCAATCCCCGATTGCTGGGATGCGACCTTTTAGCATTAGAATAAGATCCAACGTCCCTAATAATGTCAACCATAGAGTTCAAAAGAATCACTCCTATACCTCGCTTAACACGGTAGATACATACGTTCATGACAAATTGAGTATAAATACGATATTGTCTTAAGTATTGAATTGTCTTTTTGAACTTTAAACATTTAATAAGATATAAAAAAAAACTTAAAGTCAATAATTTTAGCTTGATTGAGTCTTCATTTTTTTATAGTTCTTATTGTAGCTTCCTTCAATAAAAATAAAATTTAGCAATATCCACTTTCCACTTCTTTCTTTATTTCTTAAGCGGTCCAAAATTTCAATTTTAGTTTCTAGAGAAATAATTTTTCTTTTCTTCGATGTTTTGTTGATTTTTTTTTTTCCATAGTAAAACTTTTTTTGCTTTTGAATTTAAAGGGAAATTTCCTGTTTCTTTCTGTTTTGATAGAAATATTATGTTAGAATAACATGTACTATTGCCAGATTTAAAAAAATGTAAAAATATGTAAATTAAAGAAAATAAAAAAAAAAAAATTTTTCTTTAATTTTAAAAACCGTGTTAGAACGAATTCGTGTAAAGCGGATACCGTGTAAAGCGAGGTGTAGGTGTATAATAAGCAGAAGATTTTTGTAAATAAAATCAGTCCAATATTTGAATCTACTAAATGAAGATTGGGTTTTTGTTTCCTCTCCCCGGAATTCCTATTCCCAAAAATCGAAGCTGCTAGAAGCAAATTTCATTTCTATATAAAGTATACGCAACGTATGCCATCTCATCTAATACAACTCTGCCTAAGCAAGAGAATACATACAAAAATGATGCTAAAGAAAATGTAGTTACACTTATTAATCAGTTTATTTTTTTTTTTTTTTTTTTTTGAATGGAATGGAAATGTTTGTTCTTTGTTTTGGTGACTGTCTGAAAGGAGTTGATCTGGGCATTTCTAAAGTATCGAAACACAAGCTATCAAAGTGTAAGTGCCTATGCCTAGGCATTTTATTTCTCACTCTTTCCTATTTTTTATTTGGCTTTTATTACATTGCCTCAATTACAGGGTACAAAAAAAGAAAAGAAAAGAAAAAAGAAACGATAACAAAAGAGAGGAAGGGAGGGAGCAGCAACAATAAAACATTGCGACATTGACGATGATTTCGTGAGCTGCTGATGCAGCAACGGCAACGACAACGCGAATAACTCAAGTATCAGTGGCAGGCAACAGGCAAACTAATGACACAACATTAGATCAGGCAACATCATCAGATGACATATTGCTGATGGTCAAAGTTTATGCCCAAATATTGATATCAATCGTTTTTATAGTTCAATGGCAAAATGCGTTACATGACAGAAGAAGAAGATGGTGGGGGGGGGGGGGGGTTACATGTCCGAACGGTAATCAGCAAAATGGCACGCACGAGAAGCAAACTTTCTTTCTTTCGGTTTTGCCATCTGCTTGACGGCGAATGTAACCGCTATGTCCGTCCTGACCATGTCCCTCCCGGTGGTAGATTCGTGTTCATGGCCGTCAGCACATGACAGGAGGTCATCCGGTCAGATCCGAGCTGACAGAATACATGAAAAACCTACACCAGAAAGAGAGGGAGGAGGGGAAAGACACACACACAAATAGAAAAAAACTAAGGCCTGGCTACAGATACGCATCAAAGCGGATTAACAAACCGAAACCTACGAAACAAACGAAGACAACAATGACAGGGCAAAGAGCAGCAACAAAGTGTCAAAAACACACACACAAACACACCCACCACCTACAAACACACACACACCCACACACACACACACACACACACACACACACAGAGAGAGCAAAAGTTAAACAAGTCAAGCGTGCTGATCCGCAGAGTATTACATTATTGTATGCACACCAAAGTAGCCCAATAAACTACCAACTAGGCCAAAAACAACGAACAAAAAACAAAACAAAAAAAAAAAGAAACGAAAAACCAAATAAACAAAAATCACACCAAAAAGGTTCAATAAACAAAATACAACTATAGTGAATTTGAGATACTCTTACCTAAACGAGAGAGAGAGATACAAAATGAATTGAATTGAAAGCTTTAAAAGACTGGAAACTCGAAAATTTAGGCAATTTGTTTGAACCCCTTCAAAGATTTGGATCTTAGGCTTGGGTAGCTCATGAGTGAGTGAGCCAAAATGAATGGCTCACTGAACTGAGCCGCTGAGCTGGTTCCTTTAATATGGGTCATTTTGGCTTACTAGAAGGTCTTCACTTAAACCAAAGAAATTAAATTTTGAGTAAATATTTTTTTTTTAATTAATAAGCCAATTCATACCTAATCGGTTCCTTTTTTTATGAATGGATCTCAAAGAATGTTTATTTTGTTTTTAATTTTCTGTTATATTTTATCTTATAATTTTGTTATGAAGGGAGCTAAAAAATATATTTTTAATATTAAAAGTTTGTTCTGCTAGTTCAAAGAAACAAAATTTTAAAATATGTCATATTTTTGAATAGCTTAAAATTTAACATATTTTACCTCAGTTTTTACTATCGGCTCATGAGCTATTAGCAAGTGAGCCAGTGAGCCAAATGATTGAGTTGGCTCAATTCGATACAAAAAAAAACGAGTAAGCCAGTTCACCTCGATGAGCTGCTTTTACCCAAGTCTACTTTAAGAGTTTAATGTTAAACATTTGGCTATAAACAGAAATAGACCCTAATTGTAGAATGCTCACTTGGCGGCTTTTTGGATACTGCACCACTTACAGGAAATACACGAAGCCGGAAGTCCTAGAGACACTCGAGAGACACCTTCTATGTATGCTGCAAGGGGAGGCGGCCAAAGGGAAAGCAGGTCTAAGCAGGACCACAAAGCATGAGACCTGACCATAGCTTCAAAGAAATAACAAATTTTGTGATCGTAAAGGTGAGACAGAAAAAAAGGAAGCTGAAATTTATATACTTCTTAGAGACAGAAACAGAGAGTAACAACGATCGACTCCTAAAGCACGTAAATAGACTGGCGAATAACCTAACTAGGTCTCGGTCTCTAAACCTTTTTAATCCTTAAGTTATTGTTACACTAACTTAAGCTGGCAAACTAAATATCAAGAAGGGCTTTCAAGTGCATGCTTTCTGAGTAAATGGAGTAAATAAATGCAAAAAACAAAAAAAAAACTTCATATAGACGTAACTTATCTATCCAAACTTATAGCAAACTTTTTTTTTAAAGCAGATTCCAATCTAAGAAAATGTTATTTCCAATGATAAAGATGTATTTTGCTGATATATAAATATTTTGCTAGTCAATTTCCTCTATGAGACATTTAAGCTCAAGTTTTTTTTGTTACAAAGTGTTGGCCACAATCAATATACCCTTACACTTAGTTTAGATACAAATCAAAGGAAGGAACAAGAGAAAAAAAATAAATGCAAAGCAACCAGCAATGGGCTTTTTCTATATATCTATGTTTGTAGGTGGTTTTTGGTCCTTAAAGCTGATAAATTGCAAACTGTTTAATATGAAGCAGGGACACACACACACACACACACACAAAGAGAGGAAGAGTCCATTTGAGCAATTCGGCTAATTTTTCCTTATACCATTTCTCAGCTCAAAAGGATAGGAATTTGTATTAGATACAAAGGGAGAAGACGGAGAGGGTGATGCCTTGTGCGTATGTCAACTGCTTAAGTGATTAAGGAGTTGTGCGCTGCTTGTCAGCCCTTTAAACAGTGACTTAAACGTTCCTTGTCATGACAGCCTTGAGAAATGACACAACATTTTTTACCAGCTCCAAACCCCGCCCACGGCCCACCTTGCAACGCTCGACGTACCCAATCCTCGGCTATCCCTCAAAGTCTCTGTCTCTGCTGTCTATGCCAGAATGCGGATGTTTATTTATTTTTTTTTCCTAACCCCGTTATGTGCCTGCCCAGAATGACAGAAAACTGGCATTCCCTTTACTCTGTTAACCAGCCAAGAGAAAATATTTCAGTTAATGATGTACCGAATGAACTGCCACCTGACTGTCTGGAATGCCACAACTCACAATTTGGCTCATTCCTTTTGGGCCAGGGCCTTCATAAGCGAGCGCTCATCGAGTCACCCAGTGAATTGGCCGAATGATGAGCAGAGAAAACTGAATGCCCAAAAACAAATCATTAATTGATTTGTTATTCATTCTCAACAATGCACATTTGCACGTTTGCTGCTCTCAACTTGACCCAATTGGCCATAAACGGCGAATGTCACAACAACAACAACAACAAAAGTCTAGCCAAATTAACACACAAATTGCACCCAACCCCCACCCCCACACACCATGTAATACCCCCTTGATGGCCAATTCAGCTGTGCAATCACGACAAAATGTTCACGCCAAATTTGTATACCCTTTCCCGCCACCTCAACATCCACCACCCCCACCCCCAGGCCCATTTCCATTAATTAGTAGTCGTACACCAACTTGTATCAAATTTAGAGACCATTATTAAAGCAGCTGCAAATGACGTGTTTCAATCTTGTTTGAAACAGTAACAAGAAAAATAAAAAAACCAATAAAATTCATAACTAAATCCAGTCCTACTACTATGTAAAAAGTATCAACTTTGAGGAAATAATATTTTACAAAACTATAAACATAAATTAATAAACTCGTGAACTAAGCAGTGGCGTATCTATAAGGGGATGAAATTGCGTAAATTTTCCCTCCCCTCAAAATCTCCTAATAAAAATCTGGAAAACTTAAATTTTTATTGCTCTTTTGTTTTTGTCTTTTTTATTGGATTTTCAAAGTTTTTAATGGAATTTCAATGTATTTGATAATTTATGCATAATGTTTGAAAAATTAATAATAAATTGAAGTAAGCAAGTCGCCTCACCGACTCACATATACCCTGTAATGTGACCATTTATCACTTTTCTTAGATGTCTATTTCCATTTTTCTCTCTTTCTCTGACTCGCATACGAAGAACGTACACATACTAATCGCTTGCCATCTCCCTCACTCATTCGTCAGGCGCTCCCTTGACAAGTTTATTCCTATAACTTGCCAATTTTTCATCCGATTTTTATGAAATTTGATGAGCGGATAAATATCAATAGCAAATAATAATTTACCATATTTGTAATTTCATTAAAATGGTATTTTAAAAACTAAATTTTTTTTTAATTGCCGCTATGAAATAAACGTAATATGTGCACACACTACAGGAGTCTACGAATTTGGCGACGATAGCTCTTACGGTATCAGAAATCTTGATGTTTATACAGGCAGATGGACAGATGAACATAACTAAAACGATTCGGCTGTTTATGCTCAGATTGAAAAGGCTTTCTTCTGCCTGTTACTTACATTTTGGCTAATTTGTTATAACCTTTTAGCCTAAGAAAACAGGATATAATGATTAGTTATATGCAAAATGTGTTATTTTCATAAGACATCTTCTATCCCTTTTCTCTCTTCTCTAAAAGACTTCTTTTATCTCTTTCCTCTATGAAACGTCTTCTATCTCATTCTTTCTCTTCTACGAGACATAGAAGTCGTCTCTTACTATCTCTTCTATGAGACATCTTCTAGCTCTTTCTTTCTCCTCTATAAGACCTCTTCTATCTCTTTCTTTCTCCTTTATGAGACCTCTTCTAACTCTTACTTTCTCCGTTATGAGACTTCTTCTAGTTCTTTCTTTCTCCTCTATGAGATCTCTTCTAGCTCTTTCTTTCTCCTTTATCAGACCTCTTCTAGCTCTTTCTTCCTCTTCTATGAGATGTCTTTTATCTCTTTCTTCCGCTTCTATACGAAATTTAGATAAATAAACCTCTTGATAGTTTTCAAAATGATCACTGGACAATTGAAAAAAGTTAAGCCATATTAAACTTTGAAATATTTGAAAACTCATTAGGATTTCATAAATTGTTTGCGGCCATTGTATAGTGGCTGGCCCCCTGAAAGGCCTTTGCAATACGGTGAGGTAATAAAAGCTCACAACATTGTGTGGCCGACGACCTTGCCAAGGACCAAAGAACAAGAAGGAGCGAGCAAGTAGCAAGTCCAAGACGAAGACGAAGACGAACCGGCTGCCTTTTGTGGCTTACATTTACTTATTTATTTCATATGGTTTTTCGGTTATAAATTTCAAATGAAAACTGTCATAAATAATATTTCGCGGGTTTTTATGCCAACAGAGTTCCAGTCCCAGTGGCAGGAGCTACTCTCTCTCTCTCTCTGTCTCTCTGGTGGCCAACGACTGCTCTGCTTGGCTCTTGTGAGCCAAGTATGTAAGTGGGTAAGGCCAACAGGACAAGTGATGGCTTTTTATGATTTAAAGTCGTAAAATGTGTGTGTGTGGGTGTGTGTGTGTGTGTGTGTGTGCGACGATGCCAGCAAATATTTACGACTCGGAAATGGAAATGGCATGCCATTTGGTAAGTACCCAAACCGGCTGTGTCTCCCCTCTATCCACCACAGCGCCCCCTTACCCCCTACCAACTGGCAACTGGTAACTTGGACTCCACCTACAACATCATCGGGGTCGACTATTGAGTAGCAGCTTCTTTGCCTTTGCCTTCGTTTTCGTTTTCGTTCTCGTTGCAGTTTTTATTTGCTTCATTTGTGGGAGCATAAATTAAGTGCCAAAAAAAGCGACAGGAACAAACATACGACAAATCACGTGCCTGGCGGGAGAGCCAGCCGAAAACAAAAACCAAGCCAAGCCAAGCCAAGGATTCGAAAGGTTAATAAAAATGTATAGCCCAGGACCAAGAACAGAAACAGAAACAGGAGCAATTGTTTTGGCATGGGACATGGAAAATTGTTTTTTTTTTTTCACGAATCAAAGCCATTTTGGCCGGCTTTCAGTTTTTATGAACACTTTCCACGCTTTGCAGTAAATAAAGTTTTGGGCCATCAGAAATTCTTTTTTGAAGTTACCAGCAAAAAAAAAAAAAAAAAAACCAAATATATAACAAGTCATAAATGTCAATGCCGACAATGAAAGCAAAAATTGCGAATGTTTGAATGAATGAATTGAGTGTTGGTGTGTGTGTGTGTGTGTGTGTGTGAAACTAAAATGAATTCGTCGAAAAGTTGAAAGCAAATCGATTACGTTAACGGCTGAGACTCGTTTTCATTTCTTTTACATTTTATTTTTTTTTTTTTCTCTCTATTTGCTTGACCAAGCAAAATTAATGAGAACTCACTTTCAGTGGGGAAAGCAACGGCAATGGCGGGCTGGGTGGCTGGAGGGAGTCGGAGGGGGGGGAGCTGGCCCAATTCGTGCTGATTGCTCAGTTTACTCACACCTCCGCTTGATGGTGCACCAGGTGGCCCACCATCTTAATTGAGACCTCTCGTAATTACTGCCTAAATGTGTTGTACCTACAAATGAATATCGCTCTCATGTGTCGCAAGTGTCTAAACTACAGAAGGCATAACCTCACCTGCCCCGCCCCTCTATCCCTCGACCCACCATGCCTTCAACCAAACATGTGATTGTAAACCTACTTTTGTGTTTGACATTCCTTTACATGCGAGTTGACTTCACTTGCTGACAGCTCGTATTTTGAATGGCAATTTGTCATGTTCTTGCATACATCACACACACACACACACAGCACACACACACACACAACGCAGGCAAAGTTCACTTTTTGTAAAATAAAACTTAACGTAAAAGCACATTCTATACATATATCGCATAGCATCAAATTTATTTTGTGTGTGTGTGTGTGTGTGTATTATTAACCTTAAAAGTTTTTATTTTCAACTAACCCACGAACAAGATATATGGCCAAAAAGTTATATAGTATAGCCATTCCATTGCCCTCTGACGAAGGACTTTATGACACAATTTCCATAATTATTATTATTATTATTATTATTTTTGCACAATGGCTTTTGTTAAATTTAATGTTTCTTTTACTTTAAATGAGATTTTAAAACATTTGTTTTGTTCTTTTAAGAACTTTAAATTTAATAAACCGAAAACAGATATCAATTAAAGTGACGTGTAAGGCTCATGTGGGCCAAGTGAATAAGCAAAAAGGATCAAAATCTGTAAGCATGTGCCAGCGATTTGGGTTAAAGGACAACAAAACAAAAGTTGTTAATTACATTTTAAATTAATCCTCAGCCAAATGGGTCAAAGGCTAGCTAGATAAATATTCTCGATCATGAAACATTCTTTCTCTCTTAAAGAAAAAAAAAAAAAAAACATTTTTGTGAGGCAAGACACTTTATTGAGTTTTAGTCCGATTTCAATAAACAATATCTCTATCGACGGGCAATTTTATCTACTTTATTTTGTAGTTTAGCAAAATATTGCATTTTAAATTACTTGGTATTAAAAACTGTTGCCAAGCCAAAGCACCAAAAATAACTATTTTAATTTGAAGTGTGGAAAAAAAAATGGAAAATTTCAGAATTCATTGGTATGTATATCTTTAATATGAAACATTATAAATCAAATGTGCTAAATTAGTGACCAGAACAAATTTTGGGTTCTCTATTAATCTCTATTAACGCACCTAGAAACTGACGATCACAGCGCAAAATTGTTAACAAAAGTTGTTTAGGTGTACTAAATTAATGGCCACGATTGTAGGTTCCCATTGGAACCATCGTAGAAAATTGGTTATTTTTCAAGCGATTAACGCAAAATTGAACATGGCTTGACGGCCTTAAATTAAATTAAAGTCGTACTACTATAACATTTAGGACCACATGCGATCGGTGGAAAATAGTGTTTGATAACAATATTGAGATTCAGGTTTAGACCAGACCAGACTAGAG
Organism: Drosophila nebulosa; assembly: GCA_024703675.1. Classification (NCBI taxonomy): domain Eukaryota; kingdom Metazoa; phylum Arthropoda; class Insecta; order Diptera; family Drosophilidae; genus Drosophila; species Drosophila nebulosa. The sequence continues at coordinate 2,703,670 of JANFPS010000003.1, read as the reverse complement.
TTAACTACTTAAGACAGCTCCCACAGAAATGATCGGGGTGTGAAACATAAAAGGGTATACAAATGTCGGCATAACCAAAGTTAGCTAAATAATTTTTTTTTTCCTAAAATTACTTCTTGCATTCTGCTTGAGATTAACATTTTTGTTACTTTTGATAAAGACTTATTGATTGATTCGATTCATTGATTGATTTTGGTCAGCTAAAGACATTGCTCACATTTGTGGAGTAGTCCCAAAAATCTCTTTTGTCTTGGTATGGCCAATAAAATGGTCTGAATGTGCATTCAAAAGTTTGCTGAAAGTTGATTTTTTTTTGGTTACTTTAACAAATCGCAGACATTGTGAGCCATCAGCAAACTTTTCGCCATTTGCGCACGTACCAACAATTTATGTTGATTGGAATGTATACACATAACTTTGGCCTGGCTAATTAACTAATACTCTAAGCCATCTAATCAGCAACTTATATTTTGACCGTTAAGTCTTATTATCAAAGCCAAGGTTGGGGTCTGGCTCTGCGTTCACCCAATAAACTTGTTGCTAATGCCCATATATACAGGTTTTTTTTCTTCTTTTTTTTTTCTTCCAACTGTTTGCTCCATGCAAATCAGCCAGAAACAGTAAGAAAAATAAAAAAAAAACGCGTTAGTTAAACACTCACATAAATATGTCGAATGAGTTGATAAATAAATAGATAAATATTAAATTTTAACTGGCACATACATACGAGTCGCTCTCTTTCCCCTTCCCTCTCTCTCGGCTCAAACAAATGTTTTCAATTCATTTTAATTTTAATTCTTAATAATTTTCTCAAACATACACGACTCAAACGTAAGTTCCAGGAATATTGTATATATTATCGCTAAGCGCCTTAAGGTTTTTGACTGTTTTTTTGGCAACAGAAAATGAGCAGCAACAATTCATTTTATGATTTATTTTTTTCTGTTTTTTTTTTTCGTTTCTTTTCTCATTTTTGTTGACTGCGCAGCAATAGCAGCTAACCAAGTCGCATAACTTTTGCCCCAGAAATATGATAAACTGAATGGCTAGAGAGCCATGGAGCCTGAAGCCAGTTCCTATATCTGATGCTGGCTAAGATGCCCCTCTGGCTAGCTGGCTGGCTGGCTGGCTGGCTGGCTAACTGGATGGGAATCCTATGAATATAATCCACATAATTTCACAGGTCATTGCACAGATTGTAATAAACGACTCCAAAATGATTCACACAGTTGTATGTTGTATGTTGTAGGAGGACTAAATTGTATATATCTACTGGCATATGTGCACTAGGGTTACTCAATGCTAAATTTCTGAAAAACCGACAGATAAATTTCACTATACACTCTCAACAGTTTCTGAGCAGACTCTAAATTTAATTGATTGGGCAAATAAATTAATTAAAAATCACTTTCAGACTTCAATTTGGTAGTTTGCGAAATGGTTTATTTTGCATTTATGGATTGAAATGCCAACAAAGATTATTCAGATCAGTTTTAAGACCTTGAAATAGATGATTCATAAATATAAATAATTCTTTGCACAACAGAAATTAAGAAAGTTTTTGTGAAAATTGAAAGTAAAAGGGGTACAAAAAAAGAGGCAACAATTTTAAACCATTTCTTAAACAAAGCCCCCTTAAGTATACTAAAAACAGTCGAAATATGTAATTTAAAATTTTGGGATTTTCATTTTTGACAAGATTTTTGCACATTTCGGCAATTTCAATAGGTTGACATCTCAAAAGATCTTGAAAGCTTTCCAAAACCAATTTGGTCTACTCTTCATTGCATACTTAAGGGAGCAAATGTTCTTTTTAGATTGAATTTAATTTGTAGTTTGTTTTTTAGTTGATATTCCAAAAAGTTTACACAAAACTTCTAAAATAAATAAATAAAATAATAAAACAAATTTTGGAAGTATCGAAACGACGACTAAGGTAGTTCCAAAAAGCAAGTAAAAGAACAAATGGCTTAAGGAACGCCATTTTAAGTGAGTCACGTGCAAATCGAGTAAAGTTAAGGCCAACTCAGGTTAAGCCGAAAAAAATGTACTATAACTTCAATAACTCGAAGACTTTCACTTAGCATGATGAGTTTTGTTAGCGTTTCACTTGACACCTGAATCACCCTAATATTAAGGTACATTCCATATGTACATATGTATGTGTTGGCTTATGGAACCAAAGCCAAAGCAAAGCAAAGGCCATGATACATGGCCCAGCCACGCATACATATAAAGGGAAGACACGTTTATGGCTGAAACAGACACAAAAACCAAAATGAAATCAAATAAAAAACCATAAAGCATAAAGGCAAATACCAAAAAACCCCCCCCCCAAAAAAAAAACACAAAAAAAAAAATAAAGCAAATAAAATAAAATCAAACCGAAACTGTTTACCTGACCAATTGGCTGGTAAATTAGCCAAAGCTATTCACAAAAATGTTGGAGCTAAATTTAAAGCAAAGAAAAAAAAAACCAAAATAAACCGCCTAACGATATTTTTTTGGTTTTTTTTTTTTTTTGTTTTGTGTTGAAACTTGACCCAGCTCCTGTTCCCTCTGATTTGCCTTCTAATTGGCCCTGGGACACATCAAAGGGGCAACGAGTTATGGGAATCGGAATCGGAATGCTTTCTACCCCTCTTTTTCCCAATTGGTTTTCCGTCCGTGTTTCCTTTACCTTTCCGCTCTTCGCACCGCACCACCCCAACCCAGCGAATTCAATGGCAACCGCACAGATACCAACACAGACGCATATTTTAATTAAATGCGTATTCAATTTTTCTTCTTTTCCTTCTTTCTTTTACTTTGATGAGCAGGTTTTTCTTAGGGTTTTTCAATTTGTTTTCTACGGATTTTTGCCAAACGTTTGTCGAGCACCCGCGCCCGCTTCAAGTTTACGCCCACGCGCGCGCTTAGAATGTGTGTTGGGTTTGTTTTTTTTCCTTTTTTTTTTTTTATTTTTTGCCTTTTCGTCAATTGTCATAAATCTTGATTAAAAGCGGAAAAAGACAACAGCCCAAAAGAGGTAGGTGAAAATGTGAAAATTGTTCTATATTCTGTATTCTGTGTACTATTCTGTTCTATTTTGTTCTGTTCTGCGGCTTGTGTTTTGCATAATTTGTTCAGTTCAGCATTCGCATTCGCATTCGCATTTCACATTTCCGCCAAGCTAGCCGCAAGCCAAGTGTCATCCAAGGCACATTTAGTCGATTGTCCAAGTTCAGTCTAACTACATATATTCTTTCCATGAGTGAGTGTGTGTGTGTGTGTGTGTGTGTGTCTCATATGTTTTCCCCATTGGCGCATTTCGCGTATATATGTATGCATTGCCAAGGTTCACAAGGTCAATGATTTATTAGTTTAGTGTGTTCTCTTTTTAACTATCTTTATCTATTGCCTCCAAGTCTTCAAGTCTCTCTGTCTCTCTGTCTGTCTGACTGCTTGTCTAAGTAGCATTTCCAATTCTATTGTCATTTCTGCTCCTACTCTTGCCATTTTTTCTCAGTCTCTCTGTCTGACATAAAAAGCTTTATGGATTAGCCAGCCAGCCAGTCCGGCCAGTCGGGCAGCTAGCGCCAGTTGAGCTGTGTGTGACAATTTCAGTTGCAATTTCATTTGTTGGACATGTTTGCTTTTTAATGATCATTGACAGGGGCACAGGCAGAGGCAAAAGGCAGAGACAGTGCCACACAGCTGGGTCACTCGACCAACTCAAACGACTTTTTATTGAGTTCAAGCCTTTACAGGGAGTTGCTGCAACTACAATTTGTGTGTGCTTTAGTTGTGTGTGTGTGAGTGTTGTGTGTGTGTTTATAGGACACGACCTTCAAAATGCAACCCCTTAAAATGCAAACCACCATCCACCATCAGGGTGAGTCGCTCTCTCTCTCCATCTCTTTGTGTGTCTCTGTCTCTTTGTCCCCGTTTTGGGCTTGTTGCCAAGGGCTTCTGCGCATGTGCAGCTGCCTAATGGTTCCCGGTTCCCACTGCATGCTACACACTTTTTTTTTGCTTCTGTCTTTTGCTTCTTCTTTCTTCTTTGCGCAGGTGCGTTATGACATTTGGGGAATCAATGAAGTAACATGAGATCAAATTGTTACCTATTTTTTTGTGGCTATTAAAATATGGGTATATTAAGTTCATTGAAACTTTAATTCAAAATACACTTATTAAGTTGTTCTTAGACTTGCGCTGCCTTAGATGAAAGATCGTTTGAAGATCGTTGAAGATTGACAATTAAGATGGTGTTTTAAGTGAAAATATTTGCCTAAAAGTTCATCACACAAATTATATACCGTCTACTGACTTGTTAAAGGTTATTGCTAAGCCCATTCCACGGGCATCTCAAATAACTTTAATTTTCTTAATGGATTCAGTTTTTTAAATTAAGTTAAACAGTTTAATCTAAATTTGGGGTTTAACTTTTCTTATGTATAAAATTAGAATTTGCATTTCATACTCGTAAAATTTGTTTAAAGAAACTTTTTCAAAGGTAGCTTAACGAAGAATTTTTTAACTACTAAAGTGGAGTTTTTGAGATGATCTTGAATTACTAAGGTAATTGATCTTTTGGTTTATCTAAAACCCAAAAAAAACTCTTAAAACACTTAGTTGCAATCAGTTAAGGTTTATAATATAAAAAAATAAATCATGTTATTCCAAAAATTGAGGTATTGATCTCTTCTGTAGTTATAATTATTATTGTTAAGCAATTTTTACTGTTTACTTTGGTAAAGATTCTAATAAAAACTATTTTCGTTTACTTTTTGTGTCACCTATGTACATATATACACCCCACCCGCAGGCAATTTGAAGGGTATTTACTTTACAGCTTCATAAATGTTGTAAAATTTTGATCGAAAATATCGGGGAAAAGCGGAAAGGGTAGGCCAGAAGGTTATCGTTTAGCGATATCGAACTCAATTTATCATGCTGATAAAGAATTTGTTTGTCTTTGTGTGTGTACTTATTGTAGGCATTTGATTATATTTAATAATAAACACACACTTTTAGTTGGGGTTTTTCTTGTTGTGTTTTGTATTGTTCATATTAATTAAATGTAAAATAAATAAATACCCTTTGGCCCAGGATGCACTCTCTCTCTTTTTTTTGTCTCTCTCTGGAAATATAAGATTGTCATTGTTCAAGTGTCTAACTAATTAGGTGAGCACCATAAACAAAACCAGAAATGATAACCAGTAGTAAGTAGTTTTTTAGTTATATCATCATCAACCAAAAAACAAGATGATATCTAAAACTGACTGTCTGTCTGTCTGTCCGTCTGTCTGTCTGTCTGTCTGCCTGTTTCTCTACTGTCCATGCACTTGTCACAAGTGACCGCAAGTGACTTAGCCCCCTTAAGATGAGCTCAATGCTAAGCTAAGTATATTCTATTACAGACATTCTCTGACTGCCCCTTCACCCCCACGCCCACTTCAAGCCCCCCCCCCCCCCCCCCCCCCTCTTTATATCCTACAATGAGTGCGATATGCTATACTTTAGCCAGATCATAATATTCATGTACTTACTTAACTTTCAAGTTCAAGTATTTTGGCAAGCAAATTGAAACTTAAGCGAAAGTTAATACATACATATATGTATATTTTTTCTTCTTCTTTTTATTGAAATTGTTGTTGATAACACAAATGACCTATGCATAAGAGATTTTTTTAAATGGAGGGTCAAATTTTTTGCCAGCCGCAGCTGGAATGCTGGGCTGAAGGTAAAAAAAAAGAAACTGCCTGAAATTTAGTGTCGAATCTTTTTTTTTTTTTTTAGTAATTAAATTGCCGGTGTAAGGTAAAATGTAATTGCGTTGACGGTTTTATCAAATTACAACAGAAGGCAAAAGCGAAAGAAAAACAAAGCAAGCAAAATTTGTTTTAATGGAAAAGCATCAGCGTCATAATGAAAAAACAAAAGGAAATAAAAAACAATTAAATTGCAAATTGTAAAATGTATTGAGGGGAAGAAGAAAAAGTGTTTATATTTATAAATAGATAAAACTAAAAGTATTTATATATGTTGTAATAATGCTTAATCAATGCTATGAACTCTCACGTTTAAGCACACAGACACAGACACACACACACACACACACAAACTTTAAAACTGAACAAATAAGCAAATATTCAATATTTACTTTTTTTTTCTTTTTTTTTTTTTGGTGTATACAAAAAGTCGTGAATCTGTTAAAATACGAAATCTCAATACGAAATCAACAAGTACATAATTATAATTATTATCAGCTGCAGCAATAACAACAACAACAACAATAAGAAGAAGTACAATGGTTAATGAAACGGAATATAAAGACAATGAAAGTTGGTTAAAAGACCAGACCAGACCAACTTACAAATTCTCCAAAGGTAAAAAAAAATGCATAAAACATGAATACACCAAAACAAAAAAAAAACATTTACCTTTTCTTTGCATGCTTTTACACTAATTATTTTCAATATGTTTTTTTTGTTTCTTTCTTTTTGTTTTTGTTGCTTTGCGGTACTCACACGTTTGGCTTGACTGATCAACTGTGGCCAGGTGGGGCCAACAACAACAACACATAACAATTTCTTTCTTTTTTTTTTTTGCACTCGATCAATCTGATGTGAATCTCTTTTTTTACGAAATATTTATAAAGAAGTTTTATTTATGTATCTATCAGAGTATATGAAGTATACATATGTATAACTCAGCTGGTAACCACACTGAGAAGAGGCACCACCACCACCACCAACAACAACAACAACAAACAAACAATTATAATACACTTGCCTGAGGGCCTTCTTTCGAAAATAAATATCTATTTTTTATGTGTAGACAAACCGATAGACGCAAATATAAAACAAAAAAAAAAAAAGGGAAGGGAAACACAAAAATTTGAAATTCAAAAAAATCAAAAAACAACGCACAAATGAAATATTTAAAAATGTTTACTTCTTTGAGATATGTACTTCAACTACACAAAACGTGGCGCCGTGCTTGGGGGCACATACGACGAGAATCCGCGCATCAGCAAGAAGAAAGCGAGCAAAAGAAGATAGAACGAAGAAACCGAAAACCGAACCAACCGCACAAGCAGAGAGTCGACGAAAGACTAAAATGAAACCGAAGCGATCGTCGCCAGAAAAAGTCCAACATAAGGCAAAAAAAAAAATACTTAAAGCTGCCGCCGACCAACCGATCGACCAACCCGACCGAATGAACTGAATGTTTCGGTTGATGATGAATTCGCCGCGCTTGGTGAGCCGCTCAGCTGCTACATACGTTTAGCTATGTACATATGTGTAACTATGTAATGTGGAAATGTGTGTGTGTTCCTCTTTCTTCCTCCACCCCCCTTGCCAACACGCTGCTCCTGATGACCCTCAACGCTGTCGTCGTCGTTTGATGATGAGCATATATTCAAAGAATTGTTGGAGAGGGTATGACGTGATCGATGAGAAATTGCTAAAAAATTCCACTCGAGCACATGGAGTTATTTTTTTTGCCTTTTGTATCTGTATCTGTGTGTTTGCCGGTTGTTGTTGTTGTTGTTTGTTGGTCGTCTAGCGTACTCCCTTCTCTGCCTTCCCACCCTTTGCTCTCTCACTCTCACTCTTCCGCTCTCTTACTTTCGTCCACTCTCTCTCTTCTCCCTCTCTCTCTGTGTGTGTGTGACTCTTACCCGAACTATGGACAATGCATCCGCCGTTAGGAACTTGATTATTATGGGTGCTTTAGTCGTTCTTTTCTCTGCTTTATACCCTTCCACTTTGCTGTTAAACGACATATCTCCCTTATTTATATTAGCTAAAATCAAACTTCAGTTTATAATATTGAATACTTTAGCAATAAAAATGTTTCCTAGTTCTTTATTTATGGAACATCAGTTGGTCCTTTTAAAAGAGATTAGCCTTAGATTTGGCCAAATTCAAATGCTTTAAGGCAGCTTCTTTAATGAATTAGTAATTTTAACTTCATTTATCAAAAATATCTTTGAATTGAATATACAAAAATAAGTTAAGCCAACAATAATCATTTTCATAGAATACATATAAACAGAGTCTTTAGGATCGTTAACAACAGTGACTAAAGCATTTGTTTGCTTAACACTTAGTATAGACATATTAGCATATTAGTCGCCCAATAGTTAATCGTTAAATAGTTGCTATTTGTGTGATGCAAAGTTCATTTGACATAACTTAAAGATTTCATTCTATTACGATTTCAAATAGAGTTTTCAAAAGTAAAATTAAGTTGCCATTTCGGAAATTTGTTTTATTTTTTACTTTTTCTAGCTGTGATTCCCAACTCGTTTAAGCGTTGAAGTAACGCTACAAAGACTACTATACGTAGAACTTTTGTCACTGTTTGCATCTTGAGCTTAAACTCGTCCAAGAAGAATTTAATAATAAGAAACATAGAAATTGTATATTTGTAAAGAAACTTATTTAGCCAACTAACTAACGACTAACTTTAAAATGCACACTTTTTCTATAGAAAGTCTTTCTCTTGAAATTTAGCAGAATCAAATTACATACTCAAAGACAACTTGTCTTGGGCTTTGGCTCTTTGCCCATATTGATTGTAGTGTCGGTTAGTATATCAAATGAGTCTGTTTGATTCCAAGGAAATATTTGTTTTTAGCAAGTGTAAATATTTACCAGCTGGTTGGTTGGCTGCTTAGTTGGTTGTCTCTGCTGCTTCTCTGCACAGGAAGGCGGCAGCACATCGTCATCGTCATTGTCGTTGCCTCCTCCATCGCCACCGGCACTGCCACATGACTACACACATACACATACACACACACACACATACATACATATGTAGATGCCGCTGAGCATATGCGTATGCATGTTTCGATTTTATTCTTTTGGGGTATTTTGTTTCTTTTTCGGGCCAAAAAAACAAAAACAAAAACAAAAAACACTTTGACCAAGGAGTCAACAGCTGGAGCTGGAGATGACTGGAGCAGACCAAATAAAACCGGTTGCTTCTACCGGCTACCCATTACCCATTACCTATTCCGGTGCTGTTGCCGTTGCCGGTAGCGGTGCTGGTGGCGGTGGCGGTGGCGGTGGCGGTGCGCTGTGTAGCATTGTGTCAGGTGCACACACTATGCAAATATCTAAAATTGATAACGCCCGGAATCGTTACCATCAATTGATGGTTCCCATGTACTTTGGCACGGCGAAGGGTTAGATACGTATGTATGTACGTACGATTGCCATGTGTCTCTTTGTGTGTGTGTGTGTGTGTTTTTTTTTATCAAAAAAATTTATTGGAATTCTCTTTGGTTTGTACCTGAATGCCCTTAGAACTTTACCGTGTTTTGTTTTTTTTTTTTTTACAATTTTGTTGTGCAACCTGCAATATTTGTGTAAATATATTGAAGATTGCATCGATTGAATGGCTTGGAATTGCTTTGAAATGCCAGTAAAAATGGCAAAATACTTTGCAATATTTTTTGAAGAAAATTTCCATTTAAAGTCATCATAAAGTGGCTAATAAATCATATTCAAAACGACAAATGACACAAAAAGAGAAATACGCACAAAGCACAAGACGAAAAAAAAAGTTGAAAGACATGTGCCCCCCCTAAGGGAAAGGGAAGCGGAGGGTAGGTGTAGGGTAAGGAAGGGGAAATTAGGAGTAGTCAGGTGCATGTGGCATATATAATTTAAATGATGACATCAAAATCAATCCTATGAATCGTCCTCTCCCCACGTCCCCTCCTTAAGTCATTATCATAAAACTTTTTCTTGATAAATTTGCAGGAGCGGATTAGTTAGAAAATTGAAAACTAAGCAAATATGGGCAAGACGAGAGTCCTTCTACTCTAAGTGAAATACTAGCTAAGTTTATTTCAAAGACCCAACCAAAGTATCTTCTAAAAGGCACTAACTAACTGACTGATAAAGGAAATCATAAACAGGTTTTTTTATTTTCAATTGTTAATGTATTCCGCTCCTGGCCAATATGATTTTGGCCTCTCATAGAATATGCAAAAAAAAAAAAAAAAAAAATGAAAGAAAAAACGAAAGCGAAACATTTTGATAAGTTTAGAAAATACTAATTTCAGCTTTTCAAGTGGCCAATCAATTTTTGGGCCAATGCGGATTGCGAGTAGCAATGACTATTAATAGCATTTCAGCGATTGGAAATTGAAAACTTTTATGTTTTGTTTTTGTGGTTCTCTTCGGCAGGGGCAACGGCAACGGCGGCGTCAGCGACCGCCTAACACTGGTATAATTTATTGGGGGGGCCTAGGTAAATATTTACTAACCGCCGCGTGAGGCTTTCAGTTATTATTACTAAATGATTAACGTCTATTTAAAAGCAATTAACAGTTCAATATTGATTTACTCACACCTCGTCGTCGTTGTCGGCCGCATTATTGTTCGGTCCAATTGGCAGTTATGCTTACTATATGCTACCACAAGCCGGTTCTGTATGCCCTATATAACAAATGGGGTATATGCAATTTATTAACAAATTTTGACTCTTCTAAGCTTGTTTGTTTTTTTTTTCTTTTATTATTATGAATATCAATAGGCTTATTTTGAAGTTATGCTCAAATTGAAGTTAGAGTATTTTGAAACTGGCGCCTCAATGTGCAAAACGAAAATGTTTCTTATTGTAGATTCCTAACATTTCTCATACGACCCATGGGCCACACGCAAAAAATAAACCTTATGACTTGAACATATCACAGTTTAGTTGGCTGTGTGTGTGTGTGTGTGGGTGCCGTTACAATACCACACACACACACACACACACACACTCTTACATATATGTATATCTATAATTTTACGTACATTGAAAGAGCATATAATTTAATTAGCACTGGCCTTTCAATTGTGTTCATTATAATTACATATACGACTATTTTATCAGCAGTCGACAACGCAGCCAAACAACAACAACAACAACAACGAGAACAAGAACAAGAACGACTACAGCGATGACTCTCTGACTCTGTGAAGCCAAAGTTGCGACCCATGTACGCCAGAGTGTCAATAAGTCAAGTGATCTTAATTAATTGAGGTTGATAGTGGAAATGCTCTGCCGCTGGCAGCCTGCCAGAAACAGTTAACGTACACGGACATGCAATTAAAACTGGCACACATACATACATACATATACATCTTACTGTAGTTACTTACATAATCGCATATAAATTCTTGTACTTAAGAATGAAATCGGATAAAAACGCAAGAACAAACGTTACACATCGAATTCAAAATACTTAAGAATTATTGTTGTTTGAAACAAATTTTTGATAATATCAATTAACGCCTCATCGCCTCTTCTGAATATATTAAAATGCAAACTTCTTTATATTCATTTAATCTGATCCTTATCTAGCCTAGGCTATTTCAAATGATTTTCTTATGGCAGCATAAAATGTTTATACCCCTCTTCATTTTGCGGTTTACAGGGTATGCATGAAAAGATTGCCAACGCCAAAAAGAACTAAGGCGTAATGCTATTTGCTTACTTATGCAACCTACATACATATGTAATATATTATATATCACAAATTTTAATACATACCTTACTATCACTTATACGACATGTTGTCAGTGAGTTAATGGTTAACAAATTCCATAATTCCAGAGATTGTTTTGCAAATTGTTTTACCTTCCGCCAATTGAAATCAGTTTAAACGGAGTTTCTGAAATCGAAAAAAAAAAATTCTTTCGCTATTAAAACTTTGAAACATTTAGAAAATAAAACACTTGAACAATAGTCAGACAATTGAAATCGTCATGGTTAAAATGATTCATTATATTTAATAATTTACCCCTTTTAGGGGATTTTACTTTTACCAATCGTATCGTATAACAAATGAAACTGGGTCAGATACGAGAATCACCGCACATGATTTAAAGCAAGATATAAAACAAACATTTCATACACGTTTAATGGGGGGCACATTGCGAATTACCTTCCCACTCAACAGACAGAGGGCGGCGACTGTATAACGCGTGATTTTCAATCGCGTGGACAAATAGTTTCACATAAATTAACTATATTCATCTTAATTCTACAGTTAGGCTATAATAGACACATCAAAAACTCTTTGACATACAGAGAGAGAGAGAGAGAAAAAGAGAGTGTATATTGGATTGGAAACTTAACCAGGCAAGAGGACACCAGTTCAAACACTAGCTCAAACTTATTTGAAGTCTTTGCAGCTCCACTTTAATCATTTTTATGTATAAACTTATATTTACTTTATGACTAATCACGTGACCATGAGATTTGGCAGAGATAGTTGCCAATATAAATATAGACATATTAATTTCATAATCATAGGCAATCAAGTAGATAATTCCAATAGTTAAAGATTGCTTATTCCAATTTTTGTTTTTATTTTTTTTTTTTTTTTGGCCAATTGGGTGGGTGACTGATAGCAAAACAAAATGGAAATAGAATCATTAACACATTCAACTTAATGCATTGACTAAAGTACAAACTATATCACGATGGCAAAAATTAGCCCAAGAAGACAACGTTTCAGAAGAGTTTAGATTTGTGAATGGCTTTGGAGTTGTTGAAATGATGTCGGGCTATCTTGTGGGCAATGCTGCCGGGACGCACTAGCTGGCGATGCAAGGCGTCACCGTATAATTGCACCAAAGATGGTTCCTCTTCTACTGGCTCTAAATAGGCATCTAAACCGCCAATCAACTGCAAGTGACAAATGACAAATGAGTAACAAGTATTTGTCTAATTGTTTGGGGGTGGGGGGGGGGGCTACCTACCAAACTCTCATCACAGTTTATAAAGCGCATGGCCTGAACATGCTCGGACCAGAGACGACGTCGCCATTTGTTGTCATATTTCTGGGCCAGTGGCAAGAGAACCAATGAACTGAATAGCTCATCTCCATAGCTGGCAGCCTGAAAGTGATTGACAAACAGATAGTAGAGCGGTTCAAAGCTGGCCTTGTCCGCAAATGTGGCATCGAAATCGAAATGTTTTTCGGCATTCTGCAAATAAAAGTCCTGAATATGTGTCTGCAAGAGGTCATGCAATGATGGTTCCAAAAATTGTGAATCGGGACCCATAAAGGCAATCATCAGATACATAAGCTTCTCCAGTGGGCTAACAATCTGTAGGCCCTGTCGTTCCAATTGATGGACAAAAGTCAAAGTCATTCGCACAACCTGATGCTCTGTGGGTGAACAAACGACAAATGATTAGCCGATGAGAGACTTCAACTCTTTGCATACCCTTGCCAAGAGTTTAATAAATTTGGTCAGGCAGGTCAGTCTGTCTGTCTGGCTGTTTCTAGTCCAACTAGTCTCCTTTTTTATAAGCTATTTGAGCGAAAATCCACCCCAAATACCATGTGTATAAGAGATGAATAGGGATAAACAATTTCATAAAAAGCAATCAAAGCGAGCTATACATTTCTAAAGAAAAATTCAATCAAAAGTGAAACGAAAGGTTTTTGTTGACTGCAAGGGTATCTAAACTTCGTCATAGTCCTTTCTTTAATACTTCTTCTTCCTGTTCAAGGCTTACCTGAGAATATTACAGCTGGCTGTTGCTGTACATTCTGCAAATAATTGCTTAGAATGAGACGCAATTGAAAATATGGCCAATCAGGCGGCAAAATGGGAGCCTGTATGTGGCTAAGGGTCAATGAGGGTTCTCTGTTATCCTGTTGAAATACATAAATTAGATAAAATAGTTTACATATTCGAAACTTGAACTTACTGCTATCACATGGGGATAAATCATTTCCAAGCAGGTTTGCTCTAGCAATGCCAACGATTTCTCATCCAATTCCATATATTTTCTATTGAATATGAAACGTTCGAATATGCTTTTGATTTGCGTTGCATGTGAGGTGGATAAACTGCATAGATAGTTGTAGACCAACTGCAGCAGCTGCGGGCGTTCCAGATATATCTCCAGGCCATCTGTACAGAGCAATTGATGGATGAATCTCAGTTCACTGCGAGCAAAAATATTACTGGCCAGAAAGCGATTTAACTTGTGACTGAGCGCAGTAAGATAATCGGCCAAGGGCTCCAATATAGCTGGTTGCATAAGTGCCTCAAATAATGGCCGCTCGCGGATTGCTGTCGTCTCCAATGGATCTTCAAGCAGAGCCCAGACGTTACTCAACAACTGAACCGGATATGTATCACTTACGATCAACTGTGGACCGCAATCGTGCATCAATACAGCGCCCATGTTGGGTAAAGGGGCATGTACATGACGTCGGTCGCCAAATTGGCGTAAAATTATAGAGCCCTTACTGGCAGGGGGGATAGTGATTAAAAATGTTTTAATTAGTCCCCCGGCATACCTGTCAAAACAAATAACAACTCACGTCAATTGCTGTACACATGCAATGAATCCCGGAGAACGTGCAAAATTTGGTAAAATGCTACGCAGGAGCAAAGGAAAACCTTGACGGCCCATATAACCATGGCGCGAAAACCAGGTAACAGCATAGAGTGAAGAACTCAGCAATGTCAATTGGGAGAACTACAAAAAGAGACAATGAATGGGGTTAGCTCATTTTATAATCATTTCGTATGTGTTTATATGTAGCTTACATCCTTGAGCCCATCGCTACGTGTGGCTGTGTGCAACCATTTGCAGCAACAATTATTCAGGGGTTCCATTAGAATCTTCTGCATTTCCATATCAGAGACGCCACACTCACCGCTAGCCACAATTGCCACCAACAGGGCGGCCGCGTGCTGACGAATGAGCGGCGAACCGCCCACTTCGAAAACGCAATGATTGCAGTGCCAGTCGAGCATTTGGCGCATAGCGGGCAGAAACTGTCTAGAATAATAAAAGTAACAGAAGAATAATAGGTATTATCATTTGACATAGCCACACCTGCTAGCCACTCTCAAAATAGATATATAAAAGCGTCTAACACAACGATATCATTGTCAGTTGCAATCGGAATTAATATTTGCCATGATCTCTAAGATTATAGCCATCTTTCTGGCACTTCTCGTGCTAGGCCAAGCGGTAAGTAATCACTGCTCTATAACTAGTACTCTATGACTACTTTTCCATCGCTCATCAGCTTGAAGTGCCATCCGCTTTAAAGAAGCAAGTGAAGAAATTGCATATACGTTGTGCTAATCAAACAAATGTAGCGGAAGGTGAGCCCTAAACTACAACAATAACTCAAAAATTCGGGATTGTTAATTTGTTCTTTGACCTTTTTAGATGTCATACGCCAGGCTCATCAGCTTGGACAGCTGCCCAGTGATCCGGCCTTCAAGTGCTTTTTGTATTGCATGTTTGAAATCTTTGGTTTGGTTAGTTTATGCAATTTTTTTTTGTTTTTTTTTTTTTGTTACTAAATCTTAACTAATGGACTTTGTTCTGCTGCAGATTGATAGCGAACATATCATGCATCTAGAGAGTCTAATTGAGGTGCTGCCAGAGGAAGTGCATGATCCGATTAAGCGTCTGGTCGATGCATGTGGCACAAAGAGTGAGTCTATATTCTATTTCTATTCAAAAAACCATCTAACATGTGCTTTACAGAGGGATCGGATGGCTGTGAAACCGCTTATTTGACCGTCAAGTGCTATATTGACACTGATGGACCCTTCATAAAGGGGGCAGTGGACGATCTATTGGGCTAGCTCTCTCTCTCTCTCTCTTTCTCTCTCCACTCACCTAAACAAGTCACGTTGCACTATGCCCAGCAAGAGGAGACAGCGCAAGATGCGCAGTGCCTCGATCTGAACCCGTATCATTGGACCCTGGAAAAGTAAACAATAAAAATAATCAGCATCGTGTCTATATCCAACCAATCCAATCACGATACTCACTTTTATATCCTCTCGATGGAACAAATATTGCTGCAAGCGTTCGATAACAAAGTCTTTGGATATCTTCTTGGCTATGTCCAGATGATGACCAATGAGTACGCGTATTAGCTTCAAGCATAGGTATTGGGGTTGGCCATAGTAAAGGGTAGAATTCACCTCCCTTAGGGGAGGCATAAAGTTATCCAAAATCACTTCTAATAGGCGACTTTCGTTGGCCAACTGCCTGGCCACTTTTAAGCTTGTGCGTGCTATGCGTATGAGTAGCTTTAGGCAAGAGTCAACTGTGCTATTCTCTGGACGCACTGAACTCAAAATGAATCTGCAAAAGAGAAGCAGGCAATTAGGTTTGTCTATCCCTTTTAAAAAATGGTTATAAGCCTACGTGATCCTTTGCAATATATTGGTTCTTAAGAGGCAATCAATTAGATCCGTCTCGGCCAGCTGAAAGTCATCCATGCTTGTGCGACTCTCTGCTTCATCTTCATCAATTTCGGCCCGTACTGAGGTGGGTTCCGTGCGCAATAGCTTCATGTAGTGCTGCAGAAAGGCAAGTGAAGTTGGATCGCTGCCTGGTTCACCTTCATCCAGGGCATTGGTCGTGGCCAGCACCTGCAGCGTTGGTTGCCAGTGACAATAGGCATTGTTGTAAATGTAATCCAGCACCACTTCATCGGTTTCATTGTAGCAGAGGTGGGCCAAAGCTCGGCTCACCACTTCCAATTGGGCGGGAGCATTGTCATCCAGGCCAAAGCGCAACAGGAAAAACATTTTTGATATAGGCAAGGTGAGAACCTGATCATAAAAGCCTTGATTATAGATGCTAAAGATGCCAGCAATGGCACCAAAGGCCGATATACGCTGCTGCAGTACGGTGGATCTGGCAAGGATATTGAGAATTTATGTCAAGTAAATTAAAAAAGGAGCAAAGGCAAACGCTTACCTAGCCAAGCGAAAGAGTTCCTGCAGCGTATAGCCAGGACGTTCCGCCTCTTCGCCGTGCAAGTACAATTCCCGTGAATCCAGTCCCTCATCCTGCGTGGGTAGAGTATGTGGCAACAGGACGCCTTTCCAATCGAAACGAGCATCAAATTGTTGACCCGGTTTCAATTGGGCCACCTTGGCGGGTATGTCACGCATCCAAGCCAATTTATGCTCCTCAATAAGATTGAAATTGAGCCACTGACCCTCATCACTTTGCTGCAGTAACTCGTAGGCAGGATTCGACTCGGGCAATTTGGCTGGCATGGGTAGCGGTGGTATAACCATTGGCGAGGCCTTGACTTTCGGTTGGGTTTCACGCTTTTTGCCAAGCAACGCAATCAGTGCAGGATCTAGAAGACAACTATCAATTTTTGAACTAATATATTGGATGGAGTTACTTACCCAAGGTGTCTAACAACTTTTGCCTTTCAGCCAATATTTCCTCTGAACTCATTTGATTTAGCACATTCAGATTTTCGACATGCAGTTCTTTGGCCAGCTTCTCGTCTTTAATAATTGAACTTCTTTCGCCAAGAGGATCCTCTGTGTCAATTTCCATCTTTTGACTGGTAGCTTGTTGCTCTCCCATCATTTGCTGGGCAAAAATGCTTCTCGGCTTGTTGCTCTTGTCTATTGCCCGCTGGGAGCCCTCTCTTCGCTCCGTTATTTCACCCAGAACGTTCTCCATGAGATTAGGACTAACCTTGCTGCCCTGCACATCTCCCAATATATTCTCGTGAATTTCATCGAGGAGTATTTTCTGAGCTCTCATTGCACTCTCTGAAAAACTTGTTGCTTCTTTTTTCTTCTCAACCTCTGGCGTTTGCTCAGAGGCGCGGTTCAGCTTGGCCTGTTCTCGCTTTTTGGCAAACACGGACTTCTTTGGAGCTGACGCTGAAATGATGTTGAACAGAATTAAAAAATAAAATTTATATTAATTTGTTGAGATGAACAATAAGACCAACCTGGCACGCGCACAACTGTTGCCGCCGGCTGAAACGAGGGATTCTTTTGGCGCTCGGCATTAAACTCTGCCGCCATCCGAAGCACGTCCTCCTCACTTTCGCCGGGCTTCAATTTTTTAAACATTTTCGTCTAATCAAAAGTAAACAAATTCGTTTGGAAATTACAATGAGGACCGGCAAACTGGTGATGGCAAATTTTACGATAACAGACCGCGCGAGTCTATCGACAACCAAATACCAAATATCGATAGACAAATGCCAAGACTATTATCGAAAATACCAAACTACCATCAAAAATACCAGCTATCGGAGCAGTATTATTTTAAATATTTTTAATACTCGAAATACTTTAATTATATTATTAATTTTCACTCTTATTTATTTGCAAAATATGATTTCGAGAGAACGGTGCCTAAATATTTTTCTCTCATTTAGTATTTATTATAATAAAGAGAATGTATGAACATATAAACACTTATACGACTTTTTGTCGAGAAACGTTGAAAAGATGGCAAGTAATAATTAAGATGGCTGCCATATCCTAAAGATGGCGCCAAGAAACAATGGCCTAACCGGAAGCCATCAAGATAAATGACGCAAGGAAACGCTAGCGACAACGGAAGTTAATTAAAATGAATGGTTTGGGGAAAAAATTTGTCAGATTTGTTTTCGCTTTCAAATAAAGTAAGCAACGTATTTTCGAATGTTTTGAACACTTTACAAAGACGTATCCTATATAATGGTGCAGACTGTGCAGACTTAGAAAGGTGGAACTAGCTCGCTAGTCACAGCCGCTATTGTTAGTATATAAAGCTCGACGCACGATAATTTGCTTAAACGGAAAAGCTTTTAACCAGTATTCAAGGTTTACACACTCAACATGCAATGTGAGTAAAAGTAATTATTGAAATTATTGAAAATCAAAATAAACAAGTGTTTGCCTTAGTCAAAATGTAGGCATTTTCATTTCATATTTCTAGATTCCAACATCAAATCATTCTCGGACCTGCTTTGTTTTTAAAAATATATTAAAAAATAAAACAACAATGTAAATTAATAGTTTTACGACAAGCTTTTGATCGCGCTTTTGCTTTGGGTGCAAACAATTTTGATAACGTAACATTGAGAGAGCTTTTCCCGTTGCCTATCTCTCAGTTGTTGTGTGTTTTTTTTTGGCAGTTGCCATCAGGCGTTTGTAGTTGTTTGGCACGTCGAACAACAATTGTCGCCCCCTTTTCGCCGCCGTATCCGACGCTCGATCAAAACAAATACTCAAATATATAAAGATGATCTCTCGCCTGCGTCTCGCCACCGGACGAAATCAATTCTCAAGCTATGTAAGGGATCTATCGACAACGCACACACGTCTCGAGAAATATGAGTAAGTAATTGGACTTTCTTTTAAAAGCTTTGTTGTTATTGTTGTTGTTGTCGTGGGTAAGGTGTTAGTTTTATCAATTGAATGGCAAACAAGAAGGGCCGGACTAGCTGCAACGCTAAAAGATGGATACCCTTTGATCAACCAAATGTTTACATTTCTCCAATCGTTGCTGCCAAACCGGTTCGATGAAAAAGCTTTCTCTCAAATGGCACAAATGAATTAATATACCTCTGCAGAGTATTTGTGGGTATCAACAGGATCATACAATTTCCTATCAGCTCCACTCTTAACACAAATAAATTATAATTAGTATGATTAGGCAGCTCAAATGAATACCTTACGCAAATACAGATACAGATACAAATGTGAACACATAAAATTAATTTTATACAAGGAATGACTGATAACTAATTGGCAGCCTAGTAACAAACAAATGTTTCAATTGTGAAATAAGCATTTGTTTAAGCCAAATTTATAGACGCAAACAAACGTGTTGAGCATAATGATTAAAGTCTAAAAGAAATTGGTATTTGAATGCTAAGCCTTGCACAGTATTTGGATTTCCATTTCATTTCCAAACTGAAGTCAAAGTCTTTGAATCTTTTTTTATGTTTAGGTATCCGATTCTAAATGGCTTTTATTAAGCCAATAAGAGCATCTTAAATGGCGCTTTGAGGGCTTTAAAACCCATTAGGGTTTGGGATAAAAAAATGTTGGCTAATATTTTATTTCTACCGAAGTTGATATACCCTTAGAGTTTTTTAAAATTTAATGAGAAAATGGTTTTGAATGTATAAAATTAGAAAACGTTGTTAAGCAGAAATTGCACTTTTGGATTTTACTTGTTTTTTTTTTTTTTTTTTTTTTTTTTTGTAGTGGTCTGACTAAGTTAACTTCAACAAATGCATTGCCAGCAACAATAAATAGCTTAAAAACGAAGAGATAAGTTTGTGTAGGAACAGACATAAAAATTTGTTATGTTGGCAAAGAAAATGGAATTTTGACCACAGTGCATATTGAAAAAGAGACTCTATTGTGGCAGGGTATTATCTTGGACCTCATAAAAATTATACACAAAATATGGTCTTCTGTTTCGGACATAGAGAACAAATTTGTATACATTAGTGACCAAGTTATATACGGACTTTATATAAGGAATAAACAAATTTATGTTTACAAATGTCAAATGCAACAAGTTTAGAAGTGAATGTGGTGAAAAGTCCACAAATACTTATGCTTTCGTGTTAAAACTTATTCTCTAAGGATAAATACAAAATTGATGTCATCATCTTTTATGTTTTAGTTGCAATGTGCTGGTGGTGGGCGGTGGCTCCGGCGGTTGTGCCATGGCTGCTAAATTGACAAAACGTTTGGGCAAGAATAAGGTCATTGTACTGGAACCAGCCGAAGTACGTAACGAATATCCTCCATTATCGTACGTATGCGAGTGTAGCTCTAAAGTAAATTAGTGTTTTTTTTTTGTTTTTTTTTTCTTAGAAACATTATTATCAGCCCATGTTCACGCTAATTGGCGGTGGCATGAAGCGTCTGGAACATTCGTATAAGCCCATGGCTGATGTATTACCCAAAAAGGCCAAATGGCTGAAGGAGAAGGCAGTGGAATTTGATCCAGATCGCAATGAGGTTCAAACTTCCTGTGGTAATACCATTAAATATGATCTGCTTTTAATTGCCACTGGACTGCAATTAAAATATAATGCGGTAAGGCTAAAAGCAAAGTCTAGACTTTAGTTTTGATTTTTTTTGGCTAAAATAATTAATAGATTCCAGGATTGGTGGATGCATTGAGCATACCTAATGGCAAGGTATGTTCAATTTACTCACCTGATTATGTGGATCGTACCTACGATTGTCTGCGTAATACAACTGAGGGCAATGTTGTCTTCACCTTTCCCAATTCACCAGTCAAATGTCCAGGAGCACCACAGAAAATTGTCTATATCTCAGAGCATTATTTTCGCAAGGTATAATAATTAAAAATTCGTTATGACTTTGTTAAAAACACATTTTACAAATAGTTTATTTCTGTTTTCTTTCATTAGATGGCCAGACGCAATGATGTCAACATTATATACAATACGGCCCTTCCCGTGCTCTTTGGGGTCAAGCACTATGCCGATGCACTTTGGCCCATTGTAAAGAAACGTAATATAAATGTCAACACTCGCACAAATCTTGTTGAAGTTAAGCCTGGTCAGGATATTGCTATCTTTGAGAATCTTGATAGTGGTGAACGATGTGAACAGAAGGTAATGGAGACAGTGCTAAAGTGAATTATTGAAGAGGTTAAATCATTTTAATTTTTTAAGTATTCTATGCTTCATGCCACTCCACCCATGAGTGCTCCCGATGAGCTGACAAAATGTAAGCAATTGGTTAACGAGGCGGGATTTGTCAATGTGGATAAGTCAACGCTGCAGCATGTCCAGTATCCAAATGTTTTCGCCATTGGCGACTCTTCGGGAACACCCAATTCAAAGACCGCTGCCTCAGCAGCTGCCCAGTCGCCAGTTGTATATCGAAATATGATTTCGGTATTGGATGGTAAGCCCTTGACGAGCTTCTACGATGGCTATGCCTCCTGTCCACTGGTCACTGGCTATAGGAGCTGCATTCTGGCCGAATTTGATTATAGTCTAACACCATTGGAAACATTCCCAATTGCCCAAAATAAGGAGCGTTACTCAATGTTCATTATGAAGAAGGATCTAATGCCCATACTCTATTGGAAAATGATGTTACCTGGCTATTGGAATGGTCCGGCGTTGATGCGTAATCTTCTATCTCCCCTTAAGAGTAAAAAATGAAGCCTAATCTAATTAAAAAACGAAAATTTACTTTTTATTAAATTTTCATGCAAATTGTTTCAAATAAAAATCTAATGTTGTGATTCCTTGAATATCTTTAATTTAAATGTGTCATGGCACAAGCAAATTTTCCACTCGATGCGGGCTTTTGATGTGTACGACCAAATGGCGGCCATTCTGAAGCCATATCAATTAAAAGTTGAGTAAATAAAGAATGAAGAAAAACTAGAATTAAATCATTAGTATTCTCTATCGCTCTCTCGCTTTAGATAAGCAGCTATTTTAATGCTGTTGTTTGATTTCATTTCGATTTCCATTTTTGGAAACATTTCATAAAGCCTAAACTAGATCATTTGCATTGAAAATTTCTATTCCTCTTCCTTTCTCACTCATTTCCGCGTCGCAATTGTTAGAGATTCTCGCTATCTCTTTTTTTTTTGAAACTACGAGAAGAAATTTTCACATGGATGCACACATACATATAAATGTATCATCCCCATAAGTATGCAACATATTGGTGATTGCATTCTTTAGTTTAGTCATCAAATAGGTTTCACGTTGAGATGGGCAATGTTAGTTTTAAATGAGTAAATAATTGGACTTTTTATGTTGAATGTGAATAATTTCATATTTACTCTTCTTCTGCTTTTGTAGAACTGTTCAGTTTATCAATTGAAACTTTCATCACGGTACAATTCCAATGTATACAAATTTTTCCGAAACTTGTCGCTTTTAATTAACTCACAACGCATCTTGTCTACGTAGCCATCATCATCAGACTGAGACTGAGACTGAGTGGCAGCCAATTTAAAGTTAGAAATAATGGAAATGTCTTCATCCTACACCGCCTTCTTCGAGCAGTTGCTGTTGAGAAGTTAGCCATGAGAAGTCTTTCTTGAGAGGTCTATTTTTGGCTGTCTAAACTAAATATTATTGCTAAAGCAGTCTTCCTTTAGAAATCCTAACTGAGTAGTCTTTTCTAAACAGTCTATTCTGAGCAGTCTACCTATGATCGGTCTTTCCTGAGTAGTCTATCCTAAAAAGTCTTTCCTAAAAAGTGTTTTTTGAACAGTCCTTCCTAAAGAATCCACCCTGAAAAGACTTTCTTGAGCAGTCTTCCTTGAAGAGTCTCGCCTAAGCAGTCTGTTTAAAGATTCTTCCCAAAGTAGGATTTTCTAAAACACTCTTACCTGAAGTGTCTTTTCTGAAGAGTCTCCTATAAGACGTCTTCTCTTGGTAGTCTTCTCTAAGCAGTTTTCCCTGTGTAATGCTTCCTTGAAAAGGAAACTTCCCTAAGAAGTGTATAGTGAGCAGTCCTCCGTAAAAAATCTTTCCCAAAAAGTCTTTCCCAAACACTCTTTCCTAAAAATGTCGTTTCTAAAGAATCATCTTGAGCAGTCTTTCCTGAATCGTCTCCTACGAGATGTCTTCCCTTGGCAAACTTCCCTCAGCTGTCTTCCCTTCTCATATAGCGTAATTCATTACTATTTATACTCGTATTACACTAATCTATATTATAAATTATTCAATTATTAGTTTTATATATTAACCGTAATCGTATAATCGTTATAGGCACAGATAATGGCGAGCAAAAAACCTTTGCCTACTTTTGTTGTTGGAATGATTGGACTTTGATTTCGAATTAGACTTCGAAAATTGAACGCAGTATAAAATAAAGCTGTCGACATTGACAAGTGACTAATTGGCATTAGTTTTGTCTCTATTAGCCTCGTTTTTTTTTTTTTTTTTTCCAGGATATATCATGGTAATAATCATTCTAGTCTAGTTAACGCCTGTCATACATATGTATGCACGTATAGCCGCATATAAATTTATCATGTACTTATTAGGGATTTTCCATAGATTGCATGATTTAATGAAAAAGTTTGTTAATAACTGCCCCACCCCACTTTGCCCCCTATCCCCATTCCCATTCCCATTCCCATCCCCATCCCTTTGTTGCCCCCAAATGGGGCCATCCGAATGTTTAATTACACCATGCTGTTGATTGATAGAGTGATGGCCAAGGCGAACGGGCCCGTCTCGTCAGGCTGGGACCAGCAGCAGCGGCAGCAGCAGCAATGTCTGACGTAGGTTTCCGCTGATAGCTAAAATGTTCATCATCAATTGAAGGCAAGCTGGCAATATAAATGAAGCCCTATTGACTGATGGCCAAATTGGCTACGTGGGAGACCGAAAGATCGGGATTCGTCGTTGTGGCTGTAGCTGTAGCTGTGTGTGTGTGTGTGTGTGTGTGTGGTTGTGTGGAAGACTCACAGCAGGCAACTTTTTTAAATATAGCACATTTTAAATGTAAATGTTAATAATAATTAATAAAGAATGTCCCCAAATATGCACGCAGCGTGTAAATTAATTACTCATTAATTATGACTATGAGGCTAAAAAAAAAAAAAAGGGGCAAAGGCAAGCCAGAGGAGTGTATGTTAAGGCCGTTGGTGCCCTCTATCTTACGGGATTTCTTTTCGGTTGGCAACTGCACTGGACAATTGCACAATGGCGGCAAATTCAAATGTAACTCTCTCCTGCCCTCTCCGTCTCTCTCTCTCTCTCCCTCTCTCTCTCTTTCTCTCTTGTCCATCCTGATCACCATTCTCGGAAGTGCATGAGAGAACTAAATCAATTGTCGTTCAGTTTTTTGCAGCTGCCGTTACGTCAGTTTCTTCAGATACAAATGAAAGACTGTGAAATGCAAATTGAATGATTTCTGAAGGCAACAACAGGTCTGCCCAAGTGTGCCCACTGTGTCTGTGTGTGTGTGTGTGTGTGTGTCTCTAGAGGCGACTTCAGAAACTGGAGACTTGAACTCCAAAGACCAAGTTCATTCCGGATCCTTAGTTTTCTTAAAGCCGTATAAACCAAAAACATCCAGATTTTTAATTAAGAAGTTTTAAATCATTAAAACGAAAATAAAACAGAATTCTTTATACTCTTTTAGATTATTAGCAAAAAAAAATCCCTAAGAATGGCTAAAGAGAAATTTCCAAAAATACAAAAAAAAAGGGGGAAAAGGCAAAAGAAAGTAACATCTAAATTGTAAGCTAAGTTAGCCGGTTGCCTGCTCATTTAAAGAAAGACTGTTTAAAGGATAAGTTTGCTCTCTTGGCATAAAAGGACCTTCGCTATCACCTGCCCCTTTGCCCCCTTTATGAGCACATTTGTTGTTAAATTTGATCAAGACGAATTTTCGTCCTAGTTAGTAGTTTATTTTTTTTTTTTTTGGATTTTTCTCTCTTTTCCATGACTTTGCTTGATGTGCAAGATTGATCGGTGTTATTCTCTCTTGATTCTTAATAGGCTGATAGCCATTCCAACTGTACTGTGAGATTATTTACGCATATATACATATGTATCATACCATATGCAAGTGGAACACGCATTTCATTTCCAATCCAAGTTAGGAATATTAATGAGAAAAATGTGTTATAAAAATAATTCGCATAAATTTGCATGGTTTTTCTTTTACTTTTTTTCAGCTCTTTTCCTATACACTTGCCAATTGGGTATATTTTTTTACTGTGGCCAAGAAAATCTATTTTGAATCTTCTAGATACACGTTACTATATCTATCTTGATCCATATGGTCATATCGATAAGTTTGTTTTGTAAAAGGAAAAAGGATCAGAGGACTTTAGTTTTGTATACGTCTATGGAAATTTTCCCGTTAAACTCAAAAACTTTAGATAATCTCAAACACTTTTTAATGAACATTTCATAGATAAATTTTGTAGACAAAATATGTTGTCTAGAATCTAAAATTTTCATAGAATGATGAAAGATCCTTGGGTGATCCGCTTTGTTCACTGCTAGAGCATCTATAGTTCGGTACTTTCAAAATTAACCGGGACTCTTTGGTTTTTGGTTTTTGTTTTTTTTTTTTTTTTTTTGTTTTATTTTAATCAATTAATCAAAGGAGAGGAGAGAGCCTCAAGTAACAGCCCCAACCTACCCTACCCTATACCACACCCTCAAGAAGCCCACGAATAAGAAACACACGAAGACTAGAAACGAACAACTTGCCGACTGCTTTTTAGCCGACCATCGACGACGACGACATCACACCAATACCAGAGCAGCAGAGCAGAGCAGAGCGAGAGCTGCATCGTCGTTCATCATACATACATAACTGTTATATTAAAGGCCCAGCGGTGTCCAATTCGTTTGGTTCACTCGTTCCACTCGTAGCATCATCCGAGCAGCAGAACCCACTTGTTGATTTCGGGCATGCCTTCGATATATAAAAGCATGGACACTGAACCTTTTGTCACACAGTAATAGAAACAGAACAGAACCGAACAGCAAAGCACAAGAAATAAGAAAATCCAAAACCCCCCCAAAAAAAAAAAAAACACACACACACACAAACAACAACAACAAAAGGAAGGAAAAAGACAACTTTTTCCCCAAAAGCCCTAAAAGTTTTTCTTGTGCCCAATAAAAAAATTAAAATATTTATTTAAGGTGTCCCCATACAACATTTGCAGTGTTAAATCCACAAATTAAAGAAAATTATTCAGGACCAATAACAAGAAAAGAAAAACAACACTAAAACATGCAGGTAAGAAACATTGGAAAAACTTTCAAAAATCGAAAAATCAAAGGAATTGGTTCTATAAACCGTTTCAGTATTTACTGATATTAGTTTATGATTACTCATATCAATTATTCACCAGACACATACAAATTCTTCGAATTCTTAACCTATCTCGTTTAGGCCTTACGCCTCAGTTCGATTCTAGAAATCACTTTGATATTATATAGTTTTTTGTTTGTTTTTTTTTTTTTTTTTTTTTTTGAATCAATTCAAATGTAATCTGGTGAAATACTGCTTTGAGATAGCGGGTCTTTGATTGATAGCAATGTGCATAGTATTATACGAATTTGAAAGCAACCTTGCTAGACTAGTTTACATATGAGAAACCTGGTGACTTATTATACTTTCAGATAGAGATACATATATATCTTGATATAGAGTGAAAGAGAGAGAGAGAGAGAAATCTACTTGAATATTAATATAAATCAAGAAAAGAACAAAAAGTTATAAGTACAAGGTGTAACCATGGGTGAATAGTTGTATCTTTTGTGAAGGAAACTTCTCCAATTTTACCCATCTTGGCTCTGTCATTGTAGATGATGAATTTTAGGCTCATTTAGTTTAACAATCCACAGATTAGATAAAGGATTTTACAAATTTCTGCCTACTTCTTAATTTATTTTTGCGGCTACCTCAAAGAACCATTTGCATCCTTAGAATATTTTTGTGCATTTTTTGTTATTTTGCGATTGAAGATTTCAGATTCAGAGAGCGGAGCAAACGCCGCCGCGCTGTCTGCCAGTCTTCCTTAAGGTTTTTGTGTTTTTTGTTTATCTTTCGTTTGGACAATAACACTTTGAAAACATATCTGGCCATACTGCTAAGCGGGAATTCTGATGGCCAAAAGTAAACAGATACTTTTCGAATCGTGAGAAGCGCATTGAAAGTATAAACAAAAGATTATTATGAAATATTGTACATTTCTGGCAAATTCCCTTTTTGCTAACATTTTTGCAGAGTTCTTTTGAATTACACACACACACACACACTTGCAAAGAATAGTCAAAGAGTTTTTCATGTTAGTGAATCAAATTAGATAGTATAAGATCTAGTTAGAACATTTTGGGGGTTAATGCTGTAATTTTCGAGAAAGAAGTTGGCATCTAAATTTGTTGGATCCTCTAGTTTCTCATCTGAAACAAATATTACTTTCGCTTTGGGAACAGAATTCACCCTCATTTTACCAGATCTACTGAATTTGAATTGTTGTGAAATTTCACATAAAACTTTTAAAATCTGATACAAATTGGTTTAATAATAATTTAAAAAGGTCGCTATGTAAAAAAAAAAAACATATTTTAAGTCCATCTGCCAATGATTTGGTTGGTTTTTGTTTTTAGTTAGTTGGTTAGACCAAAAAGATTTTGCACTTGGATTGAGATGTGGAATCTCTGTCTTTCTCTCTCTGTCTACCTAAGCAGGATAGGCTTCCTTTAAAAGATAAAACCTTTATGAATAAAACTGAATTCGCTCATTTGTAATCAAATTAGAAATTATTATAGAACTATACCCGCTAAAACTACCTTTTAGTATAACTTCGACCAGGTTAGGGGAAAGGCGCCATCTCTCTGCCTATACATATATGATATATGTATGATAATTTAAAGCAAAATTGCTTCCTTGTGTGTTAATTGCTTACCTTTTTGATGCAATTATTTACCCCCCAGGTTATACGAAATGTCAAATCAAGCCAAATTCAACTAGAGAATTTCATTTTAAATAGTTTAAATTGTGATTGCTGACCCAATTGGTCAATGCCCAGAAATCTAACTGAAACCAGATCGAACGGCGTTGGCGTTGCCGTTGGCTACGTGAGCTTGAGCAGCATCCCATATACATACATACATACATAAAAGTACATATATGTATGCATATGTATATATGCATATATGTTCATATGCATGTACCTGATTGCTGGCATGCTTGCATTGACTTACCTTGACGTTGCGTTAGTCACGCGATTCCAGATTGAGTTGACCAGCCAAACAGCTAATTGATAATCGCATTGATTTGCAATAAATTGCAATTTATATCCTTTGACAACAATAACGACTTCAAAATACCCTAGAACGAGAGCAGCTTGTTATTTTCTTTACTTTATAAAAGTCAGTTTTCTATATACAAACAAATACTTCCATTTCGATGAAGTTGTCAATTATTTCTTTTGTTGATGCTCTAATGAAATTTTGATCAATATGTTTACTATATCACATATTTGTGTCAAATTGTTCGAAATTGCCAAGGGTCACCAAAGTGCACAATGCGTCGTAGTAGGAACTTCCTTTTTTTCTATTTTAATTGAATTCAAATGGTACGCAAGCAATTGTAACGAAATTTTGGTGGGAATTGTGGACTCAAAAGTTTAGTAAAGCAAAAAAAAATACAGTTTTATCTGCCCACTCTCTAGAAACTGCAATACGAATGACGACTTTGGTATACCCTTTTACGCAGTTGTTTAACAAATTTGTGAGAAAATTACTGTAAACACTCTTTAACCATGCGAAGTGTACAGAAAAGTCAGCTAGAGCAAGTTAACACAGGCTCCCAGTTGCCTCCCGCGCTCTCTCTCTCTTTCGCAATCTTCGCCTCTGCGTCAATTCCGTTTTTGCACATTTTGTATGGAGCAAAGAGAGTGAGAGCGCGACCACCCAAACTAAAGAGTAAACCACTTATGATGGGGCACACACACACATAATGAAGACTGCTTTATGTGTGTGAGTTTGCTGCCGCCGTCGCTGCCAACTGAGCGGAAAAATATGAGAGAGACGAGCCCCCAAAAGGCCATCGCTTGGTGTTGGTGTTGATGTTGATGGAGATGTTTGATGCTGCTGATGATGCCTCCTCCAATGCCCGATGATGATGATGATGCTAATGTTAATTTATGCATGCACGAGGTCTGCTCCAAAGAAAAGGCAGAATATTTGAGGATCTATATAAAAAAGGGATCAAAAGACATTTTTGGTAACCAGAAATTGAAAAATTTTTCCTCAGTCGCAGCGCTGCCATCACACGAAAGGCTTTGTCCCAAGCAATTGGACTAACCCAAAAGATCAGCTTTTCCAAAGTCAAAAATACCTGTTTGATCGCATGTGAATAAAGATTTTGCTTAGATTTATGCGTGCTTGCCGAAAGCTGGTACGAAATTTCAAGAGGTCATTCGTACCACCACATTATGATCTCGATTAACTAGGCTAAAATGATCGCTGACTGATCAGAAAATAATTAATTAATATACATATAGCTAACAGTTTCACAATTATTCTTCAAACTTACCTCGCTTATAAATTAGAACTATTAAAAATCTTAATTGGCGGCCCTGTCCTCGATATTTGTGTGTGTGTGCGTGCGTGCGTGTGTGTGTGGGGAGATGCGAAGACAACGAGCCCCTTGTTTAATTTAAATATATGTATGTATGTGTGTTTGTGCGTATATATGTATGTATGTGTGTACTTACATATATGTATTTGATTTCTATGCTCTATTGAACTTTTGCTGGCATGAATGAATGAAAGAATTCAAGTTGAAAAGATCTCAACAATTGTCACGAGACCCTTGCCAAGTGATGATGAATATTAATTTCGGTCACAAGTTTTTTCCAACAACTCATGGAAAGAAAGTACAATCATGAGATGATGATAATCAGCTGAGGTCTTTCTCTCTCTCTCTCACACACTCTCTCTCTCTCTTTATCTGGTTTCTGGATCTGCCCAGAACCAGCAGCAGTTCTACTAGTGCTAACTAGTATCCATTACTCAGAGATAATTTTGATTT
Source organism: Drosophila nebulosa (assembly GCA_024703675.1). Lineage (NCBI taxonomy): Eukaryota > Metazoa > Arthropoda > Insecta > Diptera > Drosophilidae > Drosophila > Drosophila nebulosa. Next base: position 2,673,317 of record JANFPS010000003.1, on the reverse strand, counting down.
AAATGCAATTATCCCGTTGAATTAGCAAGAAGTCAATAGCTAATGAACTTAGCCCTGGATTTGCCGGTCGACGAGGCAAGAACACAATTTCTCAATCTCATTCAAAGTAGATGCTAATTTTGCTTTCATTTTTTTTTTTCATACATATGTGAGTCATTTTTGTGTTGTTAATTGTATGGGAAGCGATCATCAAACCCAAACATTTTTTAATTCGTTAGCTTTGATTCCAAAAAATTAGGTAATAAGCTAATTTACCAAAAAAAAAGTAAACTAATTGGTTCAAAATTGATTTAAACTTCATGTAAAACTTTCAAAAAAAAAAAGGGTGTTTCAAATTGTTAAAATGACATTAATTTCGGACCTCTTTTGCCACTTTAATACTTTAATCTTTCATCAATATCTGGCTAAGTTTGAGACTTTGACAATCTTTCTACAAACAATTATATTAAAAATTGTGCAACAAAATTTCATTAATTTCTTCTTATGCAAAACCAAAAATAATATTTAATAACTTATGTTGCTCAACTCTTATACATAAAAAAAGTAATTAGCCAAATTCCTAAAAAAAAAATAAGAAGAAAACTCAATATTCTTGATTATATATGTACTTACATACATATGTATGTATGTGGTTGCCTTTTTTAGAAAAACATCCAACCTAATCAATGCGTTCCTTGAATTTCTTACACAAAGTGTGTGTGTGTGTGTGTGTGATTTGTCAATGCTCCCGAAATAGGCATTTGTTTCATCACAGATGAGTTACTCATTTTGGTTTGGCTGGGGTCGGAACCAATTCCAATGAATTGGATTATATATTATCTTTTGCCATGGTGACTATAAGACAGAGAAGACAGCAACAGCAACAGCAACAGTTCCTATTTTCTTGTTGTTGTTGTTGTTGTTGCTTTTCCTTTGAAGGCAGGTAATCAACACGTTGTCAACACCTTTGACATGTGTTGGGCTCAAAAGATAATTAATCATGGGTCAAATATTAGATTTTTTTTTAGCCTTAACCAAATTAAGAAACGTTTCATGGCTCAAAAGTACTCGTCTTACGTTTTTTGATGTCATTTTTACGCTATCTAATGACCACATTCAGGTATTCAGTTATGCAAATGTCAAAAAAAAAAAAAAACCCAAAGAAATGCTTTAATGCTTAGTCAACTCAAAACGCATTGGAAAAGAGCACGGCACCCGAAGTATTGTCGAGGGCCTGAGTCAAAAGTGCTGCGGGTATTGGGTATTGAAAACGAAGAGGTTCTTGAATTGGCTGATGCAATCGTAACATTGAGTTGGGTCAGATTGAGCGACTCAGAGAGACAGAAAGAGAGAGAGAGAGAGAGGGTCAGAGAGACAGGGAAGGAAGCGGGGCATATTGAATATTTTTTGGGTTTGTTGCACAACAGAAAGTAGCAGCAGCAGCAGCAGCAACAGCAGCAACATTCGTTGTATTAGCAGTAGTTGTAGGTAATCGGAGACGAGACCTCGACCAGACACATTTCAATTTAATGCAACAGAAGCAGATTACACAAAACACACACACACACACACACACACACACACACATAGATAGGTAGAACAGAGACAGAGGAAAGGAAAGAAACCTAAACACATACAGACGATTGGTTAATTGATAAATTACAATATATGAATACCAAATGAGGCGATTGAGGAAGTCCGAATCGCCATCGCCACCCAAACCCCCCCCCCACCGATCTCCCCACAGCTGTCTCATCGAACACTTTGAGCTAAACATTTCACAATTAGTGATAATTGCATTTGAAATATATATTTCCCTTTTGGAAAACGATAAAATATTTACCGCATTCACACGTATGCAAAAGTTTTAGCTGTAAATTGTTTATTTTTTTTTTTATTTTTTGGTTTCTCAGATTTGTATTTACTTTTGTTGTCTTCTTCTTTTTTTATATCCCTTCTGTAAGCATTTCTTTTCGTTTTTCATTTGAAAAGTTTAAAGGGAACCAAAATTCACTTTTAGTTTTAAAATAGAACTTTGCTTGAATCATTTTTTTTTTTTTTTTTTTGAGATACCCTTGAGAATTTTTGGGGTATTTTGGTGAATCGTGTGTGTGTACCGGAACATTCTTTAAAAATAGAGAGAGATAAGTTCAGAGTTTGCTGAAATTTTTATAACTTTTCATAATATTAATGAATCTATCACAGGTAAAAATGCAGTTTATTGGAAAGTACTTTGCCTAATTTGGATCTATCTTAGTTGAGTTGTAAGAGTATTCCTACTTCGACATAATCCATAGTTAAATAATTTCTTTGTCTTTGGTTTTTATCTTTCATTTGTCTTGGGTTTTTTTTTTCTTTCTTTCTTTTTGCTGGCAAACTACTTAAACACCTTAGACACAGTCTCAGTCGGTCTCAGTTGGCAACTCTTAGTTTAGTTTAGTTTAATTTAGTTTAGTTCAGTTCTGTCTCATTTGTGAACTCATTAGGGGTTTTCCCCGTTAGCAGCAAGTGACCTCTAGGCAACACGAGCTGCTGCTGCTGCTGCTCCTCTAAGCAACTTGTCTCGGCAGCGGCCAAAGATGAAGACGGAAAATATCTACATACATACATAGATACATGTATACAAATGAAAACGGCACAGAATTTTGTGGCATGAACATGAATTTTCTCACGTCGACACTTTACACACACACACAGAGACAGACACACAAACACATACATTCACACCAATGCAACCTGCAATTCAGCATGCCACGATCATAAATGTGACGACGACAAGCAGCAACAACTGACTCTGGTCTTGGTATTTTGTATGTTGTTACACTATTTGTATTTTCCCCCACCGCACCTCCAGCCCCCCCCGCCACCAGTCCCCTTAACACCCGCCCTCATCTAAAGTTTATGAGGTCTTTCAATTAAATGTTACTTTGTTTTTTTTTTTCACACTATCGCGTGGTTCCGGTGCATATTGCTGGCTGACTGGCTGGCTGGCTGGCTGGCTGGCTGGCTGGCTGATCGTTTGCACGATCTTAATTAGCAGAAAAATAAAACTACAAAGACCAAGAGCCAAGACGGCCAAGAGCCAATTTGAATATTCATATACCAAAAGCAACATAAAGCCAACAGTTCAACAATGTAAAACTCTGCACGTCGTCCACTGACTGCAGCCATGACTCAGCTACACTCAGACACTCACACACAGACACACCAACATACACACACACACACACAGACACACATATACCTCCTCTACTCATACATAATTTGTGCCATCAAATCGTATGAGGTGATCATACGATACTAGATCTCTCGACCCCACTCGAAGTGAAAACACCAAAAAAAAAAAAAACAAAAAAAAAAAAACTGATGTGTCAAATCAAAAGACACTTTTCTAGGAAATGGCATAAAAAGACCAACGAAAGAGAAAAAGAGAGAGAGAGGCAGAGAGAGAGAAAAAAGAAAAGACAAAGTCAACGTTGACAATGCCTTTGGTTTTTGATTACCTGAGATCAATGATAATTGGTGCCGGCCGGTGTCGGTGTCGGTGTCAGAGTCGGGGACGAAGTCGGAGTCGGTGGCCCTGGCCCATACCCATACACCTAACCATGTGTGTGTGTGTGTGTGTGTGAATTTATCATGCCCAACCCATCTGGAGAGCCATTTTTTTTTTTTTTTTTTTTTTTTGTCGATGGTCGATGTACAGTTTTGTATGAGAGTTCAAATATTGCATCCGTGTTGAAATTGTCTTCGTTCGTGGAAGTGAATGAAGAGCCGATACCGAGCCCATGATAATGATGAGTTCATTCTCAACAGGAGAAATGCTGCTATCTAATGGCCATTACGTGAGATGTGATCTCTAATAGAAAGTGCTCTTCCGACGGCATCGAAAGGCCATTTCAATTCAATGCGCTTCTTACGTCAGCGATACAAAGATACAGATACAAGATACACACACACACACACACAGGGCACGAGACACAATTTCAAGCACCTATAATTGAAATTTACTTTGTGCCAAGAGACAAATGCCGCCTGCCAACTGAACTGCTGGCCAGGAAAGCACAAGCACAAGCGGATAATTTCTCTGACGTCCGAATCAATGAATAAATTTGTTTCATTTTTTTTTTCTAGAATTTAATTTACCTTTTTTTTGATTGTTGATAAAATTTATATAAAATAGAATAGAAAAAAAAAAAATTTAGTCACAACCACAGCACAGAACCTAAAGTGTGTAGGCCCCGCCTGCCCTCGCTTGTCTTGGCAATTTATTTAACCAGGCTTTAGCTGCCGCCCGGCAACAGTCACCAGCCGACAGCCGCCAGCCGACAGCCACCAGACGTAGCCGGCCCACAACCACATGCGGAAAGCGAACATTCGTTAAGTTGAATTGGCTGCCAATCTGTCTGCCAGTGTGAAATGCCTGTGTGCCTCTGCCTCCATCTCCCGACCATCCCCTGCACCTCGCAATGGAACTCATCTCACATCTACTTACAATCTCAGAGTCAGAGACAAGTTTTGTGCCGCCAGAGCATGCCCCTTCGCCACCATGCCACCAGTTTCCCCTTCTCCTACACTTGGGCAATCAGCAACAGCATCAGCAGCATTGCTCCAATGCGGTCGCGGTGTCTCTCGCTCTCTCTCTCTCTCTCTCTGTCTCTGTCTCTCTGTCTCTCTGTCTCTCGCTCGCTTGCTCGCTCTGTTACTGCCCTCAACCGATCGCAGCAGACAAACTGGCACTTACTTGATTGCATTGAATTGGACTTGGACAGACAGACAGACAGATAGACAGACAGAAACTATACTCGGTCTCGGTTAATGGAACCTTCCATTACGCCACTTCAACCGCCAACCAGTTCGATTGGGTGCGGGTAAGGAGAAGATCGAAAGCCGCAAATGTGGTAACGGCTAACGGGTGATGGGGGACGGGGGACGGGGCAGAAGCGGCAATGAGGCGGCTTTGAAAGACATTTCCGAATATAATTATCGTTTAAAGTCAAGTTCCGACGTGGGAAAAGTCGAAAAATGAAACAAAAAAAAATAAAGCAAAAGATTTTTTTTTTTCTTTTCTCTCTTTATACAAAATTAAAATTTTCCATTACTTAGGAAATTCTTGAGTTCTTATCAAATATTAATTGAAACAAATGTGGAAAGTTTTGGACTTTTTCTTTTCATGATATAAATTGATATTTTTTCTTCCCCCCTCCCTTTCGTTTGCCTTTCTTAATTAACAAAGAATTGTTAATTTGTTGCATGATTTTCCAAATGAAAATATGTTGTATTCGGCACGCTTTTAGAAGCGTGTTTTCCCCTCCGAATTTATTTCCGATTGATATGGAGATAGCGTTTCTTATCTTGCGTAAGAAAAGGATTTTGCTTTTGGTTATTTCCCATAGGTCATGTCTAAGATAAGAAAATGGCATTTTGTCCTTGATATAAATATGATAATGGTTTGTGGTGGTGCGGGGGGAGGGGTAGAATGGGCGGGGGGAACATTTCTGAGTCCAAAAAGTCCCCGGCCATTCCCAACTTAATTGCCGGGATTCTGAGTAATGAAACTTTGTTGCATTTATTTCTTAACTTAATGCTTGGAATGCCCTCTTCTAAAACGAAAGCCAGACAACGACGACAGCCGACAACAGCGACAGCGACAGCGACGACGACGACGACGACGACAACGACGATGACGGCGGCGGCAGCAGCATAGAAATGCCGGTGGAATCCGTTTTGTTCCGGACAGATCAACTGTTGCCGCTGCTGTCGCTGCTGCTGCTGCTGTTGCTGGTGGTGGTGGTGCTGCTGCTGCTGCCGCTGCCTATGTTGCTGCGTTGTCCCCTGTCCCTGCTGTCCCTGCTATCGATGATATCTCTTAAGAATGTGAGAGACACTGAGACTGTAAGTGTTTTGTGGCCGAGAGCATTGGTGTTCGTCGGCAGCGAGCCATCGGCAGATCGGCTGCGTCGCGCATATAAATTGAAGAGCTGCGATCGCTTTGAGTCAGTTCTGTTACAGTTTTCAGCTGTTAAACACAACTTTTTGTCTGTGCCTGTGCCTGTGTGTGTGTGCGTGCGTGTGTCTCTGTGCATTTTTTTTGCTTTGAATCCTCTCTCTCTCTCTCTCTGTCGCTCTCAACACCACCACCACCTTACTTACGTTGATTTGCCATTGCCAACGCCAACGCCAACGCCGATTCGTAGTCGCCGTGTTGTAAAGCCGAAGCCGAAGCCAAAGTCTCAATTGACACACCTTGTGTAATGTCGATGAACCACGTTGTGTATTCAAACGAGTGCCACGCCAACTTACTACAAGCAACCGAAGCAACTGAAAACGAAACCGAAATCCAGTTAGCAGGAAATATCCTAAACGCGCTCTAAAAGCCCAGCTCCAAAGAAGAAACTACAAAAAAAAATAAAGAGATACATTGATTTAGATCGAATGTGCCAAGGCCGTGATCTAGACATTCGTTACGCGAAATATCACTGAAGAAACGTTCAAAGAAGAAGAAGAAGAATACAGTCGCTTCCGCTCCGATTAGCAACGCTCTTCCTCTCTGTCTCTGTCTGTTTCTCTCTCTCTCTCTGGATCTCTTGGTTGGCTCACTCTCTCTCTCTCTGTCGCTAACGCTCTTAAGCGATCTTCAAGACGGGCCCCAACACCAATCGACATCATCATCAATCTCTGAACCCTGAGCTCTCTACGCATCGTGCGTGTTAAGCAAAGCATATTCAAGATTCCGCCACCAATCGGCTGCTACAAGGTCACCAAGACGGCATCCCGCGTCGGACATATGTCATTGCTAAATCAATTGCTATTGAACTTTAATCAAAAGACCCAAACTAGAAGTCACCATAATCTAGAGCTGATAAACTCCTTCATAACATAACAATCGAAGCAAAGCTCCAAGCTCAATAAACTGCAAACGAGATCTCGCGATCGCCTGTTCTACTTTTTAAGCGTTAGGGAGAAAATTTGCAAACATTTTTTACCGGAAGAAAAAAAAGAAATCAAATTAAAAAAGGTAAGTTCGATTGCCGGCTACTGATGACTAACTTAAACCAACAATAGATTGGGACAAAAAAAAAAAAAAAAAAAACCAAATCAAATTTAAATTTGTTGAATTTCCCCCTTAACGGTTGAAGGGCAAATTGAAATTTCATTTTCTGATGCAACATTTGCCAACCATTCGTGAGATTTTTAAGCGTTCAATGATTAAACGGGTCATTCAATGCTTTACACCTTCAAAACTGTGCCGACGTAAAAAAAAAAATAAAAAAAAAAAAACTATATACATATATTTCACATTTAAATATGTAATCGGTCACGCTGCTGTCCAGACTCCCGTCTAGAGTGGCCCTTAATCTTAGTCGCCTCTATGTGTATGTGTGTGTATGTGTGTGTGTGTGTGTGTGTGTGTGTGACTCTGTGTGTGGGTGTATTTTACGTGATATTGACGTCACATTTCACATAAATTGTCATTTCGATTTTCATCTTAAGTTCGTGACTAAAATCTTGTAGACGTGATGCGAATGTGCTTCCGAATGTTCTATTTCTGTGCCGCAAACCGCGTGGCGTTGTGAAATTCGAAAATTCCAAATAATTATCAGTTGTACAAAAGGTCAGTGAGGAGTAGCAACAAGCAAAAAAAAAAAAAAAAGGACGCCGATCCTGGCCTGGCTGGTGGGATTTCTTTTTTTCAATGTAGATAAGCATTCAATGTGCTTGATGATGGACCACCCACCAGGGAACCGGAGCTTAAGCTGCAGCAGCTGCCGCTTAGGCTCGTCAGTTGTCAGTCAGTCAGTTAGTCAGTCGTCAGGCCATGATTAGAGCAATTATCATTGACCGGTGGGAAGGGGGGGTGTGGTGGTGGGGGGGGGGCTTATCAGGGCAAAAACTGTCGAGTCATAAAGTTTATTAACCCACATATATAATAGATCCTGAATCAAGGCAAAATGAAACCAACTAAAAAATCAAATCTCTTCTCTTCTCTTCTCTTCTTTTCTCTTGTGCAGAAAATGAATTTATATCTGTGCGCCATAGCACTGCTGCTGTTCAGTTGCCTTTTGGGCACCACCAATGGACGGGCAGTGGACACTGTGGACGATAGTAATGATGAAACGGAGAATGAAAACGATGTGGACAATTCGATTGAGGCCTCCGAGGATAAGCATAAAGGACGTCCCTTTGAGGTTGATTGGCTGAAATTCACCAATACTCCGCCCACTAAGATGCAGCAATCACCTGGATCAATAGTGGAGATTGCCTGTGAAATGATGGGCTCTCAAGTGCCCAGCATACAATGGATTGTCGGTCATATGCCGCTCTCAGAGGTAAGTTCTGCCCGCGCGCGCACACACAAACACACACACACACACTCACACTCACACAATTGGCATCATTTGCAGATTGATAACCTGGAGTCAAATCGCGTCATGGAAACGGCACCCAGTGCGATAGTGAGGGTCAGATCGGTGCACATCATTGACCATGTATTGAGTGAGCCAAGAATCTATACCTGCATTGGACGCACTGGTTCGAAAACGATTTATGCCAGCACTGTGGTCCATCCCCCGCACACGAATGTGGGTGTGCGTGAGAAACAATTTGCCGGACCCCAAAAGCCACGAATTATCTATACCGAAAAGACGCATCTGGATTTGGTCGGTTCGAATGTCTTGCTGCCCTGTAAAGTGCATTCACGCCCACGCTCCGAGATCATTTGGGAGAACAATGAGAACAAAGTGATTAAGCAGAGTCATCGTTTCAAGGTCTTGCCAACGGGAGAGCTACTCATTTCGGACCTTAAATGGGAGGATATGGGCAATTATAAATGCATTGCGCGCAATTCAGCTGGACGAGATTTTGCCGACACTTTCGTTTATCCTGTACTTGTAAGTATTAACGATTAAAAACCAAAATCCCTATTTCGTATTTGAGAACTAATTTTTGTCTATTCTTGTTTTTTAGAAGGAGCAAGATTAAATATATTCCACAAACACACACAAAGAATAATAAAGGCTATTGGATTGGACAGCGAATTCATCTAGTTAGTTAGATAGACAAAATGCCTTTGAAGATGCGTCAAACACTAATTTATACTAAGGCAAAACCCAAGAAATCCAACAAACCCCCAAAAAAAAAAAAAAAACAAAAAACAAAACCACACACAACAAATGGGTGAATGAATATCAAAGAACAAAACAAAAGAAAAGAAAAAAAAAAGGTCATACGATTTGCAGAATTACGTACAATTTAGTTTATAAGAACAACTTTTCGCAGTTTACTATATAATTAAGTTAATAATATTCCGAATCTAATGCCGGCTTAGACTTTAAAAACAAAACAAAAAAAAAAAAAAAGAAACCGAAAACAGAAAACAGAGAACCGAAATTTCTATAATATTTTTTGCTAGTTTTTAAGTGCTCTCAGCTTGTAAACAAGAGTAACAATTTTTTTGTGTTTGTTTTTTCTAATTTTATTATTATTATTATTTTTTTTTTTTTTTTGTTTGAATTAAGCACTGATTGATTGTTCCTAACGAATTCAGGCGATAATCTAGTTGATGTATATTTATGTAATTGGCCGTTTTTACTTAAAAAAAACAACAACAACAACAAAACCAAAACAAATAACGGCATCTGCAAGAAAAGAAAAACAAAGAAAACCAAGAAACAAAAAAAAAACAAACAAACAAACAAGAAACCAACCAGGTCGTATTCTCGTTAACGTATTTATGTGCATCAAATCATTTCAAGAATTAATTTATTGATCGACCAATTTCATCTCTAGCCATACACACACCCACACACCTACACCCCACACCCACACTCACACATATGGCACATAGTATTCCATATAAACGTATCATATTATATTATTATATATAATTACCAGCCCATCTTTTATTTAATAAGCTAATTGAACTGAAATAACTGTTTTTTTTCACTCTCTCTTTCTATCTCTTTCTATTATTATTATTATTATTATTATTATTATTGTGTATTCTTGTTGTTTTTTCTAATATTTCCAAGCATTAGATTTAATTTTTTCTTCGAAATAAAAGCAAAAACAAAATTATTGGTCGATTAAGCCAAAAATGATTTATAGCGTTTTCTTATTTCTTTAATTTTTTTTAATTTTTTTTTTTTTTTTGGTTTACTTTATTTAATTGTTTTTAGATCTACAATCTACACATGGTCACAAATATATATATTATCTACAGCAACTCTTTTATACAAATACATGTTGTATATTGTATATTTTTTAAAAAACCTTAATGATATATATTATTTTCTTTCAATAACAAACAACGAATTTGAATTAGACCTACATATATATATGTATATATGGGTCGGTTTACATTTTTTTTCATATTGAGTAAATTTTGGCTTTCTATTGTCAATCAAATATGTCCCCAAAAAATATTGAATACGGGACGGCTGGCTGGTTATATGCTTTTTGTACAAAAAAAAAAAATTCAATCCTTAGAGTTGGAGAAGTTGTTCAAGTATTACGTAACGCACTCCTTGTCTGCCTGTTACTCTCTTTCTCCACAGCTCGTTCGTTCTCGTTTTCGTTTCATGAAATTAATTCTCACAATGATTCTAAAGAAAACTCATCGCAAATCAAGGCTATTTAACGGGCTGTTAGAACATTTTTCTTTCCGTTTGCTTTTCCAAGTCAGAATCTTGCACTATCAAAAAAGTAAAATTAACATCAAAAATGTATTTTGCAGTTTTTTATAAATAATTTAAAACGATTTAGATCGATTTAGATTAATCCATAGACCTCTATGTCTTACTTTTGAACATTTTGTCCTACATTTTTTGGGAACTTTTTATAAATTTGTTTCATTACTTGAAATTGCAATTCACAAGGATCTAAAAAAAGCCTACGAAATGAATCTCATCTTGTTACAGGATCTTCTCTTCCTTATTTGCCTTATGTAATACTTGAACAGCTTCTAAGCTAAGGTACAATTAAGGGACAACTCTTGTTTTTAGGCCTCTGATTCATTTTAGCTTGGCGAATTGGAGATAGTTTTGGAAATTCAATGGAATTGTTAATAATACTTGACGAAATTTCAAATACTTTTGCTTATAAATAAGGAATGAGTGGGTGCGTGCAAATGTGTGCGAGTGTGTGTTTGCGTGTTTGTGTGTGTGTGTATTGTTATTATTAAAATACTTGGAAAAAAATTGAAAAATACTTTTGTTAATCGAGCAAAACACAAGTGTCTTGTTTAGGGTCTAGCAGAGAGAGAAAAAGAGAGAGAGAGAGAGCAAAAAGAACAGAAGCAGACAGATAGATAGATCAGTGACCGTTTAAGTACAATGAAAGTTTTGCCTAGAGCCACTATAATCGATTCAAGTCGATTGTAGCCACTTTTCGCTTGTTGCTTATTGTGAGTCATTGGGCTGCCGCCAGGTGTAATCCAGTTACTGTCACTGGGGTCTGGCGACTTGGCTTTCGGGTCTGATGTCTATGCGTTTGTTAGTGGTTTATGATTGATATGAAATTTTTTTTTATTTAATAGAATTAGCCGAAAGGTGCGCACTCACCCCACGTAGAGACAAATGATCAAGTGTGGCCAAAAAGGAAATGAATTATTGACTCGTTTTTTTTTTTTTTTTTGTTTAGATTAGATAGGAGTGAAGAATATATATGTATATATATATATATAATTTATCATTTAGATAGATAGATAGACACTTATGTGTCATTGTGCACGGCGAACGATCGAAATTTAGCCTTCGGCTTTTCTTTTGGCATTCCCCACCACACAGTGAGGAATTTTGTGTAAAGGTGTTTGGGGTTATCACGTATCAAATCAAAGTTACGTTTTTTCTTTATCTATTTAACACACATTTAACATACAAATACAAACACAATACACATATATTAAGGAAGCAAATTCGGTACAAAAAAAAAAAAAACAAGTGAAAAAATTAAATGGGAGAAAGGAAAGAAAAAAAAAAGATTGTTAGATAATTGTAATTGGTGTAAAATCAATGTTAAATCTTTCTCAGGAAAACTCAATGCAGGCGGCTTGCTATCGTCTTACGAGGCTCGTATTCCTTTACACATTGAGTACGGAATGCTTCTTATTACCGCCGGATGGCAATTGTACGGCCACAACAGCCATACGTCCATCACGCAACGGTGCCAGAATGTGCGTATTTCCTGGTGTAACCACCACAGTTTGAATGGGTACATGCAGTGGAATGTCAAAGACAGGTTTAAGGCTATTAAAAAAAGAAAAAACACAAAAAATATATAGAATAGAAAATATCAATTTAAAGTTGTACTTAGTTGTTTTTTAGCTTACCCATGCAAACGGCTCATTGTTATATCACCAGCATCATCGGCCACAACCAAATAATCGGATGCAGTCGCCAATCCTGTAACACGTCCCGATACATATTTAGAGCCTAGGCTAGCTCCATTAATGCTATAAACATGCACGGAATGTGAAGCGTCATCCAAAGCGCTAAAGGCAATATGACCTACGATAGATAGATAGATAGATGGAGAGAGAGAAGGCAATACAAATTATTTTATAAGCTGCTATTGCTGACGTCAAGAGAGAAGCGTCAAGTGATAGCTGATGGACACTAGGTGCATCATCTTATCAAAACAGAGGCAAATGTCCATAACAAGCATCAAGCTGCAACTCATCCCAATGACAGCTCATTTGAGCTCAGTTCATCTTAGCTCAGCGCCCATCAGCTCATCTCATGGAGATGAGCGTAATATGAGGCAGGGTTTTGTCATCTTTACACTGGATACAATGAAAATGAAAGCTGCTTAAGGAGTTAATTTCTATCTTTACTAATCGAACTAAGCAAATAAGCCACTTTTAGTGGCCAGGAAAATGGCTAATATGGAAAGTAAAGCTTGGCACAAGACCCATCTCTAGGAGCATTTGGTCACTGCGGACCACTTCAGAGCAGTGCTTTATCGTTTTATGATCATCTATGAAACATGGAAATCCAGGTAGACAAATCGGAAATAAAGAAACCGTTTAAACATTTGACTTTTAATCAGCAAAACAGGCTCCAAAGAAGACAAAAGGTGATGACCAACGCTTTCTGAATGAAAAATCAAATAACACATTCACCGCAACCTCCAGAATTTGCCCATTGTAACCATTTTTTTTTTTTTAATATTTTCGAACGAGAAAAAGTCTCAGAAGTTTGAGCGAAATGAGAAAATCTCGGCAAAAGAAGTTGGAGCATTTCTGGTTCAAGTCTAACGAGCTACTAGGAAAATATTCAAGAAGTTGGAACATCTTTGGGTCAAGTCTAACCAACTGTTAGGAGACTATGAATACAATTTTGTTGATATATGTATAATGACTTTGATTTTATTTCAAAGTAACGCAAACAAAAAGAGGCGAGAGAAATTCACTTTTATTTCTATCTATTTTAGACTAGATCTATGATGTCTCTATTAATTTACCATATGCTGGGATACTGGGTACATACATATATACAATCGTATATGTAGCCAACTAATTGAGTTCATTCGGTTTTGATTTGATCCCATTTGTCTAAACGACGACACGCCATGAACGTCGCACGTACGTACAATACGTAGTTGGTTGTGTATACACACACACACACACACACACAGACACACACACGTAGACATTATATGTATATTCATTGAGCTGATAGTTAATCAATGAATGGCGACGCGCTAGGCAATTGGGATGGGGTATCTTAATAGGGCCTCTCTCTCTCTTTAATTGAATTGATACGAGTTCGAGTTGAACAAATAATTGCTTATCAACACAACAAATTCAAGAATATTAAACGCAAATACCGAGTAGTATGTGATGTGCGCTTTAATTAATACAATTTTGTCTTATAAATGTCTTGATCAGCCTCAACATAAACCGATGAGGTAGTAGAACGAACTAATAAATGTACATATATAGTAAAACTAACTAATTATTAGTTAGTTTCGAATTAAGACCCTCTCTAAGTGAGCGTATCTTGAGGTAGGTACTATAACCAGGTTGTTTGGGGGCACCACTTAAAAATATATATACATATGTATATTTTTTAAGCCTGATAAGAGACATGCCTCGTGCGCGACCGACAATCGGTATTTCGAGTGCTAAAGTTTAAAGATTTTTTTCATGTCCTAAAGTCGACACATACATACATATACAAAGGTTGTTGAGTAATTTGAGAGAGATCTCTATCGAAACGACGCAAAATTTTCTAGAAATTTTTTTTTGGGTTTTTTTTGTAATTAACTCCAAGCAAATCAAATCGTTTTAAGTCAGGTCGGTGATAGATATCACTGAACCTTACGCATCAGTTAAATGGCAATAATTTTGTTTTGGTTTCATAATTATCTCTCCATTCTATTAAGTGGCAATTTGTGTTAACGATTCGCCCCGAACCCTGTTGTCATTCATTTCCATCTAATTAAATTGTGTATTATACATTTTCGAAGTCATTTTGAATTTCATTGAATTTGATTTCGATTTTGATTTTTCTAGTATTCGTTGTTCACGTAGGGCTGCCGCCTGCTGATAATGGAATATACGAAACGAAACTACGTCACTGCCAAAGATAGCCGGGATTGGCCCAGCTCGGTCCGGACCGGATCGGCCCGGCCTCTATTTTCATAAATAATAATGACAAGAAGCACAAAAATAATAACAAGTACAATAATCTGTACAATAAATTGATCGTGTAATACATATATATAAATTAAAAATAAATGCATTGTCACATTAAAAAAAAAAATAAAAATAAAATAAAAAAATTTCACGATAAAGTTGCTACTAAGAAAGAAGGCCATGAGCAAAGTTCTTTTTGCTTGTCCTCATTCAGAAAATTTGATTTATTTCCATTTAGTTTATTAGATTATCAAAAAACCAAAATGATGAGTTCGTACGAAATTCCTATGACTTTCGAAATTGGCGAAACGAAAATATATGTAGCTTGTTCGAGTGGTTGCTGTCAAACAATTTATGATTTTGAATATGCCTTAAGCATGGGATAGGGTATAAAAATCACGTGATTCTTTGGGCATTGCGTCGCATTTTGAAATTGGTGATAAGACAATACGATGCTGATTAAATTACTTGATTGCTTGCTTCTCAAACATAATTGGACATTGACATAGCTGCTCTACCGTTCCCTCTACCTCAGACACCTCTCCCCCTCACCATTCCGTCACTTCTTCTCCTCTGCCTCTATGCCCCCTCATTCTAGTTAATGTCACGTGAGTGTGTGTTGAGGCTCGACAGCAACGACGACGACGACGACGACGACGACGACGACGATGATGAGTTTATTTCCCCCACTTGAATTATATAGTGAAGTGGGTCATATTAACACCCTCGTCTCTCTCTCTCTCTCTCTCTATACCTAGGACAGAGGAGAATACATTTTCGTTGATTAAACTTGTTGCAATTCAATGTGGAAGCAAAAAAAAAAAAAAGCGTTTATAACTGATCCATTTGGGCCTTTGCTTGTGCCTGTGGTTGAAACCGGATCCAAGGCCTTGATAATTGATTATGATTGAAAGTATATCAAATGGATCACAAATAATTTACACGTTTTGATTTACACAATCAAATTGCATTACAGTTGCCTCATCCACTAATGATCAAGAATCAAGCATTATATAACTCAATCAAAGCGTCTCAAGTGAATGAAGAAAATCTATTTTAGCCTTTCAGCTTAAACTTCATTTAAAAGGCCTAAATTATGCAGCATAGTTATAGGCTGTTAACTCTACCTTGATAGGAGACTGTCAGAAATGAGATTTGCACACATGACTCTGTGCATCCGATGGGTTTAAGAGTTCTCACAAATTGTCCCTCCTGCAGAGTATAAACATTCACTGTGCCATCCTAGAACATGGATGAAAAAAAAAAGGAAGAGAAGAGAATTTGGCATTACTAATTGTTGTAATTTCCATTTCCCATTTCATTCTCTTACTCACCAATGAACCAGAGACTACCAAATCCAATTCAGTGTATATAGCCACACTAGAGACGGCATCATCGTGACCATAAAGAACATTTAAGGGTTTGGGTGCAAAACTATTTTGCGTGTTAAGTTGTGTGATCGTTTGCAAATAGGATTGACCTGTTAGCACGTGTCCTGGTATATTGCTTGAGTGTCCAGCACTCTGTTGATTCCATTGAATGCTCCACACAATGCATGTGCAATCTCTTGAACCGGTGACCAAATACGAACCACAATTATCCAGAGCCAAACAGGTTATAATGTCCAAATGGCGGGTAACAGAAGCCACCACTTTGCCTTTATTTAAACTGTAGATCCTTAGGGAATTATCCCATATGCCGCCGGCATACAAAAGTTTGCCATCGGTGCTAACAGCAAACAATTGTGAATGAATCGGCTGCGATGGATGGAAGGGACCAAAGACTCGTTTGCGATTTCTAGAAAGAAAAACCAAAAATTAACTTAATTTTGCTTTACATTTCAACGATTTGTCTACATACTTGAGATTGGCAGTGGTGGCATCAATTTCTAGTAAAAATCCTTGTTCCTTGTCAAACGACAACCATGAATTACAGCCTAAGATGGCATTTTTTGAAAGGCTGACCAGGACATCGGGACTCAATTGCAAGAAAGAACGTGGCGGACTTCTCGGGGGACTCAGGAAGACAATGGGATCTTTGGGGGTGGACAATTCACAATAGTATTGAACAACCTTATCCAAGAACTGTGTGAGATCAGGACGACGCAGCTCGGCACGTGCCAGTTTCAAGGCACTCTCGTCCTGAGTGAGACGACGTGGATGTGGCTCTCGCAACAGTTGTGAGGGAACCTGTCCAAAGTTATTAATCATTCCTGAAAATGCCAAAGCAAAGAGTAAAAAGGAGAGAAGCGAAAAAACCCCAACCAACCAACAAACCTTCAACGGCCTCTCTTTCCACCGGATTGGTTATCTTATCAAGATCAACGGCCCCTTCATATGAGCAATAATAAAAGACATTCAAAGCCTCCACAGCTTTGGAACCTTTCTGTTTGTAGCCGAATATCAAATCGATCCAATTGTGCAAATGCTGACTAACAAACTCCGATTCGAGGGCACGTCGATGTATGCAAATGAATTCTTCTGGTGTGGAAGCCCATGGAGGTAAAAGAACATCATCAACCTTTTCCTTTGTAATTTGCAAGTGGCCCAAGTCGAATCTGTAATAGAAATTTCGAGTATTTAATGGATTTCCTCAATCATTTTCTTGCTTGTATCATTTACTTGTTCATATTTTTCAAGAACTCTGGAAAATAAAAGAACTCTGGTATCAATTCTTTAACATCATTCGGATTATCCATTAGCAATTTCCATGTTTGGGGAATCGAATGAAATTGCCGATCAGCCACATCGAAACGTCCGCTTTGCAGTTCAACATGCAGCGATGTAAAGGGTTCCACACGCAACAGATAATGCAGGACACCAGCCGAATTGGAATAATGTGTGCCATAATGGAATTTGGGTATGGCCCCCGAAGGATCCTCAAAGGAATCATATTTACTGCGCACTTCCGCTTCGTTTTTAGGATTTATCTAGGGAGATTAATGGTAATTACAATTTTTAGCACTCATCTTAAGCCTTTCCTGGTACTTACACAACCAATTGGTTTGGCTAAATCACGAAAGGATTTGGGATCTGTTAGATCCAATACATCACTGGTATAGTCGGCCAAAATCCAGGGAAAGACAGGATACTGACTTAGATCGTTATACGAACGTCCTACAAAAAATATATTTTAGCAATTAAAAAAAGAATTAAGAGAGTTAAGCTCATGATAGTTAAATGAGTATCAAACTCACCCGCTATGGTATTCAGATACATCAAGTACTCAAAATTTGAGATTTCACGATTGACCCAACGTTGTGTGAGTCCAGATGTTTTCAATAGCTCGGCAGGTGAACGTCCCGAGCCATATAAGATATTTGATGGATGTAGGCCAACAATTTTGGTAAAAACTTTATTGCGAACCTGCCAAGCAGCAAAATCAATCATCATTTTTAATCGGATCTTAGTCTCATTCTTATTCTCATTCTCATTCTCATACCTTTGTGGTAAAGTTAAGAAAATAACTTGTCTGATCGATTAGAAAGATTTCCAATGCACTTCTTCTTAAATTATATTTACGCAAATGAACTTCACGTATTTTATTGATGTGAAAACGAAAATCATGTTTCGTTGAATCCTCTGTGAGTGGACTTAGATCAATGAAAATGAATGCACTTTGATTCACTTCAATGCGACCCTTGACCTTAGTCATTAGAGTGATTAATTCACATTCCTGTGATATGACTAGCTTCTCCATGGCCACATCCTGCTGTGATTGTGTCTCAATTAGCAGGCGTAGCTCCTCCTCCAGCTGTTGGCTCTCGTCGTCAACGAGGAAGTCTCGGACCACAGCATTCTTAATCGTTGAATCGAGTTCCGAGATTTTCCTAACGAAAAAAAATTAATTAATTGAGTAATAATTAAGTTTTTTGTTTGTTGTCGTTTTACTTTGTATCGTAGGCGGTGTCCACCACATTGTCACGCAAATTGGCTGCATTCTCATGATTATTGGGATAGAGCTGCGGCTCCAGTTTGAGACGCATTCGTGTCACATTCTCATGGGGCGACAGTTTCCAGAACTCTTGCGAAAACTCTCTGGAAAAATGAGAATTAAACAAAAATAAATTGTTTAATGAAGAAGAATTTATATATGAATTCATTTTGGAGCTCAATTAAATGATTTCATCATCTAAAAAAATGCAATGTAATTTTTTCAGTTACAAGTTTTATTTAGCTTTTTTTTGTGGGTTAAACTTTTTACGGCAAAGCTCTTAATCGAATAAATGTATATACAAATGAAAATCTTTTGGCAATTTATCTATCATCTCTCTCTCTCTCTCTCTCTTTCGTTTTAGACAACAATTGGGGCGGCTAGGGTCTTGGCTAGAACTGGAGCTGGTGCTGGAGCCACAGCGACTGGAGCAGCAATTGTTTTGGCCACAACGGGAGCAACTGGAGCAACGGGAGCAACTGCTTCAACAGCAGCAACTGGCACATCCTTTTGAACAACGGCATTGAATCCATTGATGGGATCGGCATAGTAGCTAACAATACGACGAGAACCATCGGGTTCGATCAGTGAGTAGGAGCCACGTACGATATCACCATCACGAGTCTCCTCCTGAGTCTTGGAGTCACCGGTTAGAATGTCTTGGACATTGTAGGCATATTTGTATTGTGGATGAGCATCAACAATTTCGGTGGCAATGGGAGCAGCAACTGGAGCGGCCAGAGGAGCAGCAACTGGAGCAGCCAAAGGAGCAGCAACTGGAGCAGCCAAAGGAGCAGCCAGAGGAGCAGCCAAAGGAGCGGCAAAACGAGCAGGAACTGGAGCAGCTAAAGGAGTGGCAAGAGGAGCAGCAACTGGAGCAGCCAAAGGAGCGGCAAAACGAGCAGGAACTGGAGCAGCGAAAGGAGTGGCCAAAGGAGCAGCCAAACGAGCTGGAACTGGAGCAGCCAAAGGTAAACCAGCAGCATATGCAGATGGTCCAGCTAACAATGGTGCAGAGTAACCGAATGGCGATGAATAAGCAGCCGGAGCAAATGGAAATTGACCAGAATAAGCCAATGGTCCGACTGGTGCTGCGGCCAATGGAGCCAAACCAGCCTGGGCGCCCATCAGAGCCATCGAGGAGAGAACAGCAGTAACCTGGGGGCAATCGAATGAACGATCCAATTGTTAAATCACTGATAATCCAAAGTGAATCATCTCCTGCAATTTTTTTGCTTACCGTCAAAAGATACATTGTAGGATTTAGGGTTTCGTTAATTGCCACCGTCGTCGGTTAACCAACAAATTGAACTGACATACCTTTGGCCAAGAGGCGATGTCTTTTATACCCGCCGGAAATTATTCGCAAAATTTGCCTACAATATATTCACAAAATCTTTGTGGAAGCCCTGATCCGACTAGTTATGGCTGCGTCTGGCTACTCTACACGGAGTGGGATGATCCAAATTCCCATCACGTAAGTCAATTTTCCGTTGCCTTTGTTTTTTTTTTTCATTTCATTTTTGGTTCAATTCGGTGGCCCATGGCACATGACCAAAGCCAGTTAAATGCTGTTGTTGTTGTTATTGTTGTTGGTATTGTTGTGATTGGTGTTGAAAGTGAATGCGTTTTTGCTTTGATTTCATTATTTTTAGGTTGATTTTATATTTGTCGGCGCGTATTTTGTATGTGCCATCAATGACAATGGCTTTTAAAAATTCTTTTAATTCCTATATTCAATTCACAGTTAAATCAACCAACCACACGTAACTTTTGATAAAAGAAAATCTTAACAAAAAAAAAAAAAAAAAATATGTAATAAGAAATCCAAGTTATGAAAGTTTTTAAGAAATATCCTTGGGTATTGGGTTAGTCTGTTATCCAGCCAAAGGGTCAAAGAAGCAATTTTTTAAGAATTTTTGGAGAACTACTTTTTCCGCACTCTCTTCCCTCCTCTAAGGTCACTACTGAGTAATTGAGCTAACTTAGTCGAAGGAAAATTATGTTTCTTTATTTCTTTTTTAGTCCTTTGCTTTGAATGACAATATTACTAACTTCTGCTCTAATCTTAATAAGCCGAGGAGGAAGGTGCAAGCCAAAGCAATAATCGTAACTAGGTCCTTTTAATAATTATTTAAAAAACTTTCCACTTTCATTTGATTGGCAATAAAATTTGCTAAACTTATTTGTAATGAAATTTTATTTTGTCAATAATTTTTATAGCTCTTCCTTTAACGTCAATGAAAACGTTGACAAAATGGTCAAGTAATAAAATAAAACACATGCCACGTAACACCAAAGACTGGTAGCCATTTGAAATACATATGTACATATTGAAAAGTGTTGGCAATTTTTTGAAACCTAATTATTGGCTGCATTCGAATTGAAGTCTTTTCCACCATTCGTTTGTGGTTAATTTGTCATTATGCTTTGGGTGTGTCCTTAGTGCGTGAATTTTTTGACTAAATACCCATCTTAATTTAGTTTTTTACAACCCATCGCAAACGACCTTGCCACTTGTTGGCAATAAAATAAAAGTGAAGGCATACTACAGACGACTGAAAGACGTTTTAACGGTCACTGGCATGGATATTTGCCGGAAGAAGACATCAGACAACACATAGAGTGATGGAGAGACAGACAGACAGAGAGAGAGAGAGAAAGAGATATATTTTGTGCATGGAATAAATACAAACAATCAATCAAATCGTTCAAACGATCGATCAATCGATAGACAAGTCCTTGTTTTGTTCAATTGTAATTAAATCAATTACAAATATATAGATTTAAATATGAAATCCATTTGAGGGAAGGTGAGACAAAGAATTGGTTAGACTACATTGTTTAATCCAGGGCCGTCTCCTCTCGGTTTTTCACTACTTAAGATTTGGTCTCGTAATTAGACTGAAATTGAATGGTCTTGTTTTTTGGTTTAGAGCTCTCTGATGCCGATGCCGATGCCGTTGCCGATGCCGTTGCCAATGAATGCCTCAATACCATTCAGCTATTACATCAGACGACAAAAATCGTAAAAAGTTAGAGAACTTGAGAATTTGGCCAAAAATAAAACCAGATTTGCAGTGGACATTCGTTAAACAAGTCTCGCTCGCTAGCTTGTGCTCTCTCTCTCTCTCTCTCTCTCACTCTCTCGACGAGGCGGCATTTGGAGACTGGTGGACGACGACTAGAGACTAGGAGATATTCCATTGAGAAAAAAAAACCATGATGAAATCTGCACCAAAAAGCATGAAATCAAAGCAACGAACGAGATGAGATTGGCCAGAGTAAGCTTCGAAACTGCAATTGTCATTTAGCTTAGAGATTGACCAGTTAATAAAAGTCGTCCAAGAGCGGGGGCGGGGGCGGGTGCGGTGACGGGTCTCAGGGGGTTTGGGGTGCTTGATGGAAAAACGAATATAAAACTGAAAAGTGCACAGAAAAATGCATCACACAGTCAAGCTGAGTTCTTGCAGTACAGACCACAAGCTCCTCCATCACCAGCAGCTGCTTCCTTGTTGTACATCCACCAAAAAGTCTTTTCCTTTGCTGCTAAAAACAAAAAATGATTGCCCAGGTAAGAGCGGACCAGAGATGGCATCCACTTACAGGATTTGCATTCAAGGATCTCTCTTCTTCTAGACTTTGTTCGTTCTTGGACTGGCACTGTCGGTTAGCCGGGCATTACCCATCGATCCTTATGGCCCCTCATTGTTGGCTGCTCCAGCCATCTCTTATGCCACGGGACCCAAACTTTTAGCTGCTCCTGCCATTTCGTATGCTGCTCCCAAATTGCTGGCTGCTCCGGCCATTTCTTATGCCACTGGACCCAAACTACTGGCTGCTCCTGCCATCTCATATGCTGCTCCCAAATTGCTAGCTGCTCCAACCATTTTGGCGGCACCAGCTCCAGCTTTGGCCGTGGCCAAGGTAGCCGTACCCGAACCCTACGATCCCAATCCCCAATACAGTTTCTCCTACGGTGTAACGGATCAACACACTGGCGATTCCAAGCAACAGGAGGAGACCCTCGTCAATGGTGTGGTCCAGGGCAGTTACTCTCTGGCCGAACCCGATGGCACCATTCGCAAGGTAACCTACACCGCCGACAAAGTCAATGGATTCAATGCGATTGTCGAGAAGAAGGGTACAGCCACTTTGGCCATTGCTAAGCCAGCTTTGGCTGTCGCCGCTGTCCCCGCTCTGACTAAAATTGGTTATGCCGCCTCTGCTCCCGGCCTCAGTTTGGGTGGACACTATTAGGAAGTCAACTGGAAACCAGTCCACCGATCTTATAGACCGTTGTTAAATAGTTGTAATGTCCATCTTACTCTTACATTTTTTTTTTTTCTTCCTTCTAACTTCCGCTCTCTGCCATACGTAGAAATGGCGTGCAAATGCTGTTGCCTCCATATCTAGGTTAAATCCCTTTACCCGATATATGTATATGTATATAGAACGGAGAACGCCTTATCTACGGCAAAATTTTAGTTAATTAATAATTGCATTTACCGAATAAAAATTTCGGTACAAATAAAAGAAAACACAAAAAAAAAAACACATAAAAAACTAAAATTTCGTTTTTTGGGAAGGTCAAACTAGAGGAAAGAGCTAACTACGACCATGCCGAAATGTGTATACCCTTACCAGCTGATACAGTTATTCAATTTTCATTAAATTCTTTAAGTATAATTTATTTAAAGTTTGTTGAAAAAAACCAAACAATTTTGGCGAACAAATTTTTTTGTTTGTTTCGATCGTTCCTATAAGAACTATATAATATAGTGGTACGATCTTTATGATACTTGGCACAATCATTCACAAATGTTCCGCTTTGCCAAATGTGATGTGTAATAACAATCGGTGGAAAATTAACAAAATTTTTAAGCTCAAACTATATTTTGGAGCAATTATTCCTATGGCAGCTACAGTATATAGTAGTCCGATCTTTATGAAATTTGGCTCAGATGTTAAGAGGCACGGAAAACCTAAAACTGCTTAGTTTTAAAAGAATTTTGTGAAACTTAACGAAGGTATTCATCTAAAACAAATTTCTTTCAAAATCATTTCTATAGCGCCTATAAAATATAGTCATCCGATCTTAGTGAAACCTCACACAGTTACTAAAGAGCACGTTAAACTAATAAATATTGATTTTTACGACAATCGTTTGAAATAGAAGATAATTATTGGTCTAGAACTGAGTTTTCGCCCGATTATTCCTATGGTAGCTTCAGGATATAGTAATTCAAATTTTTCTACTAATAATTATTATTACTCATAATAATAAAAAATATCAATCGCTAAGAAAATAAGAAAGTTATTGATCTAAAATATTATTTTCGAGCGTTCGTTTCTAAGGGGTCTACTATATGATATAGTTGCCCGATTTTAATGGAATTCGCCAGAGGTGTTGGAATGTATAATGAACTTTAAAGTCTCAAGTTTCCCATGGAAAATAAATTCCAAAACTCTATGTTCTACCAATTGTTTCTATGGAAGCTATAGTGAATCGATCCGACTCAATTTGTGATATATAATGGCCTTTAGTTAATAAACGACTACACTTACAATTTCATTATTACAGCTAAGAGAAGCTTGCATTGACGGACAGACACACGTCAGACCTTAATTAATATACCCTTTTTTTTTTTGTAAAGGGTATTAAAATGTTAAGTGAATTTGTTGATGAAATGCAAGTGAAAAAAAATATGGTTTTGGGCACCCACCAAAAATGGCTAGCAAATGCTGATCACGATCAGTTCATATTGAGCAAGTTGACGGAGCTTTGCACGCACGTCTGTTGAGGAAATTTTGGCAGTTGCCAAATGGCTTATGAAACGCGTTAAGGGCCCTTTAAAAACCAATGTTCCCAAGGTGCAACAGTAGCAGTTAACACTTAACCACAAAACAAAACGCATTGCCATGGCTCTTTTCAAGGTATGAGACGACTGGAAGAGATTTGAGTTGAAACTAATTACATAGCCTTCCGCTACGCTCCCCCCACCCCCCTCCCCGCGCCCATTCAGATTATCTTTGCCAGTTGCCTCTTGTTGGTGGTCATTGATGGAGCTTTGCTGCCAGTGCCATTGGCCACCGAAGTGGATCCCCATCCTCAGTATGCCTTTGCGTATAATGTGCAAGATGGCTTAACCGGAGATAGCAAGAGCCAACAGGAGGTTCGCGATGGTAATGTGGTAAAGGGCTCATATTCTGTCGTCGATGCTGATGGCACATTGCGCACCGTATTCTATACGGCCGATGATAATGGTTTCAATGCTGTTGTACAACGTGGACCAGTGCCAGTGCCAGTGCCAGTGCCAGTGGCAGCACCAGCACCAGCAGCTCCATTTCTAGGTTAGTTAAACGAACTGCTTCCTCGACTAAATATAGCTTGTAGTTTATAAATTATTTTCTGTTGATTGATGTATTAATTAAAAATAAATACAATTAAATATGATTTGCCAAAAAGGTGCTTAATGAAAGGGACACGTTAACCGTTTACCAATCGCCGCCATTTTACCGGTTACCGGGTTCTGAGCAAACACATTTCGATTTCATTTAAATATCAGAATTTATTATTGCTCTTTTCCATTCACATATATATGTATGTATATATATTCAATATACATTTTGCCTGTACAAGTTATTCAATAGTTTAATTGAAAGCCAGAAATCAGCACGAGATACAATTTTGGATTACGCAAACTAGGCATGTCTCTGTTGCTCGTACCAACAACAAAAACCACCAACAAAAAAAAAAAAAAAAAAATTGGTTAAAATGGGCAAAATTGTCCCAATAGTAAAACATATTGTTGTTGTTGTTGTTGTGGTAGGGGGAGGTGGACGGAGGTAGGAGATTGAGTCTGGACAGTCAGTCGTCTCTGGGGGAGATTTGGCTGGGCGCGGCAGCTCAAGCAAGCAACTTTTGTCCCAGTTTCGAAGGCTGTGCGTGCACACACCTTTCAACAATCGACTCCGACGTCGACGACGACGACGACGACGACGACGATGCTGGGTGCGTGCACTCCCATCTAGTGGCCGAACAGTCACATACCTAATGCCGCCCGGCCACCCGGTTGCACACACACACACCTTACACACACCAAACCGCACACACTTCGTTCTATGTGGCACCAAAAGTCGCTTTCCAAATTGAACTTTTTTTCTCTTTATGTTTTTTTTTTTTTTTTTTTTTTTTTTTTTTGTTGTCACGACGCCGACTGCAGCCGGCATGGAACCAGTTTAATGGCCCGACTGTCGTTGCGTCGGTCCACCACTTTAGTCTGCTGCCGCTGCTGCTGGAGGAGAAGGCGGCAGCGGCAGCGACAGCCCCACACACATGTTTTGCGTGGCTGTTACGTTCTTTGCTACTAGCTCTCTAAGCTCTAGGCTAGCCTCTCCTCTGTCTGCTCCTCCTCCTCCTCCTCCAACACCTCCCACCTGCATCACTCTCCACCGTTTCCTGCAACCGTCTTGGCCTATCAATTGCCCATGGGCAAAACAAGGCAACGCATAACCAATTACAGGGCCATAACGAAGTTGCTTATACTCTACAAAAAGTGCGTAAATTAAAAGAAATAACACTTTTGGGGGGGAGAAGAAGTTATTTCTTTTAAATAATCAAAAAATATATTGAAAATTTGGTGGCTTATGTGTAAAATGTAGTTTTTTATGTGAAATTTCTTTAGAATCGTTTTGGATTACAAGAAACAAATACGAGAACGAAAACGGATGGAAAGGAAAAAGAGTCAAAATCGTTAAGAAATTGGTTTACCTATACTATATTTCAACGTCCTCAAAAGTGATCGGGTTTTAGGAACTACCAAAATCTTTCATTAGCAGACATTGCTGAAGACTTTACTAGGACAAACCCCATGACGTATTGTATATTGTCCACGCCAAAACTCGTTGAGAATTGCAACTAAATTAAGTGAGAAATGAATATTTAGGAAAGAAGAAAAAAGTTATTGTTTCTTATCCAATACTTTAGATCGATTATAACGGCTTCTGCTATATGATTATAGTTAACTGATTCCCTAATTAGAAAAACAAACGATTTTTTTTTTTTTTTTGAGAGAGAGCTTTATGATCATGTGTACTATATAGTCAACTGATTCCTTTTGAACCGTAAAACTATTTTTTTTTGAATGGATTTTTAACTAACACTTGATAAGATAATAAACTTTTGATCTTAATTCTTACCCCGCATTTAAAAAGCTGATCAAATATATATATTATAGTTGCAGTTGCTTGAGTGAAATTCGTTTAATAATGTAAGGTATATACTCATTTGATGTATTAGGGTATATAAAAATGAATTATTTTATGTTTGTTGTTAGGTTATTTGCGATTGGTGCAAGTATTTTTCATATACTCCACACGCATGTGTACTTTTTAGTTGTTTATTATTGTTGTTGTTGTTGATACTATTATTGTTGTTGTTGTTGTTGTTTTTGCATAAATATTTGTTGCAGGCGGCGGCGGCACCACCACAGATTTGGCTGCGAATTTTTGGCCAGGCCTATAAAAAGCAATTGTCGATTGGTAACAGAACCACAGAGTAGATTTATTTGTCATCAGCAGCAGCAACAGCAACAGCAGCAGCAGCAGAAGCAGCAGCAGTAGTAGCAACAGCAGCAATCAAACAATCCACCAAACCACCAAAACAAACAAACAAATAAACTAAAAGAATGGCCCAAAAGGTGATCCTTGTGTTAAGTGCTCTGGTGGCCGTTGCCACAGCCGTGGTTGTGCCTGGTCCTGGCTTGGCCCTGCCCGGCTATGGAGCGTATCCTTCATTAGCTGCACCCGCTTTGCTACCCAAACTGGCGGCACCTGTATATCCTGGCCTTGCCAAGGTGGCCACAATTGCCAAAGTGGCAGCACCCGAACCATATGATCCTAATCCACAATATAGCTTCAGCTATGATGTTCATGTAAGCCACTCTTCTGCCCCCCCCCCCCATAATTGATCCTTAATAGCCAGTCTAATCTCTCGCTCGCTCTTGCTCTCGTAGGATGGTTCCACTGGCGATGTTAAGAGCCAACAGGAGACACGCAGCGGTGATGTTGTCCAGGGTGCCTACTCCCTGATCGAAGCCGATGGCACTCGGCGCATTGTGGAGTACACAGCCGATCCAGTTCACGGCTTCAATGCTGTTGTCCATCGTGAGGGCGCCGTCGTGAAAGCAGTGGCTCCAGTTGCCAAGGTCCTGGCGCCAGCTCCAGCCCTTTTACACGCTCCATTGGTGGCCAAGGCCCTGCCAGCCTATGCCCCAGCTTTGGCCCCAGCCTACGCCCCGGCCCTGGCTCCAGCCTATGCTCCGGCATTGCCCAAATTGGCACTGCCTGCCCTCTCACCTTTGGGCTATCACTAAGTCATCCCTCTGCCGCCGACCTCTTGCCAGTATAATGGATAAATGTTAACACACGGACACATCGCAACGACGACGACGACCACATTATCTCTCTCTCTATCTCTAATACCCATCGTAGTTGATTTTATAGTTGTAGTATTTGTAGTAGTTGAAACGAAATTCGCGAATCCCGCCCGGAACTAGGCGTTGGATCGCCCCCCCCCCGTTTTCTATCATCATCTCCTACGCGCCACACATGAATCAATCCACTCACTACTACTCACACATGCTACACACACAATTCCTGTCGTGTATGTTTTTCTTGTCTACTTAATCTTAAGGCTGTTTTGACCGCGATAAAAACTTATCTTATTATAAAATCCAACCAACTATTTTTTTTTTTTTTTTCGTTTTTTTGTATGATTATTTTTATTTTTATTTTTATTTAATTTTAGTCGTGTATGTATGTATATTCAATTGAATATATAATTAAAATGCATTTCAATTAATTTTATTCATTTCGATTGGCTAGAAATTGATATTTTGGCTCATTTCCATGGGCGGTAGGATGGGCAGCTAAACCCGAGATCTGAACCCAATTTTTTAAACTTCTGAATTGAAGATTCGAAAGAGAAGCAAATTGTTTCCCCTTCTCAGTTAGCATTTAGTTGGCTGAATAAATACTTTGAATCAAGAAATTTGAATCTAGAACACGCTCCCGAAATCACTATAATTTTTCTATATCTCTTGCAAATCTGACTGAGATCTGACAATCAATTCTTCCTCATATAACAACAACCAAGTTGGTTCCCCTTCTCACTCAGCGTTTAGTTGGCTTTAAATCTAGAAATTTGATTCTTAATGACGGGCAGGATTTGACACCAACAAAAGCTAAATTCTAGGAATATGCCCAAAATCGTGTGAGGCATTTAATAGACAAAAATAATTTAAGAATAACTTAAATTCCATAAACTTGCTTTAAGACTTCAATTTTCTAAATGATGTTGCTTAACAACAGAAATTAGATATAATATCCACGACAATAATTTTCTATACACTGAGAACTCGCTTTGCGTCCGGGTTACTTAAAAAGCGACGCAAACTAAAACGACGCAAAGTGAATCATACCAAAATATACTAAATATTAAAAAGAAATTTGAACAAATTGTAAATAAAACAAAATTTTATTTCGATACATACAAAAAAACAAACGATTACCGCTCTCAAATAATGGAAAATTAAAAAAGATAAAGATTAATATTCAATCACTGTCTGAGTCCAAGTTTAGGGTCGTAATTCGCTTCTTTTTTTTTAACAAAAATTTATACAATATTTGCATGTTGTTTCAATATTAGCAATTGATATTGAACCTTTTTTAAAAAAAAAACCTATGAAATATGTTCTTCACCAGCTCGAGGACTTAGGCCCAAACTCATTGCAAGGCTCTTAACATTTATCTTCCTGTGACAGTTTTTAGACGAATGACTTTAGACAGAATCAAAGAAGTTATCTTATGAAACAGATTGCGGTTGTCGCACTTAATAGATTTATGATTCTCAAATTCTGTAGCTGTCATACATGGGACAAATAAATTATGACCACCATGCCATATGGAGTTCACTTTAGCTCTTTAGATCTTTCTGTTTTTGGGTTAATTGTGGCAGGCACTTTTGCTTATATCAAATCTTTGTTTTTTTTTATTTGACTTTTGGCTTTTACTCTCTAAACTTAAATGTAATTTTTAAGTAAACGATCTCAAGTTGAAAATAAGAAAA
The DNA here is from genome assembly GCA_024703675.1 of Drosophila nebulosa. Taxonomy (NCBI): domain Eukaryota; kingdom Metazoa; phylum Arthropoda; class Insecta; order Diptera; family Drosophilidae; genus Drosophila; species Drosophila nebulosa. The sequence goes on along the minus strand of JANFPS010000003.1, from coordinate 2,643,639 downwards.
ATATTGAGTCTTTAATGGGAATAGCTCAGAGACTGGATTGGATTCTGGCCTCTGAGAGCATAACAATTCCATTTGCTAAAAGGACATCCGGAAAGTGGCACTTGTACCATTTGCTACATCAAAATGTAGCCTAATCCCTCCAATTGTGACAAGTTTTTCATCCATAAAGTGGGGCTTATCGACTTGAATCTGTCTGTATAATAATTGTGCACATAAATTACAAATATGTTTGGTAAAAGTTTGCCAGAGGCTTAAACACGTTGCGCTTAGGCAGAAGAAAGTGTTCAAGTTGACTTGAATTTTAGTTGCTTCAATGAACTTCATAGATAAAAGTTTTTAATGACAATTTTTTTAAGTTAGATCCGTTGTAGACGATATATGATATATGTAAGCAGATCAAGGTTTTTTGTCAAAAACTTTAGCCACGCACAACACGCCACTTAAGTGACTCTTAATAGCAACGAATTGCCGTTACTCTCTACACGCAAACGATTTGTTTGGCATGGTAAGGGTATTTGGAAAATGGCATTAATAAAATGCTTAATTGATTGGCTGTGTGTAAGCGAACGAATGAATCAATTTAGTTGACTTTATTGCAGCAGCAAGTTTTGCTTGTTTTTGTTGGCGGCCTTAGAATCAACACATAGAGCTAGAGCCAACGCTGGCCAATGGATTGTAACTTTATCGCCCAAGGTCCGTGTACTGTGTACCATACGCACCTGTCCTGCCTACCTGCCTACCGAGTGACCACATTGCATTGCATTCACAATAGAAAACTTGAATTTGAATGGCATTCTTTAAATTGTGAGTGAGTGTTGCTTGCTACTGGCAATTAATAAAATAGCCTAAATGTTAATAACTTCGAAATTGATCTACCAACTATATAAACATATAAACATCTTCTTCTCTTCCTTCCCCTTTCGCTCCCATTTCTCCCACTACACCATTCTCCCGCTATTATTTTGTTTTGTATTTATGTAACGCCTTAGCAGAAATTTGTTTGTTACACTTGCTAGTTGCATAATTAAAGCTTTTGTGTTGCACTTTTGTTTTAAACGTTTGATGATTTAATAAAACTAAATTAAAAATGTTAATCGCAGCACGAACGAACAACCAAACAACAACAACAACAACAAAGTAGACAACGCAATGGGACGACGATGTTCGGGCGAAAGCGTATAGCAAGCAACCAGCCCACCAGGTGGGCCAGCTGAGCCAGGTGGATGGTAGATGGTGTTGAATGGATGGTGCAATGTGTTACTACCAAACCATAACCAGAGGGCCAAGAAAAGTTTCTTAGCCCAGGCCATCACAATTCTCTTCAAGTCATAAGGAAATGAAAATGAAATAAATAAGTTTTCCTACTAAAATCATTTTCAAAGGTAACTCCAAAATTTAACCACATTAACTAAATTGCAAAGAAATCGTTTTCCATTGCAAGTTTTTGTGTGCTTATTGTGGTTAATATTTGCGCTTAATTCAACTTTGTCACTTCATTTAGATAAGGTCAAAAAAAAAAAAAAGAAACCACTTAAATATTATTGTTTATTTTAATTCAAGATTTAATTAAATTGTGGCTTTGGTTAGAAAGTTTTTAACAAACCGCAAAATATCGAATAACTATTGGTCCACAAGGTAAATGAAATCGAAATCGACTTATGTCTAGAATGGCTTAGGACAATAGTGTTGGTTAATCATTGCTCATTTAGGTGAACATGTTCACTTGTTCTTTAAGCCAATTCGCTCATTTTGTTCAATTGTTCAGTTGCCTTTAGCCTGCTGCTTGCCAATGTCTTCAAAATGCGTTCAAAATTTAGCCAAGAGTTAAAATGATCTAGCGAAACTTAGAATCAAGTAAGAGCAAGTGTGCAAAAATGCGCAAAGAAGAGCAAGTGAACAAAAAGAACAATTGGAAGATAACATGTTCACTTACTCATGAGCAAGCCAACACTAATGGACAATGATTTGGGCATCATAAACTTCAGGCGTCAACTTTACGATATTAGCTTAGATGAGCTTAGTATAGGATAAGTCATCGGCCTAGACAAAAACTACATCCTAAACCATTAAAGCCTAAGTCCGTATACTCATTGTTCAGTTGCTTAAATGACTGAAATAGTTAGACAACTCGCTTACCGAGGAGTTCCCCATTCGAATATTGATTTCTTCTACGAATCTGAGGTATAATATATATTTGAGAATAGGAAAATTGGGGCAGGGCCGTGGGTGGGTTTTAACCATCTAGCATTTATTTTCTTTTTGTAAATACCAACCAATCGATAATTTGTTTGTTAACCAACACTGTTGAATAGTTTCAAACCACAAAAATTAATTTGAATGCTCTAATAGAACTTTTGTATTACCGTAAAACAAAGATAATTTTCCAATTTTATAGTAGGAGTACGTGGAACAATTTCCAATACAATACTTTTTCTCATTCTATTTGAAGAGAATATACAGCTGTGTTCAAAAAAATAGGAACATAGTTGTCTTGCACAGAAATAGGGTTAAAAAAAATAACAAGAAAAATTCAAAGTAGCTGCAAAAATGAATGAAACTAAGAATTTGCATATATTTCTCATTATAACTACACATTTTGTGGATAAAACTTTATATTTGTTTGCCTTTCATGGCTCAAAAATAAAATGAATCCCCAAATTCGTCTGTTCAGAAAAATAGGAAATAAATAATAAATGAAACTTAGTAATGATAACTTTTTTTTATTTAAATTTCGTTTTTTTTTTAACTTTTGTTAAGATTCAAACTTTGCGTTCCTATTTTACTGACAACAGGCAATTTTTGATGCTTGTCTTGAAAATCATTGAAAAAAAAGAAAAGGAAACGCCGAAATGTCAAAAATTGTTTGCTATTTTGTCGTTAGCACCTCATTCCTTAAAATGTGTAAGCGGATGATCAAGTAAATGGTCACTCTTTGTTAAAAAATTGCTATAAGTGTCATACTAGTATGCATTCCTATTTTTCTGAACCCAGCTGTATATGTAGGACCTGGAGCTCCTGTGATCTAAGAATCAACAATAATAAAATGCCATGATAAGATCTATCAGCTGGCATTTTGTTTTCTCTTATCGTCAACAAGTTAAGTAAGTTGTAAAATTTAGCTGTAAAGCTTAGTTTAACAAATCACTATAAAATATCCATATAACAAACTGCGCCCAAAGTTTCTCCAGTTTGCCAGAAGAAATTCAAAAGAAATACATAGATATTGCCGACTTTTGTATGCCCTAAAAATGAAAGCTTCCTTTCCTTAGTAAAAAAATTTTAACAGGCCCAAAATTGTCTTTATTGTGATATACAAAACGAAAGACAACTAAGTACTTTGTTTTACTTCTGGGGGGGTAAGGTTAAGGTATAACTAAAGCATAATGGTAATTATATTATGCACATTTCAAGATATATATGTATATACATATATCATTAGCGATGGCACGCCCGATTAAAATTGTAACGTCAAGCAATTAAAATGCTTAATTTCATTTTATTTCATAATCACACACCACACCGTATCACACACACACACACACACACGGAGAGAGAAAGAAAGATGGAAGCCGAGGAAAGACAATAGAGATAGATTCAACTTACCCCGTAAACCATGGGCCTCTTGGACCATACAAGAAACGTTTCGCTGTCTTCCATTTCTTCCGTATGTGACTGTCGATCGTTTTACGCTGCACGGCCGCCGTTTGGAGTCGCTGACTCTCCTCCACCTGTCGCATTTTCCATGGCATATAAATCTTTTGCTGGAAAACGCGACGGTTCGCTGCTTGAAATGAGGCACGCTGATTTGAGGCAGCTTTGCAAGCTTCATAGCATTCTGCCCAGAATCGATTGATGGGCTCCCACAAATGTAGCTCGATATCGCGTTGATAGCGATCATAAAGCGGTTTCACCTGCAAAAAACAAAAAAACAGAGTGGAGAGTGTTAGAGATTTTTCCTGAATTTTCCACATTTTCAAGTTCACAGGAAGTGAAGGCAAATTAAATAAGTTTCGAGCACTTAAGTAATATATAAATTTTGGGTATCAGGATAATATATTAATTCTATTCTATGACTTTTCTTTTCAGCCAAGAGAGACAGAGAGAGAGAGAGAGAAAGACATAGAGAAAAGGAAAAGAGTGTGTGAGAGAGAGAGAGCGTGGACTCGTCTTCGTTTTGGACTTGGTCTTTGTTTATAATGTTGGCTGGCGTCATGGCTTTTGCCAGTCAACTGGTTGTTGCTTGTTGGTTACATCTCTCTCTCTCTCTCTCTCTGTGCTTCTTCTGCTGCGTCTCTTTAAACACAACAAAACAAGACCACTTTCTTGGAACAGAGCTCAGTAGCCAAAAGAAAGTCCAACGAGTCGTGACCGATCCCAATCCACCATTAGCTCTTTACCATAGTTGAGGAAAATTCAAGGAAAGAGCATACGTCGCGTCGGTAAATCGCAAATTTGCGGACGCCCAATGAAAGTTTCGCGTCGGAAAACAACAACAACAGCAACAACAAAATATATTAATTAATTTTTGTGTGTGTGATTTTTTTTTTTTTTTTGGTTTTTAATAAAATTGTTCTTCGTTTTTCGTTTAACGCCATGAAAATGTGTAATTTTTTTTGTATTGTAAGCGATTAAATAATAATAATTACATAAATAATATAAAATTATTTTGATTAAAAAAGGAAATTAAGTGCCAAGCTAATACAACACTTCACATACATACACACACACACACACACACACACACACACACACATACACACACTCCCATAGAGTCTGTCTGTCCAGGCATTATCTGGTTTTAAGTCAAATTACAATTAATTATTGTTAAGACGAGACTTAAAAAGTGGTCCACACTGCAGAAGCTGGCTTAGGGCGGTAAGGGGGTGTGGTTTGCTCACCCAAAACATGTGCGAAAATCCTTTAATTAGAGCCAAGTCAAAGAAAGTCTTTGCAACAAATTGCAAACAAATTCTTTAGTTCTTTTTACTCTTTTTTATATTTTTTGGAAAAATAAAACATTTTCAAAAGTTAGGTGGTCCTTTAGAGACTCGAAGGGCCCAGTTTAATCAGTTTTCAAAAAAATCCCATAAAGAGAGACCCATAAAAACTTAAAGGAAATCTAAAAAAAAAACATTGAAAAATTGGCAGGCAATGATCCAAATTGTTTTTGAATTATTGCATTACTTGAAAACGTTTTGAAATTCTTGCCAAATGTTTATGAAATTGCATATTTTCATTATGCAATAAAATAAAAAAATTCAAGCGTTGGCGAAAGGAAAATCAATTAAACAATAAAATTATTGACTGGGTTTTTTTTCTCACTCTTTCATATAGATTAATGAACTTCAAATTCATTGCAAAAAATAGAGTTCGCCCTAGAATCCTCTTTAAAAAAAAAATTGTTGTGAAACGACAGAACAGAAATAATTAATGATATACTTATGTAACTCAATTGAACACCTTTAAATAGAATTAAAAGATGAAGATGATAAATTGAAACTAAACTCATTCTTAACTACTTTTTAGCCCAAATAACTCTTTATTCCTCATTGATAGAGAGTAAACATTTGAAAGTTTCGATTTAATGGTTATATTTCAATAACTACCAAAACGGAACTGTTCCACAATGCAGTCGGGAATCTCTTTCAGCTTAGCCAACTGGCATTGGCCTGATCTAAAATTGAATTAAAGTTTACTATTCAAAAATTTTATTTACATTGAACACAAAGATTGAAAAGCCATTGAAACATACAACGAAAATTTATTCAAATTTACATATATGTATTTATGTATAAACCGCTTTTTGATGGAGCCTTTGTTCATTTGAAGCAAAACAAAGAAGGCAAATAAACCCCTCAACCGAAAAGAGAGAGATTTCACTATGAACCCGAGCCGAGCCAAGACGTTGCGTCGCCTCGTTCAGGTTCAATGTTTTGCGCCTTGGTGTGGGGGCTTCTCTGCCACAGCCACACAGTTGCAGCTCTTCCTGCGCTTCCTCCTTCAACGTTGCATGCAGTAGCCGGAGCTATGTATGTATGTTGCAGGTGGCAAAATGTTAGGCAGCTGGCAAAGTCAACTTTTCTATGTGTGCGACAACCAATTTTGGTAGCCTGGCGATATTTTAGGATTGGCGATGGCAAAAAAAAAAAAACAAAAACAAAAACAAACACAAAAGCACAAAAAATATTTTTTGCCTAGACACTAAAAGTCATGTTATACATATAGTTAGAGAAAGTTGTTTGGTCTGCAGATTGTTTTAATGTATCTATGAAATGCTTTAACTTTGCCCTTTGCTCTTTATTTACCCATTACAGTTGGCCTTATGTCTGCTGCCCTTGGCTTTCAGTGAAATTAACTCGACTATTGTCACACAAATTGCCGAAGCCGCCGCCAATCAGCAGCCGGAAAGTAGTGACTTGCTACCAAAATCGGAGAAATTGATACTCTATCGCCTGCAGCAGCCGCCGCCCTATACAAAGGTGTCATCGAAACGTTCCAAGCTACGCAGACGCTTTAATTCGCCAGCATCTAAAGTAAAAATAAGGCCATTGCCCCATCATCATCATCATCAGCATCATCATAATAGATATGGAGGAGAGCCGCCTTCATTTGGTTACTTTAAGCCACCATCTCCGCCATCTTCCCCGCCATATGGCGGACATCCAGTGGAAGAGCCAAGTCTTTCGTTTTTGGATTTCCAACATCTTAAACTCGATGCCCATGACTTTAGGATCCCTTCGTCCAGCTATGAGGCACAGTCAATGGATTTAAATTTCTATAATGAGGATTCTGATTTGTACGGACCACCGAAATATTCGTCAATCGATTATCACATCAATGGCGGCCCACCATCGGGGCCATCAGAGATTCATGTGCCACATCAGAAATATGGTTTGCCCACCATAGAGCAGAGCATTGGGCCAACGGCCTATGAGGCGCCCCCCGAATCGTATATATCCCATCAATCCAATCATTTTGTACAGCCATCACCACCAAGTGAAAGCTATGGGGTTCCACCTCCAGATACTGGCTTTAGCTATAGCCACCAGCAATCGGAGACGCCTATACGTCCTCCCGATAGAGATTCCTATTCCATATACGAGCAAAAGGTTCCCAATGTGGGCTATCATCAGAATTTTGCAGAGCCTCCAAAGCCTCCAACACCGCCAGCGAGCAGTCCCGATATACAATTTGTCCATTCACAGCCAGCATACGAGATGAGCACATCCTATCAGCAAAGCAATCAGCCATATGAGCAGACTCATCAGTATCATTTGCCTCAGCAGCCACCGCATCAATCATCAGCAGAGGTGCCACCGCCACCACCACCACCGCCACCGCCAGCAGGACCACCAAATCAGCACCAGCAAAACTCCATTGGTTTCACTCAAATCGACAGCCATTCGGTGGTGCATCCGTCTCAGAATTATCCACTGGAAGATTATGCACCACCATCGCAGGAGCTACCATTGAATCCAAATCCTAAGACTCCGGGCTTTGATTATACAAAATCCAGCTATGAGGTGCCCATCTATGATGCTATACCCTTTGAGGCATCCAATCTGGAGGAGCAAGAGCTGTATCCACCCATTATTACGGGCAAAACTTCCCTTCCCAATCAAGTGCATCCCGATTCCGGGCATTCGAAGAGAAGAAGAAAACGCAAACGAGGACCCCAAACGGCAGTTCCATCCAAGAAGCACACATTAGATGCGCCTGAGCTGCAACAGGCCTACGAAGAAGATAGCCATGTGAGGGATATAGGAGAAACAGATCCTGATACCGATACAGATGCCCATGGCTCTCACTATGTTGAGCATAAGCGCAAATTCCCAAGTCATCGGACATCAACGTCAACCCTACAGACGACCACATCAGCACCATGGAGTCCCATGCAGGCGCGAACCACTTCGAGTACCGCCTTTCTGCCCACCATTGTGACCAGCACGCCAGCCACACGAGCTGCCACCCGCAGTTCCCTGGTGCATCGTGGCACTTCGCGTTATCATATAACAACGCCCTCTGATCACAGTCTAGCGAAGCCAATTTCCACTGTTGTTTCCATAGAGAAATCACATTCGCAGAGCTATTACGATGGCACAGTGGCACCGCCCTCCTCCCCGTCCTATCAGCAGTTCTCTCCCATTGGCCATGGGCGTGGACAGACGCGAACACGACCTCCGCCCCATTCATATAGACGCGAACCGGGCTTATCATTGGCCCTGCAGCCAGCTGCAGGTATTGATCATCATCATCATCATCATCAGCCAGCGGATGATCCATCCAAGCGGACCACAAAAGGCGTATTCGATACGACGCTCTTCAAGAGCCCCCACAACAACAGAGAGATTCAGCGGAAGCTAAATGTGCTGCATCAGAGCTTGCCAAAAAATCATAAACTATATTAAATATATACAATATAATATTTAAATCTTAAAAAGGGGGGGGCAAGACTTTTCAATTGATTTTATATAGAAATAAAATATACATCAATTTAAAGCAACGCAATTGAAAAATAAAAAAAGAAAAAACTAAATTTGTTCTCTACCTTTAAAGAAAAGTGAGAAGGATGGAAAAAGGTGAGCAAAAAGGGGAGAAAAAAAACGGTCAAGCAAATGGCGAAAAGTTGATTCTGCAGTTTGGTGACAAGATTTTTTAGAGAACACGTCAGATATCAGTTTATAGACGAGGTATACAGCGTGCAATGGGTAATGATTGATTGATAATTTAAATGCCGCTTAGAGGTTAATCAATAAGTAATTAAGATGATTATCTTTGAAATGATATATAAGCAAATATCGACTTACCATACGTTCAATAAAATTGCGCCACTTTTTGCTAGTGCTATACATTTGAAAATCGTTGAAAAATACAGGCCCAGATAGGGTTGATGGCAAATCGGGAAGAGTTGTATCCAAATTAAAAGCAGTACGGCATTTCTCTAGCAAAGCTTTCATCACAGGCATTAGAAACGAATACTCCTCGGGATTGCCAACTAAAAAAACGTAGTGAGTGAAAAATAATGTTAGTTGTCTATTCCATTCTTCTTTTCTTCTTCTTTCTGCTCACCTTCTATGGCATTATCCAGAGCCCTGTTTATGCTGTACAAAAGATATGATAACTCAGCAGGATCCTCGGTGGAACGACTTTGGAGTATGGCATGCAGTTTGGCCGTTGCCATGGCCACAATACTAGGATTCGGATGATGGGAGCATTTTAGCAAAATACCCAGACACAAACGAATCATATCGGACCAATCGTCGGATGAACCCTGCTGGAAGATCATCAGAGCATCGAGAAGAGCCAAAACACCATCGAGTAATTTGGTCGAACATTTTTTCGACTCATCCTCATTGGAGCCGAGTACAATGAGTTCATAGACCATGCGTAAAATATTGGAGGCATTTTCCTGATTAATCAACGTCTGACTGCCATGTTCGGCTAGATCAAAGAGCGAGGCTTGCACGGCCATTTCCAAGATGCGCAAACGCAGCGATAAATGGGAGGTAATGAGCTCATTGTTCAAAGCCAACAAATTAATGCAGCCAAGAACCTGTCCACGCTCTTGCCAGCACTGGGGATGCTCATTTGGTATGCCACGCCAGAAAATATTGAAAAGCGTATTGGTTATCAAATAAACCAATTGCTCCTCAGTATCTACATCTCCCTCCGAAACGAAATCAAACGCAGCTGTGCTCTGTAATTAAGAAACGAATGAAAGAAGATGCAAAATAAAAGTTTCTGTCTACCATTTACCTCCATGGAGTCACTGCTTTTTGGAGGCCTATTGGGTGATTGGGTTGAGCTCTCAGAGCTTAGGGATTCGGCACGTTGCACTGGAAGGTTTTGACTTGGTGGTGCATCTGTGCTGTCTACCGAACTGCCCAGGGTAAGGGATTCGAATGTATCTTGTATATCGTGAGTTGTCTGCCTAATAACCGAGAAGACACTATTCACATTTTCCACAACAGCTCCGGATACAGATTCGGCTAGCTCTGTGTGGGCATAGAAATCAGTTAAGACATGTCCAAAGAAATATCTGAAACCAACTTACCTTTAATTTCAGTTTCAATGGCTGTGGCCGCCTCGGTGACGCTTGCCTGTATTTCATTGAGTATTAAGCCACTGTCGCTGCTTTGCTGCTCATCCTGTTGTTGTTGCTGCAGTTGAGCGAGGTTTATTTCCTGATCGGAAAACGTTATAAGATCCGCTTGGGCCAAAAAGTTGGAATTATCTTCCAATAGAACATCCAAATTGATGCCAAAACTGCGACGTTTCTCTTCATCTGGCGGTGCCATACTGATCGGTTTACGTATTAGTAGACGGGCAATGGATTCCTGCCAGCCGGTTTGCTTGGCAATAGCCGTCACGGATTGCTGCTTAACAAATGTGGTCTGGAGCAAACGTTTTGCCACCTCAACCTTCACCTGAATGCCGCAACTGCTTACATGATAGACCAGAAAAATGAGGCCAACATAATCTGGTTGCATGCCAAGCATTTCGTCCACCATATGAAACAGTATAATGGAACTCAATGATATGGGTGTGATAAAGGAGAAGAATCCTGGAAACATGCTCTGCTCACTGCTCTGGTCATATAGACGCAAAACTTGCTTATACTTTTGATGTACCCGCGATGTGGCCAGCAATCCGCTGATGAACTAGAGAGAGACAGAGAAAAAAACCAAAGTATTTAGCAAATAGTTTATACATATGCAAGGATATCCTTGCAGCTCTCTTGCCCACATACATAAACCGAGCTCTCTATCTCTTTCTTTTTCGAGCGTGAGAGTGATTGCAAGAGGCAGAGGGGCTTACGAGGATAAAAAAAGGGGTTTCCCTGCAAAAAAAAAAAGAAACATCATTTCATGAATACCATTTACTTACCCTAATGGCTGCTTCCTGGATTTCGCAGGTATAGCTTTTGTCAATTAAAAAATTATATATCAAATTGGCCGATTGGGGTTCATGGAGTAGTAGAACCATCTGATCCTTGCAGTTCTTGCCTCTCACATAGAAGGTCATCATCTCAAGGAACTCAACGAGAACGACATCCTGTCGCACGGATGCTAGAAAGGCTATCATAGCATTGACCTCCTTGATGTTGACATCCTTTTGCAAATAGAATCTCACAATGCCGAGTAGGGTGGCTCTTATGGTTTTTGCATCGTCGCTAGATAGATTCTCCGGCGTGGTATAATACTGACGGACCACATCCAACACAAACTGTACACCATAACAACGACGAAAGAATTTACGATCGTTCTTAATCATGGCACTGAGATACTGGACATGGCCGAGCATTATTTGAAACTGGAGACGCGACCAAATGGCAAAATCGAAGACAATGTGCGCATAGAGAGCATCGAGAAGCTGCCCGCCCCTTTCCGCCTTGTGACCCTGCAGCGATTCCATAAGTAAATGCGTCGACATTAGAGCATTCACATCGAACATTGAGGGCGGACAACGTTGCAGCATTATGCCAATAATGGCTAGCGTATCCTCACTTAGCAGCTGCTCCTGATTGGCCTCATGATCATGGGTTAAATAGCGCAACAGGCACAGGAAACTTGCCAAGGGATTTTGTATCATTTTCCATTCGGTATTCAAATTAGATGACAACACTTCCCAATCGGTAAACTCCTCGGCTGTGGGTGTTGACGTTGACACGGAAACTTTACTGTCAACGCCAATGGTTAAATCATCTGTTTGTTCTGTCACCAGGCGATGCAATATGGGCAATATGGCATTGATACCGCCAATACTATTTATGGTCTCCTGAATCTTAACAATCTTGCAATGTTGGGCCATTATTCTACCAGGATAACGGCTACCCGGAATTAGATCCTGGCACGTGCCATGCCACACAGCACCCGGAGCGTAGCAGAAAACGAAACGAGATGTCAGTTCGAGCAAATCGTTCTCTTGTGAGAATATTGAACTAAAGTTCATGCCAGCATCGAAAATATTTTTAAGACTTGTCGTTGATTCGGCCAAGAGAACACCACCCAAATGTCCCTGCAAGCAGGTTTGCTCTCCAAAAACCGTATCCTGCATGCCAATCGGAAAATTCTTTACATTTGGATCAAAAGTTGTTTGCGCTCGCATTGGTAAGGTAAAATAATTGGAAACCTGCGTAAAAGCAAAGACAATTCAGTCATTTATGTGGTGGAAAAACTTTAATTTTACTTACATTCGCTGATAGTGTACGCTCTAAGAGACTGGGCAACATACCCTTGGCTCCCCTAGACACAGCTTCCTGAGGAGTAGGTTTCGTAGTGACCAAATCACTGGAATGGGATTGGCTTGCCACACCACCCACGGAACAAAACGTAAAGGGCTCATTTAACGATTGCATTTTAAGTGTGGCGCTTAACTTTTGTACAAAATCCACATAAATATTGATCTGACTGTAGGAGAAAGGCCTTTTGGGTGGTGCTATGACCACAGTTAGATAATGCCATTGACCATCCATTAAGGTCTTGGTGGCCGTCGATGAGGTGAGATACTCTCGCTTAGTTAAAGCCGCAACCACCACAGTTCCATTCGGCTGGACAAATATCTCATAGCCGCATCCACTGGCTGTCTGTAGAATGAGTAGCATACGTCTACAACCCGACTGAGCCTGTTGCTCCTGCGACTGATCAACTGTGGGCTGATTGAAACGCACCACAATATGAAATATAAAGCCGTAAGTACCAGTATTTGTCCAGTTTCTAATGTCGGGCACATTGATGCCATCCTCAGGTTGCTCAATTGCAAAATACTCTACACACGAGTTGCTCACCCTCAAACTTTGCAGGGCAATTACGACAAGGGTCTAGAAAATAACCAAATCATAAAATTAATACAATGAAAAAGATTAAGGGAAAAGCGCTAAAGCTTACCTGTTGCAGCTGCTTGATTTGGGCAAATTTTGTACCCTTACGTAGCAGAGCAAAAATACACTTCAACTCCATAGGTAGAATGCTTAATTTACTCAATTCCTCAATTAATTTGATCAAATTCAGTATGCAATTCTCTGTTAATGCTTCTGCCTGCATAAGACAACCACAAACCGCTTTAATGACGCGATAATCACAGGCCATAGATTTTCTATAAAAGAATGGTAAGGACAAAGGTCAAATTAGTTACTAATTTCTAGATTCATGTTATTGCCACTCACGTTGCATAATTGTAGGAGCAACCTCTAAGGACCAAAGTGCTCACATGCAATTGTTCCTGCTCCTGAAGTGATGGTAGCCAAACAAGCAATTGCAAAATTACTTCAGGTAACAAAAGCTGATGCTCCATTTCATTGTAAGCCAAATGATAGCAGGCATCCAATAATTCTACGGTTGGAGGAGCATCAAATTCCCGTAAACTTTTAAAGAAACGTTCAATGCGCTCGCCCTCGCGAAATTGTTCTATAGCTCGCGGAGAGCTACGCGTCAGAGTAGTTAGGGCCGCCAAAGTGGAGCACAAAGAACTGGTGTGGCATATATGCCAGGACTAAAAGGGATAACAACAACAGTTAAATAGTTCTAGTAATATGCACTTTCCATTAGTATGTAGTTCTTACCCGTATAAGTTTAGGCAAACCAGTGAGTATTTCCATTAAATTAGATGCTGCAATGGCCTCATTAACTGCTTCCACTGTAGATTTGCCATCAAGGAACAATTTGACAGCCGTAACTGTGGCGGAAAGGGCAGCCATATCAATGGTTCCATCCTCATCATCTGCCTCATCGTTGGCTATATCGAAATTCGGATCACCGCTATCAAAGTGCTTGGTGGCCAAAAGCTTTTGCAGAGCAACGCAATAGAGCTCAATAAGAGTTACTAGATCTATTTGGCGCTATAATAATAAATAAAGTAAACAATGAGTTATTGTTTTAAATTTATTTCTATCATAATGTACTTACTTCTTCTGGACTAGATTTTTGTAGTACAATTACCATTAAAGCATAACAATTGAGGGCAGCATGACGCAAAGTTTTTGGACTTTCCCACCGCCCCAGTATGTTCATTATAATGGATACCGTGGCCGGGCATATGGCCCTCATGCCATTGCGCTAATCAACAACAATAACAACAACAACAAGAAGGAGTAAAATTATATAGCAAAACCTCTCAAAATAGGTGCAAAAGGATTGATTGATCATCAGTCATCAGCGTATAAAAGCAGCAAACAATTTTATATAAAATGAAGATGGATGATGATGATGACGATGATGATGATGACGACTGAGAGACACAATAATTTACAAGTACAATATTTACAAAGGGAGAGAATGTTATTTCACCACTCACCAGGTTATCACAGTCTAGAAGCTGCTTATCACCCAAGCAGGGGGCATTTAAAGATGTTAGAGCGTTAGTATTTCTATTCGAGTAGGAAGTCGAGATCGCGTTTAGGGATTTCTGCAAATTTGTTTTTTGTTTTTTTTTTATATATATATATATATGAAATGTATGAACGTTTCAGTAGTTAGCGTTGGGCATTAAAAGGGAGGCAGCCATTAAAAAAATAAAAAGTAACTAAAATAAATTGAATTCTCAACATAATAATCCTAGGAAACGAATTTTGCTAAAAAAAACAATTAACAAATAAAAGGAATATGATAGATTTTTTTTGCAACTGATTCTGGCATATACAAAAATTAACCTCAATTTTTAAACAAACAATGCGAGAGCTTTATCAATAGATTAATTACGAGAGCGTTGTAAAATTGTATGCCTAATCTTGATAAACATAGATTCTTGGTGGCCATAAATAGCAAAAATTGTAGGGAAACTTTATACGGACGTATATAGAATGAAACTGTTTCTTTTAGTTTATACTTCCATTAGCTACTTTTCTTGTGTTACATACATTCTAACGACTTTAAGATACCAACAAATTATAAGCACCACAGAAACAGAAAGGAAAACAGATAAAAAACGAAACATTAAAAATGTGGAAGCCCTTAAGGCTTTACCTGTGAGCCGCATACAACGGCACCAAGAATATTCAAAAGACTTTCACCAATATCGGCAAACCTGAGCACTTGTTCCTCCTGAAAGCAATCTGCAAAAAAAAGAAGGAGAGATACATATATGAAACTGGTGGTTTAGATTTGAGCAAAGTGGTCATGAATCATAATCCACTTATGAACAATGCGAAGAGAGAGGGAGAGAGAGAGAGATAGATACAAACCATATATAAAGGGCACAATCTCTACATGAACCGAATGTGGCTTATATGGTAGACGATTATAATCGGCCTTTTGGCCTCGTAGGAAACTACGCCAAGTAAGATACGGATCATACATGACCTCCAGGAATGCCGAAAAACTGCCAAACAGATGACTCATGGCCGGCGTTATGTGTCGTCTTTCCATTTGCTGCCAAAAAAATAAATAACAATAAATGTAATGATAATCATAGAGAGAGTAGATAAAGTACTTACCTGTTTAAACACTTTAGAGAGTATGGCTATTAGATTCGGTTTGTACTCGTACTTAATGATGGCCAGAATATTGTCAAAGTGCCGGCAAACAATTACCAGACACTCAATTAATATGGCTACTTGTTCGATAGTTTCATCCGTTGGACCACTCTCGGCGGTATCACAGGAGTCACGAGCCACAATAATAAATTTGCCTATGGCTGGCAATAATTCGTCCGGCAAACGTCCCAAATGCGGCCCACTGTCCGGCTTGACTTCATGCCAGAGTGGGCAGGTGTCGGCCTGAAAGTCCAATTGCAGTTGGCTGCGCCAAATAGCCACAAAGCGAGCCACAAACTCACGAAAGTATGTCTCATCGTTCTAAAATCCAAGAGCAATAGCAAGAGCAAGAGAGAGGAGAAGAACAAATGTGGAGACGAGAGTAGTTAGTCAAGCAGAGCCTGCGCCTACTTCAAGAATTACATAAGCATTCGATATATATTTGTTGTTATTGTTGTTGTTATTGGTATTCCCTCCTCTTGGATGATTAATGCTTTGAGTATTTCTCATTGTTGTTTTAGCCACAGATAGAGACAGAGACCTAGGCTAAGACCGGCGGCAGCAGTCAGAGAGACGCTAACACGACGCGCTAAAGATGAAATGCATTTCCCTTCCTTCTGAATTACACCTGGCCAAATTCTTACATACCTTTGTCGTGTACTGCACCCACAGACTGTAGATATCCTTCTTGTTATCCATTATATCTTTCGCTCAATTTCAGCTCGATCGAGTATGTGTCATTTTTATGTAAGTGTAAAGATGATTCTTGCACTAGTGGCAAATGGCTTTAGAGCCTTCTGCGACGACTCGGCTTCGTCTGGTGTGAAGTTCAATCGCGGTTGTGAAACATATCTTTAAATGTTTTTAATACTTTCAAAGAAAACAAAAATATATTAAACCACCAACTGGATTTGTGTTTCCCGTGTAGCAACAGCTGATTAGAGATGGGCATAAACTGTGTTCGTTGCGATATTTGGTTAGTACATACAATTTAATCATAGTTACAGCTGTTTAGAGATGGGCGATATATCGCTGCCAGCAGTGCTGGTCAAATGATTTTTACGTTTGTTAACACTTTTACAATGCCGAGGATTTTAAATATTTACAATGTAAAGACAACAAAACTCTCAATAATTAATTGATGTTTTTTAACCTAGTCTTATTAGTTTTCTTTTGTTATTGTTATGGGCATTGTCTAGAAAAATGAATATAGTGTAATATGAAAAGACATGGAAATTCCTCTATAAAATCGTCGATGAGTTTCTAAGTTTGAGAATCTGTTTAATAACTGCATAAAATATTAATAATATTTGTATTTTTGGGTTAAATTGAATTTTCATATTTCTTACCTGTGTTTACAATGCCGCCTCCCCCTTATTCTTGGCGTCATTCACCTAAGGTGACTACGAGACATTAAGAGATCAGGAAACAAAAATATTAACTTTTAAATAAATAAAGCAAACTCTTTCTGTTAATGTAGTTAAATTCTGTCATTTTCTAGCTGCTTGCTTTAAGGCAATTCACCCCAAAAAAGTAATAACTTAATTTGATTTTAAGTTAAGTCCAAGTTAAATGGGAAAAGTGACTACAAGGACTCGAGTCGTTGGTCCCAAAGGCAGCATAAACTCGAGCGAGAAGGCATATAAACAATTTACCTATTCAATTTTAAAGTTTTCTCTCTTTCTCTCTTATATTCTCCCCAAAAAGATAAACAAATAATTTGAATCGTTGATAGGCTGCTAAATGCGTATTTATTTTAAGATTTTCTTCTTTTCTTTGTTGTTCGTTTCAGTTTTTGTATTCTTGTTGTTGTTTTTTTGTTTCTTGGTTTCTGTTTTGTTTTTTTTTTTTTTGCTTATCAATTCTAGTAGCATTTTTTTGGGTTTGTGTTGTTTGTTGTTTTACATGATATTTAGCTAGTTTAGTTGCGCTTAAGTGTTGCTTATCAATTGATTTCTTTATTTGTTATGCAAAATTCCTCTCGTTCAAAATCAAACAATATTGTTGTTTTTGTTGTTATTTGGTGTAGTTTGCAGATTTATCCTTGATAGACTAGTTGGACAAGTGGACATACTTATTGATAGATTTAACCGATGACTATGCCAAGTTTTTTCTTTTTTTTTTGTTTTGTTGTTTTTAATATAAAAAGGAAACTAATTTTGGTTTGTTTTTTTTTTTTTTTTTCAATTATTAATATTTAAAATACTAAATATTTAAATACTAAATTGTGTTTATGATTTTCTGTTTTGTTTTTAGTTATTAATTTTTATATGTAATAATTATCTTTTGTAATTTTTCTTTGTTGTTGTGTTGTGTTGTTTGATTTGTTTTTGTTGTTGTTATTTAATTGAATAGCTTGAACCATTTTGCAGGACCTATAAATACACTTTATGGTATTTTAATTAATAATCTCATAATAAAAATTAATACGTAGAAGAAAAAAATCTTATGCTTTTTCGGTTTTTTGTTTTTTTTTTTTTGTTTTGGTTTTTTCTCTCTTTTCATTAATTAAAGCTGTGAGTTTTTATCCGCATTAATTAGAAGGATAACAATTACAATATATTTATTTTTGTTTGTTTGTTTGTATATGTATTTTTTGGTTTGCTTTTTGTTTAAATTTAAATTTATAGGCGCAGCACTTGCTTTTTCGTTTACTCATTTTTGCATTGACTTTTCCTCTTCCTCGCGTCGTTAGCATTAGCCTTCATCCTATTACATCCTTTTTGTCGAAATAGTTTTAACTTTTGTGTTTTTTTGTTTCTTCTTGTATGTCATAATAATGTAATGCGCGTTTCGCCAGATTTTGCATATAGTCATGAAGATACGACTAAATTTTGTTTGGTTTTTTGTTTTGTTTTTTTTTTTTGGTTTTGTTTTTGCGAATAAAAAAATAATTTTAGTAAATATATGTGTACATCTATGTATGTACATATGTATAAATTTGTTATAATTTGCATTTGCATTTTTTTTTGTTTTTTTTTTTTTTAGGTATATATGTAGTAAGTACTTGTTGCTGCTTGTTGTTGCGGTTTTATTGTATTTTGTACCAATTTAAAGGTTTAGCCCCTTTCTTGGAGTATTTTTTGTTGTGTGAAGCGGTTACCCGATTTGTCTTTTTTTTTTTTTGTTTTTTGTTTTATACATATGTACATATTTGCAAATATGTATACATATTTTATCCATGAAGTTATTTTTTTTTTTTAGTATTGCAATTTTGATGTGTGTAAGCTTAGGTTGTGTGTGTGGGGGGGGGAGGGGGAGGAGTGTGTTGTGGGGAGGTGTGTGTGTGTGTGTATTTTTTTTAATCTATTAATAGTTTTTAAGTGTCTCTAACAGCTCTGAAGGTATTCAAGTTCGGTCGCATACGAATGCGTTGTTGTCGATTGTTTCTCATTTTCTTTTCTCTGTGTTCTGTGTTCTTGTTCTTCACAATTTGCGCATTGTCTTCTTATGTCTTCTTAGTCAGCGAATAGCACTCATTTCCCCAATTTGTTGTTGTTGTTGTTCTTTTGATTTTTCTTCTTTCTTTATTCTTCTTCTGCTGGGAATGGAATTTCGCTCCAAGATTCCAATAGCGGCTCATTTTTGGTATCGAAATCGAACATTTTGCAGACCATGCGCCTGACGTTTCAGACTGCCGCTGTCGGCCCAGGTGGAGTTGAGATACTCGTCGTCATCGTCTTGCTCAAGTTTCTGTTCAAACGAAAAAAAAAATAAAGGATTAGAAATTAGTTTCTAAAAACATTGTTGATTGCTAATGAATCTTAACTAAAACATTTTAACTAAAATGACAATCTCTATATAGAACTTTTAACGAGAGATCACTTCTCCATTTACACCGAAACTACTAAATTTCTCTCAGGAAAATTTCATTGAAATGCTAATCAATTGTTAACTGTAATTCTTGTTAAGCGTATCGCTAAAGAGAGTTGCAAAGGATATTCTTTGGCTATTTTACTTATAAAATAGCAAAATTAATGGATATGATTCCAATTGGATGATCCCAGTGGACTGGAATTGGGCATTGTTCAAAATATTTTACCCATAGTTATAGAAATGAAGGACCTAATAATGAAGCTCTACATTTTGCTTCCTTTAAACTTATAAATCTAAGTTAGGTGTTATTTTATTAAGAACACGAAAACGAAAACGCCCATGTGAAAATTGTTTCATTTTGAGATTAGTATTTTAGAGCGCCACAAAAAAAAAAAAGAATGTGAACAACTCTTTGTGGCTGATTTGTGGCCCCAATAAGTAGACTATAAAAAATGTACATTGAAAATCAAGATGGCTAATGATGTTGACCCCGATGAGTATGCTACGAAAATGTTGTGCGCAAGCACTTCACACCGAATTAGATATTCGAATCGCCTTACCCTTGCACCGAGGTAGACGTTGACAATATGCCATTCTCTAGTGAATCTCTGGACAACTCATCGGCCATTTGTACTTTTAGCTGATGGCCAAATGAGTTAATCTCCGAATTGGGCGTTATCTGTGATCCCGCCGGCGATTGTGCTATATATAGACCTGGTGTGGTAACCGAACCACCATGTGATATGGAACTGGTTATCCCAGGACCACCATTGGGCAGTACACCCTCCAGACAACTATCATTTGTGGTGGAGTCCATATTGATAATTTGACTGCCAGCCACATTGTCGGCCAGAACTGCTCCATCGCTGTCATCGACAGCATCGATATCATCGATATCCATATCCTCGGCATTCTTATCCAACGGCACTGTCTCCTCATCCTCATTGTAGATCTTAAAGTAAGCGTACGTTAGATAAATCACCGATATAATGAACGATGGTATCGGTATGGCCATCGAATAGACCAAATTCAGGGTATTCTGCCAATAATCCAAATCACTGATGACCAAACTTGGATCCACCTTTGAGTAATAACATGGAAATTTAATGCCAATTTTGGTATAACGTTTCAACCAAATCGTGCAATTCAGCATGGGCGGATAACCGCAACCCTTGACATTGGGAAACAGACGAGCGCCCACATAGAAATATATGGACCTGTTGCCCATGAGGCCTTCGTTTAGCTCGGATATCTCATCGAAGGGTCGCCGTTCGTCATTGATTAAGGTGCCGCTCGAACGTGTAAAATCAATATCTTCTGGATCTTCGATTAAATAACCATTCGCTCCATCGGCATCGCCAAAATTCAATTGCTCCTGTCGTCCACCAGTGGGTGGTGCTGATCCACCCACTCCACCACCACCACCAAGACTATCGTATTCATAGTCACGCAATGCACGCTCATAGCGATCTGTACGTTTCACCGGTGGCACTTCACGTTCCGCTTCGCGTAGATTTATATGATATTCCGTGAAATTGAACTCATCCGTGTAATTATATAGATTGAGACGATAATTGACACGTATCTGAGTGCATGTGTAAATATCCTTCGTACAGCCCTCACGACACGATGCCCACGAGCAATTTTTGGCCCCGAAATAGATTTCCGTGTCGTAGGTCTCACACAGAGCGGGCACTTCCTCGAATTGCATAAAGATGGTCGTAAAGGCTGGCTCGATGACAAATGGTACAAGAAATAGAAAGGCAAACATACTAAATGTTCCCAATAATATGAAAAAGGCTGTCGTATAGAAGAGCAATTTCTCCTTGCCGCTGCGTTTCTCGTGTTCATCTCCCATAATTTCAAATTATAGAGAATTGGGGGGGATCCGCAATATATTTAATATATATATATTAATGTATATGTATATTTTTAGATAAGAAGAGAGTAGAGAGTAGAGTTATGTAGATTGAGTGAGTGTATTTTATTCTGGTACTTTTGTGTGCTGTCCTGCTCTAGGCTTTTGCTTAAAACGGTGCCAAATAGTAGTTAGCTGCTTTTTTTGTAGGTTTTTTTTTGTTGTTGTTTGGTTTTTTCTGTTATAGCACTTAACTTAAAGATATTCTATCTATAAGCTACAATTACAAATACGGCGCAAGTTATATCACAGGGAGGGTAGTTCGATTCACGAATTTTCGTTTCGTTTTTTTTTCTTCTTTTTTAGCTTTTTACACTTTCTTTTATTGCTGCTGCTGCTGCTGCTACTGTTCCTGTTGTTGTTGTTGTTGTTGTTGTCGTTGAGCTCTGGGCTTGGGGGGCATCTCCGTTATCTTGGACATTTATTTGGACATCTGCAGCTAATAGTAATAGGCAGCAAGTCAATGCCAATGGCTTTTATTAATGCAGCAGGACGACGCATTTTTTAACTTCTCGCATTTGACTCTCGTTTAGGCTAAATTGTCCTGCGAGTACGCATCCTGGCAGTGGGTGTGGGTATGTGTGTGTGTGTATGCTGCTGCTGCTGCTGCTTTCAACCTTTTCTAATTGCTTTATGTGTCCCAATGGAGATGTTTCGTCAACATCAGCAAAGTCTCGCCTTCGACTGCAGTCCGTTGTTCTTCTCCTTCTCCAGTTCCCGCTTCTGTGCTTGTCACTTTTTTGGTTGATTATTTTATGACTACGGCCAAGGGTTTAGTGTGTGTGTCAGTGTCTTCTTGTGTATTTGTGTGTGTGTGTGTGTGTGTGTGTGTGTATGTGTGTGTCAGTGTTTTTAGCAATTTTTAGATCTCACTCTTCCGTTGTTGTTTTTCTTGTTTTTGTTTGCTTGCTTATTTTTTGATATTTTTTTTTTAGTTCATTTCATTTTCACATGAAAATTCAGGACGGACAGTTTTTCTTTTTGTTATTTATTTTGTTGTTGTTGTTTTGTTCTTTTCTTTTGGTTTGTTATTCACCACTTTTTACACTTTACTACGATTCCGTTCCACGTGCAGTAAAATTGCTCAATACTAAGACAGAGAGAGCGAGAGACAGAGAGAGAGAGAGAGAGAGAGAGAGGGGAGAGAAAGCGAGCGAGAGCGAAAGTTAAGCAAAAGAGATGACAATTTATAATTAAATGTTAAATGTTAACTATTCCATAACCTTCTTTTCCCATCTTCACCCATACAGCGCCTACTTCTTCTTCCTTTAGCCTTTGATGTTCTTTTTTTAGATATTCTAATGGTTAAAAATATATTTTTATTTCTTCTTTTTTTTTTTTTTTATGTAACCACAACGAGAGTTGCTGCTCACACACACACAAAATGCTAGAGAGCGAGAGAGGGAAAGAAAGAGAGAGGCACAGCGAGCTAAAACTCTTGATGGAGTGCTATGTAAGTATTACGAAACGGAAATAGGCGGCTTGCTGTAAGCAAGACAAAGCTGGAGGATATATATATATATAACAAAAACACAGTTACTTCTCATATATCCCCCCCCCTTCCTTCTCCGCCTCTTCACTCCCGCTCCGCTCCCTCTCTCTCTCTCTCTCTCTCTTTCTCTCACACTCTTGCTGCATTTTATAATAGTGCGGTGGTTAGGGATTCTATGGAGGGAGACAGAGTGGAGCCGCATGTAACTCTCAACTCATTTGACACGTTTCGACATGAGCACATACACAAACACACACACATATATATATATATATATATTTCTATATGTGTAATGTGCAAAGAAGCATGTTAAAGTAGGCAAAAAGAAGTAAACGGAAGAGGGGCAAATTCAATCGAAATTATGCGGCAAAAGGAGTGACGACGAAGATGGTTTATTTAGGAAGAGAGAAGAAGAGTGTAACGAAGAGAAACTCATTTCGTGCCCTCCTCTTCTTGGCACGAAACAATATTTCATTTGCTTTTTGATGACCAGATTCTTTGGTTTATAACTTATGCAAAAGAAAAATACAAACGAAAAAAAAAGAAACACAAATTTTCAGTTTTCCTTTTCTATTTTCTGTTGTCTTCGGTGTGTCGCAGTGCTGCGTGACACTTCCACTCCGCGTCAACCCCCCACCACCCAACTACCCACCTCCCCCCCAACGCTTTAGAGCTCAACCATGTGCTGCTGCTGGTTCTGTGTGTGCATGTGCTTTGCTTACTCAAGGTTCAAGACAAGAACCAAAGGCGTATTATATATGTACATATATGTATATATGGATGACGATTACAAATTTTCTAACAACTCTTTGCCCTTTTTTCTCTCTCTCTCTCTCTTTGCCTCTTTCTTGCCCTTTAATACGATTATTAAACCAATTTCAGTCAAACATTTTGAGAGTCGTTGTCGTCGTCTTCCTGCTCATCTCATTTGAGCTCACACACACTTTTCTGACCTGATTGCTGCACTTTCTGTTTTTTTTTTTTTTTTTGTGTTTGTTTGTTTATTGAACACACGGCAGTCGAAAAGAAACAAAAAAAAAAGAAGGAAACATTTTCTACTAGTATTCTACTACAACAGATTTTGTTCGTGTCATTTTTTTGTGCTGAAACCTCGATAAAATAAATTAAAAAAAAACAAGACACACACACGTCGGACAGGGTGGCGACGACGACAACGGCGACAATATATAAATACAATAGAGAAACGGCTACCACGACAACGACGGCGACGACAACGGCAAATGGCAAAACGGCAACGTCAACGGCGACGACTTTGACAACGACGACGACGACGGCGACGACCGCTGAACTCTTCACCGAAAGGACTGCCTGCCACTGGCTGCGGCTGCTATGCTGCAACCTTTATCCCCAGTGTCCCAAAACACACGCGCTCTCTGGCTTGGATATGAGAGCTTGACAGCTGAGCTTGAGGGAGCTTTTCTGCCCTGCCTGATTGCTTAAAATAAATGCCTGCACTCTGGCTAGTCTATAAGCTAAAAATAAGAACCACAACACACACATCAAAAATAAAAACAAAAAAATTTTACCAATTTTCTAACAAAAATTGCATTCGGCGCTGAAATGTATGCTACAGTTTCTTTTTTTTTTTAATTGTAAAATTTAAATTTCTGCAGTTTCTTTTTGTGTGTGTTTTTTTTTTCTTTTTTCTAGCGCCACTATAATCAAGTATTCAGTCTCTGGCAACCCATTGAAAAGCTTTCCCGTTGAATGGATGACGTAAAGCCTGTTTACGCATGCGCCTCGCCCCCATTGCACAGCCACCAAACGGAAAAAAACAAAAAAAAAAAAAAAAACCAAAGAAATGCCAAACGTGAGCCGTGACTGACTCGTACTCGAGTGAGTGAGTGAGTCCGTGAGGCCGTGAGTGTTGCACGACGCCAAATTGGTATTTGTGTGTGCGCTCGCTGTTTGGAATTTTCTCGGCCAGCTTTTCTACTACACTTTTTGGGCAATGGGTGGAAATCGAAGTAGAAAATTGTTTAATCAAATCATTTCTGCCTTATGAGGAGTGTTCTCGTTCTCTTGGATCGCAAAACAAAATAACAAACTAACCAAACGCAAAACCCAAGAAAAAACCTTAAAAAAAAACATTGAAAACACAAGTGAATAATGTTAACCAGGACGCAGGACATCGTCTAAACTAAAGGGGGCAGTGTGAATTTAGGTACCAGCAGTTAATTACACTTCATTCTTTAGTATTTTCGGTTATTATTATTATTTTTTTTTGCTTTTCTTTATGTTTTATTATGAAACGATTTTTCGTAAAACACACACAGCCGCCGCACACTAATTTAGTGTGAGTCCTGCTGCTCCTGCTGGTGATTCTCCTGATGGTCGGTCTGTGCGTGTGCCTCCGTGTGTATATGTATATGTATATGTATATGCGTGTATGAAACGTAAATAAACCTACAAATTTGTGATTCATACACAATTGCAAGTGAGTAAAACAACAAAAAAAAAAAAAGAAAATTCATTTCTCTAAGTTTGTGTGTGAGAGATTTCTTGCTTTTCCAATGAAACAAAAACCAAAAACGAAGCAGTCTCATTAACCCATTTGGAGATGCCAGAAATTTGAAATAACTCAACAAAATTCTGTGTTAAACTCATCAAACAAGGCAAAAATTTATGAAAAATGTGGTTTACATACCAGAAGACGAATTTGTAAAGTGGGCAAAGGGGGGTAGGGAGCTAGGGGGCTAGGCAATCGCGTGCTCACTTACAGGTACACGTGCACTTTTACGAGCCTCTTGAGCAAAAGGCCAAATCTCAAGGAAGCATTCATTTAAGTCTAATAGTAATCAAGCCAGCTTTTTGATCTATCTCCGGATGTTTCTATGCCTCAACAATTCGAGCAAAAAGGGTGATCCAAATTCTTATTTGTTGAATGATTAATTAGAATATGTTTCTATGCATCACCGGCTCCAATGGGAAAAGGGTTTTTCATTTAAATTTGCGCCTAATCGACGAGAATGATCTTTTAATGAGAGCGTGATCTAAGTATCTTCTAGAACTTCTGAAGCCATTAGATTTATAGAGTCACTAAAGAATCATAGAGTTACACAAATATATTGACGATCCATAGTCATTCTTGTAAAATTTGTATAATTGTATTAGTTATTATTAACTTTGGCTTGTCATTCATAACGTATACTCAATTTAAAAACATAAAATAAAAAAAAGTTCCATTGTTAAGATCAAATCAATCGATTTTCTTTACAATTTATTGTGCAATATATATTTTTGAAGTATGTATATTTTCTGTTTTTAATTAAAATTATTGAATGCATTCTTCTCTAACTAGAATCGGTTAGAGAACAATAAGTAACATAAAATTTTGAAAGTATGTAGAAAACTATCTACATCTACATGTGTAGAAAGTATGTAAGTCGCTATGATCGATCACAACAACAGCAATCGTGATCGTGAATATGGAGTCAAATCAAATGGAATTTTAATTTATTCTCCTTTGAAATTTAAAAGCAACTAGAGAAAAAATTACTCTTATTAAGTGGAAAAGGAAGCTTCTATTTTTGTGTGTGTGCGTCTGTGTACGTGTACGCGATCACTGTGAGACGTGACTACGTTATGTGGCAAATATCAGTGACTAATCACGTAATCGGGAACGTAAACATTAAACGTAAATAGTTCACAAAGAAAGCAGCAATCGTTTTGGAGGAGTAATCAACAAATATTCGAGATATCAGCGGAAATCGAAAATGGGTGCAAATTTCTTTCCTATTTTGGTATTTACTGGCTTTTGGGCACTGGTTGGCATAGTCGGACCCATTCTAACACCCAAGAGTCCACATCATGGTCTTATCCGTTGCATTCTGATGCTCACTGCGGCATGTTGTTGGCTCTTTTGGCTTTGCTGTTACTTGGCCCAGATGAATCCATTTATGGGACCCAAAATGACTCGGAATACGATAGCAATGATAGCAAAATCGTGGAACAATCCTCTTAAAGAAGGTTGATCAATGGCAACGGGGCGGTTGCTAACCTACCAACATCTCAATGGACAATAATTTAGCTCTGTTATCTTCTTCCTCCTCCATCTCCCACTAACTATAAAAATTACATATGTATGTACATAGATTATGTTATCCAAATCCCAGAAGAAGCAAAAACTTTTTGGCTGGGGAAATATATATTAACAAAACACACACACTCACAACTATATACATATGTATTTATATAGAGTATATCATCATCATCCGATGAATAACAACTTTTTATGTGGTTTGAAGCTGGCCCCGCAGCGATGTCGTCATAGCGAGTAACAGAGAGACGCCCCCAACACCCCCCCCAATAACGCCATCCACCATTAAATGCATTTGCACAAGCACGAGAGCACGCTTTTTGTCCCATGGAGTTCCACATATCTGCAGGAGTGGGTGATGAAGGCAAGGGGCTGAGAGGGGGGGGGGGGGGGTCAAGGAGGCAGAAGTTTTGATCAGGGGACGGGGAGGAGAACGAGAGAGAGATGAAAACGTGAATGCGGAACTATTGATTTTGCAATAAATATGCGCGCGCAGTGCTCTGGTTTTTCTGTGTGCCAAAAAGCCTGAGAGGACCGCACACGACGAGAGCAAATCCTCAACACAGAGACACATATGGGAAACATGGAGCACACGGAGCACCAGAGCCGAATACCGTTAGATGTGGAACAGACGGCGGCATGTTGTCGGCGGTCAGTAAGGAAAGGCATAGAGCACAGGCACGATAGTACTACGAAAACAGTGTACAAAGCTACAAGAGCCAACTGCAAACGAACAAAAAAAATAAATCTCTAGGTCCAGAGTGTGAAAAAATAAATTAAAAAAATTCAAACAAATTCGAAATCCAAATCGACGTAAATCAAAATTAAGAACAATTTCAATTTCATTAACAAATTAGTTAACTGAAGCAAGGAAAGAAAATTTAAACGCTTGGCCATTGAAAAGATTTTACCACGTGATGCAGTCCATGGACCACTTGCAGGGGTCAAAGTCAAAAAATCGATAGACCTGCCGCCTTCTCCAACAAATTGTGTCCCAAATTTGGTTTTTCTTTTTGTTTTTCTTTCCAAAATCGAAAGCCAAAAAAAATAGAGGAAACAACAACAAAAAAAAAAAAGGAAATCTCAGCGCGTGGATACGCTAGAGAAAGTAAAAAGGTTATATAACGAAACAGCTTTGCTCGGATACCAACCCCCTCTAAAAGGGGGGCAAGAGAACAAAAAACTCAATCGATAGACTCTTAAGCCCATGATGTGCTGCTGCTGCTGCCACTGCTGCTCCTGCTCCTAATTAGATTAAACACATACCAGACCAGAGCAGACCTAATCCATCCAGAACCAAACCAAACCAAACCAAACCAAACCAAGCCAAGCCAAGAGAGAGAGAGAGAGAGCGGCGTTAAACCAAACGTAGACTAATAAACGCAATTGAAAGGAAATGGGCAAGAAAAAGGTACCCAGCGAGGAGCTTATTGTGCCGCCGCAGGACACTAGAATATGTGGCACCATCTGCATATGCCAGATGACTTTGGTCTTAAGCTCTGTTGCACTAGTCTATCTGACGGTGGCCATTTATATGCCCTCAACGAGGGCGTTTAAGAGTGGCATTGACCCATTTTTTCCCGTCATGTGTACCACAACGCGGGCTGTCAACAAGGACAACTGCGAATGGGGCAGCTGCGGGGAATGGTGTCTGAGCAAGACATCCGGTGCCTGCATTCAGATCTATGTGAATCTTCGCAGCAATGGCACCAATCTCACATTTCAGAATTGCACCAATTCGGCGAACAAGACATGCTATGGCATCGATCAGGATCGCGCCGACAAGGCCAGATGCATCAATGATGAGTGCAAAAATCTCACCGGCACTTTCAATTGCACTGCCGGCCAGTGTTTAAACATCACGGATGCCTTCGAGTGCGTCTTCCATAATAGCGATGCTCCCGTCAAGTGCTCAGGTCGTCGCGGCAAGATCAACTGCATGGACATAAGCGGCTTGTTCTCATGCAATCGCGGCACCTGCCGCAAGATTCGTACACCCTACAACTGTGATCGCCGTTGTGTGGATATACCAACCAGGAATAAGAATGTTGTTGTCCTTAGCGGGGACAAGGTCTATTTGTCGCAATGCCAGAATGCCATCAATGCCGAAACGCTGGAGGAGGTGTGGAATGAGTCCAGCGATAATGTGGCCATGACCTCGTGCTATTTCATAAAGAACACTTCGGATCGTGTCGATGCAGTCGATTGCATCAATGGCTCCACTCTGGAGCACAATATGCTCAGTGATCTGACTAATTTTACATATCTCAGCCATTTGCATGTGTCGGTGGCTACCCCAGTGCCCGAAATAGCTCCACCCGATGTCGATCTAACCATCTCGAATGAGTCCAAACTGATGATTAATCTTGAGGGATGTGTCAACACTCTAATGGATGAGTGCAAGGAGTTTCTCAAGGATTTCGGCCGAGATGGCAGCGATCATAATGCTCGTGCCCGTTTCCCATGCTTCTATTCGCCCCTGAAAAAGGATGTGGCTGTGGCCCGTTTCGATCTGGAGGCCACCTATCGCCAATTTGTGTTCGCTTCGGTGGTGCCCTCGGTGCTATTTGTTGTCTCCTGTTCGGTTCTATTACTCTGCCAGCGCACTGTCTATGTGGGCGACGATGCCAAGATGCGTTTCAAGGGTTGTGTGGATACCGAAACGATTCTATCAAAGAATAATGTTGGCGCACCCACCAACGGCGACATGGGTGGCGGCGGAGGCGATGAAGTAATGGCTCTATGAGATCCGTCACGTAAGCTCAAACAAAACCCAAACAAAACCAAACTAAACAAAACAAAAACAGCAGAAAAAACAAAACACGCAAAATATGGAAAATTTTTTCTAACAATTTGTTGTTTCAGTTTTCGTTACCGTTAAACGCGTCAAGGCAAAACTTGTTATTTTAAACAATTCAGGAAAGGCATAAATTGTATTTTTGTTAAAATCAATAAATAAGTTGCGCTTCGTAAACTAGACAAAAAGCTGACCTACCACCCTACCTCCCTCCCTCCCACTCTTAGTATATAATTAGTTATACTATATATATATAATAGCTCCTCCTGCTGTCCTATTATAAGTTGAGTAGATTATCTTTATATAGACAGCACACACACAGAAAAAAGTGTTGGACTATTTGGACTAGTAACCAATTTAGAGGAAAAAAATACACCCAACTTTGGTTAAGCCGAAGTTTGTATACCCTTGCAGACATTGATGCTACATCCCTACTATCTCTCGTTTTATGCATTTACAATTGCTGTTGCAGAGATATCAGTCCAAGACTTTCAAATCAATAACGACCAACGCAGATATCCATAAAGATCTCCAAATACCCATCGTCATAGACGAGTTAATATCTTATAAAAGTAGATATACATATCAATATTAGATTAGATCACAATACGTCTAAAAAGAACTCATGTCCTGGAACTGCCATATAGAGAAACAAATAGGTAGTTATTAATATGTAAATATATGGTTTGAGCTAAACCATCAATTTGTTTATTGCCTAGTTTAAGGCAGATTGCAAATAAAATTTAAAAAGGAAAAAAAAAAAAAAAAAACAATTGCTATTGGTTATAGCTATAAGCCGAAAACTATAGTTATAGTCGCCCGATTGGTACGGTTTCTTCAATTGTTCTGACTGCAGCAATAAGATGCTTAACTAAAAGGTTTTCATTCGAAAAACTTTAAAAGTGACAGACAAGTTTGCATGGGAATCGACAGACGGATAGCCACGCTGCAAGGGTATACAACATTTTTAGAAATTAGCTGAGAAAGGGCATTTTTATATTATATTTTTGGCTTCAATTTAAATTGTTTCTACAATATTTTACTCTTGTTCATTTTCACAGGCATTCCTCTGCTTCAAGAAGACAGTCCGATACATCATCAGGCTGGTGTCTTCGCCTTGCAATAAAAACTGAACTTCAAAACTTCTTAAAAACAAAAAAAAAACACACACAAAAAAGAAACAAAGCCCAAAAAAAAAACAAAACAAAAAACCTTCCAAAAATAACTCAATAACTATGGCAAGACAACAACAACAACAACACAATCAACCAAAATATAACACCTAAAAGAAAAAGCGTCACACACAGTCACTCAAAAAATTACACACACACACACATAACACACACACACGTGAACTTCTCAAAAATACGATACGAAAAATGAAAGTAGAGACAATATTAGTATAATTTTTTGCGTCACTCATTAATTAGTGCGGGTTGTTTATAGATAAAAAAAAAAAAAAACAAAACCAAAAAAAAACAACTAAAAAAACAAACAAGCAAGCTAAAGGGTAAATGTTACCTAAGGGAAAAAGGGAGGAAATCAGTTAATTAAAAAAAAGAAAGAAAAAAAAGAAAAATATTTGATATTTTTTCTTTTTTCTTTTTTTTTGGTTTTTTTATTCATTGTTGTATGTGTATGGGTAATTTTTATTATTAAACTAACTAAGTTGTTTAATACTAGAGAATAAACGCGCACAACACACAGGACTCACACAGCCACACAAAACACACCCACACCTCCTAGCCACACTAAATACAGTAATCAACAGTGGAAGGGGATTCCCCTGTTTTTGTTTTTTTTTAGAAGATGGTTCAGAGCCCTTAGAAGGAAAGAAGGCAGTGAAATTCAGTGAAAAATAAAACAAACCAAAAATAAATAAGATTCAAATGGTTTAAAAGAGGGATGCGTGATCAAAACAAAAAAAGAAAACTCTCAAAAAGTAATTAAAAACAAATACAAAAAAAAAAAAAACTAAAATCTAAAAAACAAGAATAACTTAGTCATGAAATGCAAAGTTAACCTTAAAAGTAAATTTAAAATTTAGATAAACGACAAAAAAACAAAAAAAAAACCAAATCGTATATAGATACATATATATAGGCAAGAGATAAGAAAGATGTAAAGATAAAAAAATAGATACGAAATTACGACAAAAAAAAAGATAATTAAAAAAGGCATAAATTAAATAATTATTTAGGCATAACTGCCCGAGAAGAGGAGGAAGAGAAGAAGGAA
The DNA here is from genome assembly GCA_024703675.1 of Drosophila nebulosa. Lineage (NCBI taxonomy): Eukaryota > Metazoa > Arthropoda > Insecta > Diptera > Drosophilidae > Drosophila > Drosophila nebulosa. The sequence goes on along the minus strand of JANFPS010000003.1, from coordinate 2,611,849 downwards.
GAAAAACAGATTGGTAACGTTTGATTTGTTTACTGTAATAGGCTTAATTTTCAAGGCTTTTAGTTGACACACACACACACAGACACACACACAGAACACACCTAACACACACACACACACACACACACCCACACAAGCAACACAATGAAGAAGAGCTCAACATTAACGACAACGACATCGGTACCATCAAGCCCAACATTATCATTATCGGCTCAAACTCTATCGGCTAGCAAAATAAGCCTTACAAGCAGCCGTTCAGGTTCAGGAACGGGTAAAGCGCGCTCCACATGCCAGTCACCAGTGCGTCCTGGCAGCGGTTGCGTTGATGCCATAAGGGCCAAACGCGAGGAGATCGAAATGGAAACTCTACTCGAGAAGGCGAAATTTTATACCTCCGTGTGCCTTGGTAAGATAGATACTATGAGAGAAACTCTCAATTTCTGAATTGAAATTAAATCGTTTAATCATTTTTTTTAAATTTTTTTTTAGGTACGACAGCTATTTTATCGGTATTCACATTCCTTTTCCTAATACCCTTTGTCGTGGATCCCGCTATATCAACAATCATTGCCGACTATGATCCAGTGCCGGTTACATGCATTGTCATAGATCATATCTATGCGGAGGGCATAAAGAATTGCAGCTGGAGCTCCTGCCGCGAGGGCTGTACCTCATCACTCACCAAGTACTTATATATATATAGGAGTTACTGTTTCTCCTGTTCTCTAAAGTAAATTTGCTTCTCTTTTTCCTTAAAGGTGCCATCAGTTGTTTGTCAACTATACGCGCATACCCTTTAGCGAATGGGAGCGCCATCCGCAAGACTTAGACACAGTTAACTGGGATGTTAGCTATACAAAGTTTCTTATTAACTCGGAGGGCTGTGGTTATCCGCCCACCACAAATTGCAGTGTCTTTGCCAGGCAATATGGGTGAGTTGGTGAGCTTAGACACAATGACAGACGTTTAGCTAATTGATATTTTCATTTGTTTTTCCTATAGCTTTTCACACATTGGCGAACCGTTTCCCTGCTACTACAGTCGGGCCTATCCCCAAGTGGTAATTGGTCGCTATTCATGGGAGAATAATCTATATCATTTGATACTCTCATTGATTATACCAAATGTTCTATTTGCCATATCGATTGGCGTATTGAGCTATTGGTATTGTCCATGCTGTGAAAAGGCTTGCAACAAATCCTCCAGAGTATATGCTGAGAAATTTCCAACTAAGGAAGAGTGAGTTCCATTCCATAATTCCCTCGAGAATGTTTTACTCTCCCTCCTCCTCCTCCCTCTCTCTCTCTCTCTGCATTTGCATCTGCATCTTGCCTTGTTTGTTTTTTTTTTCTCATTGTGTTAGACAAAAAAAAAAACAACATTTTTGTAATTTGTAGTAGACACACAAACACATTGTGCCTTCTGTTCTATTGTTGATATATAGAAACGTTGATTCATTAGACACACAAACACACACACAAACACAAACATAACTAATAATATACACCTTAAGTTAAATGTTATCTCTATTGTTAATTGGTTCTAAAAATTAACCAACAAAAAAAAATCTGTTGAAAAAAACCTAAAAACAAATTAAGCCAAAAACGAATTAATTTTTGTGTTATATTTTCGCCTTAACAAAAACATATTTTTATCATGGATTTTTCCTCTACATTCTTCTTTTCTCTTATCTTATATTATTAACATTATTTTCCAGGATTGTTAACTGCATGAATTGTAATAAGGAAAAGTCTTTATCCTTGAATGTATTTTAAACAAAAATCTTTGTAATATTTTAGTGTGTGTGCCCGACAAAACTAAACTAAACTTAAAAAAAAAAAAAACTACTACTAAAAAACATAAACAACAACAAAACCTAAAAACAAAATCAATAGAATATGTAATGAGAAAAACAACCCAAAAAAAATTTTTAACTGTTGCACGAAACGCTTAAACCTGAAAGAAAGTCTCAACACAAAACACACACAAATATAACTCTTTATCTAAAACAATTTTAATCGATCTCTCCTCTCTCAGCACAAATATATATATATATATATATAGGAGAAAGAAGGAAACTGCATCTATTTATGCATAAACAAATTATATAAACAACAACACAAATTCTTTTTCAACTTTTGCTATAGTCAGTCAATTAGACTACAAAGAAGAAAGCATTTTCTAGCAGATATTTATTTAGTATATAGATCAACTAGAATCAACTAGTGAAGAACCATTTCAATTAGTATTCAGGTTAAAATATATTTCAGAAGTCACACCCTTAGTCCCTTAAAACTCTTTGTTTTTTTTTTTTATACTGAGATTCTAGATGTTCCTTTTTCTCTCCTCTTTTTGAGGTTTGCTTATCCATTATAAGAAGCCAATTACTTCAATTAGAGCCATCAAAAATAGCTTTATTGCTTTCACTATTTCTTCTTAATTAAGCCATAAAACACTTGAAAAACTTGAAGCCTCTTGATTTTAGAAATTCCCTAAATGACCATTGCATCTGTTCCTGGAATGGCGCCTGGCCCATGGCAGGTTAGAAATTATCTGACTGCAAATAGAAGTTCTTAAAAAAAAAAGTGCAAAATAAAGTTTCTGTTATAGACAGAACCAACTTCTGTTGTTTTTTTAAAAGAATTAGGCTTCAAATTGAAATTTCTAAAGGAAAAAAAAGACTCTAAAATCAAACTAAACTTAATGACAGTTGGAAATTATAATTTTTTTTTTTTAAAGATAGAATCCATTTTCGAATTTACATAAGTTGACTCTAAAATCAAACTAGTATAATAAGAATTCCAAATCAATTGTCTTGAATTTGAAGCTCCATTCTAAAAATTGCTTTCATTTGTGCTCTACATTTAGCTTATGCAGTTTATTTTAAGTGTATCCTAGAGATCATTGTAGTTAGCAGAGTCCCGATTCCTTGTCATATCTGTCCGAACCAACAATAATTCAGAATTTTTATAATATTTAAGCTTTCAAATTTTAGTTAGCCCCATAACATTCAATATTTGTTTTGTATGTTTAAAAAGATTAGTTTTGTTTGAAATTTGAATGTGTAATATTTAGAATATATTTGTGGCATGAACTGTTATGAAATTATATAAACTTCTCTACATAGATTACCTCTCCTTTATAACTACTATTCAGAGAGAAATATTACATTATTCGCGTTCGATACATTATTTGTTATTTGTTTGTTTCTTTTTTCGTTTTTTTTTTTAGCAAACTTCTGTGTCACAGTGACGAAGATGATGAAATGGAATACTAGCGAAACAAAAAAAACAAATTACTAACAAAACTAAAATTAAAAAAATGTCCCCCCTAAAGAAATCAAACCAAACCAAAAATAGCGAGTTTAACTTTGTAGAGCCATACATAAACGTACATGAAAAACAAAAGAAAACAAAAAAAAAAAACAAACATTTAGCTTTTACTACATATATATATATATAAACTATATAGAAATCAATATACAATTGCGCATCACACAAAATATTTTCCCCATGATCTTCTCTCTGCTAAACTTTGTTCTGTCCAATGAGAGGAATCTCTTTCTCTCTTAACCCACATGCATAAAAAAAAAAACAAAATCAATGAATTTTCTAATTAAACAACAAAAGAAGCTCATTTAATAATTTTTTTTTTGGCCACCACACATTAAAAAAAAAAAAAAAAAAAAAAAATAAGAATTGTGATAGTAGTCATAATATATTAAGTAAAAAAGTAAAAAAAAAATATTCGTATAGCCTAAAGATCGAAAGACACACAAAGAACATAAAAAAAAACAAAAAAATATTGTACAGAAATTTTTCTTAGGCAAGCGAAGGGAACACAAAAATAACATTAAAAAACAAATTGCAATTCAAAACTCTTTCATCATTCTCACCCCACAAAAAAAGAAAAAAAAAAAAAATCTGCAAAAAAATTCTTTTGACAAAATAAAAAAAACCAACAAAATGCTAAATGTAAACAAAAAAAAATATATAAAATTTACATCTACAGGAATAATACAATATTTACATAGCTTAGCAGAACCGAAGAAACGCACGTTGCTTATGAGAATTTTAAAAATCAATATTTCAATGCAAACAAACAAATAAAAAATATAAAAAACAAAAAAACAACAAAATAATAATAACGAAAAAAAAACCGATTACACATTTTTTTTACTTAACGTGTCTTTATCAATAAACAAACAAAGAAAAAATAAAAAAAAAATTGCTAGCGGCCTAATTAATAAACATCTACACTAAAAACACAAAAAAAAAAGTGTTTTATTTGGCACACGCAAAGGAGTAGGAAGAGGTTGGAAGAGGGAGAGACAAAAGGGGGTCACTCCTGGTTTCCTATGCTCCCTTTCTCTAGGGCGCAGGCGTTGATCCTGCAAACAAAATGGGAACTCTTCGCTTTCACTTTCACTTTCGCCGCCTTCAAGGGCCAAGAAGTGCGCAGTGGCCAAAAAAAAAAAAAGGAAGAAAATTCTATATAGCAGCCCTGGTAACCTAACACACACACACACACAATCAACCAACCAAGCTCTCTAGGTCAGGAATATATCAAAACATTTTGCCTTCCCTTTGGCTTGTTGTTTTTTTTTTTTGTTTTTCGGTTTTAGTTTCGTGCTAGTCCACACGGGTAACGGACGTCGCTGGTCGCGACGCAAAGTGTGTGCCATATTGATTGGAATGCAAAATTTATATACAAGAACCAAACCACCGCCACCACCACCACCACCACCACCACCACACCCACCTAAACAGTGCTGCCTTCCCCTCATTCCCTCTACTGGCGCCCAACTCCAAAAATAGAAATTGCATTTTTCAAAAGAGAATTTTGCAGTAATTGAAAAACGGAAAAAAAAGAAAATTGAAACACAAACCAGAGCCAGAGCCAGTTCACCTTGAACTGCACTGAAGAAGAAGGTTTGTGTAAGTGTATTCCCCAAGAGAGAGAGCAGAGTACGCCCCGCTTGTACGGGGGGGAGAGTAAATCAACAAGTCGTAAATTAGTTATAAATTGCCTGTGACTGGGATTACACCAAAAAGGGGACACTATGACACGACGCAAGGACAAGCCGCGCCTCATACCAGAGCAGGATAAACGCATCTGTCGGGCAATTTGCCTATGTCAACTAACCATGGTCCTGTCATGTGTGTCCATTGTCTATCTAAGTGTTTCCATTTACTCGCCATCGCTCAAGTGAGTTCCCAACAATCCAAAAGAGGATTTATTTATTTATTCTCCATATTTGTTTTTTTTTTTTTTTTTTTTGTTTAGGGCCTTCAAATCGGGCTTTGAGCTAGATCCTGTTATGTGCCAGACTGTGGATCGTCAGATGCCAAATAATTGCCCTTGGGCATCCTGCGGTGAATGGTGTCTCACAAGGACAAGTGGCTTCTGTCCTCAAATTCATTCCATAGTCCGTCGCAATGGTACCGATATACAATTAAATAACTGCACAAAGGTAACCAATACCTCTTGCGCCATGGTGAGTAAATTGTCTGAGTCACCCACTCAAAGACTTAAAGACTCATTCCCCCCTCTTTTCCCACATTCCACCTTCTTCTTCTAGATTGACTTGAATCGTTTAAACAAATTCAATTGTAATAATGGCACCGCCTGCAATAATATTCGCGGCGTATTTAATTGCTCTAATGGTAAGATTGGTTTTGCATTTGCATTTTATCCCTCGCTTATCCTTTTTCTATGTAGGTCATTGCAAGAATATGTCCGAGTTCTTTTTATGCCATCATAAGGCCGATGGTCCAACGATAAATTCAGCCAAGGATAATACCAAATTGAATGGTTTCTTTGAGTGTCATGGCATCCATTGCACTAAAATCAAGAAACCATTTAATTGTGATCGTTATTGCTCCAAGATAACGACAGCCAACATAAATACTTTGATTATGCATGTGAGTACCAGAAAAAGACAGTGAAAACTCTGTTTGGTGGACAGAGAAAAAGGAGTTAAAATGATGTCTGCTTAACAAAGAATAAGCAGAGTCATCATTTTGTGAGAAACTTCAATTAAAAACTATTTTTTTTTCTTAATTTCATTCTTAACTAATTTTTTCCTGTTTTAAACTTTCGGAGAAAATATAAGGAATTGGATAACTAATTTAGCAGCTTGCGAAAGTTGAGATTTTTGAAAAAATTTTGGCGCCATGGCCTTATGTTTAAAATGAGATCTAAAATCATATTTGATCTAAAACTCTATCTAAAACGAAATTTTTATTTAAAATTTAAGTACATCTCAAACCAAATTTGATCCATAATGCCATTTGATCTAAAACATTATTAGACTTAGAGCTAAACTCATGTGATCTAAAGTTCTTAAGTATTCGACCCTTAAAACTCGATCTAAACCACTTTAGGCAAAGATATATTTCGTCCAAAACTATATGATCATAAACTCCCTTTGACTTAATCTTAAACTAAACTTGATTTAAAACTCGCTTTGATCTACAACTCCTATGCAATCTAAGAATCGATTAGAGTTATAATCCAAAAGTGAATTTAGTCTGAATTTAAAACCCAATTGAACTTTTACCATAGTTGATCTTAAACTGCATTTCGTGTATTTCTTTTTTTTTTTATTTTAAAATCAATTTGAGCTAAATTCACATGTGAGCTAAAGTTCTAATTGATCTAAAACTCAATTTAGTCCAAAGCTTTGGCTTGAACTGAAATTTAACGTGGTCTAAACTTTATTTTTAATCAATGGTTGATAGAAACAGACGAATTTGAGTATATGATATCGGGTTCTTTTATGCCAATTTTCCAACTCTCTTTCTCTCTCTCTCTTTCTCTCTTTCTCTCTTAGGAGGACAATGTTATTGCAGCTGATTGCGAGAATGCTGTAGCCTTTAATCAGGCACGTGGCTCCGAGCATGGCATACGCATTGAACCCACCGAGTTTTGGAAAGAGGACGATGGCAACCTGTTGACCAATTGTGCCACAGTAACACGCGAATCAGATAATCGCATAATGTAGATATACCTTCACTAGTTAATCCAAGTCATTAGCCCCACTCACCAGTCTCTCTCTCTCTCTCCCTCTCTCTCTCTTGCTGCAGTGCCACCGATTGCTTGAATGGAACATTATTGGAACATGATATACTACCCGCTCCATTTATGAATTTCACACAATTTTGGGCCATTTACGAGAATAGCACACATTCTGTGGATCCGGAGCAAAAGTTTTTACCCAATCAAGCCAATCTAACCATATACAATTGGAAGAAACTGTATATTAATTTGGAGGGATGCGTCAACACTTTACGCGGCGAGTGCAAAGATTTTGTGGCTCGCTATGGCAACGATGGCGACAACAACACTGCCCAGTCACGCTATCAATGCTACTATAACAAGGTGAGAGAGTGAAAGGTGAATGATATCCAATTACGGTATAAGAACTCTTAATATCCTAACAGGATTCAAATGTGGAATTTGTGGTGGCACGCTACGATTTGGATAAGGTCTACAGGGAGTTTGTGGTGTCATTGATAGTGCCCATTGTATTATTTGTTATCTCATCCATATCCTTGTGCATTATAACAAAATCGGTTAAGGTAAATACGCAAACCACATCACTAACTTATATCTAACTAAATTGATATTATCTAACTTCTTGCAGGTGGGTGACGATGCCAAAATGCGTTGCATTTGTGCTGGCGATGATTCCGATAGCGATGTATTTGGTGCACATAAAAATCCTGCTGCTGGCAAGGATACAGACCATAATATCTATGATACAGACGATGATGTGGCCAATTTAGAGAATCAAATAGTCGATGAACCACCTCAGCAACAGCGACAACAATTATCACCACAACCTTTAGATAATCATGAAATGATTGGCAGTACCAAATCCCTAATACCCCTAAGTCCCAATGGAGATTCGAGCTTTAGTGAGCAAAATTTCAACGATCATAATCATGATCATGATCATGATCATGATGATGATGATGATGAGAAGGCATCCAAATGTGATGTACCAGAGAAACCTTTGGTCATTATCTAAATGCAGCTAAATTGAAAGCAAAACCGAAATCCCTCTGCAGTTAAGGGCAATCATTAGCTAAAGCATATACATACATATATATATATATATATATATATTATACATACATAGTTAGTTTAAAGAGACGTCATTTTTTATGGAACATCTACTAGAAACTGACTTTCCGAACCCTCTGCAAGGGCACACAGAAAAGTCTGCAAAACTAACAAACAGAAAAAACAGCACCAAAAAAATAAAACTCAATGGACCTGAATGGGAACTGATATTAACTATATATATATATATATATAAAAGCTAAAGCAAGAAGAAAAAAAAACTAACAAAAATATGCAAAAAGGTACATTTTGCTCCTTAAAGTAGGCAATAGACAGTAGAAACTGCATTTCATTGGCCATAAGAATGATTTTCCTGCTAGTCTTGAGTTGAAATTGACTAGTCTGTCATTTTTAACTATCTATCGCATACTTTTGGGGGCGTATTTGCCTTATTTCACGCCCGTGTAGGCCTATTATTGAAAGGCGTACATAAAAAAGTGTCTCGAATTTGGTAGTACATCTGCAGAAGTTAAATAAGGAATTTTTGGCCCCTAAAGAAAGTCAAAAATGCATTTCATTGGCCATAAGAATGGTCTGCAATTTTCAACAATCTATAGCATACTCTAAGGGGCCAATTTACCTTAATTCATGCTCGTGAAGGCCCCTCTTTGGGTAAAGTACACAAAAAAAAAATGTCTCAGAATTGAAAAAGGCAAATCGCCCCCTTAAAGTATGCAATGTATCAAACAGATACATATGTTCTGAGCTTGAACTAACTATTGCATATATAAGGGGGGGCACAAGCCTCATTTCAGCGCGTATACACAAAATTTCTGGTTCAGTAAATTGTGCCTTAAATTAACTACGAAAATGTAACTGAATTAATTGACCTGGCCAATTAACTGCTGAGCCAGAGAAACAAAAAAAAACAGCACCAAAAAAAAGATATACGAATAATGTTTGGGAATTTTGGGGGACAAACTGCATTTAACTTGAACTATTTTACAAAACTCCTAAACTAACTAACTAACAACACTTACAACAAACACACTTATTAAACTTTGAATTTTTGTAGCTCTATATATATATATAAAAACCTATATAATGTATATATACTTATATATATGCCATATACTCGTATATATGTGAATAAAAATATATTTAGAACTTGCTCTACAACTCACCTTTAGCTCTTCTTGACGCCGATAGGCATCGGCCATCAATTGTTGACGCAATTGTTGCGAGACGACTGCCTCACGACCCGGTGGTCCTTCACCCAATTGATTTAGTTTCACAACCACCTAAAAAACACCAAAAGGATAAGAGAGAGACAGAAAGAGAGAGAGAGAGAGACTGCACCAAGACTTACCTTGGTCTTATCATTGTTGCCCAAATATTCGGAAAGCAATTTGCCATTCAATATCTGACGACCGGCAAACCATAATTGAGCCTTCGATGGCTCCAATACCTCCTTGGAGGCCTGAGTGCCACTCAAATCCTCTGTATTGGTGAACTCCATGCGTATGGTATCATGCGGAGGCAATTGCATGGGATAGACAATCATAACAGCGCCACGTAAAATATTTAAAGCCTCCTCAACCACTTTCAGAGTCATCAATTTGTTGAAGCCAACGTTTTTCTGCCAAGCAACAACAGAAGGAGAAGGAGGAGGAGGAGGTGAGGATGATAATCAATTTCTCTTGCGCTCTTCTCCCACACTCACCTTATCAATCATGGCCTTGGCATCGGTCATGGCCTTTGCTAGCACCTTTTGCATAGCCTCATTCGGCTGTTGGCCATTGCGTCTGGTCATGGGATCTTTATTGAATTGGAAACCACCCGATGGTATACATTTATCTGCCCATATATCAACCAATTTCAATTCCTCAATCTGATCATCGTTCAGGCCAATCATTTCGCTTGGCAACATTGTGCCATGTTCGGCCAACTCTTCCATCTCCATGCATACACGTTGCACCTTCAGGCGGCCATTATATATGGCCACCAAGTCACGGATAACCACATCTGTCTTATCGCCAATGCTTGCCTCATACAAAAAGAGCGATTCATCGCCACGTTTAACTTGCAAAACGACCATTTCGAAATCAAGAAAATATAGAGTTATATATATATATATATATATATTTAGATGTGATATATGAGACTGACTGACTGAGGTTCAGATAACCAATTTCAGATTTGCTTTTTTTTTGAATGAAAACGAAAAGCCGACAAAATAAACAAAAATAACAACCTGCGTTGCCAGGTGACAGCTTGATAAAGTTTTATCAATCAAACATTTAAATGGCAATTTTGTCCACGTTTTGTTTAAATTTGTGTCTTTTGGCCTTTTTTTATTGGGGTTCGGTTTTTCTAACCCCTAATGACTGTTCTACAAGGTATTAAGTGTTGTTTTTTTTTTCTGCTACCAATTAATAAATATATATACATAGTTGATAAATTAAACAAGTTTCAAAACTTTTAATTTATGAGTTGAAAGCGGAGAATCACTTTGAAGCAATTTTCTAGGCTTGCTAGGAAAAGGAAATCACAAAAGTTATTAATAACTTAAGCATTTTGAATATTTAGCAAGAAAAATTTCTACTTGCAGCAATTTTCTAAAGTTACAAGAAAAGGGAAAAGAAAATTCCCCAAAATTTCACATAAATTACATAATTTTAATTTCTGTTCAACACTTTGTAGGAAATTTTCTACTTTTAATATGAACAATCAGCCAGTTATACATTAGGGTGGCCCAAAAATTTCAAATTTACCCTACATTGCACTATTGCACTATTTTTTTTTACTTTAGTTGATAGTAGTAAAGTGCCAAAATTTCAATGTTCTGAGTGGAGTGAAAGGCAGTGCTCAATGTCTCCAAAGTATTAAAAATTTAGTTATTTTCTTATTTTTTTTAATATTAATTTCTGTGCACTATTTTTCAACAGATGCTGTTATTTTAAAATAAATTTCAAGAAAAGTGTATTAAAAATTTAAAAAAAAAGTGCGATCATCGTGTTATTATGTTATCTAAATAAGTAAAAACTTACAATTTGATTAGTCGTGGTCAAATGCTACTATGCAAAATATAAAAACAGTTTTTCCGCTATAGACATGAAAAATTGCCTTTATACAGACGGTTTTGGTCCGATAAAGTATCGTTTTTTTTTTTTTCTAAATACCCTATTTTTCAAATTTTTTCTTAACATTGCATGTTCTTGAGCACTGTCTTCCAATTGGAATATTATCTTCAAGCTTTGCCAGTATATTTATTTTATTATAAGTAAAATAATGAGGGGGTGCCAAGTTATTTAAGCTAATTTTGAAACTTTGACTGTATAATATGGGCCACCCTAGTATACATATATATATATTTCTTAGCCGATTAGAGCATCGTTTGTCCATGTCTATAAAGTCCAAGCTCCTTATAAAAATCGTTTTCTAGTCCAAACAGCAATTGCTTATACATATATGAGGTCACGATTGGATCTGGTTCTGGCAGTGTCCCAGATTGAGATATTATGAAAATTGTCTATTAAAACAGCTGCAAGGCAGCTGATTAAATGTGTTTGCTTAAACTTAATACGCCCCCATATGGTTAAACGCGCCCTTTAAAATCTCTCAAAGATAACAACAACAAAAAACAAATTTTCATAACTCCCACAAATTAAACATCATCACAAGCTAATGAATGAATGAATCAGTCGACTGAACAGCCCAACAAAACTTGTCCACGTCAGTCGTAAGATGTAATAGGCTTAAATTTGATGCATGACGTCACAATAACTGATTTGACTAAAAATAGGTGAAGGAATACCGGAACAAACGATATTTGCAGCTTTATTACAATGCTAATTAAACACTCTTTTTTACGTGTTTGTGTGTGTGTGTGTGTTATAGCAGATTTTAATTTCATATAACATTTAAAATAAAGTCTGCAAAAGTTTTATAAAAATTAAGTTACTTATTGCACAACGTCTGCTTATATTGTTTACTTTTGTTTTTGTTTTTGTCATTTTTTACTCTTTTCTTCTGTTCTCTTGTTAAGGTTGAGCTTGTTTAAAAAAAAAAACGTTCTTCTTTGCACACAAAATAAATAATATTTCTAGCTTAACAATAATCACCTGTGTCTCTCTGTGTGTGTGTGTGTTTTTTGTGTAATTTACAATGTAGCCTACGGGAAATTGGGTTTTTTTTTTGTTTATGTACAAGGGTAAGGAGGGGAAGAGAGCAAGGGAGAGTGTAGATTTGTTTTACTTTTACTCCTTGGAAGCCAAATAGTCTCTTATTTTTGTGGAGGGAGGAAATTCACGATCCATAATATAACAGCCCCGATATATATGTACACAAATGTGCGTAAAAATTGGCTAGATGAGTTACGATTTGATGATAAATCATAAGATTTTCCTTTCCATGGGGTTACCTCAGCACTCGACGGAAATTCTCCATTTCATATATACTATTTGACAATCTATAGAGAGCAAGAGAGAGAGAGAGGGAAAGAGAGCAAAAAAGAGAAAGGCAAATCAATAATTGTTCACATTCACTCCACTTTCAAATTTCACTCACCTGCCAAAGGCATTGAATAGTGACACAATTTCACTACGTGATAGCCTAAATATGGGATCCGCTTCAATATGCGGTTTATCCCATATTCCACTCTCCGTTGCCAGATTTAATTTCTCCGAATAAAGTATCTTCAATGCTGTACCCAAGCCTTGAGTTTGCAGTTTGCCCCACAATTTACATTTATCGCAGCCCACACAACTCATAATACGTGAAATATTACGGAATTTCTCCTTATAATCATGCTTGAATTTAATTGATGCGATGCCACTACTAAACAAAGCATTCTCATCGAAATGTGATTGAAAGGATCTGCAAGGGAAAACAGAGATATAGTTAAGATATATGTATGTGGGTGGGAGATGATTTGCCGTTTAGCTGACTCACTCTATGACACTCAGCAAATCGTTGATGGCCAATTTAACCTCATCATCCTCCTCGGCAATGCCCGTGTAGTATTCCTCGCGTCGCAAATAGGGAGCCGCCTTGGCCAAGGCACGCAATTCAACCAAATAGATAAAATATAAATTACGCAGCCAATGCGGACCCTCGCCACTTGTTGTCTCCGGGCTGAAGCGTCGCTTAAACTCCTTAACATTGGGACCCCAAATGCCCTGAGGATCGAGGAAGTCCTTCGATTCGGATAGCAAATACTTGGAGCATAAATGTATATTAATGCTCGAGTGTAGACCCGAGATGATGCGATAAAAGGCACGCTGCTCCAGGCAAACATCACGTAAATCCAGGTGGGGCACATAATTTGAAAATTTATTCGCTGTGGCATTATTGCCACCGAAACAATTCTCCAGATAAATGCTCTTCCAAATGCGATGAGCCGAGTCCCCGCGATAGCCTGTATAACGTTCGGGATTTAATAATAAATCCACATATTGGGAACCCTCCTCATGATCATCGAGTATACAAAAATCTTCCTCAGCCTCATCATGTTTGGCCCACAGTTCGAATTCCTTGTGAGCCTGATCGCTAATGCTGGTATCCAGGAAACCAAGAGCACTGTCAAAGTCCTCGACCTCAGAGCAGCCAGCTGCTCCATCGCCACTCTCCTGCGCCTCGCGTGTATACTAGAAAGAGAAGTAACAGATGCTTTGTTAATCCCAAGAACCACGTCAGGTTTTAGTAAGTCGCATACAATTGTTGCTGGTATTAACAATAGTTGTGAAGGTAAATAAAGCCCTCAGATTGGTTTTGTTTGTGTGTTGTGACACGTCACAACAAAAATATCCACATAATCAAACAGATATTATTTGGCGCGGCAAGAGGGGTAGCTACTTCACTTCCTTCTTCATATAACCCATTGATAATTTATAAGATAATAATAAAAATGCGGATAGGAGCAGAGCGGAGTAGAGCAGAAGCACTTCACAATATTTGTTGATAAGACGGCGAACGACGCCGTCGTTGATTGTTATCAATAAATTCCACACTCACCTTGTACGATGCAGATTTCTCTTTTTGCTCGCCCTTGTCTTTAATGCCCTGTGGTATGGCCTTCTCCTCGCAATTTTCCACCTGACAGAAGCGTATGGCACAGCGACTATCGTCGGGCCAAAATGGGCAATCCTGCCTCAAATTCACCTTGTAGAAACGAAAGAAATTCTTGACTAAAAGACTTTGCAATCGTGGATAGATTTTCATATTATTAAAATGGTCAACAGTGTCCACATCGCAGCTGCAATCGTTAATAGAGCCTTCCAACTGTAAAATAATAATAACAAAAATATTGAAATCCAAAAGGGGCTGGTGAAATGCGCGGAGGAGTGGTATGCGGGGGTGGGGGAACTTACCTCGCAGAAGCAATTTTTGTTCGTTTCGGCATCGTCGAGCGCTGCAAAATAGCCACAAGTCGATGCGGTCCAATATAGAAGGATCAGCATAATCATAAGGCGTGAGAGCCAATGATTTAGCTGCCCTCCGCGTTCTAACATTCTTCTTATTGTTGATGTTGTTGTTTGTTTCTGTTCTGTGTGTTAATTTTTTGTTTTACTGTTTTTGGCTTAGCTGCCCAATTGCTACTACTTCTGCTACTGCTGCTGTCTCTTTGCCGAATGAAACAATCGTAGCCCTGCTCACTGGCTCCGCCATGTTAGTGTGACCATTACCACTGCGGCCCTGCTCACTGGCGCCGAAATGACAATTGTCTGTGCGCTCACTAGCGCCACCAGTGTGGCCTACACAAGCGCGAACCTGCTCATTAGCGCCACCACTTTAAATCAACAGAGGGCGTCCCTGGCTACACACCAACACTTCTACACAATTATGGCGGCAATTTTTAGTTACCCTCTATTTGCAAGGAGAATGTTTGGCCATACCTTTCATTAAATTAAATTCAAAGAAATTTCTACGTTTTAACAATCAAAAGCACTCTTCGCGGGTCACTCAATCTTCTATCACATACCACTGCTGAATTAAAAGGTTTTTTTTGGCTGTAGAACCTGCGATGCCCTCTAAACTGTTACTTACACGTCATCAGCGTGTCGACCCCTCGCAAAAATAACATCATTTACTTATAGAAAAATGTATTTTTGCCTATATCTTGCTTATTCCTTAACCGATCTTACTCAAACTTAATGACAATATAGCTGTTGTAATAAGCATGACATAAAATGCCAATTAAAGGGATACTTTTTCGAAATTTGCACATTTTTTTTATTTGCATGCGCAAGCGGCCCAAAAGCCCATGAAAAGCATATTAAATTAGGTGGCATTTGCTCTGGGTGAACGATTGGCAAAAAATTTAAACATTTGCTTTAAATCCACTTTTTACAGATTTTGAGTATAAAATATTGCTATATTATCTAAAACTGCATTGATACTAAGAACTACAAGTGCCCAGGGTGGCAGATTTACGAATATAAGATGTGATATACATATAAAATTGGAAGGATTATATTCGATGCAGGACTTTTGTGTCAAGCTAGTTTACTTAGAAGTTGTCAATTTTTTCAGAACGTTTCCAATTCCATATGCTCTTATTGTTCCATTTATTTTTTGGCGTATCTCAAGCGTCCAAATTGAGGATTTCTAATTTTTGTTTTTAAATATGCATTATAGTTTTATGTGGTTTATGATGTATCTCATTTGGAAGACATAAAAATTCATTTTATGTGACACAACCCCTTCTTTTTAGCAAAGCCTCTGGTTTTTCGCCACCACTGTTCAAAGAAATCGTCAATAAACCGCCATGGCCAAGCCATTTTTTCTTTTGTTTGGTTCAAGCTTTCTCTTCAGGCCCTTTTTTTGAAGGAAAAACCATTAGATATAGCTTAAAAAATTAAATTATTACCAAATAATCAGAGATAAGAGAAAAAAATGCTAGCTGGGTAACAATTTAGTAAGTGTGATTTTTGTATGTTTGCTGGATTAACCGAATATGGGGAATGTAAACTCCCAGTATTGGATCCGTTATTTTAACAGCTCCCAGTATTTTGAACTGAAAGTCAGTTTTTAGTGCAGACAATATATCGATGTTGTTCAAAAACTATCGATGTCTTGAGCCAAATCTTCGGTTTTGTCACCTCTACTGGCCAACTGTAGGAGCTCAATTGTTGTTTCATTTTGGTCTTTGGCGCGTTCGCACATGCGTGTTGTCGTTCTCCGTCGAAGTTTTGTGATTTTGGCCAAGTTAGCACGCGACGTGTTTTTGTATTGAGGCCTGCGCTGCGTACTTTACTTAGCGGCTAATTTTCGAACGGAAAACAAGTGCAAAAAACGAGAGAGAAGAAAACATAAGAAAAATAAAAGAAAACACGTAAAAAAAGACATTAAGCGAATAATTGAGTGATTAAGTTAAAATGTAAGCTAAAGAAGTGTCTAACACCAATACTAATACAACTATGCGACAGGCTTTATGCAAAGTGTCTGCATAACGGTTGTTTTTCTTTTACTTATTTTTTTTTTTTGGTGTTGTTGTTTTGTTTTGGCCCGCTGGTGCGTGCGTATGTGTGCGTATGTTTCTTTTTTTTGGCTTTTTTGTTTGTGTCTACAAAAGATTTGCGAAAATGAAAGATTGTTTTTGTTGTTGTTGTTGGAAAGAGGAAGATGCAGCAGCAGATAAATATGAATAAAAAGAAATAATTAAGTGATAACGCAACTCACAATGAATGAAATGTCCAAGCATAACAAAGAAAAAACTACCGTTATAGAATGAGCGAGAGAGAGGGAAAGACACATGAAATGACGATTTTTTACCGCTTTTCGTGCAGGTGTTATATGAAATGTTTTACGATCAGTTAATGTCTTTTATAAAGCTGTTATAATAGGCTCATTTGTTTGTTGTAGCCATTTAACTATCTTGCCCTTTGATCTACAATATTTTAAATCGTCCTTTTCGAGCTACAATGGTGCTCTACTATTGCTTTTTGGTCACTGCCATACAAAATTTCAAATCGGACTGTAATACTAAGCAAATGGAGCAGGTCGTTAATAGTTTAAATAACTTTTTAAGACTGTTTTACAATAGTTCTTATTGTTGAAACTGTTCTACTTCTATTCCTATTAGATTTTACTGCTTTATAAGTTATATCAGCTGTTATACCAGTGTTTTATTAGGATTGTACCACTTTTAAATTGAATAAGATCAATTATTTAGACTATAATTCCTAGTGTAATTGGCACACAAGTTCCGTTTTCAGCATCACTTCGAAATAATTGTTATACAAGTTTTACAAAACTGTTCTACAAGTGCTATACTAATATTTTAGTACTGCTAGATCACTTTATTCGTTGACTAAATTGTTATGAAACTGCCGTAGAGTTAAATTAATTATAATCTCTGTTATACAAGTGTCACAAAACAATTATACAAGAGGTTTACTAATGTTTTAACACCCATAGACAATAGCGGAGGCCTTTTTTTTTGGAAACTTGAATGAAATTGTAAATTGCTGAAATGAAGAACTCTAAACTTTGAACCACGTACACACACACACACTTCAACACACACTACTAGTTGAACTACAAAACCAAAAAAAAAAATTGGCAACTTCCTCGATTGCGAGTCATTAGTAGCTCCTCCCTGTCTTGATGCTTATGCAAAGGAGGGGATAGGAGATTGGAGATGGTGGCAGGAAAAGGCAGAAGGAGAGGAATACCGCTATGGCTAGACATAGGCCCAGGTCCCGTCCCCAATGACTGTTGCACCATTAGCCAGAGCATTCAACAAACGAGACGCCGCACACACACACAAACACACACATGATCAGCCAAAGAGTTGGTAGTGGAATGGGGGAAAAGAGGGGGAGACAGACAGCGGAGCAAAAGAAGGGACCTGGCGACGGCCCCTTCACTTTTGTGTTGTTGTTGTTGTTGCTAAAAAAGTTGCCGCAGCAAGTGCAGCAAGTCGCAACACAATTTCGCATTCCGAGCGCGCGCGCGCTCTCCGTGTGCACCCGAAAGTATCTTTTTAGGAGTTTTGCATCTCTTGCAACGTTTAACTGTAAGTTGAGGCATGTGAACCAGCAGCACTCCCCGCCCGTTGATCTCTTCAAGCAAACCAAACTAACCCATTCCATCCCATCTCCTTCTCTCCCTCTCTCTCTCTCTCTCTCTCTATGTGTGTCTCTCTCTCTTTCTTGTCAAGTTCAATGTGCGTTGACAATTTTCCATTTGATTTTTCCTTTTTAGTTTTTGTTTGTTGTATTGTTACTTTCACACACACATACACACACACACACAGATCGCACACATTTTCATTGTATTTGTGCAGCTGTGCGTATATTTTAATTTATTTAGTTGTTGTTTTTTTGTGTTGAAATTGTTTCTATATATATTGAACCCGGAACCCATGTTGGTAAATGATGTCTAAGTAAAGATGCGATGCTGCTGCTGCCTCTGATCCATCGAACAAATATACAAACGAACGAACTATCGTTTAAAAATGCATAAATCACATGCAGAAAGATTGCTTTTTGCTTTTTTGTGAAAGCGCAAGTAATTTTTACACTTTTACCCAACCAACAGAAAGAGAGAGAAAGAGATCCATAGATACTTTTCTATCTTTAACATACGACAAAGCGCACGTACATGCCATCTCCCCTCCCCTCCCTCGCACCACCACCCCTTTCCCATTCCCACATCGTCTTCGTCGTCGTGTTAAGCGGCTTAATTGAAAGTCTTGACTTATGACTTGTTGCAACTACGAAATGGGGAAAATGTGTAAAGATATCTTGATGATGCTATCCAAAACTAATCGAAATTCCAAGTGAAATTTGGAAACCAAACCAAAGCAAAACAAGTAAAACAAAAACTTACAAAAATCACAAAAATATTCGCCAAAAAAACAAAAACGCTGTTCTTGGTTTTTAGAACCCAAAAAAGTTCAACGACTTTACTTTTGCTTTTTTTTTTCTACATTTTTTTCTTGTTCCTCTCAAAAAGAAGAAACAAAGCTACCAATTGTTACCAATAATCATAAATAATAAATAGAATACAGTTGCTAAATAAATAAATAAACAAAACAAAAAGCAGCAAAAAAATAAAAAAAAAAATTGTTGCATATATTAATCTAAAAGTGAATTGTGAAAGTTGAGAAAAAGAAAAAGCAACAACAAAAAAATAAAAAGAAAATAACAACGAAACGAAAATCTTTCCTTAACCCGGCATCCGGAGATACACATAGAGTGCCAGAGAGAGAAAAAACGGAAGAGAGAGAGAGAGAGAAACACGGGAGAAAAAGTAAGTAATATTATATTAATATCGAATTGAATCATTTAGATCTTGTCTCTCGTTTCGTGTTTGCCATTTGTATGTGCTAACTTGTTTTCTGTTATGTCTATTAGCCAGCCCAAAAGAGCTCTAAGCTCTGAGCTCATCATCTTTATAGATTCTAAAACATTTGCAAACAGAACAGAACAGAAAAAAAAAACAAAAACAACAACAGCAACTTATTCAATGACTCAAATTTTTGCATTTGTAAAACGTTTAAAAATTTTTATTTGCTGTGCTTTAATATAGTTTATTCATTTGCTTGGCTCACTTCACTCTTCACTTTTGGCTCTCAATGTCAAGGTTACATATATTTTAAACTGTCTGACAAAAGCCCCAAATTAATTGGGGCTCAACACTTCTCGAGTGGAACGAACGAACATGGTTTTGGCATTTTGTAATTGCTTCATTTTGGACGCAAATGCGTGAAAACAGACAGAAGGCAGACAGAAAGAGAAAAAGACAGAGAGAGAGAGAGAGAAGGGGAGAGAGAGGGCGGGCGTTGGAGTTAAAGTAAAGTTGCATACAATCATAATTAACTTGATCATAAAGATATATATCTATGTATATGTGGTACGAGGTCAGGGAAAATTTATGCAATATTCTTTGCACAAACTTTTCTGATGTAAGGATCTTTATTCACTGACAATTCTCAAATGCGAAAGAGACTCTTCCTCGAATTAACATTAAAATAAGTTACCAACCAAATTTCGTTAAGTTCGCTGCAATTGGACGACTCTATTAAAGAGGAATCCCCTTAGGAATTGACCGATTGGGAAAAAAATACTATACTAATTGTTAGTAGTTCCTTTAAAAGGCGTTTTTGAGGCACTATATGAAGATGAAAAAATCGTACACTTACTTTATCTTTCAAATAACCTTAATTTTCAGTTTAAAATTGGGAAAATTTCTCAAAAATGGATTCTAGACATTTATATGTCATTAGTTTGGTTTAGGTAAACAATATAATAAAACAGGCTAAATATTTAAATTCGTACCTTTAAAACAAAACTTTGCTCGACAAAATGAGTTCTTTTTTTTTTTTTTTTTTTTTTTTTTTTTTTGAGAGTCATTTATTTGTATACCGACAATGTATGGCGATTTAAGAAGAGCCAATGCCTGCAAGGGAATCTAAATTTCCTTTAATATTCTCTTTAAATCTCTAGAAAAGCATAAATCTTCGCCATTCTACAAAATCTTAATTACTGACCAAAATATTTAACGCGCTTCGGTCTATCATCAGACATGTTAATAGGTGTCATCTCTCATCAGGAAACGCATCTATCAACAGAAAAAACTATAGATAGATCGTTTAAGCATATTATTAACAATAAACAATAAAAATTGCTATTCAACTATGTGTTTTTGATTTTTATTAATTAATAACTCATTAGCAACGAACAGAACACAAAAAAAAACAACAACAAAAAAGTAGCTCAAAGCTACGCGTATTCTAGCCAGATACCGTTCTGGGCACCGAGACTAAAATCACCGTTAAAAAATTTCACCCTAAAGGCAGAACACAAGCAACCTTAGCATAAATTTGACTTTTTAATGATAATAAAACCATTTTTTCTCTTTGTTTTTTTTTTTTCATTTGATGCGTTTGTGTTATGTGTGAAAATGTGCGATGGGATGGAGGAGGGGGGGGGGGGGGGGGGGCATTAAAAGACATTACCTTGCCGAAAGGTGGCAAACATAATATATATAAAATGTGTAATTATGAGAGCCGCAGCCCATCAAGTCAAGTCGGCTCTTAGCTCAATCGTTAGTAGATAGAATAAGTAGTTAGTACCTTTTTCTTTCTCGGACTCTACATGACTTGTTAGAAAAAATACGAGTGCAAGGCACGCACAGATGACACAAAGAATGAATCGAAAACGAAAACAACGAGGTGTACGAGGAATAGGGAAAAGAAAAGAAAAGAAAAACTTAAGTCGGTAGTCAGTCAGTCAGTCCGACCGTGTAAAGGTCATTGATCCTAATGATGATGAAGTGTGAGTGTATTTAGTTAGCCTCAAGATTTATGTGGCATATTTTTTCTGTGTTAAAATACCCTTTCAATAGAACCTTATACACTTTCTAAAGCATTTCAATTTTTTTTAAATCGTTTTCAAACCGAAAAAGCTTTAAAAAACTTCATAAAAGAGTATTAAAAACTTGAAAACTCTTTTGGCTTGAATTAGACCTTTTTTCGTTCCCTCTTTCGCCCTCCTTTTCTCTCTCTCTCTTTCTCCTTTATTTCGTTTTGTTTTGTGAATGAGTTTATGAGGCTAAAATTGAGCGAAGATCATAAAAAACGTTGCTAATATTGGACTTGAAATATTAAGTTTATTAGTTGTGGGTGAACCAAAACTTTAAAAACTAAGAGAAACAACAACAAAAACCAGTTTAATCAAGTAAAATGTCTTAAGTCTTTTTATGGTGATTCTAAAATGAAATTTTATTACCACCAAACGTCAGGGAGATCGAGCAGATTGAGTCATATGTAGTTAAGTAAAACGAATTCTGGTTGGTTTTTTTTTATTTTTTGAGATTTTTCTAAATTAATTTTTTGGCTTATACCAAAATGGGAAAAGTGGTTAAACTTGAAAGCATTATTTTCGTCACTTTTGTTCTTACCTCAACTAACAATTTAAAATTAATTTATAAATTTTTTTAGTCATTTTTTTTTAAAGAAAAAGTCATTAAAAGAAAGAAATTTTAAAAATGAAAATAGAAAAATTAATCAAATTATTTGTAGAATTGGTGTAGGAAATTTCAAAAGAAATGTTTAAGTAGATTTTGAGGTTTAGTCTCCAAAAAGCCATTGGACTATTTTATGCTCAAATACTTTGCCTGAAGGCCGAGCTGGGTGCTTGTAAATTGTTTATTTTGCTTTGATTTACAGATTGAAAAAAATGGTTTAAAAATCTGCCCCTAAATACTTTGCCTTCCTTTACCAACCTGATGCATCGATTGTGCGAAGAGAAAAGTTTTGATCGAAATATTTGCCTCCTTTTTGACCAATTTGAAAATGAAAATTAATTAATTTGTCGTGTTCTAAAATTCTAGAATCTAAGAATGCAGACATTGACTTCAAAAATTTCCATTTATATTTTGATCTTCTTGTAAATACCAGCGAAAAATTTTGTCAAATATTTATCAATTCATTTAATTTATTTGCCTAAAGTTTTTAATTTCTTAGTGATTGGGTGGGCAGTTTAAATTATTTTCCGTTAGGCACTCAAGTATTACGGCATTTGGATGAAGTATGTATGTTGGCATCGAACGTCGTTTGACGCCAATGTTAAACTATCACTTTATATGCAAAAACAAAAAAAAAAAAAATGGTTATAACCTGTGCAACGAGCAGCAGCAGCTAGCTAGACCTACTCGAATGGTGTTAATAACGCAGTAAAATAGAAAAAAAAGAAAAAAACAGTTGCGATTTGAGTGAGGCATACTTCATGGATTAGACGACGTCAGAGCCAGTCGGACCCAGAGACCCAACCTATGCAAACTTCAGCTGGTTCAGGCTTAGAGTCTTTGGCTGGTTGGTTGGTTGGTTCATTGGTTGGTTGTCTAACAATTTTAACCCAGTTTTCCAACTATGGCCACATTCTTGTAGGAGAGCAGAAAGAAAAAAAAAAAAACAAACCATAAACAAGTTTTGTTAAAGTTGAAAAACAGGCGAAATATATAAAAATATATATACTCTAGGTGTGTGTGTGTCTTTTTTTGCAAATTGAAATTGAAGCTAATGTGAAAAGGCCAAAAAGAGCAACAGAAAGAGAAAAACAATTGGCCCTTTTGGTCGATGCTTTGGGGATGGTTGGCTTAAATGCAGGTCAATAGGGATTTACGGTTAGACATGTTTCACATGTCACTCTAAGTAGGTGCGGAAATCGCAAAGAGAGACACAGAGAGACACACACACACATACACACACTTAATAATGAGAGCAGTGGACGATTAGCTTTGCCTCTGCCGCCATCATCATCATCTGCTGCGGCGGCGGTGGCGGCGGTTGCCGTTGTCACTTGGTCAGCTTGGAGCTTGGTGCTTAGAGTGGGTCAACAAACAGCACAAGTGAATGAGCATTGGAACTCTAAATAGCCACCGACAACAATGACTGCAAACAATGGGAACAGTTATTTGAAACGGTGTTTGCTTCTGGTATTTTTTTCTTTTTTTTTTTGTTTGTAGCTGTAGCTAAAATCAAAACAGAATTCCTTTTGGACATAATCGCATCATAAAGTGCTTATTATCAATTATTAAATGACGTTTCTAACTAACCTATTATAAATCAAAATGAACCATAAATGTCATTTAAGTTTCTTGATTCTCGAGACAATTTTTTTCACTTCAAATCGATAACTCAAAGAGAGTCTTAAATCTGAAAATTTTTATATTTTTATCTAAACCAAATGGCATCTAAATAAAGACCAACCAAAAACAGAAATCGAGTATCCGCCTAGTAGTCAGGGAGGATATAGTAAGGAGCCTGCGAAGTTCGTCTAAAGAAGTCCTCCAAATTAGCACATGCCCAAAATGAGTTATAATTCTCCTAAATTTAATTAAAATTTAACGACTCTTTTACAATCTTTGAAGACAAGAAATTGTAAGGAGGACCCTATTCTTGTACAAATTTTTTACTGATTTTACCTTGTAACTAATTGTAGTTATCAATTCGAATGTATCTAATATAACACTTTTTTAACTATTCGACTACAATTTTCAAATGAACATTGAGTGTTGGCCGGCTCGAGGTCATTTTTGGCACCACAAAAGGTTAGCAGGCTGTCTGACTATATAGCTTTTTAAAGAATCATCAGGTTTTGTTACCAGCATTTTTTTTTTGACGTTTTCAATGGTAATTTATATTTATACTAAGACAAGAAGTAAAGAAGACTTAACGGGGCTCAGTAAACATACAAAATCGAAGAATAAGCAGTCAAAAATTGGTAGGGTAGAAAACTTGTTACGATCAAATCAACATTTTTGCTCATGTTCATCTTTAAACTCTGTCTTTGAAATGTTTTGTTCAATTAACTTCAACTATTTCTCTTAACTTTCTAATGCACAATTGCACTTGAACCAACTTTTCTTCACCTTTGCACACTAGCCATCAACTTGATTATTCAACTATAACTTTTAATTTTTTTATTCAGTCAACTCCAACTTTGAACTATTTGATTTAAACTTCTCTTTCAATTCATTCAATTGAAATCAATAAACTGGAAAATTTGGCAGAAAAAAACATTTGAACTCTTCTTTAGATCGTTTTCGTTTTCGAAATTTTCTACATTTTTGACCACATAATTGTTGTTGCCCATTGAAAGGTAGTTTGGAATGGATTTTTGCAATTGTTTTCGTTTTTGGTTTTGGATTGTTTTGCAAAACGAAGCCTTACAAAAAGAAAAAAAAAAAAATAAATAAACAAAAAAGAAAAATAAATAATCAGGCAACACATTAAACTGAAACGAAACAAAACTTGTCTTGCGTATGGTCAGTAACCGACAGCAGTAACCAACTACATGCATATAGGTTTCTTCTATATGTATGTATATATGTACATACATACATATATACAATCGGTTATATCGGTTTTCAGCTACTTAGTATGCCCGGCTGTACGACACTCAATTTCAATTGGAGTTGGTTGCGGTGGCGTTGGCGTCGGTGGCTGTTGGCCGGTGGCTTATTAATTACCTCACCGCACAATTGCGTGGCACACACAAAGAAACAACACACGCACACTAACACACACACATACATGATATCAAGTAGAACCCACAAAAGGCGTTGGACACGTCGCGTCGTCGTCGTCGTCGTCGTCGTCGTCGACCGTAAATGGAGCGTCCAAATGGAAGTCAATGCGCCGTTGCAAGTTTGTGTTTTGTTTTTAGTTTATTTTTACAGTTGAGAAACCAACAACAACAACAACAACAACAACAACAAATGAAGAGCTAAAAAATGAGAGTGATTTGTATTGGTTTGTGTTCATTTTATTTATTTATTTTTATATTGTTAAACTAGTTTTTTTTTGTTGTTGTCTATCTGAATTTCTGTGTGTGTGTTTGCCTTTTCTCAGTTTCTTTTTTGCATATTTTTCCTCAAGTTTTGTTGCTTACTTTCAAATGTCAAATGAAGTTGAAGGTGGTCCACACACAACACAGTCCAACAGTCCACCAGTCCACCAGTCAGTTAGATAGAGATACAATACAAGCAATACACACAATGATATCTACTTTGGAATACCCTGCATACTAAAAAAAAAGAAAATCGCAATTCGACTTTCTTCTTCTTTTATTGTAATCAAAATTAAAACACCAATATATCAAATTTCATAAAAATCGCACTAAGAACAGCTGAGTTATAAGAAAAATACCAGAAGTAGGGCAGAATTGGCCGCTAGAGTGTATGTAAGTGTGCGCATATTTACATCCATTTGGTCATTAAATTCTATAAAAATTGCACTAAAAACAGCCGAGTTATACCTAAAATAATGGGAGTTAGACCTTATATAATAGAAGCAGGGTGGAAATGGCCGCTAGGAGCGCTCGCGTGTGCGTGTGCCGACAAAAGTAAGCAAGATGGAATGTAAAGAGAATTGAAAATGGTATTTCCCTTGCTACAGGGTATACTCAAGTCGTTGCAACATCCCGCTTAGATCATTTATGATTTATATTGACTCATGTTCGATATATGTACGTGTGTATATAGATGGCGGTAGAAAAAGAAATATACAAAAGACCTGAGCAGCGAACTTGTTTTTGTCGTATTTTTAGAAATCTTTTTTGTACTTCAACAGAAATGAGTGAAGGACTTTAAAGCAAATAGTAAAAGTATAGGATAACCGATGCTGAAAGATGTTGCCCCAAAAAAAAAAAACCATATCAAAAACTAAATTTGAAAGTACTTATAAAGAAATGAATTTACTTTCAAAACGAACTTCACATTTTTTGAGATAGAAAGGAATGTCTCTCTCTTAATATTTGAAATAGCAAGCATAACACCAAAATTTTGTTTTCATACAATTCAATTAAATTCAATGCACACAAAATAATTTAATAAATAGGTATATAAAAAAAAAACCAACAAAAATTTAACAACTAAATCCATTAACAAATTACTAAGCAACTCCATAAAAACAATTTAAAAGTCATAAGCAAAAATCGTGCCCAAAGTCAAGAGAAACTTAATGAAGCCTGAGAAAGTTGCTCGGATGAGCTTGTTGTATGTACGTTTGCTTTGCCTGTCTACAGAAATGTTAGTAAGTAAGTGAGTAAAGCTCAAGTGACAATAAGTATAAAACAAAAGAAAAATAAACATAAAAAATGCGATAATTGCTAACAAATTTGTCTGGCCAACGCATGCCAAACATGCAACAGCAAACAGCAGCAGCAGCGGCAACACCAACAGCAGCAACACCAACACCAACAGCAGCAGTAACAAGTTTTGATTTTTTTTTTTTTTTTTTTTTGTGTTTGTCTTCTTTGACAGAAGACCTTAATGTTTTGTGACTAACAACGAATCGAATTTGAGATGTACTCTCGGATCGTATAACACATCTCTTCTGGTTATTCTTCTTTAACGTTGCAAGTGCTGCTGCTGCTGTTGGTGTTGCTGTTGGTGTTGCTGTTGCATTTGACCCAGTTTAATGCAAGTGGAACGCATTGACCAACAGCAATAGCTTAGCAACTTGACCATAAATAGCCAAGGCGCAGATTTCCAGACATCACAAAATCGAGCCAACAAGAATCAGTTAGAGTATTAGACTAGTTAAATGCCCTGCTCAAATTTTACTTTGACTTATCTAACTCGCCAAATGGAATGGGAAAGCCTTATTAGCTTGACCTCGTGCCGCTGCTGTGTGTTAACGTGATTTCAAAATGAAAGTACTTTTATTTGGCTGTTAACTAATTGCTAAATGCAAGTAATCAATTGCTATTGTATAATAATTTCATTATTAATTAATCCGTTTTAATGCAGACAATTATTGAGTAAGAGATTAGGCACTGCATGCAGAAACAATTATATCAATTTGTGAGAAATATTTTTCAATTACAACGAAATGTAAATGGGCTTATATGCTTTTATAAAATCGTAGAAACCGTCCCCTTTTGCCTCCTTTTCGCAATACATTGATTCTGTGGAAGAAATAAAAAAAGGTACAATTTCCATTGCTTGAATTGACTTTAACTGGGGATTTCGGCTACAGGGTAGCAAGCATAATAAAAAAAGAACACTTCACTCAATGGACCGCAAACACAAAAGTCTTCTTCTCTGCTGGCTCGAGTCAGTTTCTCAATGAAGATGTCCGAGCGAGAGAGGGAGAGACTCAAGCCAAGTTCGTTGCCTAAGTCTTTCGTTCTGATAGCCAGAGAAACTTGTTTTTCCTCCTTGTTGTGTGTGTATTTTTTTTTATCGTTTCTTATCGTTTTTTCTTTACTTTTTTTTCATTTTTGAGATGCTGTGGCAGAACTTTCTTTCATTGATTCTGAGCTACAGCCAGTCGCATATAAATAATAAATTAAAAGCGAGAGAGACTTTCTTCTTTCTTTCTTTGCAAAAGTCAGATCTTGGTGTCATCATCATCATCATCCCATCATCATGATGATCATCATCATTATCATCATCATCGTCTCTAGCTCATTCTAGCTGACCCAAATATTTACCTACTTTGGATGCTCTTTCACCAGCACCGAACCACTTACCTTGGCTTTAGGAGGAGAGGTCTCTACACCTTGTGTCATTTATTGTCTTCCACTTCTCCTCCTTTTTTTTCAGCTAGTTTTTCGGTTCTTTTGGGCTTGAATTTGGGTCTGGCTCTCATTGTGTTGGCCCAACAAGCCGCCAGATTATATTTCCACTTCGATTATACGCATCTTTATCAGGCGTCTTCATTAGTTTGACCCAATTTTTGGATTTTTTGGGTATTTTCGGATGCATTTTGTCTGTGATTTTCTTATTCTTTGTTTTTTTTTTATTTTTTACTTTCTATTTTCTCTTCTGGTTAAAATTTAGAATTAGAAGTTCGTATTGTTTCTTCTTTCTCTTTCTGTTAGAGTCTTCTTTTCGAAGTCAATTTACTTTCATTTATTGAGTTGAAGAGGAAATCTTATGGTTATTTTTATTGTTTCTCATATATTTTGGGGCGTTTTTTTTTTGTTCGGTGATGACCATTTCCGTTGGGAAGCTGTAATAAGCTGCGATTATTAAATATTAGTTGGTTTTGGGTTGATTTGATGAGAAGAGAAGGTTAAAGCATATAAAAATTGATCTTGTCGTGGAGGTGGTCTAATTATTGTTATTTTTTTCTGTTAAGGGCAGAACAAATGCCAATTAGTATGAAATTTGCAATTGAAATTTAATTGGCTTCTGTTTAAGCTTCTCTGGAAGCCTCACTGGGCTATATTTAAACAATTCTCTCACTAAAAGGTAACAGAAATCTTAAAAAAGCAATTTTAAAGCCATGCAAAATTTTGAAGAAGTTACATATCTTAGTCGAGTTTCTAAAAAAAAATATTGTCCAATTGAACATTTTAGTATTTTAGGCATTTAAGTAGTAAAAATATGCAGCCACACTACTTACCTAGCAGTTTAAAAAAGTTAAGTTAAGTTTATTGATTCTAATGATATTAACTCTTCTAATCTAAGCTTTGTAGACCAAAGATAATTCTTAAGACGTATGTAAGTTTGTCATTTTATCAATATAAATATGCAGCCACACTATTATTTAGAGGCCGACAATTTGGAAGTTTAATGCATTTTACATTGCTCCAAAAACTTCAAAAGAAACTCATAAAACGATCTTTTTGTTAGGGAATTAAAGCAAACGATTACACTTCAATTCATTTCCTAATTGAACTTTGCGGTATACTCGAAATATCGATGACCCATATTTAGTTTCTTTGCGGTAAAACTTTCTTCTCTATTGCGCTTGTAATTGATGTGAAGATAAATCTTTGAACAAAAACCAAACCGAAACCTTTTTCTTCTTTCTAATCTGTGTAGATCGTGTTTACGGAACATGGATGGAATAACATTTAAAGCAATAAAGTTATAAATCTCCTAACAAATTATGATCCCTAAAAAAAGTAAAAGAA
Organism: Drosophila nebulosa; assembly: GCA_024703675.1. NCBI lineage: Eukaryota > Metazoa > Arthropoda > Insecta > Diptera > Drosophilidae > Drosophila > Drosophila nebulosa. Next base: position 2,582,396 of record JANFPS010000003.1, on the reverse strand, counting down.
ACAAAAGCAAAATAAAAAAAAAAAGAAAGCAAACTAAGAACAAGAAAAACAATTAACATAATTTCTTCTGAAGCTGTCAACAGTTTCAAGAAGGTCGAGAGCTTAGGCGGCAGCCTTTTTTGCATAACTAGAAATAGATCGATAGATAAAATATATTGACAGATGAGTTTAAAATTTTGAAATTGGGTCAATTAATGCTAAAGGGCTTGGAATATGCAAACTCTTTGCGAATGTCTGATAAAGAAACACATTTGTGATTGGCATTTTTAGTGCTCACCCATTAAGATCTAAATGCTTAAATATCTATGTATATATATATATATGTATATATAGATCCATAAAAACGATTATAAATACTTGTATATAAAGGCGTTAAACCCAAGTTCGCCGCAGACAGTTGACTTTTGCTAAGCGTTTTGTGCGGTTCTCGTGAAAAAAAGAATGAAATTCAATACGGCAACATTGCTATGTTGCCTCCTTTGCTATTTGGGCTCAACGATATCAGCTTTGACTACCTTTGGTCGTATTATACCAAGACCTGGTTATTTCTATCCAAAACCCGCACGTTTGCCTAAATTTCCAATAGTCAATGGAAGCACAAGCATCACCTCGAGTTTCAGTTCCAGTTCCAGTACCAGTTCCAGTCCACCGCCTGGAGTGCAATCGGATTTCATTGATGATCTGATTGAGGGACATAAGCAGCAAATCTTATCGAATGTCTTGGGCGTTTCAGCTGCCTCAGCCGCCTCACAATCAGCTTCTCCGCTTGGCAATGAGAAACCATTGGACTCCACCATAGTTGCCTCATCGCCGTCCTTAGAGGGCGTTGGAGATGCTAAGGCGTTTCGCGTTAATCGTTGTGCCAGTTGCAGTGAGTAGAAGGGGCGGTAGGGGTCAAGCAGTAAACGGACTTGGAGAAGACAGAGAAAAGCCAAAGTGAGCTCCAGGGAATGCAAAAGGCAAACTCAACTAGGATACATACATATACCTACCTATATATGTGTAATTAGAGGGAGGTATTCGCTAAACGAAAACACGATGGCAATTGGTTTTTTGTTTTGATTGAAAATTCTGCTGAATTGGTTAATCGTCAAGAGTCTAAAGCGGCAATAAGCTGAAGGCTTTGCCAAAGTAAAAATTCTATAAGCTTCTCTTTCAACCACAATCTCACTTAAATTTTCTCCATACATAGAAATTATTTGTGTTCTTTTCTTGCCCGGCCTTGAGAATCTTAGGTTATATGTTTAAAGAACCTAAAATGCTTATTGATTTCTTAGTCACTTTCAAGTCATTTTTACAATGGCAAGTTAGTGGAAGCCTTTTTTATTTCATTTGAAACTCAGCCATCTTTTCTCTGACTTCCCAAGCGATGACCCTGCACAAGTTTCTCAATATGAGAATCGGTCTTCTCTTCTCTTCTCTTCTATATATACAGCCTGCGGGGTACCCAATGTAAATCGAATTGTGGGCGGCACTCAAGTGCGCACAAATAAATATCCATGGATAGCTCAGATAATCAGGGGAACTTTTCTGTTTTGCGGTGGCACATTGATCAATGATCGTTATGTTCTAACGGCTGCACATTGTGTCCATGGCATGGATATGAATGGAGTATCGGTACGTTTGCTACAGCTGGATAGAAGTTCCACACATTTGGGTATCACAAGTCGGGTGGCATTTGCCAATGCCCATGCTGGCTATAATCCGGTTACATTGGTGCACGATATAGCTCTGCTGAGAATGGCCCAACCAGTTGCCTTGGTGGATCCAATACGTCCGATTTGTTTGCCAAGCAGTTGGCAACAGAATTTTGATTTCCAAAAGGCCATTGTGGCCGGCTGGGGTCTGAGTGAGGAGGGTGGCTCGACATCGAGTGTCCTTCAAGAGACCACAGTGCCCATAATAACGAATGCCCAGTGTCGTGCCACATCCTACAAATCAATGATTGTGGATACTATGCTATGTGCGGGTTATGTTAAAACTGGTGGACGAGATGCTTGTCAGGTATGAATGAATAGATGAAATGAAGAAGCAATGAGTAATATGTCTTCTCTATAGGGTGATAGTGGAGGTCCTTTGATTGTACGTGATCAGAGGATATTCCGTCAAGCTGGCGTTGTTTCCTTTGGTTATGGCTGTGCCAAACCCGATGCTCCTGGAGTTTATACCCGAGTGAGTCGCTATTTGGATTGGATAGCGGCAAATACAAGAGATTCCTGCTATTGTTTGAATTAAGAATCAATAATTGTATATGTATATTTACCTAAAAGTTTACTCTTTGTGTTTCACTTTGTGAGTGTGTGTATGTGTGTGTGTGATTTCAACCTTGCCCTCTTTTGTCTTTGGTTTGAATCGTGGCTGCTGTAAGTACTTTTTGTCTTTCACTTTTTGGCAAAGTCATCTCTTGGCGAACAATCGAAGCCAAGGACGTTTGCAGTTGTTGCTGTTGTTGCTGCCGCTGCTGACACATTGTTATCACAAACTTGTCAACGACTTTGCCAATACCAACAACAACTGAGCTAAGAAAAACAAGAAAAAAAATAAAGCAACAACAACTACAACATTATCTCAATCCCTTTTTATTCCCATGAAAGCCGAACACAATTTAATGGATTTTCTTGTTATTTCTGGTATTTTGTTGCTGTTTGCTGTTGTTGTTGTTGTTGTTTCAACTCTAGATATCTAGAGAAAACTCGTTTGCGCGCGACTAAAGAAAATGCCGCATAATTGCCGCCGCACTTGTCTAGGATAAAATAAAATAAAGCATGGCGCAACCAACGTGTGGCAAGAGAGACAGAGAGATGAGGTGGAGGAGGAGGAGGAGTGCGGTGGGGTGTGGCGGCCAATCGACAATGTTGTCAATGTTGTTTTTGTTGCTGCTGCTGCTGCAGCGGTTGGCATTTGATTTTATTTTTAACTAGACTGCAGCAAATCGTTGCCCGCGCACCGTCCATGCATTTTAGTAATGCACTGAGAAAATTTCAATTTCAACCGGAATCACTATGAAAATACTAATCAAATTGCTGCACAAAATTGTAGGTCCCGTTATGATAAATATGTCATTTTGAAAAATTGAAAATTGTAATAAATTAACCGTAACGACATAACGCTGCGTTACGGTTTTGCAAACATATATTTCAGTTTATTAGAAGTAGATATGGAAATGAGAACTTCTGGCTATGTGCCTAGAGGCGCAGAAGAATACAAGTTCGAGCACTATTTACGTCAAAATAGGAATATTTTTTCAAGGGTCATTTATTTGTGTGACGCCAAAGCTGTCTGTAGCTTCTTTTGCTAAAGATGAGTGATTCTTTCGGGAGTCCTTTATTTGCCGTTTTAGTGGGATTTTGCCCCCTTCACGTCAAAATAGGAATAATTTTTTAAGGGTCATTTATTTGTATGTCGCCAAAGCTGCCTGTAGCTTCTTTTGCTAAAGATAAGTGATTCTTTCGGGAGTCCTTTATTTGCCGTTTTAGTGGGATTCTGTCCCCTTGTACAATGGAATGCTGTAGTCTAATCTCTTGACTAATTTTATTCTAGTCACCCAAAGCTTTATAGGCTGCTAAGTCTCTAAGTCTTTTATTTTGAATTTTAGTTTAAATAGTTTCTCCAACTTTAATAATGTGTTAAGAGGTTTTGTATTTTGACGACTTTTCATTACTTTTTCTCTATAAATTAATTCTTAAAATTAATTCTTTTCTGTCTTGCCTCATTCTCTTTGTTGGAGTTTATTGCAAAGCCATTTTAAGACTTCATTTAATTATTGATACATATAAATGAATTGCAAAGAAAATGAATGGAATTGGATGGGGCAGGGGAATGAAGTGGTGTGGAGTGGAGTGGAGTCGGATCCTATTTATAGATCTAATTGCTGCTGCCAGTTGTAATCGGATTTGCTGTTTTCTTATTGGCCACTCTTTTATGATGTTGCCTTCTTCCCCATCTCCATCTCCTTCTCCGTCGTTGTTGTCTCTGTATTTTTCTTTTTGCCAATGATCCATTTGAGTTTCTGTATAAAGTTTATTGTGGCTCTTAGCTCACCATTGACATTGACCACATTCAATAGTTGATCCACACAAGCTACCCATTTGCGACTGGCCACATGCAAGCCGCATGGCACTAGTGAGCCAAAGATATTGCCCAATGGTTGAACATAACCCCGAGCTGGCTCGATCCGATGTCGTAGCAATTTCCAAGCCTCGCCCCAAGGCATGACCTCCTGAACCAGACGTATTAGCGATTTGTAGGGTCGTGAACGTGGCAATTGAGCCGCAGCTGCAATACGTTCGTTACCCTCCAGCAATCGTATCTTGGCCAGCGTCATAAGAGCCCGGGATTGATTGACATCTTGGTGGAATTGTGCCAAAGCCTGTTCCTCCACAAGATGCAGTAGTTGTATATAAAGGACATCGAGTAGACAATAAATCTCATCGTTCATCGCCGATGACATTGGCTTCGAGTTCGAACTTGAATTCAAGTTCTGTTGCTCAGATAAATTCATTTCATCGAATAAATTTAACAAAATCGAAACTAAAAGCAAGGGCAAAGAGTGTAGTCAAGTTCTGAGAAAAATTTCACAAAAATTGTAGCAAACCATGGACAAATTTTTTTAAGGTTTGAAGTTCTTTTCAAATTTGAGATTGAAATATACTTTAAACCTGCAGAAGGTCGTGTCAGTTTTAAATAAAACTTTGTTAAACTTCTTGTTGATATCTGCTTACAATTATGTCGATTCCAACGAATATAACGTATAAAAAACGGCAAAAACTATATAAATCCCAAAAGTCTTATTAATGTAAGAGATATGAAGATATTAAACAAAAAGGATTTTAAAATGAGTGAATAAAGTGTAGATATAAGACACAAAAGAGAGCATAATCTGTGAAAGAGATGGCTCAATAAGACCTACGACTGATGGCTTACAGGATAGATATCTTGCCCATAGAACGAAGGCGAATATTACTTTACAAGATGGGTAAATTTTTTAAGGGTCATTTATTTGTATGATGTCATTGTATTGATTCATTTTTCTTCAGGCTCAAACTACTTTTTTTTTTTTAAATTTTAAATTTCAAAGTAAAATTTTCTTAATTTATGCCAAAAACTTGGCCTACATTTTAAAAGTTTTGACATTGCTATAAGGTTGAATTTTTTTGTTTTTTGTTTTGAGGGGTTTTCGGGTTTTTTTATTTTATCAAAATAAATTTGCAAAACTCTTCTTCTGACAGATTTTTTTGTTGTTTTTTTTTGTGCTTTTTTGTTATTGTCCGCACGCTTCGTTGGCTAATTTAACATAATTCTCACATAAATCGCCCAGCAGCGACTTGGTTAGAGAAATTTTCACGCCTCGCTGATCATTTGGCCAAAAAACGAAAAAACAAAAAATAAATAGCACAAAATATCAAGCGAGGAGTCGTTGCTTTTTAATCAAATTACCAGGCAAACTAATGCCAAAACCGAAACCAACTACAAAGTATACAAAACACCTTACAGCCATGCCCCCTCTCTCTCTCTCTCTCTATCTATTTCTCTCCCTCTCGTGCTCTGGCAGTGGCACACCGCAAAACATTTTAATAAATTGCCCAGTTATTAGTTGTGCAGTTTTTTTTTTTAATGTTTTTCTTCTTGGTTAGCAGGAAAAAGTGCAATTAAAATGCATTCGTTGGGGTGTGAGGGGAAGGAAGTGCCAAGGCGAGGCAAGGTAAAAAGAAAATTAGCATAAGCATTGACTTTTTATCATGATGAAGAGCATTGTGGGGCAAGGTGGCCGCAGCAGCAGCAGCAATCAGGGGAGAAAGAGTTGGTGATAGCGGGAGAGCGGGAGGGAGAGTTTACTATGTTGCGCTAGTTTCCCATAATTTGCGTAGCGTCAGTAAAGATAATGAGCTGCGGTCAGTCGCATAGCAAATGGTGTGAAACTTTGCTATGAAGGAGACAAACCCGACAGCACTCAGAGGGAAGAGTGACTGGCTGACTGTAGATGGAGAGAGAGAGAGAGAGAGAGAGAGAGCTGGGGGGTGGGTGAAAAGAAAGGGGGTGTAGTGCACTTTTGTTCACAAGCGCACTTAGCTATTGTTGTAATTGCTATTTGCTGTTGTTGTGTGCTGTGCGCAATTTGCATAAATGTTTTTAATTAAAAGCCATTTAAAGCACATTTTATCAAAATGATGATTGTGAGCGAGTTTTAGTCAAATTTGTTAATGAAATTACCAAATGCGGTAAGTGAAAAAGAAATGAAAAACATAAATTTTAACTGTTTGTTATTGCGTCCAGCAAATGAAATGTATGAAATGTTTGTATCAGTTTTGAAACTAATTTATTAGAACTCAAAACATTTTCTGTTGATTGAGCGATATTTCATTGGTGATTTGACATCAAGAAATAATATCACTTCATTTTTGTTAATATCTAAGTAAGTTTGCTGAAGGTCTCCCCAAACTTTTAAGCGCTAGGATTGTCAGATACATTAGCAAAAACTTGGCTCAATTAATGAAAATTCTTTACACTAGATTAATGATCTACTGATCCGCTAAAATTTCAGCAGCGTTTGTAAGTAGAAATTGAGAATTGATTTTAAATTATAAAATCAAAACAAATAAAAACGCAATTGTTTATGTAGATTTTGAGTAAAGATGAGTTTAATTCGGGCCAAAGATCAATATTTTTGTAACTTTTGAAATTTTGTCACAATATTAACAAAATGTTAAGAATTTAGAAAAATGTTTTATACAATAGCTTATTTAAATACAATTATGAGACTTTGTTTAATAAAGGTGTCAGAAGAGCTCATAAAAACTTCATTCAAACATTTAGAAGATCTTTCTATTCAATTTTCTGATTTTTTTTGTTTATTTTTAATGACTTCATTTTGCTTGAAATTGCACCTAACTCCTCAAACATTTAAAATTTGTAGCTTTTATAATGTGTTAAATTAATTTCTAATTTCTATTATTCCAAATTGTTTGCTTTCAAGTGTTAGATCCTAAATTTTTACCATAAAGTTGATAACTTTTTAGGTTCCATAATTCAGTCTATAATGTGTATGTGTGTGTGTGGCTGAAAATAGATTTCCTAACTACTCCATAGACGGCAATACAATATATCACTCTTAGCTCATTCCAAATGCAATCCACTTATCATGGCTCTTGTCATTTTATCGCCTACCCATATTTATCTCAGCCCTCTCTTACTCACTCTTTTTCTTTCTTTCTCTGTGTGTAAACTCAAAACATAACTCAGGAAAAAGAGTCTCAAATAGAAAAAAAAGTTTGAGACAAAGACGATTAACTTGTTTCACCAAAACTTTCAAATGCATTTTATTTCAACACACTGACAAAAAATCCCACACAAAACTTGCCAAAAACAAAAACCGAAAAACTCGAATTATTTCCTTCCTGCAACTTTACAATTTATGTCAACTTTCTTTTTTATCAAAACGAACTTGCAACAACTACAACAACATCACCAACAACAGCAACAACATCTCAAGCAGCAAAAAAAAAAAAGAATCAACGAGTGCAAAAACAGATAAAAAATAACACAAAAAAAAAACAACTGTAGAAACAAGAAAAAATTCCAAAGATTTTTCAAATCTTGCAGCAACCCATGAGACTCCCACAAAACTTGCCCCGTCAGGTGGGTTTTTAGGTGTGTGTGTGTGTGTGATTGTGTGTGTAGCATCAACAGATGATTTAGCGACGGGTTTTGTTGTATCTTAAAAGAAAAAAAAAAAAAAACAAAAACTGCAACAGGCCAAGAAAGTTGCAAAATCATGTTGCGGTTCTTCTTCGACTTTGGCACAAATACATGTTTCCTGTGTTTTTTTTTTTTTTTGGTGTCTCTTTTTTTATTTTGGTTTTCTTTTTGGGATAGCAATCGAAAAACGTATTCGAACGGAGCTTGACTGGACAGGTGACCAGCACCACCAGCACCACCAACTTCAGTTGGTTTAGGTTCAGTTCTTAAACTTGTTTCAATTTTCGCTTATACACTTTGATATTGAAAGGGTATCACGTTGCGATTGAGAAATTGAACGAAATCATCTGATAACTATCTGATAAAATGAACAGAATTGGCCGCTGGGTGCGCTTAAGTGCCTATGTGCATGTCAAATGAGTTTAATATATCAATTTGATCTTATGAACTTTCGAACTTAGCTACGAATAGCAAAAAAAAACGAAAACAGACTTAATTGGCAACCTTTTCTTAGTTAGAACAATTACAAGAATTTTTCATTAAAAAGGAAACAAAAGGGACATTTTCTCCTTATTCCCGAGCAAAGAAAAGTTAGAAAAGCGCTAAGATGGGAGAAAAAGGAAGATAAATAAAAAAGAAAGGGAGAGGCCAACTTAGTAATAGTTTTTTTTGTTTTTAAATCTAAAAACCAATGTCTAAATGCACTTGACCATTAACTGCAAATGATTGAGGGCTACTGCAGTAGTCATTATAGAGTCGATTTGACCTCTGCTTAAGCCAGAGGGGCCAAACCAACTCGTTGGTGTTGGCTGATTTGTTGTGACTGGAAGGAATTAGGCTGCCAGCCAGCAGCCTTAAGAGTAATTCACAAAACTGTTAAGCAACTATGGCCTGAGGCAACAACTAATGTCAAATGATTAGGAGGTAATCATTAGTATTTTTAGGGAAATATAATGTGTACTTGTCTAAAAGTTCTTTCTATTTATTTTTGACAAATCCAAGGGCCTGCCCCCTGTCCACATAAACTGTATTAAACATTCTGCCTTATCCTTTTATGTCGTATCCCCTTACTCCCTCCTGTTCCGTTGTTCTCCCCCTTTTCCTACCCTCCCTGCCCTTTAATGTTTTCTTTTTTTCTTTGTCTTCTCTGAGCCCGTTTCTCCACTAACTGCTTATGTTTCTTTAGCCGATGGTCGTCGCTCTTCTCCGTCGCGTGCGGCAGGTTTCATTCATCCTTTTGCGCAACGAGTAGACGCCGGTCGCAATCACACACACGGACAGACGAATCGACGAGCGACGAACAAAGAACACTAGCACGTCGCGACACAAACAAAACAAAAAATTGAAATGATCAGTTTCATTTACTATAAATTGTTACAACTTTACGAGAACATATTGTGGCCCAGCGACATGGCACGAAACAATAGGTGCCAAGAAGAAGAAGACGAGATCACAGCACACTGAAGAGGGAAGAATCGAAAGAAGATAGGAGGCACGCATTTGAGCCGAGTTTCTTAACTTGGTATTGGATGCATATTAAATCGATCCACTTTTATAGCCACATCTTTCTCTATTTCGGTATGAATCAACTATTTGTGGCGCCTACATTCAAAGTTGCGCCAGGCTACATCTCAGGAGTTTTACTAGTCCAAGGATCCAACATGGGCTCCGTAACACACAGCACCACAGCAATGTGCAACACAACCAACAACTCGACTCATAACTGTATTTCAGCTGAGACACTACAGAAACACTGAGCAATAGAACACCACACTCAAAACCTACGCGCACAAACACCACAGGACCCTTAGACGCGGGGCACAACTGCCCGCAACATCTATCCATCACATCAACGCTTTCTCACCACCTCCCTCACTTCTCTTCTCTCTCTCTCTGCGTTTATCTCTCTGTGTCTTTGTCGCTTGGGTGGGATGTGGGGGAAGAAGAAGGGGGGGGAGGGAGATCTCTCTGTAAAATGTGTGTCAGTCAGTCCGTAGCGAAGCGGAAGCTATCCCTGTCAGCGCATTTTGTTTGCCTTCTATGGGCCACGTTGGTGGACGTCGTCAACGGTTGCCCTAGAGCTGCCAGTCAGGCAGTCCGTCAGCGTCAGTCAGCCTACTTCAGATAGTCCGTCAGTCCACCAGTTGTCGTTCTTCTTGTTGTTGCTCATGTCACAGTTTTGGTCCCTCGACCTCCTCCACAGATCCCCCTTTTGTCTAACTTTACGTTTTTTTGTTGTTGTTGTTTTTTTTTTTTTGCGCTATGCTTCAAGTGTTTGACTGACATGGTGCCCTGCCGAGAATTTTTCAGGGGGCTGCGGCTGACTACAATCAGCCGCCTCGGACATAAAAATCTGTGTACCGAGATATCGTCCAACAGCAATCTCCCAGATGACAAAACAATTGCAGCAGGCATAGGAGATGAAGAACCCGCGCAACATGATCTAAAGCCATAGAGATGAAAGACGAAGCGTGTAGGAGGAGAACTAATTGAGAAGGGCTTAAGCTATTGTCATTAGATCAAATAGCCTCTACTTGAATGTAAGTTAGGCATGAGATTAGCTTAGATCAAAAATTTAAGAGTTCGTAGAGAACTTAAATTGGCTTACGAGTTAAACAGACGAATAACTTGATTCTATTACAGACTTTTGTAGTTCTAATACGTTTTTCTATTACGTAAATATTATTCGACTCAAAACAAATCTGCTTTTTGAATCAATTTTGGATCATTTGGAATTGACAATTATCCTAATTTCTTTGCCTCCAAAATAGTAAAAAGTTACCTCAAAAGCAGACTTGTTTGGAATTAAAAAGAAGTTAGAAAACATCTTTATATTTTATTTTGATGTTGATGTGCTAAACAGATATGGTTTTTGAGTTCAGTATTTAAAGAAAACCCTGTGACTAACTTTCAAATCGTTAGTTAATCAAATATGTTTATATATGGACATGAATCAGTGGCGAATTAACACGGCTAAACGACGATAACTTGTCCTTTCAAATATGCAACGGACAATTAAAAAAAAACAATAGTCTTTCAACGAGTTAGTTATAATTCATTGGTTTATGGGATAATATGGATGGTTAATTTTTTAACTTTACGTCCTTTACAATTTGTAATTAATAAGTGGCCATTGTCTTTATTGCATACTTTAGGGGGCGAATCAATGTAACTTCAACCCCAAATAGGTTTCAGTTGAACTGATCTCTGCCAAAATACATATAACAAAAGCTTACATCGTTTTTAAAAGACTAAAAAATTAAAATGATAATATTAAAATAATAAAAATAATATATATAAGTATAAGACTTTCTTTATTATAATTAATTTCTTATATTTTTTGTTAATTATTTCAGTTGTGGCCACAATTAAGCAGAGACAACAACCAACAACAGCAACAATCTTCGCGCATTTGGTTAAAAGCACAAAGCCCAAGTGATCTTACAATTTGTGGTGAGAAGAGCTTTGTAGAGAGCTTTTCAACAGCTCACAATGGCCTTCACATCATCAAATGGTGCGAATGATGACTACATAACTGTTGTTGAAGTCGACGATCCAACATCGTCTACCAAAGACACAAACCAGTTGAAGAACCAGCTAGTCAAAAGGCAAAGCTCTGTGGCCGAAGATTCTTCATTTATCACAGTGCTGACCATCAACGAGATGGAGCTACTGCAGCAGCAGCAACAGGAGCAGCAGCACGATCAACTCCAGCAGCAGCAGCAGCAGTCGAAACATAATCTAGAAGAATCGGAGAATGTTACCCTTTATCGTTTACCTGGAGAGAGATTGGGATTCGGTCTGAAATTTCAGGGTGGCACACGGAATACGGAATTAGTGCAAAAACTTTACATACAATCCTGCGCAGCCGATAGTCCTGCATCCAAAGTGGCCACCAGTTGGGGTCATTTGCGTGAGGGCGATGAAATACTCAATATCGATGGCAATGATGTCTCCCAAATGACACGCATCGATTGTGTGCGTTGTCTCAAAGATAATGTGGCCATAAAATTGATTGTACGCAATGGCCACGGCCAGAAGCCACCCAGCGAAGAGGAACAGCAGCAACTGCAACAACAGCAACAAAATCAACAGGTGGAACAACTTTCAATTACACTCAATGCTCAACCCCCACCACCGCCTCCTGTGCCCCCAAGAAAGCTGCAAGTGAAGCGGCAAAATTCTAGGGAACATCCCGCCTCTGCTTCTGTCGCCACGCCCAATCAATTGGTGCAATTGGTCATAGAGAAACCTTTAACACCCCCACCAGATGCTGAATATTATATTAATCTATTGACCGAGTCAATAAAAGCTGAATCCGAATCGGATGATACGGCTAGCACAATTTCCACAGTCATTGATAAGTTCTCGATGGGCTCGGATACGGAATTGGTGGCTAATAGTCTAAATGGTCATGATTTGGCCAAAGTATTGAAGCCTTTCACATTGCTTGAAGAGGAATTTCACGTGGAACCGCAACAGCAGCAACTGCAACCGAAATTACTGATACCTGGCAATAATTATGAGAATGTTGAGTTTAAAACTGAAAAAATTAATGTCTATGAGAATGTGGAATTAGCTAAAAGTCCCATACCTAAGCCGAGGATACAATTGGCCACAGTGGAACCGAAAAAGAGATCCATTATTCCCATGCCACGTAAAATAGCAACAATTAACAACAACAACAGCATCAACAGCAATAGTAAGTTGCTACCCATTGAAGTGGCACCACCAAGAATACCTACAGCTGCAGCAGCCACACCAACAGCCACCACACCCACATCCACAGAAGTTGTTAAGGAGTCAACAAATACCACTAAAATACCTAAAGCCAGTCCAAATTTTTCGCGAGCCAAAACCGAAGGAGAGATCAAATTGCAATTAACAACAACAGCAGCAACAGCAACAGCAACAAATTCACCAAAAGTACAGTCACCTCAGCAAACAAAGTCACGCATACCCGTTGTCTTGACGCCCACACAAAAGTCATCACCAACCACGCCCACAACGACAATGAAAAGTCTTGCAACTAATTCACCTCCACTTACCAGTTCGAATATACCAAGATTATTGCAAAAACAGAAATCAGAAACGGATTTAAAATTGAATTTCTATCGTAATAGCAAGTCGAAGGAGTCTAGTCCTACATTGGGCCAATTACGTCCTCCCCTACAGAGAGCAAATTCAGCCGAGGCTCCAGCTCGGACGCCGGAAAGAACTTTTATCCCAGTTCTAATGCTCAATGGTAGTAGCTCCAAAAGCTCCAACGAAAGCTTAAGTTCCACATGCAGTTCGAGTAGCAGCGCTAACAACAACAGCAACAATGGACGTTCCCCCAAAGGACCCAAACCTAAGCCACCAGAGCGAGTTCAGAGTTTGCAAAAAACTCAAATACCCAAGCTCCAAACATTGCCCACAACACCGCCCCAACAACAGCCCAAGTTAACAATGCAGACGTTTAAAACCTTGAGCCTAGCGAATGGTACTCAACCGACTACACCGAAAAGCACACCAGTGAATACCCCCTCGCCCACCAGCAATCGGGGGGAGATACGCTTCAAAATCCAAACCTATGAGAGTAAGACTCTTGAAGAGGATGAAATGCCCAGTCTATTCGATTTAGTGCACAAACAGGATAAGGATAAGGCAAAAGAAAATGTGACTAGCGGTGATATAACCGCTCTATTGGCAGCTGCTGCTGCCGAAGCGGAAGATTTGGCCAGGGAATCACCGCCGCCACTCGTTGTGGGCAAGTGTATGAAAGTTAGCGATGATTCGCAGAATACAACATGCTATTCCAGTTCGAGCAGTGATTGCGGGGCCGACGATGATACGACGGGGGGTGAGGATGATGTCGATGATGCTGCCGAAAGGGAATATATATGCGAAGATGGTGAAAAATTGGGACCACCAGAGTTGATCAATGGGCCGGGACCATCGGAGGCATATTTCAATATGTATTGGCATTCGAATATGTTGCCAACCATTGGTGAAGTTGAAGAAGAGTTCTCCTCACTGGAGCCGCAGTCATTGACAAATGGGTGAGTACCACCTATGTGTATTTATTTATATAATTTTTTTGTGGAACAGGAATGACATACATGAGCCATTTTCCCTAGTTGCCCATTTGCTTATTAGCACTTTAGCGCACCTAGCGGGCATATTCGGCCTTATGTTTAAATGCTAGGCTTTATTTTGACAATTTTATTAGGATTTGAATCAAATTTAAGGTTTTGATAGAATTTTTTAACTTTTCCGTTTGCTTATATGCACTTTAGCGCACCTATTGGGCGTATATGGCATTATGCTTTAACGCTTCTAGGTTCAAATTTGATAATTTTAATATAATTTGAATGCAATTTAATGTTCGGATAGATATTTTTTACCCGATCCATGGTTTATAAGCACTTTAGCGCACCTATCGGGCATATTTGACTTTATGCTCAAATGTTTCTAGGCTCTAACTTGACAATTTTATTACGCTTTGAATGAAATTTAAGGTTCTAATAGTTATTTTCGCTTTTTTAGAACGTTAGCGCACCTATCAGGCATAATTAGCCTTCTGCTTCAAAGCTTCTAGGCTCCAATTTGACATTTTTTTATGATTTGAATGAAATTGCAGGTTCTAATAGTTATTTCTTCAATGTTTCGAAACGTATATTAAGACTTATTACTAAATTAGTGTGCATACTAAAATAAGTGATTTTATCTCTTTTATATATTTTTGAAACATCAGTCAATGGGCTTTCCTTTTTTATGATCCATTTATTTAAAACCCGTTCAAACTCAGGGATAAGGGCGATTATTGGTCATCGATAAGATAAATTAGACTTGGCGGTAAAGTTAATCTTCTTAATCACATTGCAAATGCCAAAAAAAGAGGCGAAGGATAAATATATATACACATATTGGCACCTTATCAAATCCTTCACTCAATGGGTTCCCATTCCCAATTTCATCACCAACAAAAATTTGCGAAAAAAAAAAATAGTAAATAAATAAAATACGTAACGATAATAACAATAGTCATATTTGCAGTATATACAATATAACACATTGCCCCACAGCCCACTTGTATACCCTTTCACCCATTCTCTTCTCACCTAAAATATATATTCGACAAGAAAAACTTTCGATAAGACCCAAATGCCGGTGTGTTTACTTCACTCTCCCACACTCTCACTTGATAATATTCACTCCGAACGAACGAAACACCTGATAAGAATGGCAAAAAAAAACATTAGAATGCGGTTGGCCCAATCAGTGTTATTTTGGAGACGTAAGGCAAAGGTTCAAGCAAAGATTTTTGCGCTGCACTGACAAAATCTATATAGCTATATATATATATATATATATATGTACGATAGGTGGGAATTGTGTGTTCAACAATTAGCATACGATAAGAATGCCACAATAATTATAATTACTCAATGTGATGACTGATTGACAATGGTTTTGCTTTTGTTTCTCTGTTTTTCCCCAGAACCGTTGTTAAAGCCGAGAAGTTACCACAACAGCAACAGCAACAGCAGTTGCCAATGTCCAAAATGGAAGCCAATGAGGAGAATGATAAGATAATTGACCATGACGCAGCCGATAAGAGCTTGGATCAAACATTAACAAATTCTTCGACCTCAACGAAAACGACACAGGAGGCAAGTGTATCCGAAAGTTTGGTGAAAAGTCAACGTAGTAGCACAACAACAACCACTAAAGTGACCACCATGAAGACTAGTTCAAGCAGCACCAGCAGCAGCAGCAGCAGCTCCTCCAGTACTAGTGTTCTAACACCCGATCTAATTGCCTTCAAATTGCAACCATATGAGGAGAGGCAAGGAGATGGCGATGGCGTTAGCGAACCGATGACAATGACCAAAACAACGACCACAGTGCACGAGGAACGTCGTGTGATGAGTGAGGAGCAAACTTTGAGCGAATTACGAACCACTGATCCATTGACCGGTGAGGAGAAATTGTTGACCAATGCGGCAACCAAATCGAACAGTGCACGCTTCAAGAAAATCAGCAGCAACGACAATTTGCTCGACCTTGGTGACGAGCAGCTGCAGCCGTTGACTGCCACCGTATCGGCGGAGATGCGTCTGACCGAGCGTTTGGATAATCCACAGGATAAACAGAGTATTGAAACGGGTATTTTGACCTTATCCGAATGTGGCAAACAGTTGCAGTTGGCCGAAAATGGTAATGGCCTCACCTATACAGAATGCGAGGAGATCAACCAGGAGACATATCTCGAAGGCGAACAGATATTGAATGGCAACGATCAGGATAATGATGATGATGATGATGATGATGATGGAGCAGCTTTGGTCACCTTTGAAAGGGAGTTGTCAGAAACATTAACCGAGACCAAGGATGGTGAGAAGCAAGTGACCAAAAAATTGGAACAGAGCAAGGAAAGCGCTGCCAAGAAGGCTGGTGCAAAATTGTTAAAGAAAACCGATGAGGAGAGGCGTCTAGAGCAGGAGGCTCAAAAGTTAATCGAAAGCTATCAGAAGGTTAAGAAGGAGGCAGAGAAATTATATAAATTAGAATTGGCAGATGATGAGCAAGGATTCGATTTGAGTGCCTTCGAGGAGAAGGAGAAAAAAGATGAAGAATCTACACCACAGATTGTAGAGGATGTGCAGGAGGAGTTGCAGTTGGCGGAGCAGCAGGAGAACAAGAAGAAGCAGCAAGTCATAGAAGAAGATCTTGGCTATGTATTACACAAACATATTATTGAGGATACAACAAACAAATTAGTAGTCACACCTACCACTCCCACTCTTACGCCCACTCCCACACCGGCACCAAAACCAAAACCCAAACCTCCGGTACCCACTAATAAGCCAAAACTCTCGCCACCATCGCCACCAATGAAACCAAAGGTGGCGCCTCCACCTGTGCCAACAAAGCGTAGTGAAAAACCAACACCAACTCAGCGACGCAGTAGCCTGGAATTGTCGCAGCCGCCCAAACCCTTGGAGCGCATCATTGTGGGCGTCGAACAATCAATTATCACCTTGGCCAGTGTCGATTTGCCAAATGTGCCACAACAAAAACAACAACAACAACAACAACAACAGCAAGCAGAAGCACAAGCCATACCAGAAATGGAGGCCGTTGCTGCTGCTGTAACTATTACTGCCACTGCACCTGCCCCAACAGCAGCACCAGCAGCAAAAGCAGCAAAAGCAGCACAAGCACAAGCAGAAGCCTTCACATCGTCCAGTGATGAGGCATTGGATCCAAATGACCTGCATTTTGAGAGCCATCAGTTGCCCAATGCGGAGAAACAAGCGCCAAAGGGAGCAATTCTAAGCACCTCATCATCCACCTGCTCGTCCTCGTCAACAACATCTGAAACAACAACAACAACAACACCAATAACAACACCAATTTTGGTATCAGCAACATCATCAATGGATTCGGTGAAAAGTGTCATCGAGGTCATCAATGACAGGCACGACGATGACGATGACAATGACAATGATGATGATGATGATGATGATGAACAACAAGATGGCGACGCAAATGATGACAATGATGCTGATGATGATGATGATAATGATGGAATAGTACATGCTGTAAGCGAACTAAATACTGCTGAGGATGTGTCAACGTTGTCGCCCAATAGAGAACATGAAGCAGGTGAGTTCTAGTTGTTAATGCCAACTTTGGTCATTGCCATCCAAATTCAATTCAATTTCCAGCAAATCAGTACATAACTTTAATAGAATGCTTCTCAAAATCAAAATCGACATTGACTTCATAACACATTTTCGAGTATGATTTTTATTTTATTTTAAGCAACACAAAAAAAAAAGGAAATAGCCATACAAAAAAGTCCTTTTTGGTTACTTTTTTTTTAGTCAATTATTGTTATGAATTTTTCTTACTTAAAACTTTTACAAAATTTCAGTTTCTAACTTTTATAATTATAATTATAATAAAAGTTTCTTTGAACTTTTTTATAAATTTTTTTATAATGTCATAAATTTCCATTAAAGACATTATTTGTATCCCAAAAACTTTTCTAAGTGCTTACGAATATCTATTAGAATTTTCATACATTTTTGATAACATTTTCAAGAATTTCAATTTAAATTTAAAAAAACGTTCATTAATTTTTATTTAGTTTAAATTGATTCGGTTTTGAGTTAGTTTTCATAATATTTTTGTTAGTTTTCCAAGGTCTTCTGTTTATGCTAACTTTATTCTATTTGTTTGGGGGTTTTTTTTTTGCACTGATTGATTGTGAGACATTTTGTTTATAATGTGAGACTTTTATATTCTAATAAACGTTGATGGATTTCAATAGTCAACTTTCCTACCCATTATCAGTAGTATATCATAAATTGATGGAAACAAAATTGTTTTTTTTTTTTGTTTTTATCAATAATATTTGCTGATCTTTATGACACTTTTGTTTGCACTTGAAAACTACCAAAGCAGCTCGACAAATGATATTAAAACTAAAAGTTGATAAAGATCAATAAATTTAAGAGTCATTTGCTTTATATAGTTTAGTTGTTCACTCTTTTTCAAATTTAAATTTTCCTTTACCATTTTACAAATTTTTGGTAGAGCAAACAAAAATTTTCTATAGTTTTTAACCACAAAATGCAAAAGTTTTGACGTGTCATGAGATTTAGTGTCAGCTCAATGGTCCTCATCATCATTATCATCATTGCAATTGCCTTGTACTTAGTTAATTCTCTCGTTTGTGTGCAATTATGAGAGTAATAGAGATGGGGAAAGAGAGAAAGAGAGAGAGACAGATACTCACTCCTCTTTGCATGAGTTTGACTGAAATTTTGCAGTTTTTCGTTGATATTTTGACCACAATTTTTACTTCAGGGTGTTTTTTGGGGACGTGGACGTAATTTTGGGTGCAATCGCATATGCAAAATGGCCACTAATGGACTTGTCTTACTTTGTGTGTGTGTATGTGTGTGTGTGTGGTGTGGTGTGGTTGAAGAGCAAAAGTTGGCACATTCTATAATGAGTGGCCCACTTTGTAGATTATTAGTTAAAGGGAAAAATTATATTTAATCTTTTTCTCTCGCTCTCAACTGATTAGAATGCAATTTTTATCGAAAATTAAACTTATTGTTGCAGGAAATATAAGAAATATTTCCATCAATGCACACAAACACACACGCATATTCGCACACACGCCCACACACACATAAGTTTTCATTTAAATGGCCACAATAACGTGTTTGTGAAATCAAAAGGTAAAATGCAAATGCACACAAAAAGCCAACAAACCTGTACAATATTTTATTATACACAATATCGCATTCGGTATATAATTGTTTGGCTTAAATATTTCATTGTGCATTTGGATTTCACCTGCGAAATTTTGCAGAGAAATTTGCATAAAACCTTATAGCCCGAACAAAATTTCAATGCTCAATGGTCAAATGCATATACATATAAAATATTGCCAAAATGTTTTAATTAAACAAAAACTCTGGCCAAATATTGCCACACAGCACCAGATCAGAAAGAGAGTGCTTGTGTGAGAGAGACAGAGGTGGACGGAGGGCACGCGTGAGAAATATTTACATACCAAAATGCGTTTCCTGGGTGCGAAATAATAATGCAATTTTCGTACTGATCCTACGAGGTCATCACATTTGCATATGCTAACAGTGAAGATTGTCTTGATGCATATTAAAATTCTTAAAATTTTAACTTGCAAATCAAATTTACTTTACATTCTATGGGCCAACAGGTCGTATGATTTTGTCTTTTTGCCCCTTTCAAAGGAGATTGATTCTAAATAATGATTTAAATAACTTAATATACATTTTTGTTGTTTGCTGGTTTTTTTTTTCTGTCAACTTCCGTTCGATGACCACGAGTCGTATGAGCAATGTATTCGTTAAACTTTAGTTTTTTGCTGCATACCAAAATAACATTATTTGCTTTTTATCATATTATTTTCTATTTATAATGTGAACGTTTTTATGTAATAAAACTTTTAAATGGCCTGAGAAAAGTTTAGAAAACATTTTGATAACAACTTGTCGTATGAGTAATTTTTTTTCGTATGGGCTAAAACTAATTTTCATAGAAATGCTTAAAACTTAATTTTTATTAAATTTATAGAAAATTTAGAAATCTTGGCTGTGGTTTGCAGTTTTGCAGTCTTCACTGTACTTTGATTGGATTTTTGTTTAACCCCGTGACTCTTTCCCCCCAACCCTTTGCTTGCATCCTCTTTTGTGCTGCCGCTTTTGCTGCTGTTGTTGTTATTGTTATTGTTGTTGCTTTGCCGTCTGATAAAAACTTAACAAATAAGCAATTTTTCCCTCAACATTTCATCGATGTTTTTTATACAGTTCGCTCGTTCGTTTATTTTTTCGCTTGTATTTTATTTGTTGCAACTCTTTGCTCTCTCTCTCTCTCTTTCCTTGTCTGTCATTATTCTATGTGGCCACACAAATTTGCAATTAAAACAGCACAAAAATATGCAGCGGTAATTTATTTTTATTTTTTTTTGTTTTTGCCTTTTTGTTTTTTTGGGGCTTGGTGTTGGCTATTGGAATTTTCCTTTTTTGTTTTTTATCTCTGGCATTTTCGTTGTGATAAAAAGAAAGATATTATTTTTACGCTACACTGAATTTCATAATTACAATCCGCGTTATTGACAATGAAGTTCGGAGCAATCATTAATAACCGATGGGCCCTTGCAATTGCTTTTTATCCCTTATCATCGCTTTTATCTATAGTTTTTGTTTTATGATCAGAACATATGGCGTTTGATTGATAAAAGAGAGAGAGAGAGAGGGAGAGCGAGTTAGACTCTCTGCACTCTGCACTCTGCAAGCTCAACACTTTTGGAATAGGATTTTGAGCCATAATGACCAACTGACTGAATGACTGAGTGACATACTCACTTTGCCCACTACTCTCTGACCTCCTGTCCGCTTGCCCGTTACCGTTTTCCACTTACCGGATCATAGATAGCCGCAAAATTCGCTTGGCATAATTGGTTTTGGGCCACATGGCACCCAACTTGGGTTATGTGGTTTCATGTTCGGTCTCTAAACTCTCTGCTACACCGGGCTGGCTAATGAAAATGCATGGCAGGAACGGTTCAAAAGTACATTCGTCTCTCTGTGTGTGTGTGTGTGTGTGTCGCGTATGTGTGTACTGTGTGTATTACTGAGATTGTGGGCATTGCGTTGGCCATAAACTTTGCTCAAAATTTATACAGATTTAAGTTTCTGTCAGGGTATCCGTGGATCATCTATGCCTTTCTTTACTTGTCTCTGTGTTTATTTGTTTACAAGCATTTTAAACAAATTCACAGGTCGAATACCCCAGAAAAGTTTAGCGACCTAATCCTCCACCTTCAACCCGTTCTCCTTGTTTGTTTTCTGCCTTTTAAATTTACTCTCCATTTGGCTGTTTGTCACGAACATAAATTGCGCAAAAATTTATCGCTTTTGTACATTTGAAATTAATTTCAAATTAATTTTCAATTCGATTTTCGATCGCCTCTTTCTCTTCGCCTCTCCTCTCCTCTACTACTCTCCTTCCCCAATTTAATGTTATTCTGTTGCTGTTTTTGTTGTTGTTTGCTTATTTGTTATTTTGTAGTTTTCCCCTTCATGTTTTGTAATTACATGTTCTCTCTGGGTTTTCTGTCATTGCCGCCGCCCTGGGGGTCCTTTAGATTAGATTTTGTAACTAATTTCATTT
The DNA here is from genome assembly GCA_024703675.1 of Drosophila nebulosa. Lineage (NCBI taxonomy): Eukaryota > Metazoa > Arthropoda > Insecta > Diptera > Drosophilidae > Drosophila > Drosophila nebulosa. Next base: position 2,560,979 of record JANFPS010000003.1, on the reverse strand, counting down.
ATGTGCCTATTTTTTTTTTTTTTTTTTTTTTGCTTGTTTGTTTGTTTGGCTTGGTTTGGTTTGGTTTGGTTTGCTTTTCGTTTTTGCGGTTACATTGCAAATTGTTTGGCAAATAAATTGCAAGGATGTGCGCCACATTGTCTGATGTAATCATTTACATCAGATGTTTCACATAAAGAGAGAGAGAGAGAAAAAAATGGAAATTGGAAATCATGGATATCAATTCACTCATCAGGTCGATTATATCAACTGTCAATCAGCTTCTGAGCGGAGTTTTTTTTTTTCATTTTTTTTTTTTTTTTTTTTTACATATGTCTGCCAAATTAAATGGCAATTCAAAAATCAATCAAATTAGTTGGCAAATTTTTCGCGGCATTTTGCGGTTTTTGCTGTTCTCTGTGTCTAGTCATATTTAGTTTTGTGGTCACAATTATCATGTGTGTGTGTGTGTGTGTAGAGGACATATGGATGAGCGCAAAATGTCAAGAGATGTCAGTCTCAGCAATCGGTTTAGGTCACTCAAAATGACATTAAAGTCTTTTTCGTATTCAATTTAGTGGCTTTCCATTTGCCTTTTTGATAGTCTCTCATAAATTTCAGTTCAGTTTTGCACTTGTTCATATGCAGTTTCTCTTTTGCCTTTCAATATGTTATAGCAGAAATTTTATAATTCATTTATAAAGAAATATTAAATCTTTTCAATTTGTCAAATATTTTTCACATTTCTTATATTTTATCTTCGAAAATTTGTTTTAAGATTCTCCAAATTAAAGACATGACCGAATCGGACTACTTAATCATATATGTAGCTGCCATAGGAACAATAGGTTGAAAAAGAAGCCAAACTCGCTTCAAATCGTAAATGTTGTGCTTCATAATTTTCGGAACAATTTTGTAGAACCGAACCACTATATCATATAGCTCTCATAGGAACAATCGAACCAAAAGTTTCTATGAGAAAAACTTACTTTTTTGTTAAAGTATGTGAAAAAAATTTTTGTGTAGTTTTATCGATAATGTTTAAGGTCGGAAAGGGTATAAAAACTTTGGTTATATCATTGCATGCACACATTTTAATTAACTTCAAAATGACAGACTTAAAATGTAGTCAAGAATTCGTCATCTATTCGATGAAACTTTAATTTACAAAGAAATGCGAAATTCTACAAATAAATGATCTCATGCAGACACAAAGTACAATTATATTTTATGTGTATATAAAGAAGACAAATATAAGAATATATATTTATATATAAATTAAGAAAAAAAACGCAACCATGCATTCCATAATTTGTCCAACAGACGTAAAGAGGTGCTGCCTGTCGTCATTGCTAATTATTATTTACCGATGTAGGAACCACGATATTGCCTGTACCTCCCCCCCTGCCCTCTAAGTCCATGTCCAATTGGCAAAGCAAAGACATGACTTCATTCTCATTGTTTTATCGGTTCGCGAAATCGTCGCCATGAAAAATCACACACACACACATCATAAATGTCAAGTTGGCGAGAATTATGACACACACACACACATACACATAAGTGTCATACGGAGGGCCAGTGAAATAGAGAGAACAAAATCACACACACAATAGCTAGGAGTAGCTATAGCTGGCTAGGTAGAAGTAAGTAGAGGAGCTCTAGCCCATATCTAAAGTCAAGATTTCGTGGTCCGTGACCATTTGGAAATGTGATAATTGCAGGCGAAAAAAGGCTTCGAAGTGAAGTGAAGGAGCTCCACTCTGTGTTAGAGTCTTTTGTAATGAGGCATAGCGTAGTACGTCGTTGTAGTTGAAGTTGTTGGGCTTTTTGGATTCGCTTTTGGGTTTTCTGCTGCGTTTTCTATTTTCCTTTGCCTTGTTTTTTTTTTTTTTGTTTTTTCTTTTTTGACATAAAAGTGCAGCTGGGCTTGGTTTTTCCTGACTGTTCAGGTTCTACCTATTTTTCTCTCTTTTGCCCTCAATCCCCCCTCCTTCTCTTGATGAATCTGTATCTGTATCTGGCTACTGTACACATTTCGCTTTGTTTTAATGTGACATTGTCACTTTGTTTGTGTTTGCGTTTGTGTGTGTGTGTGTGTGTGTGTGTGTGTGTGTGTGTGTGTGTGTGTGTGTGTGTGTGTGTGTGTGTGTGTGTTATCTGAGCAAGTTCACACTCTTAATTGGATTTGAAAGTGCAGTTGACACCTTCTTTCATTTGGCTGACTGTACTTCTTCTGTCGTCCTCCTCTTTACCTCTTCTCATCTTGCCAACATGACAGCTGATTAGTTTTACCCACTGGTTTTTTTTTTTTTTTTTTGAAGCTTTATTCTGTTTCTTTCCCCAGTTTTGTTTGCTGCCATTCAGTTGGCCATTTCAGAGCCAGCTAACCAGCCTCCTGTGAATGAGGTTAAGCCCAAAACGGAGCCGTTAATGAGCGAGTTGGTTGTGTTTAATGATAATGCTTTTAACGTTAGAAGGTGCGGCAAATTATAAATGAGAATTAACAGTCCACGGCAAATACGGGAGCTTGTACAAGAAACAGTTAAGAAAATTTCATGTTTTCCTTTTTCAAATTCGATCTAACTGACCTTCCATTATAGACGCTAAAAAAAAAAAATAAAAAAAATTAGGAAAGGTTATAAAGGAAGTTAGGGGAGAAAAGAGGAAAAAAAGAAGAGGAAACAAAGAGAAAACATGAAAAAAAATAGGAAAAAAAAAATTTGAACAAATAAAAAAAAAATGCTTAAAAAAACATGAAAAAAAAAATTAAAACAGTAAATAAAAGAAAACAAGAAAAATTAAATAACAATAAGAAGATAGAAATAAATATAAATAAATATAAAAATAAATATGAGGAAGAAACGAATATTAAGAAAGAAAGAAAAGCAAAAATACCAAGAATAATAAAAAAAACCTTCAAGTAAAAATAAAAAAAAAAAAAAAACAAAACGATCTTTTAAAGGGAAGACTTCAATGCCATTTTTGAAGTTCAATGAGAGAGATATTTATTATTTTTTTTTTTTATTAGGTAATCTCAAATAAAACTGAATTTTCCATAAATAACATTTTCCCAAAAAGTATTTAGATTGAAAGTTTTTTGTTAAATGAAAACGATCGAAAAGACACCAAAACTTAAAGTTTACTCCATGCTCAATCCATTAACATTAAGAGCCATAAAATGAAGGCATTTCTCATCTTTTAACACACGCACACATTGATGCAAAGTGGAGTGCTTTTGTCGATGCCCTAACGAAATTAATAAAAAAAACCTTAAACAGAAAAAAAAAACTGATGCAAGAGTTTTTACAGCATTACTCAACACATTAACACCTCTTCAGCCCCAAAGAAGAAGAAGAACTCGAAAAATTAACAAAATTTTACGCATGGCAAATTTTTAGCAGCGGTTCTCCTTTTCTTTTCATTTTTTTTTTCGTTGTCTTTCCCCTTTCCGTTTTGTCTTGTGCTGAAGGTTTTTTTTTTTTTTTTTTTTTGTCAACGTGGGCAGAGAGGCGCGGACAGGCAAAACGAAACGAAAAGCGCAAACCAAGCTGAAAATTGCTTAATCCTGCTGACAAGACAGACTAGCGCTGCAAAATGATGGAAAAAAGTGCTCAATTTTGGTTTAAAGTGAAGACTAAGGAATACCCTGTGTTGCCTTGACATACTCAAGACAGTTGCAGTCAGTATTTGGACACCAAATTTGTTGCCAAGGGGCCCCTAGTAGTCTAGAGCAAAAACAAGTTGAGAAAAGTGTTTAAAGGTGATATACCCTTTATGTTTAAAGGTGATATACCCTTTATGTTTAAAGGGTATACGAAAAGGCAAGAGGAACACGTCTGATGGTCCAGACGATGCGCCGCCGTTGCCGTCAGTTTTCAAAGAGCCTGGCCCGCGTTTTGGTGTATCCTGACATCGCTGACTGGGCAACCCAAGAAAAGGGCCAAAAGGAAGCGAGAGAAAACGAGAAAGAGAGAGAGAGAGAGAGAGAGAGAGAAAGAGGGAGAAAGAGTTGCTGACACGAGGGCGTTGCAGCGCATAATTATGCATACATAGGCATACAAATATACACATACAGATAGACAGAAGGGCCGGGCCTCGCCTCTACTTTCGCAGTAATAAAGCAATGCATCACTCTGCTGTTTCGTTTCTGCAATACCCTTAGAGGAGGTCCCCTTACTTTTAAACATTTTTACCCATTCTATCTTATTCCTATCCCATATGGCCATACAGTCATCCAGCCAGCCAACCATCCAACCATCCGGCCATCCGCGCCTCCTTAGACGTGTTAAAAATGTTGACGCATCGTAACTTTGGTTATTTGTGGCCTCGAGCATCAAATGCTGTAATTGAGTTTCGTTTCGTGTTTTATGATTATACGAGCTCCAAGTTTTAGTAGCCAAAGTCGGCGACGGCCAGCAACGGCCAGCAGATGTACCCACTAACACAACTGGCAACTGGCAAATGGCAACTGCCCACCAAATGCATTTAAACTTGCCCATCAAATTGAATTGAATTAGTTATTTAGCTTCTATATGTAGCTAGCATGTGCCCTGTTCCCTTTAGATGCTCCAGAATGGTGAATCACTTAATAATTCGAGTCAACTTAGATCTAGAATCAAACAATAGCTACTAAAGTTAGTACTCTCTGTGTTAATTTTCATTTCACAAACAGTTTTTGATTTGATTTAATTTCAAAAAAAAAAAAAATGACCAAAGTAAAAACCTTAGCCGAAGCAATGCACACTCTACTCGACAAGGATGTTCGCATGACGACCTCATTTGTTGCCACATTGTTGAAATTGTCATTCTTTCAATCATTAAGGATACACTGCAAATTCCTTGAAATATCCTGTAATGGCTTAGCATGGTTATCCACTTGGATGGCATTCATATGGCTTATGAATTCAAAAACACTTTTTGAAATGCAATTAAATATGTTATTTGGTTTGCTATTGGATATTATTGTAATTGCTTTTCTAAAAGCTCTAGTACGCCGTAGACGACCCGCAGCTGCGGCTGGACCCTCTGAAGCGATTGGTCCTGATAAATACAGTTTTCCATCGGGTCATGCATCTAGATCATTTTTTGTGCTTCTATTTTTTACTAAACTGTATGAACTTCCTCTTATCGTAAGGATTCCCATGACTGTATGGGCTGTGACCATTGCCATTTCACGTTTGATATTACGACGTCATTATCTACTTGATGTATGTATGGGAGCCATAATTGGTATATGTGAGGCATATATTATGCAATTCATTTGGATCAATGAAGAATCTGCCATAGGCATTATTAAATATATATCAGAAGATAATGTTCCAGTTGAAATTGAGTAGCAAACTAATTTAATTTGGCATTGATAATTTAAACATAATAAAAACGAGAGAAGATTGTAATTCTTAAAGTGACCTAGTTTCGTTTTTGATTTCTGGAAACACATCTGCTAAAAACAGGATTTTTAGTGTTCAGTTTAAATGGTTGGATTCCTTCTTGGGAATCTTTAAATTCGACTTTTGAAAGCCCTTGGCATATCTCTTGAGAACCCTTGAAACCGTAGCAAAGAGAGAACTTTTGGTCTCAAGGGGAAATCTCAAATTCAGTCAAGGCAGGATAGCCTCGGAAATGGCGTTAGAATGCACCGCTCTACCTCTCAAATTACCTTGACTTTTTAGTCTATTCTTTGACCCTTTGAGCCCATTAAACTGCAAATCTATTTTAATGGTTTTTTGACAGTCTTGTATTTGCTTAATAATACTTAAGTTTAAGGCGACAAATTATAGAGCTTTCCTACTGAAAAAATTCTTTGAAGTTACCATTTTTGTCTCTTGCTTCATTCATGGTAGATTCATCTTTGTTTTGCTCCTTTCATTTGAGTTTTACCTTTAAGTTTGGCTCGTTTTTATCTTTATGGTTGCACAACACATCAACTCACATCTTGGGCAATCGCCATATATATGTACATACATACTTACATATATAGTATGTATCTCGGGTCTCTCCATCTTCATGTTGCACCAATTTTAAGCAATCATCTTGACCTTTTGTCACCTCCAAGCAACGCCGCTGCCGCTGCCGTCATCGTGGCCAACCGCAATACAATCAAAAATGAGCCGCGGTTGCAGTTCTTGTTGTTGTCGCTGTTGGCCAACCTCCGTCACATATCGCATTACACAAAAAATAAAAATATTTTTTGTAAAGTTAAAAAAAAAAAAAAAATCGTGCTGTGCTTTTTGGTTACACACACACACACACACAGCCTCACCTCATCCTGAATGCAAAATGGAAGGTGGTGATTGGGGGGGGGGGGGGAGGAAAAAAAAGAAGAAGAAACATAAGTAATTTCCGTGCGAAATTATTCAAGGCAAATCTTGTGGCAATTATCCAACTTCGGTTGGTCTCCTGGCCTGGGCATCTGGACAAACAGAAAATCGGTTTAAAAACCGCAGCATTAAAAGGACTACACCGAGAGAAGTCGAAGCTGACGCGAACGATGACGACGACGCATAGGGAAACTCTGTCATAAATGTGAGCGCCGTTGGCTTGGTGTATTTTCGTTTCGCTCACTCTCACTGACCAATGCCGCCAATCCATTGATGGCCCGTGCTCATGCCCATGCCCATGCCCATGCCCATGCCCATGCCCATGCCCATTCCCAAACAGTGAACCAGTCAGATGATGGTGGATGAGGTTGTTTGTATGGTTTGAGGATGGAAGGAAAATGCATGCATTTTCGCCTATTGACATTGACAGTTATAGCCGGGAGTGTATTTACACAACACAGAGCAGATATGTAGAGCAGAAGTCACCAACAAGCAGCAAGTGGGTGCGGTAGGGTGGCTGGGGGTGGCCAAGGGTGGTCGTGCCGTGCATTTGCGGTGGGTGAGTGAAGTGGATGTGGATATCCATTGCACTGCTGCTGCTGCTGCTGCTGCTGCTCCCCAGGCATTGTCGTCGCTGATGTTGTCATGGCCAGCGATGCGCACGAAAGGCTTTTCGATATGGTAGAGAGAGGTCGAAGTGGTTAAGTGGGTTTGCCATGAGTTTTAGTTTGGTTCTTTTTTTTGGTTTTTTTGGTGTCTCTTCTCGAGATGGATTTAAAGAGCTTAGCTAGAGAATTCGCATAGATAGCAAAACATAGACCATGAAACAGAGAAGTTGCAAAAACAAAAATTAATTGTTAAAGAATCTCTAAATACAGAAAATTACAACTGAATTTTACAATAGAGTTAAATCAACTACTTATGTACATATTTGTAAGTAGTATTTTTATTCAAGTACAGTTTCCCAAGTATCTAATTCATTTTGGCACTCCTTTTCAATTAGTTATAATAAGAAAAAATACATTTATTGGCAATATTTTCATAATTACTTCGTTTGCCAAGTTAATTTTAATTACTTAGCTATTCAAATATTTGTAATCAAGTAAGGAATTATAAATTTATTGGCATTACTTTCAAATTGATTATAGTTTCTGCAATACTTTCAAGTACTTATAACTAATATATCCACTATCACAAATTTAGTGCAGTACTTAATAAATTTTGAAAATAAGTAAGAAGAAATTTATTCGTTTACTGAAGTAATTTTAAATACTTGTACTTTTAAGGTCTAAAGTCCAAAGTATTTAAATAAGCTTTTATCTAGAAACAAAAAAGATAAATACTTGTAATTACATATTCAACTATAGTTACTCTAGTAATTTGATCAATAAAGTTGTCAGTAAACAGTAAACAAGTAAAAAGGATAACTGCTTTAGTAATTTGTATAAACAAAAATAGTAATTTGTACTGCCAAAAAGTAATTTTCAATTAAAAAATTGCTAAATTTGAAAGGTATATTTTTGATTCTTTAGAAACTTATGCTAAAAGTTTACGAGCTAGAAGACTTTATTTGTATCCTTTGAATCTCTAGCTAATCGATTTAAGTTCTTCTTCGTTAAGCACTACCCACAGCATACCAAAAAAAAATATAAGAAGAAGAAAGACCTGCCCACAGATATTTGCTTTGACTCTTCTTCTGCTGTTATTTCTACCTGTGTGTGTGTGTGTGTATGTGTTTTTTTTTTCTTTTTCAATTTTCCACACAAGCAGCATAAGCAACGAGCTAGAAAAATGCCTACAACCAGACAGGCAGACAGACAGACACAGCAAACGCATCCTCCTTGACTTTGTCGAAGATGCAAATGTATCTATTAAACAGAAATCAGACAGAAGACCAAAACGGAGAAGGAGCAGGAAAAGGAGAAGTCGAAGTCGAAGTAGAAGTAGAAGAACCCGCAGCAACAGCAGCTAGACTCGGCCAATCGACCAACCAACCAACCAACCGACCGACCGACCAACCATAAGCACTTCACACCAAAGTGTCAATTGCATTTTTGTGGTTGGTCTGCGATCTACGTGGCCGTAGCAGCTTCCAAGCAAGCCACTTAATGCAACAATAAAACAATCAAAGTGTCTAGAAAATCGATGGAAATCAACGGAGCCACTTTGGTGGACAGCGAACTCAGAGACCAAAGACGACGACGACTGGGACGACTGGGACGACTGGGAAGACTGGGAAGACTGGGACGACTGCTCCAAGGCTCAAGAGAGTCAATAGCAACAACAGCAAAATGGAAATGGAAATTCAATGTGAAGTGTGCGTATCAGCGAGTGTCGTTCTGGCTAGACCACACCACTTGATGCAATGTGATGTGATGTGATGCACTGTGATGATGGGTCTGGTCACAAAAGGAGAACACACAATTCAAGAAATTCGAGATGGCAAAGAAAAATCCCTACTAGCCCCTCACGTTGTCATCTCTAAGCAACTCTTCACGAAAATAGCCCTTATCGATGACAACATTGTAGCATGGTAAAATGGTTAGGCTTTGCTTTCAAGCCTTTTCACACCTACACCCACGAAACACACACACACACGCACACAACCACTCTTCAGTCAGTCTACTAGCCTGGTCAAGTGTGCCTCTAAGTGGGGCTACTACCTTTTGGTATATTCAACGTGGGTGTTAATTACTCATGTATCCCAGCTAGCTACCCCAATCCGCCTTCTTCTTCTCCTCCTCCTCCTCCTCGTCCGCCTCCTCTGTCATTCTCCGACTCCTACTCCTTGGTCTGTCCTTCAGGTTTAGCTAAAGCTTCAGCTTTTGTCACAAAGCCTTCACAGACGTCACTTTTCGTTTTTGCGCAAAGTGCAATCAACTTTTGCCGCATTTTGCTGCTGTTGTGGCCCATTGGAAAAAAAAAAGAAAAAACCCAAAAAGAAGAGGACTTCTGCGCCCTGTTGGACATTTGAACAGACATTTTGGACAAGGCGGCGCGCGGCTAAAACTCTTTTTATTTGGGCTAAAAGAGAACCGACTCTTCTTCGACTCGTCGTTTTTCTGATGGACAAAGCGTGCAACGTTGTGTCGCAGTTAAGGGACATCAAACAAAATGAACAAAAAAAACCAAAAAAAAAAAACAAAAAAAAAAAACAGCAACTAAGAAAACTTGAAGGGATTTGCGAACCGAAAAAGGTAAAAGCCATTGGCTCCTACGGACTTTTCGGCATTTCAGCTTTTTGATCATTTTTCACATGCAGGTAGAAAGAGAGAGACCGAGAGAGAGAGAGAGAGAAAGAGATAGGGAGAATGCAGCTGGAGCAGGAGCAGTAATGGGCCAGGCAGGCGGCAGCTAGTGTTCCTTTTGATTTGACAAATTGTTTACTAGAATAAAGAACTTATGAGGCAACTAAAAAACTACTCAAATGAATGGTTGGTTTTTTTTTTTTTAATTAAATGAAAGAATGGAAAAGTGATTTCAAATTTTTAAAGTAGAAGATGCTCAGCTACCATCAGTCGGTCAGTCCATAAAGTCATTTCCTCAACCTTTTCTTAAATAATATTCTTCACGCTAATACAATTCCCGATTGGGCTATGCTTCATTGCTTGCTAACTCATTGGGGGAAAACCGTTGAAATCAAATATGATTTCTAGACCAAGACGGACATTAAATGACCTAACCTGAACCCTCTTTTTTGCCTCCGCCGCCACCCCCCTTCTCATAGTATACTCTTATGCTCTCGCACTTGTCTCTCTGATCTGAGGAAATTGCCACTCAAAATGCCACGCGCACTTCCGTCAGTTAAAGAAGAAGACCAAGAGTCTGTACTAACCGAAGTTTTTATACCCTTTTGCTATGCCATTTGATATTGGACTTTGCCCCAAAGAAAAACTTTCTTTATTTGGCTCAGTGCCTCTTTTTTGTTTTGTCCATTTAAAAATATGAACAAAAATTTCACTTTAATTGCATTTTTCAATAAGACTTTTTCAATTCGAAATGTAAATTAAAACGTTCAAGGATTCCTTTTTGAACATAAAATGGGTAATTAACATTTGATTTTCAATCTATAGTTAATTGTTTAAAGAGCTCTTCATACAAACAGTTAAGCAATTAAAATTAATAGGTAATTCATTTTTATTTTGTAGACGAGAAGAAAAAATGTAAAGGGTATATAACGTACGTATATAAATAAAAGGCAAAAGAAGAATAAACCAATCTTGAGGCCTCTGGCCACCTTCAGATGAGAATGATGCTGCTGCTGCTGCTGGTTGCTTGGTTATTTGGTGTGAGTTGAGGTGAGTTGAGGATGCTCTCGCTCTCTTCTTCTCTAATATAAAACTTGGACTGGGCTACATCATTTCGCTTTCAGCGGCGCGCCACAGAAATTGAAATGAAAATTGCAAAAATCGAAAAAAAAAAAAACAGAAGAGAAATAAAAATAAAGCCAAGAAGACAATTTACCAACTAAACAACTTCATCTTGTCTGCCTACAAGAAAGAAGACTGAGAGGAGAGGTTGATGATGAGGAGAAAGGGAAGAGTTAGAGTGAAAATCTTCTTCTACTCTTGGCCATAAGATTGACACAAACCAATTAACATTTGTGCCTTTTATTTCCCGCATTTTGAATTTATCGCACGTTTGACTGCGTTTACCAGTCAGATCTTGACTTTAACTACGATTTGCGCTTTGCCACCAAATGCTGCTGCTGTTGCAAGTTTGTGTCGTTGTGTGTGTGTGTGTGTGTGTGTTGCCCGTCAAAGAAGTCTTCTCTTTTTTCCTTTAGGGACATAATCCATTTATCTATGCCCATAACTCTTAAAATGGAGCCTGAAAGAAAAAAAAAAACTAGTAAAAAGGGCCTAAAATGCACTAATTACCCATGAGGGAAACTGCAGAAATAGAATGAGAGTGGGAGGAGGAGGAGAAGGAGGAGCAGCCATAGTCAAAGGCATGGGAAATGCTTATGGGGTCCATGGAGGATGTATGAAGGAGTGGGGAGGAAAAAAAAATCTGTTTCTCTTTTTTTTCTTCTTGTGCCTGCTGCCTGTATGCAGATTAGTCAGGCGGTCGGTTGGTCCTCCAGTTGGTTGTCCATTTGGAAATTTTGCTCGCTTATCTGACAGTGCGCGAGCCAAGTCAAGAAATTGAGCGTAAGGCAGGCAGCTAAAAAAGATAAAAACAGTCAGAAGGGGGCAACGGGGGCAGCCCATACAGCTGGCTAATTAAAATTACAAAAATACTACAAAAAAAAATCTATATCAAAGCAGCCAACTACTTCGCTTATGCCGAAGCTTAAACACTCTTGTCTACCCAGCAACTCTTTTTCTCTGTTTTAATCTAAATATCAAGAACTTTCTCCCCCTCATCTCTCTCTATTTTTATCTTATTTGCTATGCCTTGTTCTGTCTTCGGTTTATGCTCATGCCCAGGAGTTATATGTTTCCGATCTGATTGAAACTATATAAGAGAATACTATATATGACACTTAAAGCTTTGAGAGAGCTCTATTTTGAGTAGTTAAAGCAATTATCTGGCTGATTTTGGTCTCTGATTGAATGTCTCTTCGCTAAGGTGGCAGAATTACTAATATTTTCTCTCTCGCACTTGGGAAACTTTCTGGTTTTTTGGGCAATATAAATCTAGTTAAAACTCTTCGTTCAGGCCGATTAATAAGAAGCTTGATGTATACTAAAAAATTCAATTATACCCTTTGGTAAGAGTATTCAAAACTACAAAAAAAAAAAACAAAAAATATAATAAGAGAAACAGCAAAAGAAACTATATAAAGTTTTGTAAAGTTGTGAAAAACGCCTTGAAGTTGGACATAATGAATGAGTAAATAGATGAAAGAGACTTGAAAAGAAAAGCAAAAGGGATTCAACGTCTAGAAAGGAAAAGAAGGAGGTTTCGGACCCAAAAGGATTAGAAAAACTTGCTAAATTATGACAGTAATCAGACAGTTGAGCATCAAGTGGCAGTCCAAAGGAAAAATTACCATAAAAATGACAATTTAAACTTATCATTTAATCGTTAATCTCAAAGCGAACATGAGCTTAGAGAAAAAGTGCATTGCTATGAAATGAAATAAAATCTTCTATTGAATTGAATTTGACTAAAGAATCGATGGGAAAACTACTACAATAAAAACTTCTTCAATCAAACTCCATCAAATTTTTTAAACTTTTAAACTAATTATTTTTATTTTTCAACTTTATTTTCAGGTAAGCAATCGAACTAAACCTAAAACCTAAACTGATGCTCATTTATCTTGGGGGTAAGCTGAAGCCGCTACATATACATATGCATATAGTAGTAGTTAAGTTATTTTAATCAACTTTTGCTCGTTGAAATGGCGTTAAGTGCTCATTCTTCAATTTCCGAATAGAAAATCCGCGAAAAGTTGATTATGCCAGCGAGCTAGCTAGCTGGTTGGCTTGTTGGCTGGTTCGCTGCTTGGCTGGTTGCTTGCTTGGTTGGTGTGCTGTGTATCTTTGAGATACTCACTTTAGTTGCATCTAGATTATGCAAAAACCATTTGCATATATAGCGAAGAGCATAATCCCCAACACACACACACACACACACACACACACACACACACACACACACACACACACACACACACACACACACACACACACACACACACACACAGTGTGGATATAAAGCAATAACTGGTATAATTTCATTAAAACTCGAAGCGAATATTGTAAAACATAAAACTATATATGCCACCCTCTACAGAAGGGTGCAAAACCAAAAAAAAAAGAGGTTACCATAAAAGCTAACTTGATAACGAATTGCCATTACCCATCACATAATTTCAGTATCTGTTAAATAAAAAGTTTCTAAGGAATTGATTAATTGAACTGGGTATAGCAGACATTTTGTCCACGTGAAATTGGAGGTTTTAAAGTGAAAACTCTTTTGAAACGTCGAGCGTTGAAATTAAGTGAAACGAAAATGAGAACGAAAACCTTTTGTCAATTAAAAACGAAACGAAAATGAGAACGATGAGGAAACTAGGGTGGAATTTCTTTTAAGTCATCATGAGTGGAAATAAAAACGGCCAGTAAAATGTTTTGTACCTAATAAGAAACTTCTTTTAAATCATTGTGAATCAAAAATGAGAACGAAAAAATAACTTGTGATAAAACTTCTTTTAAATCATTTTGAGTTAAAATTTCATGTAGTGAAAATGAGAACGACAAGGAAACTATAAAAGTGAAACTTCTTTTGAATCATTGTAGGTTGAATGAAAGCAAGAAATAATTGAATTACAGATTCATAAAACCATAAAAAGATAAAGCAAATAAAATAAAATTTGCTAATTTGGTTTACGTAGAGAGTAAGGGAGCAAAGGGTAGGGGAGGGAAAGAGAGAGCACAACGTCATGGAATGAAATAGAAAGAAATTTTTGAAATTGTGTCCCCCCCTCCCTACCGAAACTGCGATTGATATCTTTGTCTGTTGATAATAAATGAAATTGTTTTGACATTTTATTTAATTATGACTATTACATACCCTTTCAACTTTTAGTCTTAAAGGGTATCAAAACGGACAAGAAAAGCTAAAAAAATAAAGAGTGCAAAAAAAAACTTTCTATCTCTCTTTCACACTTTTTGCTACTTGTAAATTATGCAAAAAGCCTTTTGCGAAATTGCAACCAGCTGCTTCCTTTTCTATACAGTCTCTTCTCTTTTTCTATGTATTTTTTTTTCTCCTTTGCCCTTCCATCTTCCTCTCTCCCTCGACCCAGCCAACCCATTTAATTAGCCATTAAGTTTTATTGCGCGCAATTTTGTTTAATTTGCTTTAAATACGGCTGGCAAAAAAAACAAAAAAAAAAAAAAACGAAGAAGATAGTAACTGGTTGGTTGGTTGTGTGGGTGGGTGAGCATTTGGCTAGTTGGTTGGTTGGTTGCTTGGCTGGCTTGATTCCTTTGGACCCGGCTAAGACCCTTTTGGCATTCGTAGAAGCAGAAAAAGTGCAAACTGCCAAAGCGAAAGAGGGAGAAAAAAAAAATATGTTAGTACTTAGTTAGTGTTCAACTATTTCGAGTGCTACTTGCGCTACACAAAAAGGGAAAATATAAAAGAGAAAATGAGAAGAAAAGAAAACGTTTTCCTTTTTGGTGTTTTACCTCTCGCTCTCTCTCTCTCTTTTTCTTTTATCTCCCTGGCGCTTGTCTCTTTAGAGCTCTCTTAGTAATCGGTTTTCGCCTTGTTTAAGCAAAAATGTTATGCTACAAATTGGCCAAAAGGCATTTAGCAAAATGACATTTAGTTGACGTGAAATTTCATTAAAACTTACCAACAAATTGTTTAATTATTCAAATGAAACATTTCTTTAACGTTTAAGTATTGCAATAGTTTAATATAAATAACTACAAATTTTTAATTGATCAAATTGACTGCAAGCAAAGAGAGAGAGACACAGAGACAAAGAGAGAGAGCCGAACAAAAGCAACAAATTTTCAATTTGTATTCTCTCTAAAATAAAACGAGCTAACCTAAGGCCCAAGTCAGCTATGCAAATGCAAAGTTGGTTTCGAAGGAAAAAAAAAAAAAAAAATACAGCAAAAGTACAAAAGGGAAAACGTATTTTTCCTGCGTGTGTTGTAGGAAAAGTCAAATGGGGGAAATTGGATTTGCATGCGCACACATTTTGCCAATAAGCCATAAAATTTAATTTGATTATAAAAGTTTATACAACACGGCAGCCAGTGAAATAAAGGAGCAAAATTGCAATGCTCTGGGAAAATTGCATACGCGATGACCTGACCTAACTGGCTGACTCACTAGCTGACTGACTGACTGACTGACTGGCGGCTAACGGACGGACGAATAGACACAACGCGGAGCAATTTGAATGCTAAATGCGCATTTGCCCTTTTGCTTTACAACCCGCCCCCAAACCCCTCTCCTGCGACTCTTCAATGTGAAAAGTCAGGCAGAAAGTGCAGGAAGTGCTTGGGCAAGGTAGGAATTGAAAAACGGCAAATTGCCTCAACTAAAAATGCAAAAAAGGAGTCCAAAAAGACAGAGACCTCCAGAGAGAAAGAGAGAGAGAGAGAGAGATAGGAAGAGTTTTGGGGATATAAGCATATTGCTGCTCTGACATTTTTCCAACTAAAAGAAGGATTTTAATTTTATTTATGCTATTTAGGCAAGTTGGCCATGCATTTACTTGTAGTTTGGACAATTTTGAGCTTCTGTTTGAGGCAACAAAAAAAAAAATCCATGACTTTAAGTAGGCTTACTGAAAAATCCTTTGATGCTTTAGTTTACTTTAGTTTAGGTCTCTACGATTCAAAATGATGTAGCCGAAATGAATGACTCGAAATGACGGACACATTAAAATCGCATAAAGAATATGACAAATTTTGAAATGAAGGATACAAAATAGCTTATACGAAACGACAAATTCCACAGTGGACAATCCAAATACACAAAAGCTACATCCAAATAGCGAAAATGGCAGATTCAGAAGGACATATTTTGAAATGAAAGATCCAAAATGCAAATACTCAATGGCCAATTCTAAATGAGCGAACTTCAAATAGCAAAATTCTAAAATGGGAGATTCAAAATGAAAATTTCAAAATGGAAGAACCAAAATGAAAGATCTAAAAAGAAAAGATCCAAAATGGGAAATCCAAACTGGAAGATTTAAAATGGCACACTCCGAAATCGAGAATCCAAAGTAGCGAATTTCAAAAGAAAAAAAAAACATTTTAACGAATTTTCCAAAAGACGAAATCATTTATTATTCGTTGCTAATTTCACATAAAAACTAATCTTTAAAATTTTCCAAAAATAGTAATCTTAAAATTGATCATTTTTAGCATGCTGAAAGAAAGAAGATGTTGAGCCACAAGCAGATGGCAAGTTTTAATCAGTTTTTGGTTTTGATGAAAATATTTTCTAGTCTATTTTGTTCTAAGATTATGTGTCCTTTGGTTTTGTTCTCGATCGTTCTTTGGTATTAATTCCTTCAGCATTTTCCTGCATACAGTTGGCACTTAAAATTCAAGTTCAATAGTAAAAAAAAAAACACACACAGAACAGCAAAAGGAAAAGCAAAAAAACAAAAAAAAAACGTGTCGCAGCATGTGGCGCGTTCTAAGAACTTGCCGATGCAGTTGCTGCCCTGCCACTTGTGGCACGAATGTCAACTGCACGAAAATGTTGCTGCAACATATTGTGTCGCCCCGCTAGCTCCCTATATTTACCTGACCGCCACCTCCCCCCCCTACCCCCCTACCTGCTCTTGGCTTGCCATCCCATCCCTCAGCCAAAGCAACCATATCTTTTATTCAGTTTGCTTCTGTTTTCTGTTCTATTGATCGTTAGGCGGCTTCTGCCACTGCCGCTGCTGCTGCTGCTACTGCTGCTGCAGCTTCTCCTTAGGTTCTTTTGCTTCTTATTTTTTTTTTGTTGTTTTTTTTTTTTTGGTCCCTGGTGATAACATTTTGCTCCTTGGCTTGTCAAAGACAACTCCTGCTTGGTTCGTGTTGTTGCTGTTGCTGTTGCTGCTGCTGGAAAAGGTTAACAACATTTCGTGCGGCATCTTGATGTTGTTGCTTCCTGTGTATGTGTGTGTGTGTGTGTGTGTGTGTATTTCTTTTTGTGTGCTTCTGTGTGTGTGTGTTGCATTTGTTGTTTGCCTTTTTAATTAGCAACTTTTGGGACTCAAGAGTCGACTCTTGGGGGCTGCCGCTGCAGCTGCATGTTCCTTCTGTTTTCCATTAAGTATGCAGTTTTTCGGTCTTCTTCTACGTTGTTCTTGCATTTAATTAAATGCTCATAAGCATGTGACCGACGACAACAACGACCATAGAGCCAATAGACAGAAAGCCAGAACCTTACCAAACAAAGTCATTGTCCATGGCCATGGACTGTAGCTTTTGTCTGCATTTAAGGCTTAGGCAATCTCTCTTCTCTCTCTCTCTCTCTCTCTCTAATGTTTCGAATATCTTTTAAGGGCTTTTCTCTTCCCTGTTGCCCATATTGTGATTTTTATCATGCTCCAAACCATGTAACAACATGCTCAACATATCAAATTCTCATCCCCCACACCACATGGCGTATACATAATGTTTGCTGCTAATGTATGTGTATAATCTAAGCATGAATAGCTAGCTATAGCTCTTAGTCATAATATTCCATTTAGAATTAGAATTGCTTTATGTTCTTAATTTTAATTAGCTCTTGGTTAATCAAGTTTTTCACATTTTTGCAAGTCTGTTTTCCGTGAAATTTGTCAAAATGGTAATTGATATGTGCTCTATGTTTCTGTTTTCAAAAATAAAAATATTTGTTTACATAATTCGCTTCTAAATTGTTTGCCCTGAAATTCGACAAGAAACTTTTGTGTAGAGAAGCAGCCGTTGAAACATAAAAGTATACACTTTAGATTATAATTTTATTAATTTCCAATGTTGAACTTGGCAAACGTAGAATAAAAACCTTTTTATGTGTAGAAAGATTACAAATTCCGGAAGCCATTGAAAGATATTTTGGTGTCTCAAATGGTAAATATGTCATGCTAAGGCTAAGGCTAAGGCTTTCAGGCTCTCGTCAAATGACCATAAATAGTTGTCTGTACAAAAGAAATAAAATTTAGTAGACATACTTAAACACACACACACACACAGAGACATTTGACACTTGAAAAAGCATTTAAAAAAGCAAAGTCGGTGGAAAGAAAAGTAGACACAGAAGCAGAACTATTTAATGTCACTTTGGCACTTCCTTAAATGTCCAAAGATGTTGCCATTGTCGCCAGGCTGCTAAGAATTTCTAATTAGTGGCGCCATATTGTAGTAGTAGTAGTAGTGGAAGCTCCCTCCCCTTACCGCTATCCTCCTCCATCTGCTTCTTGTTTCTGTGGTTTGCCCACAAAAGGCAACCACCAAGTCCAACTAGTTTGAAGGCTTCTTCTCCCTGTAAACTAACTGTTGGTTGGTTGGTCGTTCGGTCGGTCGGTCGGTCGGTTTGGTTGGCTTGGTTGGTTGCAACTACTGCTGCTTCTGTAGAGATTCTCCTCCTTTAGGCCTGCTAATTACATTTAACATTTAGCGTGACACGCCTCCGCCTCCTGCCGCCTCAACGTCCGCCATTCTACTACACCACATTCTCCTTAACCCATTCTCCCTCTCCTCCCTCTCATTCTCTCGTCTTGGTGTAAAATCAGTTTGGTGTTAATTACCTGGCATTTTTGTTTCGAAAAGTTTTGTAATGAGATTTACAGTTATTTAGCCAAGTCAATTATTACCGGCCTAAGTGATTGTAAAACTTTAATCGATGCTGCTAAAACTGTAGAGAATTTTAAAAAGTTTTGATCTGTCTTTGTTTTCTTTTTAATCAATTGATAAGTCATATTATGCTTGCTGTCAATTTTATCTAAAATTTTCATATGAAATTTGACCATATAATCTGAACAGTGAATTTCCAAACAATTACTTTGGTTTTATGAATGCAATCAGCTTTTTTAAATCAGCTTTATTCCATTATCAGTGGCTTTCAGTGGGGTTTCCGACTAGGGGTTTCCGACTAGGGGTTTCCGATTATGATCCATGCCATAATGAAATAAAAAATAGTTTTTTTTTTTTTGGCAAATTACCAATTCAACTTTAATGTGTAAAACGTGTGAAAAGTTTTGTTGAAATTTGCAAGCTAAAAAGGTGTTAAAAATTGAGTTAAAGTTAATTTTTAATACCAATTTGTTTGGCTTTGGCTCTTAAGTGTTTTGTTTAGTAGCTGATGCATTTAGTTATAAATCGGCTCTTCATATAGACAGCTGTAACTACATCTCAAAAGGCAAAAGTAGCTCAACCTTCATGTAAATACTATAGACAAATAGAAAATGTATTTATATTTGGCATTGTTCATTCGAAATATATTTTCCCACATTTTCCGCAAACAGATTGTTTCCAATTTGGATTTTTTTATTATAATTATTATTATTATATCGGGACATTGCCATCATATTTCATTCAAGTCATTCAAAATCAGTTGACCAAAATCATCAGCAGAAATGAACTCTTTTTTATTTTTGCAGCTCATAAATCTCGCGTGTTGCCAATCTCGCATTTCAATTCATTTCGTTTTGTTGCTGCGGTAACTGGCGGCGGCGGCGGCTGCTGTTATTATCAACCGCCGAACATCAAAACCTTTTGCATTTGAATCTTTTCAAACCCTTTGAAAACCGAACGAGAGAGCGAGAGCGAGAGAGAGAGAGCGCAAGCGAAACAGAGAGTCAAAAACCTTTTTTCCTTCTTTTGCCTGAGATGATATTTTGACCCTTTTCAAAAGATGTTGTCTTCATTGCGTGTCTGTGGTGTTTTTTGTTTTGTTTTTTTGGGGCTGGCTTAGAAGAATAAGGAAGCAGAAACATGGATCCAGAAAGCTGCATCCATCCACCTTTGGCCAAACGAAATCGCGATAATAATATTTATTTGCTGTTTGTCCACGTTCGGATGATGATGATGATGATGATGATGAGAAAGAGAAAGAGAAGGTGGGGTAGCAAAAGGCGGAGGAGGATGAGGACGAGGGCAAGGTAGGGCTAGGGATAAGGAATTGTTGTTGAAGTCGAGGCGCTTGGTCACTTGGGCGCTGGGGGCGCTAGGCATAATTCACATAAAAATGTATTTGCAGTTGGCAACAAATGTTGCTAGCAACATTTAGCTTTGCTCTGCTATTGCTGCCCACACGCGCTGTTAATGTTAATGTTAATGTTAACATTGGCAGCGCAGGTGCAACTTAGAGCGACTGCAGCAGTTGCAAATAATAAAAACTAAATAAGCCAACACACAGTCAACCAGCCAGCTAGCCAACATGCGAAAGCAAAAACAAATAGTTTTTCCTGCACAGAGCAAACGCAAATAAAAGTCAAGAGCAAATCATTGAGTGCCACAGAGATAGAGATAGAGCAAAATAGAGAAAGAGACGAAGAGAGAGAAAGAGAAAGAGAGAGAGAGAGCGAGAGGAAACACAGTAGCCCATAGTGAAGAGAACTAGCTGATTGTTTAAACAATTTTACAAGAAAGCAACATTCCAGCTGCCTTAAAATGGACAAAAGTTGGCACACAAGAACCCAAGTACATACAAGATGAGGAGCAGCAGCAGTCCCAGCAGAAGCAGAACAGCAACAGCAGCAGGAGCAGGAGCCGGAGATGGAGACGGAGAGACGTTGCCGGAGACTGAGACATAGACGACGACAATGGCGCGACAGCAACATTTTTCTTGGCACCAACACACAACACACAGACAATGTACACAAGGCAGACAGAAGTGGGTAGAAGTTCCGGGCGAGTGAAGGGGGCGGCTAAAAGGGGGGGGGGGGGTTGGCTAAGACAATAAACGCGTTTATTGACTTGGGGTTCTTTCTTTTTTTTTTTTTCTTCTATAAGGAACAACAGCAACAGCAGCTGCGGCTGCAAAACTAGGAGAATGAGAAGATTGACTAGGTTTCTTATACCCTTCATTGCTAATAGTAGGAATTATCTAAGTCCCCCCTAAAGGGTATTTCCTAGTCGTTGCAGCAAATATTGAAATCTAACTACTTTTGTTTTGTTCCCCCTTTAACAGCATTTTAACAGTAAAACAGTTGCGAACAGAAAATGTTAATTGAGTGTAATGTTAATTACGTTCAGGTATTTTAAGTCTCTATGGGTTTGAATCTAAAACTGTCGCTTTAGTAATACCGTTGCAGTTGTTGTCAAACTGTAGGTATACAAAACTTGAGATAAATGTACCCAAAGTTATTGCATATAACATCTAAAATCTACTGCCAATTTAAACAATTTTCTATGACATTGAAATAGAAATAGTTAAGGGTAAAATTTGTTTCGATTGTCCACACTTTATTGAAGGATGTGAAATCCGTATGACTTGTTAGTGGGCAATTGTCTTATGGGCACGTGTTACAGCCTCTCGTTAGGATGGCAAAAAAAAAAAAAAAAAAAAAGAAATCTTCTTCTTAAAGATCAACTTGCTTTAATTTAGAATTCTAAATGTTTCAAAGCATGTAGAAGTTGGCTCGTGTATCTTATTTCTATCTTACTTCCCTTTACTACTTTTTCTCTTGACTTTATTAATATTTATGTCTAGGGCTTAAGACAAGAGTTGAATGCCTGATGAGCCTTTGCCACGTACCACAAGGCAGCGCCACAGCACACAGGTCAGTTGCAGCTGCAACAACAACAACAGCAGCAAAAACATTATCAAAGTCCATCTTTTTGAGCTTGCTGCTTGCTTTTTGTGCTCTGTTCTGTTCTGTTCTTGATGGCATCTAATGATGATAGTTCCGCATAAAAAATAATAAAAACAACAGCAATCGAAAACCTAACCTATAATTTATGTGCTTGAAATTCAATTTTCATTCAACAAAAATTGCAAACAAACACCGCGCCGGTGGTCTTTGGCTTTGGCCAATGTTGCCGGCATTGCCTGCTTAGCTTCCAAGTCTGAGTCTGGGAAAAAGAAGTCCACAACTTGAAGGGAAGTTTTTAGCTTGAATTGCTTTTGCCAAATGTGTGTATGTTTCTCTCTCTCTGTATGTGTGTGTGTGTGTGTGTGTGCGGCGTGAGATTTCGATTTTTTTTTTCTTTCGCCTACGGTTTTTGCTGAATCTGAATGACTCAGAACCATGTGGGGTGATGATCCTGGGCAGTCTAATCTTTTAGTGTGCCGAGTGCAGTGCAGTGAGAACTCCACTAAATGCTGCTAATTCCACTCTTTCTCTTTCTCTCTCTCCCTCTCTCTTTCTCTCTCTTACTCGATCTTTCTAGGAAGTTTAGTACAACAGAAAGATGTAGACAAAATAAGAAGTTACAGATATAGATACAATATACGCCATTGAGTTTATTGATATTTGCCCCCTTAAGTATGCAATTAACAGCCTAAAAGTTTAAATTTTTTGAAGACTTTAAAGCACTGGAAGATAAAAATACCATGAATTATAGAAAACTTGTTGAAATTCTTAAAATTTGTAAGCTAAAATATCTATTGCTTACCTTAAAGGAGGAGTTTTTCTGACATTTGTCCCAGTAGATTTGTTGGTGGCTGTAAGAAGACTCTTTAAGAAATGCTTAATACTAATATTCGAGCTAAAAAGAGCTGCAAAATGTTTAATTCTCTTCCTTTAAACAAATAATTCTTTTAACAAACAATGAAATATGTGATGACGAATTGCAGCGAATATTTTTATAGACGACCTGGCCTCAATTGGTTTAGAGATCTGTTGAAAACGTCCTGTGAAATACATGGTATAACCCATAATATTGGCCCAATATCATTGCCAAGTGGCTTATTTAGTTAGCCTATTGAAAATTTTTTTAAGCAGTATCGCTCTATACAAAGCCTTTATTAATTAAGCTTCACTGTAGTTTGCATGGTTTTTATTTTTGGTTTTTTTTTCGGTGTTTTTTTTTTTTTTTTTTTTTTTTTTTTGGGCTCCATCCAGACCCAATAAGGGCCACACACGTAGCACGGAGGGAACCTTGTCAGTCAGTGCCATGACGTCACTCAGTCAATTCGCCTGGCAGACAGTAAAACAGTCAGTCAGTCAGTCAGTTAGTTCGTTCGTTTTGTTCCATTTCGCCACTCACTCATAAATATCAGAGAGCCGCCATTTGTGGTTGTATTTTAGTTTTATATTTTCTGTGTGGTGCATGAATTTCACACCTTTTTTTTTTTCAATTTTTTGTTTCCCTTTTTTGGGTTTTTTTTTTTTTGGATGAAACTGAAATTTTAATAAAACGCATATCCCTTGCCAGTTCAGCATGATGACTAATGCACACAAAGGTTTACTCTGTTTCCCATGGACTGGCGTGTTGTTTTTTTTTTTTATGGTTTAGTTTAGTTGTCGCTGGAGAAGAAGGAGAATAAGACTTCTTGCAAATCAGTCAAAAGTCAGTCTGAGGCCTGAACAATTGCGCATGTAATTCCCAGAATCTTACAAAAGTAAAGACTGGACTTCTATAGTCCAGCAGAGAGTCAGCGGAGTCAGAGTCTAGACTGGGCGACACTTTGTCGCCGAAGGTCCGTCCAGACTCCAACTGTGTTCACCCTCATGGCAAGCCCCACATCCCATTTGCCATTCGCTATGCGCCACTAGTCCAGGCCAGCCCCAGACCTAGCCCCTACCCCTACCCCTACCCCTACCGACTTCCACTTTCCCTGCTCCTCATCGTCATCGTCTTCGTCATCGCCATCGCCATCGCCATCGCCTTCTTGTTCATCGTCGTCGTCAGGTCGTCCCTATCAATGCAACCAGCATACCGCGCTCAGGTTTCAGTTTCAGGTTTTTATAGCGCTAAAGTTCTTATTTAATTTTTGTTTTTTGGTTTCCATTTTTTTTTTTTTTATTTTTGTATTTCATTTTTTTGCTAACTCCTTTTTTTTTATTACTTTTTTGCCTTTTGTTTGGTGTCTTAGCACGAAATGCAAGATATTTCATTCTCTGGTGTTGCTGCAGTTGAGCGTTGCTGTTGTTGTTGCTGTTGCTGTTGTTGCTTTTGCTGCGTTGCTTTGTGGCTTCTCATTTTCATTTTAAATGAAGTGTCAAAGAGTTTAAATAGCTTTTGATGCCCCTCACTCGACAACAGCAACAACAACAACTGGCAACACAACACAGTGAATGAAGTTGTTTCTCCATCTCTGGCCATAAATGAATTTTCCTGTTGTTTGCTCTTCTCTACTCGTAACTAATGATTGCTTAGGAGGAAATGCAATTAGCTTGAGTTCTAAAAGTCAAGAGCAGAATGCGATTGTTGTGTGTGTGTGTGTGATGCACATGTCTTTGTAATCTTTTGTATAAGAAAGATTTATCTACAATCTATCTACAGATCAAGAGTATAGAAAAATTATTCCAAGATTTTGTTAATTTCATTACAAACTTTTAGTTGAAGATATTTCATTATAAACTTGAAAGTACTTCAGTGTAATTTGTCGCTTTGCTAAAATCAAACCAAATGTTAAAGGTCATGAAACTATTCAGAAACAATTTGCTTGCCTCGGGATAAATGCTAAAAGGAGTCGCTCAATGCTGAATCCCCTACCCACCAACTCTTCCTATTTAATCTTTCTTCCTAAAACTAAATTGCCAAAGAAATTTAGTTTAAAGCTTCCTAAGAAATTTTGTTGACTCTTTGACCTTACGACATTTCCTAAGAAAGTTCCTTCTGGATTTCATACTCAAGTACTTTGATAGTTTCTTTCAATGAAGATTGCTGCAGCGGGATCTAGATCTAGTCTTGATTAAATCTTCGTATTAATCGATTTATCAATATTTAATCAGTTTAAATTTTAAGTTTAAGTGAAGTGCCTACCAACTGCTGTAGTCCCATTATCACCTTGAACAGATTTAACAATTTCCCTGTTTGCTGCTTTTGTTTTTACGGATTGTTCAGTATTTTGTTTTTGTCAAATACTTTAAGCTTCCTTGACAGGTTGCTTGCCTGCCTGCCGGCCGCACTGTGTTCACTCGACTGACTGACTGACTGCCCGTTGATGATGATGATGATGATGATGATGATGATGATGAGAGGGCTTTGGCATTGTTATTGCCGTTGTATCTTGTTCTTACTGGCTGTTGAATGATGTTCTGAGGCCACTCGAAACCAACAGCGCCTGTCGCACTTCACTTCATATTGCACAAAAAAAAAATTAAAAAGCGAAACCAAAAAAAAAAAAAAAAAAAAAAAAAAACAACAACCAACACGTAAAACAAAACGAATCTTTAAAATATATACATATATAAGCAAAAGAAAAAAACGAAGCCGAAAAAAAACAGCAATGCATATTAACGAGTTATAAAAAGCTTCCGTATAGCCTTTTTGCAAATATTTACAGTTTGTTTTTGTGTTTTTTTTTTTTTTTTTTTAATTAAATAACGTACAAAAAATGTGAACAAAAAAACGTCGCAGAACAGAACGAGCAGAACGGCCAAAGAGCTATGTAAACTGATATAGCCCAGCAAAATCTGAAAGGGAAGCGAGTAGCTCAGAGATGATGATGACAATGCCTCTCAAACTGTATATTCAAGTGCCTCTTGCTGTGGCTGGCGACGGCGGCGGCGGCGGCTGTGTCAGGTTGTTGTTGTTATTTTTGGCTTTAACTGCGGTAGGTTTGTTTGGTTTTTGGATTTTCAATACCCTACACATATTACTTCTAGGGCTCAAAGGGGTATACAAAGCTAACTAAGAGATGAAAATAGATATGTGATTAATTTTAGAGGCAATTGCTATGAAACCTTTCTCACCTTTTGTGGAAATTCAAAGCTATTTGATGGGTTTGTGTTGTTGGTCTTGTAATTCCCAATTGGTTTTGACTTCTTTGAAACACAACCGTTGGGTTATCGAACAATCGATTGAAGTCAATAAGCTACTCAAAGGTAACAATTGAAACTTTTAAAAGATAATTTAATTAGCAAATTTTTTACTTTTTCTTGGTATTTGAGGTAATTTAGTGGGTTTTTGTTGTTGGTCTTGTAATTCCCAATTGCTTTTGACTTCTTTGAAACACAACCGTTGGGTTATCGATTAATCGATTTGAGTAATAGATATTTCAATAATCTAATTTTACAAAATTGCCAAATGTTTCCTTTTTTTCTTGGTATTTTAAGTTATTTAGTAAATTATTTTGGTGTTGTAATTCGGTTTCTCGAAAAATAAATCTCATGTTAAAGAGTTTTCGCATAAAGGAAAAGTTTTCAACTTTACATTGATAATCTGTTCAATTTCGATTAATTATTTATCGATTTCATGCTCCTCTTTTTCTGATCAAGAGTCTCTCCAAGTCGGTGCTTTTATAATAGATAACAAAAATTCTTGTTAATTTTTTTTTTCTTCTCGTTTATTTATTTGTTTGTTTGAGCTTTTTGATCTTTTTTGGCGTGCTTAAGTGGCTGACACTGGATGATGATGATGATGATGATGCGGGGACAGCGTGTGAATGGGTTGAAAATTGGTAGTTATGCGCCTGCAGAAAACGTTCTCAAGGTTGTAAGCAACAGTATACTTTTGGGAAAGTTGGGAAAAGTTGAAATTCGAAACGAATCATTATCAAACACACACACACTCAGACACACATACACACACACACCCAATCATTTTAGTGTAATGATAAACCATTCATTCTAGAATCTCATTAAAAACTCAAACCGATCAAAGCAAAACAAAAATAAGGAAAACCATTGCAAAGCATTTTCTTCTTTTTCTTTGGGATTTTCCTTTCCATTTTTCTCCCTTAACCTCCCCTTCACCTCCCCCCCACCATTTGATCCCACTTCCCTCTTGCCGCATTTAATGTTCAATGCTCTTCCCCCATAATAAATTCAAATGCTGCGCTATCAATGGCAAATGTCTCTAAACCAAAAAGGCTTAGGCAAACGGGGGAAAGGGGCAGAAAAAAAGGGAGAGAAGAGATCTGACTAACAACAACAACAACAGCAACAACAACAAATGCAATTACAAATAATATGCAACTTGGTCGTTTATCTTTATCTTATTTATGAAAACGACAACAAACCGACAAATGCAATTTATGTGTTTTTGTTTGTTGCTGGTCAATGCAAAGAAGGGCACAGAGAAGTCAGAGCACGGACAACCCGGACTCTCTCGAATGATGCTGAGGATTGCGGGGGTGGGGGGGGGGGGGGGGGGGGGGTATTGGATGGAGATTGAGGATTCGGGGAGTCCCGGGAATCGTATCAGCAACAGCAGCAGCTGCTGTGGCTTTTGTTGTTGTCGTTGTTGCTGTTGCTTTGATGGAAGCAGCAAATAATGCTGCATAATGGACAATGCTTTAGGTTCGCCATGGCATTGGGAAGCTCTGGGGCTATGATGACGCTCCCCAAAAAAAAAAAAAAAAAAGAAGATGGAAAAATATAGAAAAGCAAAGCCAACTAGGAAGAAGAAGTGGCAACAATTGTCGGGCATTAGAGAGCATCAGCAGCAACAGCAACAGCAACAGCAACAACTGCAACAACAAAATATAAAACGTTGGCAAAATAGAAGAATGCGAAGCAATTTGTTGAAAGTGTGTATAGTAGATGGCTAGGAATAGGTCCCTATTCAGCACAGTGGAACGAAATCTAATCGAAAATTTACGAAAATCTTTATATGACTTAAATTTGAACGCAACTCAACGCCAAAAGACAGTCTATTGGCAAAATAATTAAGCCTGCAGCACTAGCTTTAGTTCACTTTGAACGCTAGTCAACACTACAAACACTAACAACACTTGAAAATACACTTAATTCTTATACGAATTGACATTGCAGTCGATTTCAACACTAAAAAGTGTTAGAAAACAAAAATTTTAAATTGAGGTATAAGTAAGTTTCAGATTTGAGCTTGAAACACTGGCTTTAATTCAAACTTAAAGCGTTTCTCAACACTAAAAGCGTGTTAAAAGCTCTACAATGAAAATTTTGAACAAAAGTTTATCTAAATCTTTTTTTTTTACCACAAAATTGTATACTTTTGTACCAATGTGTCGAGCTCTTTGGGTCTACCATCTAAGTCAGTGGCAGGGTCAGAGTCAGACACCGAAAGAGCAGTGCATCATCGAGTGGCATTGAGATTTGGGATTGCTGCCGATGCTGCGGCTGCTGCTGCTGCTGCTTCGTTTTTGCACTCGTAATAGAGAGTCCTAGGGTAGGTAGGGCTTGGGCTCTTTTGCGTTGCATAGCCTATCCTAGCCTAGCCTAACCTGGAAGTAGGAAGTGGCTTGAAAAATGGAAAACCCTTTTGGCACGCAAAAAATCAACAAAAATAAATCGCCAAGAAGCAACAGCAACGGCAACGGCAGCAGCAAATGGTTGCAACTTGCCACAAATATTGCGTTTAATAAGCGCACAGCCCACAGAGAGACAAATGGTGGTGGGGATTGAGCAGTGGGGAGAATCGAGGGCTTTGAAACAAAAGGCCAACCTGTTGCTGGACCATCCAATGTTGCCTGCTGCTGCTGCTGGCTGCTGCCTGCTACATCTTCTATTGATAGTCAATGACATTTGGAGGTGGTTTGTGGTAGGGCTGGGACTGCAACTGCAACTAGGACTGCGACTGGGATTGGGACTGGGACTGGGACTGTGACTACGATTGGGACTTGGCTATAAAAAACGCCAAAGCTTCTTTGTTGCTGCTTTTGCTGCTATTGCTGGTGTGTGTGCTGTTGCCGTTGCTGTTGCTGCTGCCGTGACTGCCATTGAAATCCTATAAAAATGTTATCTTAATGGCTTTTATGTTAGCGAAAGCCATTAAAACAACAAAAGCCAAGGCCCAGCCGGAGGTTGCTGCCTATGTGCCCCATGTGCAACAGGCGACGCTTTCGAGTACTGCAAATAAAGTAGGATTTTACTCAATTGTACGATTGATCAGCCTAACAGGCAAAAGCAAAAGAAAAAAAAAAACCAGAGAAAAAACCAAACCAAACCAAACAAAAAAGAAAAACACTGAGAAGAAGTAGAAGAAGACGCGCTCTATGCCCATTGGGTTGGGCAATTGTTAGGGTTTTCCTTTTCATTTTTTTTTTCTCATTCTCATTCTCATCTCTTGATGTAGATTATGGAGCTTGGAGAACGTTAAGCTTTAACTATTTGCTAGATAAATTAGGCAAAATGTAGCTAAGAATCTCTTACCAAGATGTAGAATTACCATTGAAATAAAAGGAAGTCTTCACATTAGTTATAACTTTGATTTCCATCAGAGAAACTCTCTTAAAATTTGCCAAAAAGGGCGATCACCCACTATTTATACCTTTTCCACTCCCTTTTCTATTCCGTTTAAATATTGAGCATTAATCTCTTATTCATTCGTGGCAAAAAAAAAAAAGAAAAGGAAAAATTGCAGTTTGAACAATTTGCAGCAACTTTGTTGGCGCTGTTACTGTTGCTGTTGCTGTTGCTGCTGCCGTTGCTGCTGAGTCAACAATTCAACAATTTTGTGATAACAAAAGGTAACAAATAAACAGAACCTTTACCTCTCTACCCACAACTCTATATCAATACAGAACAAAAGCTGCCAACACGCCGCTGAACTCAACTGTATGCCGTTTTATAAATTTATATTTCTTTTTTTCCATAACTATAGTGCAATAAATTGGGTATATTAGCATATCAAGAATGGTTGCGCACCTACCATCAAATCTTTAGATCTTGCCTTGAATCAGCATGAATTAATTTAAAAGCTGAAACCAAATATATAATAATTCGTTCAAGTAGCTTTATTCCATACAGATGTTTTGTAGTTGCAATTTAACCAAACACCCAATCAGTTTGACTCTTAACAAACCTGTTACCTGTTACCTTTTGTGTTGTATAATATTTGAAGATAATGTGCTAAGTGTATCTTTGAACTCTTATCTAAGCAAGACTCTAGTTAATACAGTAAAGACTAAAACGAAAGCCATTTAAAATTATATACAATGCAAGCCACTTAAATAGAACACCTTCAAATGTCAGCACTATTATTTATTTTGTAAGTCGCAACTAGTTTTAGCAGTGAATTAGTGCCATCACCGTAAACTAAAAGACAAGATCGAATCGTTTGACGGATAAGGATATATTTTGAGAACGGAATCAAAAGCCTTTAAGCCCCAATTCATAGTGAAGAGTATTTTAAAAACCTCAATATTATACTGAACTGTAAATAGTTTCAGAGTTTTTTCTAGTTTTTATTTTGTTTCATATTTTTTGCATTTTGCTTGTTCTGTTGACTCTCCCAGTGTTGTTCTTCTTGTTGTTGTTGTTTCGAGTGTTGTGTGTGTCCGTTCATGGTGTTGTGTGTTTATATAGAAACGACTAAGAATTGGCGGCGCCGTCATCGTCACCGTTGCCGTTGCCGCTGTTGGCCCAAGCTTTATTATTATGAATTATGACCACGTTGACAGTTTAGTCTGTAGAGAGAACCATAACCAGAACCCCAGACAAAGACGCGGGCGTATGGAAAACTTGACAGCTGTGCGCAGCAGCAGCAACGACAACGACGACGACTTCTGAGGAGACATGGACCGATGTATTATTCCTGGTATTTGATTTCTTGTTCGTTTTCCATTTTTATGTTTGCTTGTGGTTTTCACTGGTTGGTTGGCTCAGCTCGCTAGCTGACTGGCTGGCTGACTGGCTGGCAGCTCTATTTCTTATTAATAATGTGATAAAAACTGTCAGAGACTCTCGCAATCCATTCCACTAAATTAAGCAATTAATTTCACATTTATATAAGCCGACAACTACAACTTCAACTATTATTATTAAATTATTAAATTATTTGTAGAGTTTAAAGTTGTTTGCTGTTGTTGTTGTTCATTTCTTTATATAGTATTTTTTTCTCATGTTTTTTTTTAAATTTCATTGGACAAGATTATAATAAATCCAGGCGGCCTGTCACAGCTTATTATATTGGTGGGCCATCAAAAACACAGAAAACGAACAAAAAATACAAGAGTTAAAAATATTATGTCCAAACCATGTCGAAAAATCAAAAATAAAAAAAAAAAAAATGTTGCCGTTGTTTGCTGTTGTTTTCTTTTTTCTTAAATCTTAAAGGCATTCACATAATTTTGTGTGTGACTTAATTGATTGTGACGTAAGGCATAAGGCGGAAATTCCTTCAGAAGAAAAGAAACAGCAACAAAAAAAAAACTAAAAGTAGAATTTGAAATGTAATATTCCATTCAAGTTCGGCTTGCGAGAAATTTTTTAGAAAATAAGACGACTACCAGTCAAAAATCTATCTACAGAAATTTTATTTTATATTTACTAATTACTAATATTTTTCTACTTTTTTAGGTGAGTGTCTTCTTGCATTGGTTGGTTGTTTTTCATTGGTTTTAATTTTTGGGTAAGTCTCTTGACCTTTTATAATTACCTCACAAAACAACCAGAAAGCTAAGAAAATAGCATAAAAAATATTAAATGCAATTTCATTCTCATCATTTCCGATTTCCCCCCGCCAAGACGAAGAAAGAAAGAGGGATAGAGGAAACCTAATTGAAATTACGCAACGTTCATTGACTTTTGGAATTTTTCTGAACATATTAGACGATTCTTATTTTTTTTTTTTTTGCCAATTCTTTGTATTGTGGTCACCATCTAACCAAGTTTCCTCCAGACTAACTTTTTTTTTTTGTATTCCTTTTTCACTTTTATTATTAGATACCCGTATGACTGTCTGTCCGTCGGTCTGTCTGACGATCTCTAGAGTGTTGTAATGTAATCGCATTAGTAAGCTTTATGGCATTCCCTCGATTCTCATTACCAAAATTAGCAGAGTAGAAAGAGTAAGGGCAACAAAATGTTTTCTAGATTTCATTTAGACACGATCATTGGCCATAAGCCAGCCACATGGAAGAGTAGAAGAGAAATGACAAAGCAATTTAATGATGACTACAAATCTACGTGTATATATATACACATATATATATTTATATATATATATACAAACCCTAAGCTGATAAGAGTTGTCATCATCAGGCTCAATGACTAAAGTTCGACATAAAGAAAGGTTGTGTCGCAAAACATTTTCATGAGGTTCTCAATAATAATTTACAACTTTAAGAGCTATCTGCATTATTTGCTAAAGGCTTAAGAATTACAAATGTTAAAACTAATTGAGAATTCTAAGTTTATGAAGCGTAATAAGCAAGGCATAGTTTAGAAATCCAAAGATTACCTCATGAAATTGATCTCGAATGAGGGCTTTTCCTTTATAAGTTAAGTCCTTTCGTCTGTCTCAAGTTACCCTCTACTCTAAAACTAGTTAAGAATTACAACTTCATGGAGCAAAGCTTAGTATATCAATTGTTAACGCTTAAAACTGATCTCAAATGAGTAACCCAATCTGCGTTTCTCAGAAACTTACTGCAAATAACCTTCTTATCGAAAACAAGTTGAGAATTATAGGTTTATAAAACGTAAAATGTAAAAAAAAAGCTTAGCATACCAAAGAATAC
This sequence comes from Drosophila nebulosa, assembly GCA_024703675.1. NCBI lineage: Eukaryota > Metazoa > Arthropoda > Insecta > Diptera > Drosophilidae > Drosophila > Drosophila nebulosa. The sequence goes on along the minus strand of JANFPS010000003.1, from coordinate 2,528,709 downwards.
AGACTGAGATTGCCCTTTGGGTGAAGATTTTGTCCTTTTCTCAGTGTTTCTTTAAATTACCTTTAAAGCTAAGACAAGTTGAGAATAATAAGAATATGGGGCGAAGTAGTAAAGGGGCGAAAAGTAAAGGCAAAGCTTAGATTTACCTTAGCTTCTTAGAAGAGGGACAAAGAACTGGAAAACGTTAAAACTCAAAGGCATTCCTTCCTGCTCCCCCACAGAGACTGATCCCTGTGATATATACAAACTAAATGGGGAATATAATTCACATTTTTGTTTTTATCTTATTGATTCCATTTGGGAATTTTGCACTTGCAAATCATTGCAAAACATCTGCAGCCACATTCTTTCATTTGTTGGCGATCTCACTTTAACATAAATATATCCATCTATAATTAAACTGTTGAACTCTGTGGATGCCGCTGTAGATGCCACAGTTGTAGACAAAAGCCTGTGGCAGTGGCAATGGCAATGGCAATGGCTGGGGCGCACATTCCTTTAAGAAATCATCGAAAACGAATTCAATAATACAATCATCATAATAATCATTATCATCATCATCATCATCATTATTAACGACGAAAATCTCAAATGAATGCTGAAGGTCAGACCGAATGCTTTAATCAAAATTGAAATTGAAATCGAAATTGTATCGATTGGTTGGCGGCTGTCGCCAATGAATGGAGACGGAGTCTCTCAAGTAGTTCAGTCTCCATCTCCTCCGCCTTTGCCTTCTCCTCCTCCTCCTCCTCCTCCTCCTCCTCCTCTTTGGCCAACGCAATTAAATGCCAATTGAAAATTTACTCACAAACAATTTGTGTTTGTGTGTGTGCTTTATTTTTCGGCACATAAATTGAAATTAATGGTTTTTAGTTTTTATTCGATTTCATGTTTCGATTTTTTTTTTTCCCCCCCATTCTTTATTTTTATTTAGTTTCGGTTTCGGGAATCTTTTTAATAATTCATTTTAATTGTGTGACAAATTTTCTCAACAATTTGTCAGCTAATCTGTGTAGCATAATTTTTATTTTTAAATGCTGATCTCTTCTACTACTATATCGAAGATATATAAATTTGTATCTGTTTTTTTTTTTGTTTTTTTTTTTTTGTGGTGTTTCTATTACGTGAGGTTCAATGATCGCATTTAATGAATTTTGTATGCGAAAATAAGTAGATTTTGTTATTGAAGTGGAAGGTTCGTATATGAAGTATGGAGTGTGTATGCTGTGTGTGTGTGTCTGTATCTCTGTGTATAAAGTGGAGTTTTGTCTGGGGCCCGTGCGTAGCTTTCTTTTGTTATTTTGGCCAAATCGTGAATAGTTTTTTCTATGACTATTCAGTTTGCTGGAGAAGCTGATTTTTGTGCACATTTTTATTTATCTTATACATATACACATATACATACATATACATAGACATTTTGTATGTATGCATGTATATAGTGTACTTTTCTTTTCTTTTTGGTTTTTGGCCATTATTTTGCGGCCCATACACTTGAAGTTGAATGGCTTTTGGCGCAAGGCATATGTTATATAATGAAGAATTGAAGACTGAAAGATATCTGCTGATTGTATGATTGTTATGAGAGCAGATAATGAGGTATTCAAGAATCTAAATTACATCGATTTGTATCAAAAGTGCCACCCCCCAAACTCATTAAATATAATTCACAGTGACAAGTCGACATTTTATGTGGCCTTTAATGCCTTAGATTCTTAGTTGTTTAGTTTACAATTAACTAGTTAATGTCGGTCCACCTTAGATTCTCAAAAAAACGCTAAAGTTTTGCTTCGCATTTCTCCAAAAAGAAGTTTAAAAACCATTTTTCAAACATTTTCAAATGAATTTAGAGTTAAATGATTGAAATTTTTATGCCAAAAACGTAAAAAAAGTTAAAAAGTTTTGGTTTTCTGCTTATAGTTTCAGTAAGGAAAATTTTTCAAAAACAAATTGGTCTACACATTGTTTGAAAAATATTATTTTAAGCACAAAAATTTAATGTTTGCCAATTTTTTCTTTACAATTTTTGGTATAATTCAACTTTAACTTAATTTTTGGTTTCTCTTTTCATAAATTATGACAAGAATTTTTAATCCTTATACTCTAAGCTTGCCAAACAAAAGAGTTGCCTTTTTTGAAGAAGAAACCACGTTCATATAATAACTAAATACACCTGCTATATTAGTTGGAGTATAAGAAAATAAAGTTACATATTGGTAAATCATTTCGTTTGATTTTAAAGAGCTAAACAAACTAGCTAAAACGATCGTTAACTGCTTTGTCAGGCAAATACTCAACTTCATTTCTGAGTCCTTATCATTATAATTATAATTATTCCCCCTACCGGTTCCTCCCTTTCTCATCATTAAAACCATAGACTAAATGCCTAAAGCAAAGCATTCAATTCAAGAGTTGCAGCTAATTTAACTACTGTTTAAGTACCTGGCAACAGGTAAGAGGGAGAACAGAAAAGAAATGCACACAGAATGCGATACACACATTTTGATTTTTATGATTTCTCTATGCCAAGATTCTCGGATTACGTATCGGCCTTCGACAAATTGACAATTTTATCCAATTATAAAAACCCAAAAGGCTGTAAAATTTAACACATGAAATGCATTTTTTCTTTTTTTTTTTTTTTTTTGCATTTAAAAATCAATTTGCTGGCGACGAGTAGGGACCGGACAGGCAGGCGGGCGGGCGGGCGGCAAGCAGGCGGGCCAACGCATTGATAAAGTGCGTGTAGCGTATAAACGAGGCTCAATAAAAATTAGGCCCTTACGAGGCTATCCACCAAGTGCATCGTAAAGGTGCGATCGGTTTGGTCATAAAGCCACATTTGATAGATCAATAAAAAAAAAAACCAAAACCAAAACCAAAAACCGATAACAACCTGAAAATCGTTTCGTTTAGTGCCCTTATAATGAGGCACAAAATGGACAACAAAGTTTCAAAGCTTTGACTTTGACAACTTAAGCATAACATAAAGCGTGAGAACATATTTATAGGTAGGCCCCCATTTACATGCATACATACATACATACATACATATTCCCGAACGAGATTGTCTTTTAGATTGAAAGATCTTTATCGTTTTCATGTAGTAAATCTTCCCCCCCCCCCCCCCCCCCGACTCCCTTGCCCCGCCCGCCTATCATCGCGCGCTTCTACTGTCTTCTCTAGCTTCTCTCAGGGCAACAAGTTTGGCATGTAAATTATTTGGCGTTTTTTTTTTTTTGATTTTGTTTTTGTTTGTGTTTTAGGTTCTTTCGGTATTTTTCGCTACCACATAAAATATTTTGTCAGATTTGAAGTTTCGGTTTTTTTTTTTGTTTTCTTATTCTAAATACACTTGCCAGCATTGCAGGGTATAGTCAAAACATCCTTGACTGAAAGAGGTCTATAAGCAATTCATTTTTTGTTAAATAATTGATAATAACAAACAAAAAAATGAGAGACTTTTATTAAGAAATGTCAAATGTGTTCTATCAATTTTGGCATATTTCTCAAGAAAAGAATTCTTTATTAAGTGAAAAATTAAGTTGAATTTCGAAAGACATCAAAATTTACATTAAAAAAAATTTAAAAAAATGGAACAAATTTGTCATTTCATTCATCAATTTCGAGCCTAAAAACCAAAAAAGGTTGCAAAATGGCAAAATATTTAATTAAAATTATGTTTTTTTTTGAGTTTTCGATTGAGCAGACTCGTGATCATTTATTTATAGGGACAAACAAAGTTAAGCTGATTGTATTTGTTTTTTTTTTATTGTTTTTACTTGTCTTAATTAAAATTAAAATTATTTTGACTTAATTTAAGTACAATAAAAATTTGTTAAAAATTGTATAAACAAGAGACTCTTGATTTCCCTTTTTTTTTTTGCATTTGACTAGATCTTAAATAAACGAACCGAACACAGAAACAACTTCCGAAAGTGTATACATTATTTGGCCTTTTGATTTGAAGTTTCTGTTTGCCTTTTCTTGGCTAACGTGTTCTATTCATTTGTTTGTTTTCTGTGAAAATAAATTGCTTTTGGCCTGCAAACTTTGACCCAATTGTTTTGCAGTCAACAGATTTACAATATACGATATATGCAAAGTCAGTGTCAGAATCCAAATCCGAATCTGAATCCGAATCCAAGTTAGCCAGTTACGATTAACAACTTAATGTTTGCTTTTGCTTTGGGTTGATTGAACTTGATTAGTTGGCTTTTTGAGATGTTGGCTATGCATTCTACACTACAAGCGAATGATGTGTAGAAATGGAATGTTGTAGTGATGCTTATCTTAAAAATAAAAATTATGTACAATATTTTTATGGTGTTTTGTTTGTTGGGTTCTAATGCCTATTTTTACTTGAGTTCTTGATGGTTTGGCCTACTTTTCTTTTTCGAATGAAATGAACTAATTATCTGCTTTTTACAAATTTTCAGAGAACAAAACAAAGTTAACTTCTTTGCTTTTGGCAGATACCCTTGGTCAATTAGTTAATTTGAAGACTTTAGTGAGACTTCTTGATTCTCGTGTTTTGGAAAAACTTTCAATCTTTCAAACTATGATTTCTCCATTTCTAAGTCTCTATCTTCTTCTTGTAAAACAATTTTCAAACTATGATTTCTCTATTTCTAAGTCTCCCTTCTTCATTCTCCAACGATCTTTAAATGGTTGAGAAAAAGCAAAACAATTTTCCTTAAATTCAATTTCTTCTCAATTTCAAACTATAATTTCTCTATTTCTAAGACTGTCTTCTTCTCGCAAAACAATTTACCTTAACTTCAATTTTTGTCTTAATATTAAACTATGATTTTTCTATTTCTAAGTCCCTATTCTTCATTCTCCAACGATCTTCTATGATTTTCGAATTTCGGGGGATGCTGCAAATTCAAGATCAACCCAACCGAAAGCAAGTTCAGTGTCAAAACTGTTGCGCCGTCACTCTTCGAACATGTTTGGCTCGAGCCCCAAAACTCTCTCTCTCTTTCTCGCTCTCTCTCTCTGTCTTTGGCGCTCTTCAGAAGCTAGAAAAGCTCTTTTTTTTGTAGTTGATCGATCTCTTTGCCTTATAGGGAGGGCCCATTCTCTTAGGCCCGATACACATTATGGCCAAACTCCAAGTATGGACAATGGAAACAAGTTCTTCTTTTTGTTGCTTTTAGCAAATTTTTGTTTACCCTAAGTTAAGCCGCTTTTGCAAATAAATAAAAGAAGTTCTCTCCTCTCTCTCTCTCTCTTTCTCTTTCTCTCTCTCTCTCTCTGCTCTCTTTCTCTTTGTGGCTCAAACAAGTTGCAGTTGCTAAAGTTAAGTTGAGAACTCCTACACGACGCGAGGCTCTTGCCTCTTGTATCTAAAAGATTGTTTTATATGTTTTCTTTTTTTTTTCCCCTTTTTTTTGCTGTTGTTGTTGTTGTACTTTTTTTTCTGCAGCCAGGAAGTTCAATTTTTAGTTCAGTTGAATTTTGCACGTCATCTCAAGCGGTCTACTCTCTACGACGAACTTTAGAAGAGATTCGATTTTTTTTTTTTGTTTGTTTGTTTGTTTGTTTGCAACGCGAGTGACATTGAAGCAGAAAAATAAAAAAAATAAATTTGAAACAATGAACTGTTTTTAGTGGCTAAATTTGTTTAGCTAACCATAAGTGAAAATTATTTTATATATTCTGTAATCTTCTTCATCATTCGCAAAATAAGTTGGAAAAATGTATCGCCTACAGAGACGCGCCGCTCTGATAGCCAAACAAGGTAGAGACAAATTGAGATTCTGAACCCTTTTTTCCCCCTTAATTTTTACATATTTTTAAGAGTTTAAATTGGTAGTTGACATTTATGCTGTTAATTGCTCTAACCGCAAAGTAATCAATACTTTTCGCACACACACACACACACACAGTCATCCATCTGGGCCAAGTGATCTGACTCATTGAAGGAAATTTTATTGCAAAATGTAAAATTTTTGTAGAGAGTATTTTCAATTTCTGTGGTAACAATGAAATGAATGTTTGGCTTTTGTGGTTTACATTCCGCATGGATTCATCTGTAGGTGATAAAATGCGGTTAGACATCGATGAGGTAATTGTTAAGGTGATTAACAACATGCTCTGTGTGTGTGTGTGCAAGTACTTTCAAAAAGATACAAATGTATCTTTACAACGCATCGCTTGAAATGATTAGGTAATATCAAATGACTTACATAACAAGTTAACAGACTTTATTTCGTACGGCAAAAACTTCTTTGGACCTTGAATTTTACCATTTTTTGTTTGCCCTCTAGTCATTTATTTTTGCATTTTGTCCAGGGGCATTTATCCTGCACCGAGATGCACCAGAGGCTCAACATGAACATGTTTTCATTGCTTTAAATTCTACACAATAATTTAAAACAAAAAAATCAATTTCATTAACTTTTATTAACTTTTGCTTTAAAGTTTTCTTCAAAATCTTCTCTGTCTAGGCTTACATATTTGAAGTTGATTTAAATCTTTTATTAAGATTAGTTATATTCTTTGAGACAATTTTATTGTATTAAGTGTTTATAGTTTTCAATTTGTCTATCGTTATATATTGTAATAAGTTTAATTTTGCTGACTAATATTGGCTAATTGATGGACTTATAATTAGACAGTCATACAAACAGAACAACTATTGAAGCTTAAGTCTCACAGAAAAAGCAATGTTGAATCAAATTAAACTAAATTTCTTTCAAATACTTTTTTCGTTTAGGTAAAAAATTAATTTGTGGCTTTAGAACCGACAAAATTAAAGCCTAAACAAACTAAAATCAGCTGAATCGAACGCATAAAGAAAAGCTGGACTTAAAAGGGCTAAAAATAATGCCAAAGGTTCAACTCGAATAGAAAATTAGCATTGAAATCTCAAAATTTGGTACTATAAAATATTTTTATCTTTTTTTTGTCTTAAATATTGCAAGAAAACATTTATATGTTAAGTTAACTTAAGGTTACTTTGCCCATTCTCTTCATTTTTGAACCTTTTTTCTTATGAAAACCGCAAAACTAAAATGCCACTCACCAGTTCTTTTTAGCCATTCCGCCACCCAAAACAAAAGTCACATCTTCCTTTACTTTCTATACCACGAAAACAGATTTGTTTTTTTTTTTTTTCAAAGATAATAATAAAACTATCAAAAAATGAAAACCTCACACAATTGGGTCATCCTTTTGGCAACAAAAAAAAAAAAAAACACGAAGTGGCAATCATTTTACTTTTGATTATAAAACAAGAAACAAAAAAAAAAACTATGTATTTGCAACCACTAATCGGTCGACCTAGAAAAGCATCTTCTTTCTATTTCAATTCTCCCTAGAAACCAGCAAAGCAAAACACAACAAAAAAAAAAAAAAGGGGAAAGAAAAACCTTTTTCCATTTTTCGACTTGGTCGCTTTGATTTTATTTGTATTTTCTTTTTTTTTTTTTTTTTTGGTTTTTCTGGAAGCGTGTCAATTCAAGATTCGTGCCTGGCCGGCATATAATTTCATTTAGAGAGTGCAGATGGAGTCCAAGTCAGTCAGTCAGTCAAGTTAGAGATGGAGCTGGGGCTAGAGCTAGAGCTGTAGCTGGATTTGTAGTTTGGAGTTTTGCATGCCAAATTGTCCCTCGTCCAAGTTCAAAGTCGTGCCCAAGAAAAAAAAATCTTTCATTATTAGCAAAGAGAACCCCAAAGAAGGTCATGGACGGATTTTAGGTTTATTTTCTGTTTTTTTTTTTTTCCTTTCCTTCCTCGTCTTTTTTCTTCTTTTTCTTCTGCTTAGCCTTTTTGCCATTGCTTTTTCTAAGCCAAACAATGTTGTCTCTCTCTCTCTCTCTCGGTCTCGCCTGTCTGCAGAGCACTTGGCCAATTGGCCGAAAAAAGATTTATTATTGAAATGCATAAAAATATGGCCATCGTTGGCAACGATGTTGTCGGCATTTGCCTATAAGATTGGCATACATTCTCACATGGTACACCATATAAAATATGTATATGCATTAAATTGCTATTCCACAGAGGAGAGAGAGAAAGGGTAGCGGGAGAAAAGCATTTTCTGGGAAATGCTAGTTGAGTTCAGTTCAATATTCATTTACCTTTCTAAACGTTGGCCTAATTAAGTTTCTAGGAACTAAATCAAATATCTACAAGATGGGGGAAAGGGGGAAGAGAGAAAAAGGTTAAAATTACAGACCGAGAGTTCAGAGCAGTTCAATAAGGATACAAAACTCACTCTTAATTGAGATCATCAAATAAAATGTAGATTAATCTAAACAGAATTGAGAGGATCTTAGGCAATTAGTGTGAATTTAAAGAGATTTTTGATTTCCAAAGCAATTCATGAGTTTCTTTTTGACAGGTGTACAAATTATGTCTTCTCTTACCTGAAAAAAGTTGACAATTTCAAAATAAGAGGCAAATAGGCCCCACAAAAGTCCCAAAAGACTAGATCCTAAATGGTTTATCCTAATACATTTTCTTGTTTTTTAGCTTAATTTTTTTTATAAGAAAGAATTTGAAAACTGTTAAGCTTTACGTAACAAAACTTCGATAATTAATGTCGATATTATAAACGATAAGTATGAATTGAAATAAATTTAATTGTCTTGACATTCAAATGATCACAACAATAAGCAAACTAAATTTTCAAAAATCGTTATGTTATCTATACAAATAAATATCGATAAGGAATATAGATAGAATCAATATCGATGAGTGTCTTTGATCCTGATTCAATTACACTTGGCTTAATATTTAAATGATCTAATCTTTAACTAAATTTGGGATTACTTTAAAAGTGAAGACAACAATTTTACATATTTTAAATATTGAAAGAAATCTTTGCTTTAGCAAATCATTGGCTTGGGAGCAATGTTAAGAAACGAAGTTAACGTGATATAATGAAGGTGTTTGATGGCTTTAATTGAAGGCAAAGTTAGTTAGTGTGGGAGCAGATCTGGCCAATACTTAAAAAAAATTGTTGGTTGGACTCGTATTTTTTTTTTTTTGTTTTTTGTATAAAAATCAAATTGAAAATCGATTCATTTTATTGACACCTTCTATGGCCATGCCCAGTAGCCTGTCTGCCTGTCAGTTGACCGCCAAACTCTCTGTCTTTGTCTCCCTCTCTCTCTCTCTCTTCCTCTCTGTCTATGTCTGTCTCTTTCTACATATGTTTCAGGCTTAGTTAGTAGCAAAACGTCGAGTTATTCTAACTGTAAAGTTACAAACTTGTATGAGGCGGCCCTCCTGTATGTGCTCTCTCTCTCTGTTTCGATGCCTATGTCTCTCTCTCTCTCTCTGTAGCTGGGTGCAAGTTGCAAGTCTCCCCATTTAATGCATTTCCTTAAGACGACGTCGTCGTCGTCGTCGTCGTGGTCATCGTTGGACTGGACACTTGACTGGACTTGGTCTTTGGTCTTGTGTCAGCTAAATTATTTCCACGGCTGGCAGATGTTTGTTGTTGTTGTTATTGTTGTTGTTGTTGCACTTTTATGGCCAAGTTGCACGCATCAGTCAGAGTCGCCCTCATCAACAAGTTTTTCTCATTGCTTTCCTCTCTTTTGTATTTGGTGTCTATTTTTATGACCTCAGTCCGCCGGCAAAAAAGAAGTTATCTTAATGCCAAGCCAAACTAACTAAGTATCGAGCAATTCTAATCTAATCACAAGAGGAAGAACCCAAACAGAGCCAGAGCCAGAGTGAGCGAGAGGATGAGACAGAGACAGAGACAGAGATGAAGATTGCTTCATTGGTGAATGAGGAAGGAGGAGGAGGAGAAGGAGAAGGAGGAGGAGGAGGCGGACATGGAAGAAATGGCTATGGGTATGGGTATATTTACCGTAATACTCTAACGATGGCAACGTTGTTTGGAACGGTTGTTGTTTTCCCTTTCTGGTCTCGAGACGAGACTTTATTCAGAATCATCCGAAAATAGGTGCAGTTGAAGTCACATTCAAAGTCATCTTCCTCCATCTCTCTCTCTCTCTCTCTCTCTCTCGCTTGCTCTCTCTTTCTCTTTCTTTCTGTTGGCATGCGTGACTGCCTAAAAAGCAGTCTTCCTGTTTCTTCTGTTTCTCGCGTTCCTTCTCTGCATTTTATGGCACTTCTTTTCACCTCTCCCTCTCATCAGCTGCTGTTGCTGTTGCTTCTGTTGCGTTCATCTGTTGCAGTTAATCAATTATAACGACTCTTGATTTCCTTCCTGATCTGGATCAAGATCTTTATTTGTTGGGGGAGGAGAGAAACAGCGAGAGAGCTGGAGCGAGAGAGAGAGACATCGAAGTAACAGGAGAAGGAGCCACATGAATTTTTTCCTTTCTTTTTTTTTTTTTTTTTTTTTTTTGTAAGCCATTTAATGACTCTATTTAATGCTGTTTAATTTCATTTTATGCCTTACCTATGGCAAAATAAATGAATATAAATATCGGATATTAATCTTAGAATTATTCTAGCAGCGGCATATCTCAACTTTCGCGTTACCAAATGACCAGGTGAAAGCCCATGTGAGAAACTGAGCGATAATAAAGTTAACCATCTTTAAGTCCATCTAAATTTTTACCATAAAACTGCCTGTTAAAAATGGCTATAACTAGCGTAAACATAATCTCAAGAGAATTCATCACATCGTATCCATCTTCCTGGTCCAAAACTTTCTTTATAACTATGCCAGGAATTATTCATTTAATATTTTTAAATACATCTTTTTCTTCTTTTTTTTATGAGTTCTTAAAGCTGACGATGCTTCTGCTGCTGCTGATGATTATCCTTCTGCTTTCTTGTTGTTGCTGTTGTTATTGTTGTTTTTTACTTTACTGATTACAAGAAATTTGTCATAGTTACCACCACAGAGAGACGAGCAGCAGCAGATGTTTGGTCTCCCACAGATATTTGATATCCAAGAACCAAATGTTGACAAATGGCAAAAGGCATGGCAAGGTTTTTGGGGCGGTAGTTTACCCATTGCATTTTGGCAAATAAAAGAAAAAAGGAAACACAAATACAGTTCTACTATATTCCACTTCTCTGATGGCAAGTGCCAGACAAAAGAAAAAATCAAGATGAAACGATGAAAAGTGCCGGAGCCAAAGTGCTGCGCAGCTGCTTTGTATGTGTCTGTGTGTGTGTGTGTGTGTGTATTTGGCTTCTAATGCATTTTTATGCTGACAAATTTTGTGAACTTTACTTGAATAGTTTGCTCAATTAATTTCAAATTTCAATCATGAAAACATTTCAAAAGAATAGATACGTTTAGGATCTAGAAAATATTTGCTTACAGTTAGCCGGCTTAAGGGAGTTAAGCTGATTTTGGGTTTAACTATTGACTCTGCTGCCCATGCCACACTTTGAAGGCTAAAACTGGTTGAGAATTGCAACTTAATAAAGAGAATTAAGGGAAGCCAAACCTAACAACACAGTATTTCTGTGTTCTTTGTGCATTTTGTTAGTTTTAACGCTTAAACTGGTTGAAAATTACAACTAAATGAAGTGAAATAAGGGAAGCGAAACCCTACAACATGAAAGTTTAAGTTTTTTAAGCATTTTGTTATATACTAAATTTGATTTTTTTCGTTTAAAATAATTTATTTAATGAATTTTTCTATAATTTTGTTGAGCGATTTAGGAAAAGCATCTAAATTTATGTATGTTTATCTCACTGAAAGTTAGACGGGTGAGAGTCTTAAGAAAATGAGATGTACAAGTAGAAGCCATATTGGCTATAGCTTTTAGAGATTTTCCCATGTTATGAGTTACCTTCTAAAAATACTTTACTAATACCTCTTTGGCCTTTGTATTAAAAGGGCAAAGGTCAGAAAAATTGTATAAATCAAATGGGCACAGATATTGAGTTTATGTCTTTAGAGATTTGGCATACCAACTGACTGACTGACTATATAAGAACAGAGACAGAGTCATCAACTCCCTTTGCTTTGTTTTGTGGAATGTGCAGGCAAACGAATTCCCTTGGCATTCACACACACTGCACACACACACATACACACATTAGTTTCCTGCCTTTAATAAGATTCCTTTAGAGGAGGAAGAGAAAATGCAGCACCCCACCAGCAGCAGATGAAGAAGATAACCACAATTGAAGTACGATTTCTCTCTCTATCTCTCTCTTTCTCTCTACCAGAAACACACAGTAGCTGCAATCTCGGCACAATCTGTTACATCTTCAACTTGTAATTATTAACTTACGGCATATTAATTTATTATTTGCTATTTAATATGGCCAGCCCCCGTTTCGGGCCTTCTACAGACGGACTACAGAGAGTGTAGCAATTCCCCTTACCTCTCTCTTTCTCTCTGCTGGGTCTCATCTGCCGGCAGGCTAAGTTGGTTTTTTTTTTTCTTAGCTCTTTGTATTTTTATTTTTTGACATTTGATGTATTTATGTGGTCTATCTAGGTTTGGGTTCTCCCGATCACTGCTTCACTCCCCCTTCCCCCATCTCCGCACCTCGCTTACGTTCGTTTTAGCCGCTGAACGAACCAGCGCTTTGAGCGATTTGTGGGAAACTGTCCTGTCATGTAGTCGCCTAGCATTTTGTATATGTATGTATGTATGTATATATATATATATTTTTTTTTTACTTTTGATTGAGTGATTTATTTGGAAATTTCTTGTTGTTGCTGAAGCTGTGCAAAATGGGTATAATTAAATCGGATAAAGGGAAAGGCTTGAAAAAAAAGACTTGATGTTGTTGTAGCTGCTGCAGATGATGAACTGTGCACAACTGTGTTTTGGCCCTCGGGTAGAACTAGTATAATTAGTTAGAAAAAAAAAGAAGCACTTTACCTTGTTCATTTGGGAAAGGGCTAACAAAAGCAAGTGTCATCAGAAAGATTAATCTCAGAATTTTAAACAAATCACCTCCGATTCGATTCTGGATTGTAATATACATACTTATAATTCAAAAAAAAAATAACAGTAGAGCCTAGCATGAGGTCAGTGGGCAGTGAGCAGAAGCCAAGAAATTTGCCCCCTTAAGTATGCAAAAGTTTTAGTTCTTGCATATTCAACGATTTCAACTATTTGTCCTGAGCTCTTAAACTCAATTATAAGACAAATTCCCGTCACCATTTATGTCCCCCCATCATTTCCGATTAACGTAAGCTCTCTTGACCATTTCCTTGACCGTTTTTCATTTGGAATTTTAAGAGTAAATAAATGAAATTCTTAAGAAATGAAAAATATTGCTTTGTTTACCTATTACTTAGAAAAAAAAAGAAATAAAAATAAAAATAAAACATTAAAGGAAGTCATCAAATAAAAAATGCAAAAGTTCTATAAATAAATGCGAAAAAAAAACAACAAGAATAAGCGGAGAACCCACGTAAGAACAGAACTCTGATTCTCCTAACGAATGCTTTGTGTTTCTATTTCTGTTTTTTTTCTTTTTTTTTTTTTTTGCTTCCGGCGACATAAAACTGCAGTTTGGCCAAAAAGCCAGCTGCCTATTGGCGTTTACTACGCTTGAGTAATGCCATCACTTCTCTACCCCCTAAACCATAGGCTCCCGCCCCCCCTCGTTTATGCCATTGCCATCGCCATCCCTTGCCTGCCTTTCTCTCTCTCTCTCCCTCTTCTTCAAAGTGTATCTGGTGTGCTTCCTTTATTGGTTTGTTGTTGTTGTTGGTAGTTCTCCCACTTCTTGGCTCGTTTTACTTTGGTCAGTTCTGTTCTGTTCTGTCCCTCTCTCAATTCTCAATACTTGGTTCTTTGGTTCTCAGTTCAAGTTTTTGCAGTGTATATATTGAGCAGATGTTGCTGTTGTTGCTGGTGGAATTTCAAGTTTTTTTTTTCTTTTTTTTTTTTGAAAGTAATTCGTCTGGCCACAATAATTGTGGGGCATCCCATCCTCATGGACAATGGCAGCAGAGAGAGGTCCAAGTTCAAGCCACCCACCCACATTTTATTGTTATCGTAACAATGGCAGCTAAGCTAAGGAGGAAGAAGACGAAAAAATACAAAAAAAAAATAAATAAAAATAAATAAATAAATAGTGTACAGCTGCCAGTTCGATAATGGAAACTTCTCTTGAAGAACTAAAACTTGGCCTAGATGAAATGCTTAGCCTTAAACTGAAGAAGCTAAGACCTAAAATATGTTTGAAAGACAATTAATTAGGTTTATAAGTTATAGAAAATCCTATGGATTCTCTTGCTCTGAATCGATTAATGGCAATTTTTTGGGGTAAATTCTTAAAATTGTTACGAGATCATCAACTAAATCGAGAGACTCTTTGAACTTACACAGTTCGAAGATAAAGGCAAATAAAAAATTGCATAAAATGCCAACGGCCAACGGCCAAGAAAAATGCATGTGGAGCTCGCTCGTCGCTCCTCTTCTAGAGAGCGATCGCTCGGGTGGTGGTGCCATTGAACCCCCGTGGTCCAAGCCCAGCCACAAAACTAGAAACGAACGCAAAGTATTCTCTGTGTTCTAAACCTGGAACAGGACGGACTTTCGCACGAATAAGCACCAGAAGCAGCAGCAGCAGCGACAGCGGCAACGGTCAACAATTGGCAACGTATAGGGGAAAGATGGTGGGAAGTGGAGAGGGGGGAACGTTGAAGTTGGCCGTGGAGGTACAAGTTGAGTCAGCAGCTCAGCGATTAGAAGCCTAAAAGGAAGTAATGTTGCAGAAAATGCTAAAGACAGAGTAAGAGAAAGAGAGACAGAGAAAAAGAGAGAGAAAAGATCAGATTGCTTGCTGCTGCTGCTGCTGCTGCGTGGACGGACCGGACCACAGAGAGTCATTTCAGTGTCTCTTTCTTACTCTGTCTTTTTTTCCCTCTCTAGCTCGTTGTTGACCATATTTTTAGTTCTTTACCCATTAGCCATAAAAATCAAAAGAGGTATATAAGTTATATCGAATTTTAAATAGTTAAAGTAACAAAAATTTTCAAAAAGTTAAATCACAAGTATTTCAACGCTAGGTGGCGCTTTGACTTTAAAGTAAGTTTAGAGGATAATCTTAAGGTCGACTCACGAACTTGCAAACTAAGAAATTCTTTTTATGATGGTTAAAATTGAAAAACGAAGCTTTAAGACTTCTTCTACTACTACTACTACTACTATTCCTAGTCCCGATTCCCCCCCCCCCCCCCACCATCTGCTGATCGCTCTCCACCTTTTCTTTGGTTATTATTATTATGTGGCTGTGGTCTGGGTCTCAGTCTCAGTCTCAGTCCCGGTCTTCGTCTTGGTTTCGGTCTTGGTCTCAGTCTCTTCGTCTTTGCTTTTGTTGGCGTGTGTGTAATTATCCAAGGACGCCGCTGAGTAATGAAACGACCTTGAGTGCAGCTACACACACACACACACACACACAGACATACAGAGCACACTTACACAGACATACAAAGAAAAGTTACATATTCTTGTTTGGGGGCCTTTTGTGTTTGGGCGTGTTTGGGCATCTCATTTGTTACAGTACAACAGCAACAGCAACAACAATAACAACAACAACAACAAAAGCTCTGCATAAGGCAAAAAACAATTTGTCAGCGTCACAAAACAAATAATAAAAGAGATAGCAAACAACAGAGAGAGAGAGAACTAAAAGAAATCTATATAGAAGTCGATCTACTTAGTCAAAAGAAACCACAACAATACAAAAGAGACACTATACAATATGAAAACCAAATTGAATACATTGATTGTAAGATTGTAAGCGCAAAAATGAATAAACTGAACAAATATCCTTTAAATTCTAGGAAGTAAATCTTATCCGAAAAAACCATCTACATACACCTTAAAAAGTTTCAAATGTTTATATCATAAATCACTAAAGCAAAGCAATGTGGGTTAATTTCAAATTTTTACTTTGTCTTGACCTTTTCTTCTGCGGCGGCCAAAAGGTTATCTTTCATGATATTTCTCTTTTTTCTATTGATTGATTTAAGTTTAGATTTGCATTCTTTTTCATAAGTAATTGCTTTGATTGAAGTTTAAAATATTGTATTTATATTTTTTCCTTTTTTTTTTAGTTATTCTTGCTATTGCTTTTCTTTTCTTTTTTTAATCAATTTGTGGCTTCCTTTTGCTTTCTTAAGATCAATTTGTCATAGTTTTTGATTGCAAATTAAAGTCAAATTAACATATCTTTGGCGTTTGGAGGAAGGGGAAGAAGGGTAAGGTAAACTTTGGAGCCCTCTGGTTTTTCTTCAAGTGCATTATTATCATCATCGTCATCATTATCATCCCCTTTTGAGTGCAATTTGGTTTCGTATTTGTGCCTAGGCGCATACCAACTAATCAGCCAGAGAGCAAAAATTATTTGCCATTTTTTACGCGCTGCTTCAAACGCGGCGGCAACAACAGCAACAACAGCCACAACAGCAACAACAACAACTGGAGGCGAACCAAAAGCAAAAGCATCGACAGAGTCGTCTACCTTTTGAATGTTGTTGCTGTTGCTGTTGCTGTTGCTGTTGCTGTTGCTGCTGTTATCTGAGCTTGCCAACAGGCTGTGGCTCTCCACCATTAGGCCATAATCATCATCACACACGCCTTAGTCAAGGCTGCATCTACCGCCACCCTCTTCCCCGACCCCCCCCCCCCCCTCCACTCCTCGCACAAATGGCTGAGAGGTGTGCCAAATGTCTATGATGGAGCAGCAGCAGCAGCAGCAGCAGGCAACAGCAAGCAAAGAGTTAGCTATTTTTAAGTATAGGTTTCGGTTTCATTGTTGCATTTCTTTCTCTGCGTTTATGTTTATGAAATTAATGAGCAGCTTTGCCTCCACATTCTCTTCCCCTCCTCTATCGTCCTCCTTGTCCCCTTGTAGTAGCACCAGCACCTTGGTTCCTTCCCCTACCTAACATTTTTTTTTTTGGTTTTGCCAAAAATGCTTGCATAATTTTTGATTGACCCGCATATTTGTTTGGCTTAACCCTGAGGCTCTTCATTCGTTTGTTGTTGCTCTTGTTGCGGTTGTTGTTGTTGTTGTTGTTGCTCGAGCATTTACTACTACAATACAATTGAAATGCAAACATCTTCAATCATTTGTGTTGAAGGAAATCAAGCGGGTGTCAAAATGTCTTGTTTGTTGTTGTTGTTGTTATTGCTGTTGTTTTCCCCATTCATTCAATTCAATCTTTCATTTCACACATTTGAAATTATCATAGCAAAATTTTATAAGTATTTGTTTAACCATTAAACACACACACACACACACAGACAGAGATAGACAAAGAGCACTTTCAATTTCCATCATATTTGTTGACATGAAATTTCATTTTAATAACAGATTTGACTCATTCCTTAATTCCTTTCTTCTTCTTCTTCTCCTCTCATTTACAGGTAAGCGCAAAAAAAAAAAATTGATGACGACGACGATAATGACGTTGATTGATTATTATTTATAACATTTATGCAACATTTTAAACTGCCAAAATTCAAATGCCATATAAAGGGAAATGTAGTGGGGTAAGTGGTAAAAAAAAAAGAACTCATCGAAGCTGCTTCCAATATGCCTTAAAATAAGGAGAGACAAAGCACGTTATGAGTAGAAGAGATTAGTCTTTAAGAATTCTTGGAAAAAGGACTCTAAGAGTCAAGCTAAGCTTAGCTAGAAAACTAATTCTCGTAAATTTAAGTAAATTAAAAGTCCCATAAGAAGAGAGAACTTATCTATAACACAGGAGAAATCTTTGCTCTTGGTATCTTATTTATTCCTATCGATTTTCGATTTAAATTAAAATTAATTAAATCAAGTTCAATGATGATTGCCAATTGCTTTTAGAAACCTTTAGCTAAGTCACTAAAGTTAATAATTTGAATTAACTTCTGTTGATTAGGCACTGAACTTCAAGAGAACTGAAAACTGCAAGCCACTAAACAATTCTGGCTAGTTTTAATGACAATATTTTGGACTCAATTAATGTTTATCTTCATCTTTTAATTACCGTAAAGCAACTGACTGGACTGGTTGACCTTTTGGCCAAACGTTGGACAAATTAAGTCCAATGGCCGCCACAACCTCCGCTGCGCTTATACATATACATATGTATGTAGATGTAGATGGAGCATGGGGCATGAGGCATGGAGCATGAAGCTGACGTTGAAAAGCTTTTCAGCAATTAGCGGGATTAATTGCTTTTGTGTTCACTTCACCTCACAGCAGAGCACAGCACAGCATCTCACCTCAGCTCAGCTCAGACTCACTTCACCCAGTAACCTCTAAAATAAAAAACAATTAGAATTCATATACTCTGAGCGAGAGAGATATAGAGAGTAAAAGAGAGAGGGGAAGAGAGATAGACTGACATTTGAATCATATGGGGTATGGGTTTATAGGAAACTTACATGACTCAAGAGTGGGCACCATTTTTGGACTTGCCTTTGGATGCAGTCCAGTTGCTGTCAAATTGCAGTGGCTCGAAAGAAGGGTGGGCGTGACGACAGCCCACACACACAGCACACACACAGTACACACAATAAACCTAAAGCCAATAAATGGCATTAACCAAATGTGGTAAAAACAATTTTGAAACTTGTTAATAAGTAAATACACACACACAAACAGTAGACAAAGATTGTTTTTTTCCCACAATTGTGTGTGTGTTTTTTTTTTTTTTTTGTTGTTGTTTTTAGGTGTGTTCTCCTGACTTCTGCGCTTCACTGACCAACCTTACCTAAGGCAGCTCCCTGGTCCAGGTCCCAGGTCCATATGCAAATTCTCTATTACTCCAACCCCAACTCCAATTCCATTTCGTCCCACCCGCCTTCAGCCATCTGCCATCCGGGAAAAGATTAGTGTGACAGCTGAGCGGACGATTTGTTGAAAAATTATGGACAGTAGTCGGTCGGTTTTCGGTTTGGTTTTTGGTTTGGGTTTGGGTTTTTGCTTTTTGGTCCGCTGAAAACAAATAACAATAAATTTGAATATGGTTTGGCCAAATCTCCTTCTCGGCTCTTCGTCTTCCGTGTAATGATGTGTAATACTTTTGTTTTATATTTGTTTTTTTTTTTTTATATATATATATATTTTGGGTGTGTTTTTTTTTTAGAAAGTCTCAGAGATTAAGCCTTAATGCATATGGAAAGTTTAGCTGAAGGGGTGGGGCTAAGGGGCTATGGGTGTTGTGTGGGTGTGGATGTGGATTGATGGAAGTCAGCCAGAATTGCCAAAAATGTATGAAAAACTTAGAGAAAAATTACATAGGATATACATTTATCTATGAAATTCATTTTTTTTTCATTATTAACTTTTTCTATACCATTATCGGGCACCTGATCCAAATGTAAATCAAGCTTACGACTTTTGGCCACTTTCAAAGGTTTTGCATTTCTTTTTAGTGTTTCTAAGTCATTGTTTTTTTTTTTCAATAAGTAATATAACTCAGTTTTAGCTTGAAATTTCTTAAGATTCAGCTGACATTTTTAGTCAGTTTTGCTCATATAAATTTGAAGGCTATTTAAATTTTGTCAGTTCTCTGGCCAATATCTCTTTAGTAACAAAAATGTAAAAATTATTGTTGAAAAAACTATTGTAAACTAATCTAACTACGTTAGACAAAGGTTAAAGGTTTAAATTAAAGTTGAAATTTCTAACTTTGTTTCCTTTAATTGCCCTTAATGAGACTACATACTGACAGATCCTGAAATATCTCTATGTAAAAGAACTGATATCTTTTTTAAAACTTAGCCCTATTATACCTTGGTTAGATGTTTGAAACGCAAAGAAGAAAACATTTCCGATCCCATAAAGTATATATATATACTTGATCAGCATAAAAAGCCGAGTCGATATACCCATGTCTGTCCGTCTGTTTTTACACCTCTCACGCTCTCGCTTTTAGAGATACTCCAAAGTTGGAAAAAAATTTTGATTAAGTCGCTAAGCAATTTATTTATAGGTTACTCCATTCAAGTTGTGGATCTGCGCAAATACAATAAAGAAATTTTGATGCCTTAAGTATGCAATAGACAGACGAAAAGATTCGTTTATGAAATCTTTCAAGAATTTTTAAACGTCCTGTTGCAAATATTGTTCAAAAAATCCATTGTTTATCAAGTAAATAGCTTAAGATTTTAAATAGAGTATTTTAACTATTTTTAACTTCTCATTTCACTGGTTTATCTTTCAAAAGTTATTATATATATGTCATGATTGACCTATCTTTGGTCGTTTCATATATATCTAAGTGCAGTCAGACAGTCACGTTGTGAAAACTAAAAGAGACCATCCAACAGCGTTTATCGATTTTTCCCTTCAAATACATATATATATATATATAAATATATGGAGAGAGAAAAAATGCCCACCTAATGACACAGATTTTCCTAACCATTGAAGGTTTCGATGCCCCCTAAAGGGGCAAATACTCATAAAATTGACAGCTATCTCAATTGGTTTTCCAATCATTTAGCAGTTGATATGCCATTTAACTAACAACCATACTGTCAAAATAACAGAAAACAGAAACAAAAAAAAAAAAAAAAAAGTATAGCTTATTTATTGTAATAATAATTCATTTGATTAACTTGCCAACAAAAAACTAAACGCCCCATTAGCCTTTCTAAACCGTGGACGAGGCTCCAAAAACTTCGCTCACGTTTAACTTGTCCGAATAGGAGAAAAAACTGAAAAAAAAAAAAAAAAAATAGCAGCAGCAGCAGAGACATGAGACTTGGACACGATGGCGACTACTGTGCATTGCAGAGAGAGAAAGAGAGAGAGAAAGAGTGAGATAGAGAGAGAGAGCCTGCAGCAGGAAAGGAAAGGAAAGTTTTTGTTGTTGTTGCTGTTGTTGTTGTTGTTGGTGGTGTATATCAGAGTTTGGGATTTGGATTGGGATTTGGTTTTGGGATTTGCTATGGTTTTTTATTGAGCCATTATTAAGTTATAAACACGTTGCTATTAATACAAATACAAATAAATATTGAAAGCCAACCACCAAGAAGACAGAGTGAAAGGATGATAGGGGGCAAATGCTGTGAAAATGCACTCTAGGCCCCCTTTAAAATGTTATAAATACATAAATATGTTTTTTTCTTTTTTGTTGTTTCTTTAACTTTTTATTAGCTGGGTGGGGGTGTTGCGAGGGGCAGAGTGATGGTAGGGGATTTCAGTGATATTCTGTGGGCGCGCGAACAAACTCCATTTTATTTAGTTAGTTACGATGCATTTGTTTTAATGGCCCATTTCAGATTGGAGGTGTGGCTCGCCTTCACAGTTCAATTTGTGAGGCATCATTTAACTCTGTCTCTTTTGGCTTTGGCTAAAAGTCTCTCTTTGAGCTCTGGCTTAAAGGAAACAATTAAGCGAAAGGATTTTTGGAAAGGGCACAAAAACCCAAAACCCGTAACCAATTGAAAAGCTTGTCAAGCTATCTCAAAAAGTGTGAATGTGAGAAAAATCATTTCGATACACAAAAGCGAACGAACAAAAAAAAAAAAAAAACAACAACAAACGAGAATGCATTGTTCAACGATTTATTTAATTGATTTGTATATGCTAAAAAACAATGCAATATTTACTTACCCATTCGCATCATCTTTATGGACTCTATGAGGTCATTTTTCTAAACATAACATAAGCAACTCACTTATTTTTGGCATCTTTTGAATGAATATTATTAAAATTTCACCCATTTAATTAGCCATATTCTATCGTTTGCCATATTTGTTAGCTACTCGCACGTTCTTATCAAAATGCTCACCATTCCTTTAAGTTGCTCACCTATTTTTACCAACTCTTAAAGTCTTTTACCCATTTTCAACATTTCTAAAAGCTTTTCACCATTTCTTTAAGCTATTCACACGTTCTTACCACATCTATGTACAGGCAGATAACCTCTTCTTACCATCTCTACAAGATATTCACCCTATTTCTTCATTTCTATAAGCTATTTACCCATTCTCACCCCATCTATGAATTATGAATCTATACTCACAATTTTTATGGGTTATTCATCTCATTTCACCATCTCTACAAGCTGTTCACCACATTTTTCCATTGCTAGAAGCTAATCACCCATTTTCACCCCATCTCACTAATATTCACCATTTTTAATAGGTTATTCACCTCATTTCACTATCACTATAAGCTATTCATCTCATTTTACCATTACTATGAATTATTCACCTATTCTCACCTCATCTACCTATAAGCAGCTCACCTATACTCACCATTTTTGTAGGTGATTCATCTCTTTTTACCATATCTATGGCAAATGTACCACACTTTACGATCTCCACAAGCTATTCACCTCATTTTACTTTATCTATAAGCCAATCACCTCATTTTATCATCTCCATAGTCTCTTTACTCATTGCTACCATTTCTAATTTCTACAGTTCCCATGAGCAGTTGCTTCACCCAATCTCAACATTTTTTCCACAAGTATTTACTTGGACTATTTAGTCGAAATACAGGAAGCCGATCATCCACTATCAATTTCGCAACCCTTTTTGGTTCACAAATTTGCTGTCAAATCCGAAACAAATTTCGTTTGCTGTTTGCTCATAATGCCAAAACCACAATGGTTTTTTACTACTTAAGTTGATACGGTACCGGTACCGGTAAGTGGTAACCCAGCCCATGGATTGAGAATTTGCACATTTTATGTTTCTGGTTTTCGTATTTCCAATAGACTGGTAAAAGTGCGCCTCCCTAAAATGATTGCACTTGCCGTCGATTCGTTCATTTTGCCCCGTTATATGTAGTAGGCCCAATGCCTTAGGTGATTATAAAAATATTGTGATTAAATACGAAACAAAATCATATTCCAATTTATTTCCGTTAAACAGTTTTCATGGCCATTTCCATATTTCGTTATTTTTTTGGGGTTTTTTTTTTTTTTTTTTTGTTTTGGGTGGTTTTTCGTTTTTGCCAAACATTATCAAACGATTGGGAGAGTTCTCGCTGGACGCCGCTGCCTAAGAACCATAATTTGTGCCGTTAGCCGCAGGATAAGCCAAGTAAATTTATCATGAGAAAACAACTACAACAACAACAACAGTAAAACTGCAACACATAAAATCAGCTTTTTTTTTCTGTGTTAGTGAAAACGAAAAGCACTAAGTCTGTTTTCTGTCTGTCCATTCATCTGTCTGCCTCTTGGTTTGGAGTCTATAAATTACAGTTGAGCTAGTCAGTTCTGGTCTCTCTGGGTTTATAATCAGAATTTGCGCTTTCACACGCCAGAAAAACAGAGAAGCAGAGGGAAAATAAAAAAAGGGGCGTGCGACAGAAGTAGGGGGGTTTGGCAGAGAGTTTTCCGCTCGTTATCGCACTGACACAATCAAGAGAGGCCAAGCTCTGGGCCAGCTAACAAAAAAAAAAAAAAAATAAAAGAAGAAATTCCTTACATTTAGTCAAAGTAAACGACTTGGAGACACCCTCGAATCCTTGATATTTGCTTTGCTGATGTTAAAAAAAAAAATATTGTCTACTTAGGGGGGCAATTTTTGAAGATGTTTTATAAATTAATAAAAGGTCAATTCAGAAGAAGCTTATTTCATACTTTTAAAGAAATTAGTCCTAGCTAACTTTGGAGAGAATCATATAGAAATTGTTGTTTTAAAATACTAAAGCCTACTTTTGGGAGAAGTTATTAAAAATGTATTTCACGTGATGTACGAGCATCTTTGTTTATTTCATTAGCTTTTAATAATGCAGATCTTAGCCAAAACAAAAAATATACCTTACATTTTTTTAAAAAATAGCCACAAAAATAAAATTGAGATAATTGTTTCGCCCCAATTTGATCTTTAAGTAAATGATATTTCTTAAGAAATTCACTTGTGAATGCTTGGATCTAAGTATCCTGTTGTTAATATACCTTCTCTTACCCTATGTGGCTTGGCACAGAGTATAATAAAAAAACGCTTTTAACTAGGCTTAGTAGTCTCTGGCATTTAGACTCTGCGAGATTGGGTGAATATTTTTCTTCCTCTTTTATTTTTTTATTTTTTTTTGGCATTTATGTGATAAGCAATCTGCTCTAAATTCTGCCTCTTCTCTTTTTTGTTTTTTTTTTGTCGCTTCCTTTTGTTGAAATTTGCACAAGGCACAATTTATGGTTTAAAGATTGTTTCTATCGTCTTGTTTCATTTGGTTACTTTTCCTTTGATAAGAAAAGACACAGAAAGAGAGAGAGAGAAGCAGAAAAAAATGTTTGTGGATTATTTTGTTCATTCAAATTGATTTCGTAGCCGGCGAGAATGTATTTCTTTTGAATTTATCTCCCTTTAGCAGCCACACAAAGATCATCGTCTTGTCTTTCTTGTCGTTCGGACTCCAGAGATCACTGTATACTACTACGGATATATAAAAGTAAGTTTATCTGCTCGACTGCCAGTTTAAATTCACATTTAATCTCTTAACTGATCCTGAATGTCGGCGGTCTTTACTCCTTTTATTATTTGTTGGTTATTTCTTCAACGTTTTTTTGTTTTGCTGTTTCTTTATTGTTGTTGTTGCTGGTTTTTTTTTTTTTTATCGTTTGGCGTTCATCTGCCTCATTTATCATCATCGAAAAAATGTTGAAGCGTGTTGAAGTTTGGTTTCATTTCGCTGCTCTGCATTGGCTGGACTCTCTGACCCACATTCTAGTCAAGTCTTATGCCTTTGACTTCCTTGTCGTCGTCGTTGTTGTTTTTTTTTTCTTTCTTTCTTTTTTTTCTCTGCTCTTTGCTTTTGTTGATAAATATATGTTACACTTTTTTACTGTTATTGGCCCCGCACCGCAGCATGTGGTTCACATTGGTTCGATTTGGTTTCGGTTGTGGCATTTCTCTTGCTGCTGCTGCTGCAACTCTTCCTTTCAAAAACCCCCCCTCCCAAAAAAAAAAAAAAAAAGAAATAAAAAAAAACATCACAACAACAAAAACAGACATTGCATTTGGCCATTAATCGTTGCTACGTTCGTTGGTTTGTTTGTTGTTGTTGTTGTTGTTTTTCCTTCTTCATTTTGGTCAAGTTAGTTTTTTTTCTCTTCTTTTTTTCTTTCTAATTAAATTGCGTTCATGTGGGTGGTTTTATGTCCGCCGTAATTATTCTACAAAAAGAATTGAACTTTTACTTTGCATATGTGCAACCATTTTTTGTTTTTTTGTAGGTAAGAGTGAAAATTAGAAAAATGATCTTTACCATGGAGAGAATCATGGGTGGTCGGTCGCTTGTCGGCAGCACTCAAATGTGTCAAACTTATATGTGGCAACATATATCAATATTTATGTTTGTGAAAGCTAGAGAAATGGACTTGCTGGACATGAGTTGTGGGCCAATAAATGTCAATTATATACATATGTATTAGGGATATTCTACACGACGCGACAAGGAAAAAGGAAAAAGAAAAAGACCTTTTAAAAGCTGTTAGATATAAATATTAAAAAAGCTAAATTTATTTGTGCCAAAGTGTAAAAGTTGTTGATCATTAAATCGTATTTTGTTATGGATTTCCTCTCACTAGTTTTAAAATGATGACGTCAGACAAATAAATGATCCTCAAAACGATTACGCATATTAAAGATAACCAACTTTGAACATTAGTCAAGGTTTTGGTTAGCCTTTGCAAGAATAGAACTATGTATGGTGAATTTTCAGAGAATTTAACAACCTTTCCCCTCCCTCGTAACAAAAGATACACCCTTTTGGTACCCCTTCCTTTCTAAATAACACGAAACAAGCATCGGAAACTTTTCTTTTCTTTAACAAAGCTCCGAAATTTTATTCTTTTTAAGACGTTTTTTTTTCAAATTTTTTTCTCCTACTCTTTACCCCCTTCAGCCTTGTAAAATAACGTAGATAAGTTCCTAAAACATTTTTCTTAGTTCTTTTTTTTAAATTACTATATTTTTTCAAGCCTTTTCTCAATTTGGATCCGAAATTTCTTTCTATCAATGTTCGATTCTGATTTTCACTTGTGTGAAAACTAACGATTCACTTTGAAAACCCTGAAATCGAAAAAAAAAAAACTTTCCCATGACCAAGACAATTTTGTGTCTTGATGATGTCTCTCTGCCCTAAAGTCATGCTGTTGCTTCAGTTATGCACCAATAAAGGTCGCTGCAGAAACCGAAACCAAAACAAAACAATGGCTAGGACGAAACGTCTAAACATCCCAGCCGAAAAGAGGGAGAGAGAGAGAGATCACTACGGAGAGTAGTCAGAGGGTTGGCTATTCCCAACTAACTCACGACAGAGACGACCCTCTATAGAGTCAAGGTAATTCCCATATAAATTTTTGCATTTTGGTTTTTTTTTTTTTTTGCTTACCTCTTTTTGTTGCTCATGTTGCTGCTGCGTTTTGTCCGTTGTCTGTCTTCCTCGCGTCACGTGTGTGCATATTTATTGGGTCATCTAATTGTGTTTTCCATTTCGACGAACAACATGTTTTCCAATGGTTTTCCCACACACAACACACACACACACACAGAAGCACACACACATATCATCAGCAAAATGTTAGTCATGACTAGAGTTTTTCCGGTTTCAGTTGGCAAACAAATTTTAATGGTTTTCTGACGGTAAATTTAAGCCAATGAAGTGATGTGAATGGAAAGCTATCAATTGATGCAAATTTGTAGCCAAAAAAAAGAAAAAAACACGAAATAATGTCGAAAAATCATTTTCCCTTATGATTTTTAATTAAAACTGTCTTCAAGTTGACAGTAAGAAATCGTTTAACGGATAAAATTTCATTGAATTTGCAGTTATTTCTATAATTTTTATAATCTTTAAGTCTCAAGGCTGAGATCCTTAGCCAAATGTCTAAAATAATTACTAACATTTGGATACTAACTTTGACCTTAAAGTCTCAAAGCTTTGATCCTTAGCAAAAAGTTGATAATAATCGATACATTTGTATAAAAATTTGGCGATATATATAAATTTCGAATATCTCAGTATGTAATATTTATTCACTTGATAGTTAATATATATTTATGAAATGCTTTAGCGTTGATCCCTATCGCATTAAGATCGAGATTTCAGATTGATTCGATTGATAGATTTGTGTTTATGGAGTTCTTACGTCTCAAGGAGTCGACAATATTAATACTTTGAAATGCCAGAACATCATATTAATGACTCTCGATTTTGGCAAAAATTTCTGGCACAACCTGCTAAAGTCTGACCTTAAGGCATTCGCATAGGAACCAAAGATAAAGAGTGGAGAAGAACACGAAATATATTTTCACTCGACCACCTACAATACCATCAACGGGATGACCAGCTGTGTGTCTTGGAGAACCCACATCAGGCCAGCTGGTCGAAAAATAAAAAAAAAAACGGCCCCCAAAGCGATCCACACACACACACACACCTATGTATCTGTCTACCTACCTTAATCGAAGAAAGTCTTAAATTACATAGGCACCCACACAACGATACGCACAAGGCATAAACGGGCAAACAGGCGTTCATTTCAAGAAACCTTCCTATCTATGTATGTATATAGACACATACATACATACATATATATGTATACATATGTGACTGCTCCTCTTCCTTTTTGTTGGCCAACTCTTTTTTTGGTCAATTTGGTCAATGAATTAAGGTTTTTGCGTTACTTTCTTGTTCAGTTTTTTGTTTTTGTTTTTCGTTGGTCAAACACCTCAAGCTGAAATTACGGAGGCGACAGACCGAGCCTC
This sequence comes from Drosophila nebulosa, assembly GCA_024703675.1. NCBI lineage: Eukaryota > Metazoa > Arthropoda > Insecta > Diptera > Drosophilidae > Drosophila > Drosophila nebulosa. The sequence continues at coordinate 2,501,106 of JANFPS010000003.1, read as the reverse complement.
AAATTACAGTTCATTGAGCCATTTTGGAGAGAGACAAGGAGGTAGAGAGAGGACTCCAATTTGCTGACTCTCTCTGGCTTCCTCTACTTTTCTCTCTTCCTCTCTCTCTCTCTCTGTATGTGGACACACTTGACGGTCTTCCTGACCTCATTTTACGTATTTTTGGCCAGCTGCAAGCAAGAACCTTCTTCATCGTCATCGTCGTCGTCGTCGTCTCTCTCCTTCTACTCTCTTGATAAATGAGCCTTCATTTTGAGTTACAAAATTTCCTTTTTGTGTGCTTGCAGCAGACATTATTATTTAGCCGTTACTCATATTTTGGCCACTGCTGTTGTGACAGTATGCCACACATTTGATACCCCCAACCGAATCCATTCGTTGCCCCCCCCCCCCCTGCACCGCTCTCTACCCCTACACCACCCCTTGTTGTCATGTACTTTAACCGTACATGATGTTGTTGTCGTCGTAGTCGACGTTCATCATGTGATTTATGAAGCTAAAGCGTTAAAGTGTTTTATTTTATAAGTACTTTTTCGCAGTCTCCACCCATTTTGCCTTCCATTTATCTCTCACTTCTTTTGCTGCTCTATCTCTTTAGTCTCATCGGTGTTTTGGGTATTGCACTTTTTACCTACTTGTCCGCACTTCATTTGAGAATATTTCACTTTCCCCGCTGTGTGTGTGTGTGTGTGCAATTCCTTTTTGGCCTCATATCATAAATCTTCAAACACTTTCACATTCATTTTAGTTGGTTTGTCCGCTCGTTCCTTCGTTCTTTTACTGGTTCATTCATACATTCATTCATCCTTTGTTACTTTTCGTTCATTTTTGCTCATTAGCACGTCGCGACGTAGGTTAAGTGTTTTTCTTGAGGTCGCACATACAAAAACAAGAGACAAAGAACGAGACAAAAAAGAAGGAGAGAGATGAGTTGAGATGCGATGAGATGAGAACAGGTACCTTTTTGGGTTCTTAACCTATCCATTCCTCACCTGCTGCTTTCATTCATAGTTGATAGAAATGGCAAATGCAATTGCTTGAAAAAAAAAGAGCGTGAAGATAGAAGATATAGATCTCTATAGCGCATGCCATAAACTCATAAATTATGCGGAATCACTTAAGTATATACTCTCAGTTGATCCTTTTTTGTTACGCTAAATGGTTTCAAGAGCTAACAAATATTTCTTTTGATAAGTTTATATAAATTTGAATGAATCTAAAAGAATTATTTATCAAATTTAAATTTAATACTTTAGCTTAGCTTTAGATCTAAGCATTTGATGCTATAGAGACTAGTAAATCACTAGACTTAGTAAGTTTTGACTTTGATCTTGGAAAACACTTTAGTAGTTAGTAGTAGTTAGTCAAAATGTTAGGTATTAAATACAGCCTAGTTATTAGCCCCTTTCAATTTCTGAAAATCAAATTTGTTTAAAGTCGTTATGCATCAACAGGATCATTAATTAAATAACAATTTGATAGACTTAGTAGACCGAATATGGGTTCCATAATCCTTTCACGATGTCTCGGCTAATAGATTCTGATCTTTTCATTTTATTTACATTGCCCTCTCTGAAACTGGCTTTCTAGGTATGACCACTCGTCTAATACATTGTCTAAGTCATTGCCTAAGTCATTTTCTATTAACTAAATAAAATTCTTTCTAATTAGGAATTTATTTCTTGACATTTCAAAGTCGAATAGGAAAAAGGACAAAAGACAAATTTTATTAAGGAGAACTTCAACAATATTGTAAAATTAATAAGTATGAGACGAATTTTGGTAATAAAATTAAGTTTAAATCAAAATGGCAATCATCTTATTTAGTAGCTGCCAAAAATACGCCAAGTGAGAGAAAGAAAAAGGAGAGGTAGCTGAAACCAAAATAGGCAAAATGCCGCAAAGAGGACCCCCTCTCGCTGCCCCTTTAACCCCTCTCCCGTTTTAGCCAAACCGTGTGCCCACTTATTTTCACCGCTCCGGCTTTGGCTTTGGCGTTTGACCGCAGCAGAAGCGAAACGATGTTGGGAATTTGAATTGAGAGATTAAAACGTTGGAGCTGCTGCTGCTGCTTCTCCAAAGCTTTAGAGCTGCAAAACTAACCGAGACCAACACCAACTGTTGCCCACCCACACGACAGCGAATTGTGAATTGCGAATTAGAAATAGAAGAAGGTGTTCAGAGATTAGCCCCTGTCCTCTTCTTGTTGCCCGCTCCCTGCTCCAATCCTCGTTGTTGTCCAAATGAAAATCATGCTTGCTTGTTGATGTTGTTGTTGTTGTTGTTGTCGTTGCTAGTGTGTTTGTGTTTGTGTGTGCAACAGTTGCCAGTCCTTTTCGGTGTCATGACATGGCCGCCGACCAAGTGAAAGCAGGTTAAATGCAAATAAATTGTATAGCCAAAAAAAAAAAAAACCAAAAAACCAAAAAAAAAAATCTTGGTGGCAAGAAGAAGCAGCAGCAGCAGCTGGAGGAACACTTCATATGTTCAATTTCGGTTTAGTTTGTGGCTCTTTTGATTTGATTGCAGTTGATTATGATAATTATTGTTAATTATGCGGGTAATTTGCACAAAAAAATATTCGTGAAGGTGGGTGAAAGGTTAAATAAATAAGAGCATAAATACTTTAAACTTTGGCTATGGTGAGCAAGATTAATGCCCGAATTTTGGTTAATAGAAGGAGAGAGGAAGTGTAAAACGAAAGTTTTCTAACAAGTCTGCCACTTTCTATTGCTGTGATATAGATAGACACAAAATTGAAAAATTTCATATTTAAAATATGAAAACTACAACTTAGTTTAAGGCATTTTCTATCCCTAACAAAGGAAATTCGTTCAAAATTTTGGCATATTTAGCAGTTTCGTTTAAATATTACTCTTAAATTTCTTTGTTAAATATTTACTGACAGTCTTAGAAAACATTGTAAATACAAAGAAAATAATCTTAAAATTCTCAACAAAGATTCTAATACCCAAAACACAAATTTTGAGAAAATTTGCCCTTTCAAAACCCAGTTGAAAAATGGGAAATATCTGATTTCCAGGATCGATTTCTTTACATAAAATTTTTCCAATTAAAGGTTTAAATTCCTGTTGTTCGTTTTATTTTTGGTTTACTTCATTTGCCTTTAGACTGATAAGATCAAATAGGAATAATAAAGCATATGTATATGTATGTATAGCCGCCTCTCATTAGAAAAGTTGCCATTATTTCTTTCGTTCAGATAGATTTTTAGCAAAACTTCCGGGTAAAAGGCGGCAATTTGTTTCCCACACTAAGAACCAGGCTAATAATCAAACAAAAATATGAACAATCTTAATAATGCCTTTGCGCGTCTCTCTCATTAATGAGAGCAACACCTTCTCGCTTCTTCATCTTGATCTGCAGCTCCAGTTTCTACGCCCTCTACCCCCTGCCCCTCTTCCTCCGCCATCGTTATCTTTATGCTTCTCTATAGATTTTAGTATTCTTTGGCAGTAGCCTGAGAAGATTTTGAATTGTTTCATAAAATGCACAAAGCTGCGGTAATTGTGTCAGGCAAATGACAGAAGTCAGACAAGATGAGTTGAACAGAGGGAACAGAGAGGGAGAAGGTGATGTAGATAGAGAGGAAAGGGGGGAAAGAGACAGATGTAGATGGAAGACGATGAAGCCATTTCCAGATTGCCAGGTTATATGCTAATGTTGACAAGGATCCTTCTCTTCTTCGCTCTTTTGGTTGTCAGATAATTTATGCTCAGGCTTCGATTTGCATTTCATTTTATTTCCATAAATGTGTGCATGTGTGTTTGTGTGTGTGTGTGTGTGTGTGTGTGCAACATGAAAAGGAGTGGGCGAGAGCATCGCATCGAGCAACCATAGACAACACATTCATGTTAAACATATCTTGGTGAAATTTCGACCCAGATTGAAGACAGACATCCCGAAAAATATGAAATATATTTATGCCAACGCCAAGTCCAAGTGATCCATTGAGCCGACCGAACGAAAGACCAAACCGACTGACGGACTGACGGACGGACCGACGGACTCAACGACCGACCATTCCATCGACCGATCAATCGATCGATCCAATGATTTTAATGAGTTCGCTTGGCGCGCTTCGTTTTTACACAATATCAATATCAAAGCAGGTCACAACTGAAAGTAAAAAGAGATCGAAGATCGCAGATCGACGACACACGACCGATCAAGGATGAGAGTACATACATATATATATATATATATATATATATGTATATATTTATATGGTTGACCTAATTTTTTCGCTTTTTTCCTCTCGTTGCGTTTTTGGTTTTTTTTGGTTAATGGGGTGCCAAAGGCCGCTAAAGCAATCCATCTTTATTATGATTACTCTCCTTCTTCCTCTCACAATCTCTCTTCATACTTCGTCTCCGTCTTTGTAGCCGTCGCCGTCTCTGATTTTCACGCTCAATTAATGTTTATGACAAGTGACTGTGGACTTTGGATGGAAGCAAGTTGCTTCAACGGTAGTCAGAACACGCATCTTCTCTCTTCCTCTCCTGCTCTCCTCTATCTCCCTCTCTCCCTCTGTCTCTCACGATCGATTTGAATTTGCGAATTTGTGATTTCATATGAATGGATGGGAATGGGAATGTGGAGATGATGGTGATGGGGATGCGAAAGTCGTTTGCCGCGTTCGTCGCGCGTCGATCTATTTTAAATTTGAATTTATGTTCATTGCTAAAATTTGACATGTTTGTGTGCTTGACTTGATTGATGCCAATTCGCCATAATGTACCACCAAAAAGGAAGGAGCCTGTCTCTCGGCTGACTTTTGCGGAATTAAAGTTGTTATTGAAAGTGTTGTTGTTGTTGTTGCTGTTGTTGAGTGTGGGATTTCGGTTAAACGAAAAGCAGCTTAGCCAGCCAGCCGCCTGCCATGGACTTAGGCCTAAACCAGTCGTGTTGCCATAGTTAATGGCATTCAATAGAAGCCTGCAAAATGCTTAATGAAAGTGACTGAAGAGTGCTAAAATTGCGTTACTTTTTTTTTTTTTTTTTGCCCCCTAAATTGAGGATATGTTTCTTTTTTTTTTTGTTTTCTTTTTCTCTTCTTCTGATTTGCAATTGGCTTCATTTTCAATTGGCAAAACATGAAATTGAAATTGAATTTTCAAGCTTTATTACTTACGGAATTGCAGTTTTGCGTGTGTGTATAGATAGATGGATGGATGGATGGATGGATGCATGCATTTTCATTAACAATAAACCAAGAACGTCGTATATAGCTAACAACAACAACAAAAATCTTTAAATTTTATGACATTGGCCTTCATAATAATAAAAAAGATGTGTGCTTAATTTAAATGGAAAATCAATTGGTATCACAATCATAATATTAATGGGAATATCCGGGTTTTTTCCCCCCACAATAACTTTTTGTTTTTTTTAATTAATAATTTGTTATGGAAAAGGAATCGTCTTCTTTTCTCTTTTGGGGGCTCAAGAAATTTATTTATTATTTATTTTCTAATTGAGTTATTGATCCCTTTGTTTTAATAAGTGTTGAAAATTTCAAACAAAATCTATCTTAATTTTAATTTTATATATGTATCTTTGATAATAGTTAAACTTCCCCTTTGTCACTGACAGTTGGCTTAGCAAACTTAATCTATTTAAATTTTCTTGCCAACTTTCTTTAATTACTAGCAAATTTTATTATGTAGAATTCACCTCATTCTAATAAAGTTAATTGTAGGATACTTTCCCTGTATAATATGTATACAAAATATATGTATAAGTACCAAATATAGCAAGCATTGAAAAAGTTACCAAATTAACCGATTTTAGTTGCAACTTATTTTGGTTTTAATGTTTTAAAGTGCAAATTTTGGGATTTTTGATTAGGTATATTAAATTAAAATTGTCACTTAGATTTTTTGTGCTAAAGATTTTCACATTTTTCCTTTTTGCCACAAATATAAAAGAAATGCCTTAAAAAATAAGTTTTCATAGAATTTATGCTATAGCAACTTTAGCTGGCAACATATGTTGCTAGCAGCATGTTGCTAGAGTTATGGCTCGTGCTCTCACTTAAGCAAGCCAGCATGAGCCGGCTCAGTCTAACACCCGGCTTCAATTTAACCTCTCTCCTTGCTCTCTGTGCTGCTTACCTCTCTCTCTCTTTCTCAGTCAGTATCGCAGAGTCTCTTGCTTGTTGTCTGGGTCTCTCTTCTTGGTGATTTGATAGGCCTGAGTTGTTGTTGTTGTTGTTGGTATTGTTACCTGTTGTTGCGGCGCACTGCAACTTTTGCAGATCTCTTGCAGCGATCTTCTCTCATTCCGTTAATGCATTTCCGCGCATGCAGACGTTGTCCTCATCGTGGTCCCGGTGACTTTTCTTCTTTTTTTTTGTTTGCCTCTCGCAGCAAATTTTCATCGCGTGTGTTCTTTTCTTTCGCCCGTTCGTTCGTTCGTTGTGAATTTTCACTTTAGCTAAAAATATTTCTGGAATTTATGGACTCATTTTTTTTGTCGTTGCTTCTTCTTCATAATAATAATAATAATCATTTTGTGATCTAAATAAAGTGTGTGTGTGTGAGAGAAAGAAACAAACGAGACAATAACTAACTGTGAATTGAATGATTAATGTAAAGTAAGTCTTAAACTTTGAACTGATCGGATTCAACTTTGCCTCTAGATATAAGCTTTGACCTTTTTCATGTTGCTGTTGTTTGTTGTCGTGGGCGTTTAGTTTCAGTTTCGATTTGGGTTTCGGTTTTTGGTGGCTTTTGTGTGACACATTTATCTGATTAATTTTTTGTCTGACTGACAGACCAAACCGCTCAGACAAAAGTTGACCGATAATTTCAAATTGACAACAACAGCAACAACAACAAGACAAACATCATGTTTGACCTCAATTTAGATAGAAGTGTTGTTTTGTGGTAGTGTAAAGAAAGGAAAAGAAACCCAACACAACAACAAGGGGAGAAGGGGAAAAAATCACTGCAATTACGCAAATGACGTAACGCAGTCTAAGACGACGTAAGGCACACGACAATAACACAAAAAAAAAACAAAACAAAAAGCCAAGAGAAAGAAACGAAAACTCGAATGCAATAAAGCAATTAAAATGTCATTGTAAGAAAGTTAAGAGAAGAAATAGAAAAAAACCAAAAAATTTTTATATGGGAAATGGGTTATAAAAACGGATATGAAACCCAAGATATTCGGTCCGATATCAAAGGAAAATTCGGCCTGTGGGGAAGTCACTCATAAACAGAGTCATATCTGTGTTAGTGGGCGAGGGAAATGCAATTGAGAGCAAATGTCTATGTTTTTTTTTTCCTTCTTTTTTTTGGTTATTTCCCCCCGATTGGTGTTAAGATAAGACTCAGAGGTAACGGCATGCGGCATGCGACACTAAGGTAAATGCGGCATGCGACTTTGATGCCCCTTACCCCACCCCTCACCAATTTGACTGAGAGATGATCAGCTGTTGCTGTTGCTATCGTCGTCGTAACGTAAACGACAAAAACGATTCCTAAATAAACCTAAATGATTTTTGATAAAAATCACAAAACAATTTTCCACTTTTAAACTACACTCCAAAATTGTGTGTGTGTGAGTGTAAATATTTGCATAAAGTTGCTGAGTTTTTCCTAGTTGAAAAAATTTCCAGCGTAATGTGTTTGTTCAACCTTTGAAACCTTTTTGGAGATTGCACTTACTGATTCTCTTCTTTTTTTTTTTTTTTGGTGTGAGAAATACAAATAACAGTTTGACAGGACAGCAATAAGGTGAGCGGTAGAGGACAGGGGGGAGAAGTTAGACAAGTGTTATTAAGTCTCATTTCACCAGACAATTGAGAATTTCGTTTTTTTTTTTTTTGCAGCCCATTTGATTCTTAGATAAGTTTATTAGAACAAAATTTGTAGGATTTGAAATAATTTTAAAAAATTTACCAATTGCAGCCCATTCGCTTCTAAATAAACGTATTAAAATAAAAAAAAAATAAAAATGGCTAAATACTTAAACATTTGCATACATTTGAAAGATCGTAAGGAATAACTTTTAATTACCATACGAAATAATTTAATTATGTAGACAATTTTATGGTTTTGCAGCTTGCAGTTTGTAATTACTTTAATTTGGTTGAAAGTATATTTCAATATAATTATTATAATTATGTTATAAATCATTTTTCAACCCCATTGAGATTCTCTCTATGTGAAGAAACTTCTTTGTGTGAGTGCAGACTCTTTCCACACACACACACACACACACACACATTAATTAACAACAATTAAAATCAATTAAACTGAATGCAAACACAAACACTGCTAAATCACAGTCACCGACTCCGACTCCGACTCCGGACCCCTTCCCCTTCCTCACTGTGATTTGACATTTCTATTATGACATCAGTCGGCAGTTAGGCAGTCAGTCGTCTCGCGTGAGCCCATCTGTTGTCCATCTGTCTGCCTGGTCAATTGCCAAAGTGCAAATGCAAAATTAAAAATTCAATCCCTTCTTCCTCGCCAAGTCTGACGGCGGCGACCACAGTATCCGTCAAATGTTAATGACCAGCTCTGGGGAAAATCTATAAATAAAAACGGTGAGGAGGGCAAGAAGCGCCAGTTTGAGGCGTCTCCATGGCGAATCAAGAGCAGCTTAAATGCAACCCAACAAAACCCCAGCTTCTCCAGTCAGTAGCAGTCAAATGAAGGAAGGAAGCAGCGCAAGCAAGCCGCCAACTGGGAACAGGAAGGGTCAGTCTACATATGTATGTATGTGTATGAGTATGAGTAAGGGGTCGGAGAGGGGGGGAAGGTAGGCTAGGCTAGGCTAGGCTGGGCTGGGCTGGGCTGGTAGGTAGGCAGTGAGTTGGGCTGGGCGAAGTAGGACGAGCCTATCAAATGCCTGGCATCATTTTGACTTTAATGCGTGGTAATTATGAAAAGTAAACTTCCACCAAAGCGGAGAATGAAAAGAAATATCTCTCTTGCTTCTGGTCTTTTAGTGTTTTCTTCTGCTGCTTCTTCATTTCCACACACACACACTCATACACTCACCGCGTAGTCTCCATTAGTTGCGGTTTGAAACTTGGCTGAAGGTCGCCGCCTGCTGCTGTTGATGGTCGTTGGTCGATGGTGGAATTTACATTAACGCTTTGTGTGGTTTTTTTTTCATGTTTCGCTTTTTCTTGTCGTCGATACCCTGTAATCTTTATGTAATTTTTGGGTATATATACTGTCAGTCGAAGAAATTGGAATTTCCTAATTCCTTTTTGGAGCAGCCTCAAAAAAGCCATTTAAATATTCATCTTAAGCTATAGAAAGTTTCCTTTCTTATTTTACTAAAGAAGTTTTTTCTTCAGTTTCAACCAATAAAAGAATATAAGAACAAGAAGCAAAGGGAGGAGCAAAGGGAGAATCCATTCCTGGTGAAAAGAAACAGAGTATTAAAAAGTCTTCAATTAAATTACATATATGGAATTTTTATTATAAAATTTTTACCATATTTCCCATATATATATATATATAATTCAGTACGTCACTTCTTTGACAGCTAGAGACAGATATAGAGAGACCGCAAGCGAAAGAAAGAGAGAAAGAGAGAGAGAGAGTGAGTGAGGTTGTGTGAGGGGGAGGAAGTAAATTCTGGTGTGACTTTTGGCTTACTCTGACGCGCTTTTCTGACAGCTCTAACCAGGGGGCACACCATCATGAAGGACTGCTGAGGGGACTCAGGGGGAGTTTACTTTTTGCATAAATGCATAAAAATTGTTTGCCATTGTTTGCAGTTGACGTCCGTCCAGTTTTCATTTTGCGTTGCTTTTATTTTTGGGTTTTTATTTTTCAATTTTTTGTTTTCTGTTTTTTCTTTTTTTTTGTTGTTCTTGCTTGTGGACTGTCAAAATATTGAGCTGTCTGTTTTGGGTTGCTGTTGTTTGAATTGAAATTGTGTAAGTTTGTCAGTTTTGGGACACATTTCGATTTGTATGTATGTATGTACATATATTTTATAGGGCAGCAGGCAGTCAGGATTTTAATTGAAAAATGGCATACAAATTCATAAACAAATTTTAAGTTGTAATAGGGGATACAAAAATCACAAAAGAAAAATCTCATAACATTTGGTTGTCATCAGAAATCTAGTTAAATCGATATGTAGACCAATTTTGACTTAGAAAACAATGACAAATATTGTGATCAGGGACGAATTATAAAAAAAAAAAATAAAGGTTCAGCCATTTATTGATGGCTAGAGCAAAGCAAATCTTCAATGGCTTTTCATTAGCAGCTGTCAGTTGAAATATTTGAAATATCAATAATCCAAGGCAAATTTTTAAATTAAGTTACAAATTAAACTTGTTTCTTTTCTTAAAATTTTTGTCAATTTCTTATCATTTATTTTTACCAATTTGTTGACACTTTTTCTCTTGACCCTTTTGACTGCTGCGGCTGTTGCTGCTGCTGCTGCTGCATGGGTCAAAGTCTCGATGACCATTCAATAACCAAACCAAAAGAAAGACAAGAAAAATACTTGAAAATAGTTTCCAATGCTCAAGTGCAACCCAAAATGGAACAGAACAGAACAGAACAAAACAGAACAGAATAGAACAGAGAAAAATTGTCAGTGTGGTGCTTGGTTGGTTGGCTATCCATCATTAGACTCAATTTGTTGGCTACGCCTTAAACATGACTGGGCAAGATTTTCTCTACTCTTCTCTCTCCCCACCTCTTGTCTTCTCTTCTCTAGAATGTTTTTTTTCAGCTCGTATCTTCGACATGATTCTAAATAGCATGACAAACAAAAGCGTGGAAAAAAGAGTAATGCATAATGCATTCATTATAAAAAATTACAAAACACAAAACTGTCAACAAGTCCAAATGAGAAGGATGATGATGAGTGAAGAAAAAGAGGAGGAGGATAAAAAATGAGAATGACCAGACTAGATGATGACTGGTTTGAACTGCTGATAGATAGCATGGAGAGGGATGTAGGTGGGCGGAGGCGGGTGGTAAATCTAGAAGCTAAAAGAAAAGGGTCAGCAAAATTCAATCCAATCAATTCATTGACCACCATATTTGGTCTTTTCAAAACTGTTCGATAACTGTCGTAAATGTCAAATGTTAGTTTTGTAATTAGCTCGGCACAAGACAAAAAAAAAAAAATAAAATACTAAATTCAAACATCTGACAATTTGCAACTGTCAGTGTGTGTATGACATTTGGCTAGATCGGCTTGCCTATAGTATGTACAATATGACAGCTTCGAAAGTTTAAGTTAATTTTTCTTATTGATAGCATTTGTCGAGCAGCAGCAGCAGCCTTGAGTTGGTTTTGTGTGCAAAAAAAAAAAAAACAAAATGTCAATGAAATGTCTAAAAACTATTTATAACTTTGTTATTGAAATAAATATTTCATAAATATCAGTTGCAACTCCCTTCCTTCAAATGAAAGTAAAAGCTTCCAGAATCGACATTGATAGAGAGAAAAAGAGAGAGAGAGAGAGAAATATTTCTCTAGCTGCTGCTGCATCTTTAACACATAAAATGGACAATGATAGATCATTAAGAGAGAGTCCAAAACCAAATACAGTCACGACCCTTTCATAAGTTGAAAGGTCGTGTGAAAGGTTTCGAGTAGAAATAGGAATAAGGAAAAATTCCCTTCACCTTAAAAAAAAAAAGTGCAATTTGATTTGAAATTGCTGTCCAATGTGGATATCAAAATACATAACATACCAAAAACCAAAACCCCCAAAAAGCGGCCACAAACAACATGAGCTTGTAAAGAGTTGAGGTTAGGCGTAAAATACATATAATATAGGAAAATGTAAGCAGGAAATGATTTGGTTCTTTTTTCTTCCATCTTGTTCATTTCTTTCTTTTGATTTAGGTGATTTTGTGACAATTTTGTATGTTTTTTGTTTTTGTTTTCTGTGGCATGTTGTGTAATATTGCATTTGTTTTGTAAAAAGGGGAAACGATTTTCTTGTAAGCCGGAAGAAATGATAAGACAGAATAGAATGGAAAATAACTGAAAAGCTAACAAATTCATTTTTGTCATTTGAGTTTTGAAAATGTAACTAAATTTAATCCATGTAGAATGTAGAATACTCTGAGTGACACTTTAGACCTTTTGAGTCTGGAAATTTGTTCAAAATAGTTCCCATTTGGATAAATGAATAGAATTAACTAAAAAGTGTACCTACAGTTAACGCTAAAGTCCTTAAAATAGTTAGTTGGAGATAAACCGAAATCGATTAACTCTTGCCTATCGATTGACTATCATAAACGTATTTTCATGTCGGATTTTTGTCCTACGCAAAGAAAAAAAAAACACAAAAATGAAACCATCTTTTAACTTATTTATTTTATAGAAGGAAGATAACATAACATAAGATAACAACCTTAGAAAATGCTGTCAAGTATTGAAAACCTTTATTTTACGTCATAGATGAAGTTTTGAAAAAGATTCATCATAGGGACTTTTATTTGTTTGGCATTGGTGATGGTTTAGTCTCGATAATCCAAAATTTAATCGATTTCAATAAAAAACCCGCTAAACAATTTATCCTTTTTAAAAGCAAAGAGGTCACTCCTTATGAGAACAAAACCAACAAAAAAGTCAAATGCTAAATGCCTAATTACTCTGTCTCAAGCCTTTGACTAGCTCTGATTGCTGCAATCCAAGCATAGAGGATATCGCTCGTTTCTGACTCTGTGCCTTTTAACACTTTTCTTCACTCATTTTCATTAAAAGAATCTACAACAAACACACTTAACGGTATATAAGAAAAAAAAAACTCCCATGAAGAGTGAATAGAACGCAAACCCAAACCCAAACCCGAACCCTCACTCACCTATGCAAACTAAGTGCCAGAGTTTCCCCTCCCCCTCTCCCAATCTCCACTATTGCCTCCCTCCGCCACCTTCATACCGATCCATAGGCGGCAACTCTGACAATAATAAAAAAAAAAAAGAAAAAAAAAAGCGCACCCATCAAAAGGCGTTACAAATTTTGATTTCTTTTGAAAAGTTGCGACGCCTCCCAAAAAAAAAAAAAAAAAAACGAAACGAAAAAACCAAAAAAAAAAAAAAATTGTTAGAAAAATATCAATTACAGCATAATTATGTGTGACGCAGAAGAGAGATGAGGAATGAGAAGAAGAAGCAGATGAAAAACTATGACAGCCAAATGATTGATTTGTGGAAAGAAAACCAAGAAAATGGAGTTGGACTTGGACTTGAAGTTGGAGTTGGAGTTGGAGTTGGAGTTGAGGCGAGGCGAAGAAAAGCTTTTCGACTTTCTGAACTTTTGACACATCGTAAGGAAAATTCTTTTCGTTTGTCATCGCATACAACACACACACACACACACACCCAAACACACATATGAACACATACATAATTTAATTTTAAACATCGTTTCGACCCCCGCCCTCTGTTATCTATTCCTTTTTGCCAGTTTTGATTGACTGGCCAACGGTACACGAGAACAAGTCGATGGACAACGAACAGGAGGTAGGCAGGGTGAGGCGTATAGTAGGGAAAAAGTCAAAAGTAAAGAATAGGGAATGAAGTGTGTACAAAAGATCTTCAAACATCGTCGTCGTATCGTCATCTCGTATACGTCTCGTAGTCCCCTGTCTGGTAATTGCATATTAAACAACATTTATGTTCAGTTTTTTTTTTTTTTTTTTTTTAACTGGAAAGGTCTGACCCCTCGGCTTCTACTTGTCCACCTGCAAACCCCCCTCCAACCACATCCTTCTGTATGTCTTATTCAATGTCAATGTTGTGACCTTTGTTAAGCATCTCTCTCTCTCTCTCTCCCGCTCTCTCCATCTCTTTCATTGAAGTACCGTTTGGTAATGCTTTGTAGCTTCTCTTTCTTTTTCAATTTCCATTGTATTTGTTGTTGTTGTTAAAATAATATTGCGCAATTTTTATTTGATCATAAAACGTACAAAATGTTAACAAGTTAGGAAAAAAAATGCTTTTAATACTTTGTAGAAAGTATTAAAATGAGTTTTTACTGGAGGTCAATCACTTCAGGTCAGGTGATTCTATTTGGTCTTTTCCACTAGAACATTTTCGTATTTATTTTGTTTATGTCATTTAACGAAAAGCTTTATCATTCAATTAGCATTCAATTAGCAATCAACAAGAGATTATAGAGTATTAAAATAAATATAGAAAATATTATTGATCATCATCATCATTGGCTGTTGTCCCATTCATCAGTTAGTTCCGTTTGATGGCTTATAAAATTATTTATTTTTATTCAATTTCTCCTCACTTCAATTGTCAATTGGCAACTACTTTGCATATTATTCGAATCATCAAACTGAAGTGCCAAAGTCAAATACTTCAAATACAGCAAACAAAAAAAAATTGAAATAAAACGTGGGGAATAAAAAATAATAAACAAAAATTGAAATTGCGATTAAAACAGCAAAAAAAAACAACCCAAATCTGGGTAAAAAAGAGACCTCAATGCATATTTTATTAGCTGTAAATTTTATTAATGTGGCCATAAATTAAACAAAACAAAAAAAAAAGAAAAGGTAAACCAAAACCAAAACTAAAACAAGATGTGCCAGAAACCAGACAAAAACTGGCAGGAGAAGAAGGAGGCAGCAGGGGTTGGGTGGGAGTAGTAGAGTGTGAGGACACTTTGGTTGGGCAGTGTGTCGTCTAGTTTTCACGACAAGGTGAAGGAGTCCGGGCCGGGCTAAAAGAGGTAGAAGGAGCAGCAGCATACACACCGATGTTGGCGTTGAAAAGAAATACACGAGTGTTAAATTTATTTAAACCAAAGATAAACACGCCAAGTTCAAAGCCCAAAAAGGAGCCAGTCAGACAGCCAGCCAGCCAACAATTCTCCTCTAGATATACACTACAAAAAATTACTCCAGACTAACTTAGTAATTGAATTAGAAGGCGTTTGGTTTATAATCTTCAAAGAACTAAACTTTGATTTGATTTTTGTTTCAGGGCAGCTAGAATTTTGATTAAAATTTCAACATTTCTCTCAGTGTTCTTTTTCTTTTTACTCCTTCAAATGGCCACACAAAAAATTATGCATGAAACACAGTCACAGAGCGAAAAACGAGAGACAGAAAGAGAGACAGAGAGAGAAGGGAGAGCTGGGGTAAGAGAGGGTGTTGGTGGTATCGGTTATGGGATGTTGGGTGGGAGGGGCTAACTGATCGAGGGTGTTGTGTGGTGGGGACAACAAGTTTCCCGAATGCAGCGACAGGAACTAAATCACGTGTTGTTGCTGTTGCTGTTGTTGTTGCATCTTCTAACTTGACTTTGGCAAAGTCATGACAACAGGTTGAAAATGTAGCTAGACCACTTTATGGTATGAAAAGGGGGTGGTGGTGGTGGTGGTGGTGGCGGTGGCGGTGCTGGCAGGAAGGGGAAGGGAAGTCAAGTCAGATCGTCAGCCTGCTTAGCAGCGGCTTACACATGTTTGTTTTGTCTTCCTCGGTTTGCTTCTTCTCTCTTCTACATCATCTTCAGCCTTTTGTGTTTGCCACAAACATACCGTTAACTCTGCCGATATATGCAACAAGGCAACAACTTTGCTGCAACAGAAGACAAAAAAGAAGAAGCAGCATCAGCAGAAGCCAAAAGCTTTTCAATATTGGCAAAGAAAATCTTGTTTTTCGTCCATCGATCGATGGGTTGTCTCTCCATCTGTCTGTCCATATGTCCGTCTGTCAGTCGCTTCGATCGTCGTTCGGTTTGGTCGCCGCGATCGCCTGAAATAATATCTAATAATGCATATAATTTTCACATTCAAAGAGCCAACAAACTCGATGTAGTAGAGAGGGACAGAATGAGCGGTAGAGTGAGAGAGAGAGAGGGAGAGGGAGAGGGAGAGAAAATGCGGCATGGGGCTTTAATATCATAAAATATTATGATACAAAATATTGTGGAGCGGCCTTAGATCTTGATCTTCATATGCAATAAGTGATGTGAATCCACAGAGACCACTGAGCGGGGAAGGGGTGATGGGGGGACGAGAGAGGATAATATTATAAGCTTTTCTCTCTCGATATTATCTATGAGATGAAGTTGAAATTTGTAAGCGGATAAACGAAGATAAGCAAAAGCAATCAATAATGAAACCATGAAGAAACAGAACAGGCAAAACTGCACCTAAAATTATTATTGAAAAGGCAAAAAAAAAAACAAAAACAAAGTTTATTCCAGCCAATGTATTTAGATATTGCAATTAGCCATTAAAATAGATGAAGTTTAAAGAAAAATACCAACTCGTGATGGCAGAAGTAACCAAAAAAAATTAAAAAAAGAAATCAAAAAATAGCTAAAACTAGCTATTAACGGTTGAGACAGTGTTGCAAACCTAATAAATATTTAGTTGCTATGTGCCACTAAATATTTAAGAGAAATTTTCCAATTGAAAATCGCTCGTTCCTTTAGGTCCAATTAGAGGTGGAACACTCTCGATAGTCGAAACACTCGATAATCGCAAGAGCATCTAAAGCGTTGTTTGATTTCAATCAGACAAAAGTAAATACTAAACACAGGTGTTTCTTATGCACTTTATAACATTCTTGGGCCAAACATTGAGACAATTTCGTATTACGATTTTTTACTGTCGTTCAGAAGTAAAATTTTTTAATTTTGCATCGAGCAAAAAACATTGTAAATCTTATTGGGACTATCGACTGTTTGGACTATCGAAATCGTTCCACCTCTAGCTCCAATAGTTACTTAATTAAACGTTCACCAACACTGACGTTGGAATATAATATATATATATATTTTCAAGACGTTTTGAAATTATTTATATTTTAAAGTTTTGTTTAACACAAATGATAATACTTTTAAATTGTCTAAAATTTTCAAATTTTGTCTTTAGTTTATAATTTTTTTTCTCAATAAGTTAACTGCTTAGGAATTTTTTTGACTTTAGATCACAAACTAAAGTAGTCAATTGGAAGAGCGAATTCTATAGCTACATCGTTATATATGGAGATTGTCCATAAAATGATATCAGCGCCTACCAACATCCGCTCCACGAAAACGGACAGTGAAATGTAAAGGCAAACAACAAAAAATTTAAAAAATGCTTCACATTTTGTTTAAAAAATTGCCACCAATTTGAGGCAGCGTCGTTGCTAATGTTCAGTAATTAATTACAAACAGAGTTTTTCGAAAAGGCAACAACAGCAACAAAAATATTTATAAGCAAAAGCAAGCAACAGCAACAAATGAAATTTAAAAGAAATTTTGTTTGTGTTTGACTTTTGTTTTTATTTATTTCAAAAGTAAAGAAAAATCACTAAGCAGCTTTTGCAAAAAGAAAGTGATTGAAGGGTTTTCAATTGTATAACATTTTGCCGTTACATTTTGTTTATTGATAAATTGTTAATAATTAAAGAAGATGAGACTTAAGAGAGAGGGCCATAGAGAGTATGAAAGAGACAGAAATGAAATGGCAACAACAATAATAATAATAATTATCAAAAGCCATCCAAAAAATTTCATCTTTGATTGATTTGAATTTTTTTTTATTTTTTCGTTTTGTTGTTGCTGCTTCTGCATCTTTTGCTGCTGCTGTTATGTAATTTAATGTATATAGCTAGATAAACATACGTAGCTAAAGTTCGATCTCGAAGCGCAACATTTTTCCAACTTGGCTAAAAATAACTATGTATTTGGCCCGATCATCAGCCACACCCTTTTGGTTTGCTCTGGTCTCGTCTGGTCTGGTCTGGTCTGGCCTTTTCCATAATAATCTCCTGGGTAATCAGCAAATACAAAAAAAAAAAAAAATCAGAAACAAAAAGGAGAAGACGAAACCAAACAAACTAAATGAAAGAAATGCAAAGAAAACCATTAAGAAAAAAAAAGGCATTTCTTATCGATTGGCGAATTGACGGCTGCAATGCCAAACCCCAAACCCCACCTCACCCCTGAAGCAATGAATGCAAAGGGTTCATCAAGGGTTCTTTTCTTTTTTTTTTTTTTTTTTCTTGACTCTTTTTAAAGTGGACGACCTAGAATTTATCAATTGATCAAGCAGTTGAATTGACACTTGCCATAGATTATTCCTTTCGAATGTCGATAACACACGATTCAGATCTTTGTTGGCATGCCAACCAAAGGTAACCAGTTTTGGTTACTCTTCAAATATAAAAAAAAAAAACAAAATTCATTTCCAAAAGGAAATTTTGTGAATCTTTGACGAAGCAACTTAAAATTTAAGTGTTAAGAAACTCATAAATGCGGAAAAGGATTTGGGCTATGGGGAGTGTTGGTAAAGGTTTAATAAAGCAAGGGAAATTTTATTAACTAAAATTCTGGCAGCTGTTTTGCTTTTAAACTTAAGTAAATTTTTGTATATTACAATAAGCGAAACGCAATTTTTTTAATTATTTTCTTGTCTCTCTTTGCAGGTAATTACAAAATGCATAGAATCTATCGATATAGGGGTAAGCTAATCAAATTAATAATTTCTTTTCGCAAGTGCAAGAATTTTGTAGGCAAATTTCGTGTATTAGCTACAGTTTTTTTGTTACCTTCAATTATTGGGGGCCACACCTAGAAAAGTAAATGAAAGAAATGAAAGAAAAAAACATCCCATCTTAAGCCACATTAACCAAACACTTTATACTTGGCGAAATAGCAAAAAAAAAAGGTGGAAGAAACACGCAAACAACAACAACAACAACATTGTGCCTGGGCTATCAATTTAACAGCATCTGTCTATGATGCATGGGCTCAGTGCTTTAACTGCAGCCCAACTGGTCGACCCGATCCCCTCTCCCCCCAAAACATCATCATCCTGGGCCTGGTGCGGCTTCTGCCTGCTCCTCTTAGTCCTCCCACACGCAGCCGTAGCCCTTTGGTAACTTGTCCTAGGCTGGCTTCTCTTGCATTTTTCCAAGGAACCTGCATAGCTTACCCCCCTCTTCCTGTCTCTCTCTCTCTCTCTCTCTATTTATAGATTCAACTCAGTCGATCTAGAGTCGGTCGTCTAGAAATTCCAAAAGAAATATCTATCTATTACCTTTCGCCCTCTGTCAACACGCAGCAGCAGCACAAAAAAAAAAATAAATAAAAAGAGGCAAAACTTTTCTTTTCTTTTTCGTTTTTTTTTTCTTCTGTTTTTTTGCTTGTAAAATAATTAAGCTGAAAATAATTAAACTTAATCCGCGTTACAAAAAGTGTGTGGGAGTGGGTTACCTCAATAGCCGTTGGGCGGGCTTAACACGTTTCTGCCAGATGGCCTGCTGCTGCTCCTCTGCTCTGCTTTACTCCGCTCCATGTTGCTGCCAGTCAGTGACTTTTACATCTGGAATCTACCCTCAGGCTTTAAACAGTAGCCCTCCAAAAAACAAAAAAAAAACGAAACAACAACCAATACAGACAAGAAAGAAAGAGGGACAGCCAAACAGACAGAAAGAGAGAGAGAAAAGGAAACCTTTTCGATGTACCCTTGTTAAAATTGTCCATTTTTAGTAGAAGAACCAAAATATTGTCTAAATGTGAAAACTTCGAAACTTCAAACTCTTCAATAAGGTTGCCAGTATAACCAGACAAGATTTGCATCCTTATATAATCTTTCATAACTATTAACTGTCAAGTGGATTGACCATCACTAATATACCCCTTAATATGCTTCAAATAGGGTACAAGAAATGTTATTATTATTGCCTTTCGCTCTGTAAAAGCCGAAATTGGGTCTTAAAAAATGCTGCAAATGAAATTTATGGCAGAACTTTAAGTATCTTACAGGAAAGCACAAAAAACAAAAGTAAAAAAAAAAAATAAAAATAAAAACAAAAAAGGGCGCAAACATTTAATTTTATTTTCTTGTAGGATTACTCAATCTCTGAAACCTTGACCAATTGTTTGTGTGTAGGAAAAGTTGAAAAGAAGGAAGTTAATTTTCCAACTGAAACTATTAGAAGACCCATTACTAGATCAGTAATGACTTCTAAATGAGAAGGAGGTGGAGCAAATGGAACAGGAGGTGGATCCTCTGATCATTTGTTTGCCTCATTGCCCGAATGCATATCAGACTTCGTTGGGAGCCCGAAAAAAAGCTTCCGTCACGTCATGATATGAGGAAAATTCCAAATTTGTGTTTCCATGAGGATGAGTTTTGATGGCCAGCAGCAGCATTTTTGAATTGCGCGTGGGCGACTGGACTGCTGGTAACCGATTTCATAATAATACACTGCCAAAAAGATAGATACAGATAGATAAAAAAAAAAAACAGAGAAAAAAAACCATAGAGAGAGAGAAAGACCAAGGCAATGGCAAAAGATTTTCGTTTGTTTTGTAAAAACACAAGAAACGGAAAGTGAAATGCATTCACTGGACTCTAGAGTGAGAGAGAGGGGGGGAGGTGGGAGAAGAAGCTGGGTGGTGCTGGTCAGGCGAAAGGGGGGAGGAAAGGGGGTAAAAATTATCGCTTTATCACGATTCAAACGGTACCACTTTCTTACCAAAGCTTCATTTGTAGCCATAATTATGCAATTTGCTCGACAGAGTCTGCGTATGAGAGAGAGAGAGAGAGTAAAAGGGGGAGAGAGAGACTGGTAGGAGTTATTCGTTGTTTTTCCACTGCAATTGTTGCATTTCTTTTCTCGTTTTCTTCTGGCGCTCTCTGTTGTTATTTATAATTGTTGGACACAAGTTACGTTTTGGGGTTTTCGGTTTTCAGTTTTCAGTTTTTTTTTTTTTTGTTTAGGTGGGAGTGTATTATTTTGATCTTTGCATATCGAACAAGCCAGCCGACTCTTAACAACTTAATTGTAAAAAGATATTATTTTTTTTCATTCTTTTTTTTCTCTTGTTTTTGTTTTGCTTATGACAAATTAATTGGCTGCAATTGTTTGAGAAAGTTATCGAATTGCTTGCAGCTCTATTTCATTTGATGTGACTGTAGCTCTCTTTATGTGTGTGAGAATGATGTTTCTATAGCAATTTCGATGGCCGACTAACCGGGCTCTGATGGCTAACTAAACGAAAAAGACAATCTGAAAATAAGTTCAATTTCCCTTCGAAAAGGAATTTTACCACTCATTTACGAACCACAAATTTATCCCTAATTTGGGCTAAAAGTGTTGATAAATTATAAGAAGAAAAACGCCTTAAGCCCTTTTGGACCAAAAAAAAAAAATGTGTCAACCACTAAAGTGTGTCAAATTATTTGACCAAAGTAACTCTTATGAACGTAAAAAGGGGGAAATGAGAGAGGGGGGATTTATGCTTAAAGGCATATAGAAGAGAGACGGAGAAAGAGATGAAATTTGATCGATCAGTTATATTGTTGTTACGCGACGACGCGACTGCCGCACATCGACATTGATGGAATAAGCGTTAAAAATATTTCCATCCATTCGTCTGTCCCTATGTCTGTCTGTCTATCTGTCTATAGGTTTGGATTTTTGCCAGCCTCGGGGTTAAAACTTTTTCTCTGTTTCTTTTCTCTTTCTTCGGTATGTGGACCGCAATGTAATTGGAGATGAGTAGAGTGTGACCCACCAGCACCGCTGCCTACCAATCCCTATTCAAGAAAATACTTAAACTTATTTATTTTCATAATGAAAGAAACGTGCATCGGAAATGCAGATAGTTTTTTTCTTTCTTTTTTTTTTTGTTTTTGAGCCAACTTCTTCCTGAAATGGTTTTTTGCTGGAATAAGAAAATGGGTGTGTGGGGAGGGGGAAGGGAAACTGGGCTTTTGTCAAGTTAACAAAATCAAATTCGTGGCCAGACGAAAACAAATTAAATGAAACAATTTAATTTGCCCACAATTTTACACAAGAGAGCAAAGCAAAATTGTTGAAATGGCTTAATTAATTTGCCCAATTCTCTTGCTGCTTTTTGCCACACATTTAACTTGGTCAAGTCGAATTGCCCAAATCAAAAAAAAAAAAAAAAAAAAAAAAAAAAACTCGACAAGCCCTAAACAACAACAACATGAAAAATAATCGCCCACTCCTCCTCCCCCCCCCCTCGTCCCCTTTTGTTGTTGTTGTTGTTGTTGTATGTCGTCTCTCACCACTTGTAAGTTACAAACTAAACTCACGCCTACGATTTGAGAGTTTGTCGAGTTTGTTGTCTTGTCTCGACTTAATTTGATAAGATTTATTTCCACAACACATAAAACTTTAGGGAAAAGGCCAAGTCAATACACGCCAAGCCAAAAAGCGAAGCCAAGCCTGGGTCTCTTTTGGCCCAGGCCGAACGAACATTGAGAAATGTTTTGGCCCCAATAAATTGTGGAGAGGAGAATTCAAAAAGCGACAACGACAACCAAAAACGAAAACGACAAAAACAACAACCAAGCATTTAGGGGAAACAGTTAAAAATCGAAATGTAAACTGCAACAGATTGATAAATGGGAATTCTAAAAGATGGGGGAGAGTGAAAAAGAGAGAGAGAGATAGAGAGGGAGTGAGAAGAAAGCTAGTTAAGTGGAGTGTGGGTGATAGAATTATGACCACAAGTGGCTGCCACTGATTGGAAGCTACTACCCACAAGCATTAACACCATATCAAAAATTGACTTGTTATATTGAGATTCCAATTGTGCCCTATCATAGACAAATCATTCGAAGCACCTTTGAATTGCTCAATGAAGATCACTGATTGATATCCCATAGAAGAATGATTTTGCCTACGGATCTATTAACTTTTTTCTTTTTTATTATTGACCAAAACATTGTATTGATTGGATAAGTCCAATCTATTGCCAAATGCATTGATTTTGAATTCTTCTTTTACCTTTTCTTACTCTTCTGTTGTCAAATCTTTAACAAAACACTTAAATATTAAAATTTTGATGCTCTAACTGTAACTCGAATTTTTTAAAGATTCGAATTGCTGAAGGATACAATTTTTTTGATTTTTTTTTGGAACAAGTTTAGGCAAATTGAAAAATGAAATTGATTTAATTAAAATTCTTCAGTCAAATGCAATGATGAAATCGTTTTAATTGAAAAGAATTTCTGTTGTTTTTCGTTAAGCAATAATTGCCAATTCAATACAATAAAGAAATTTTCTTCTTAACACAAATGTGAAAGTTAAAATTTTACTTTGTGTTTTTTTGTTTTTTTTTGTTTTAGTTTTCGTTTTCGTTTTTGCATCTTGCCTTTTGACGGTTCAAAAAGTTCATTGTCAAGTCTAATAAAATGTTCAAATGACACGTTAAGTGTCAGTGGGTACAAGTACAAGGGAGCAGAGAGTCCTCACCCCTCCTCGCAAAAACAGAGAGGGAAAAGAAAAGTGGCTATCCTCCTTCTTAGTTTGCATCTTTCCCTTTCGCAGCCATCACTCTCAGTCTCGCTCTCACTCTTTCTTTCTTTCTTCCTTTTTCTTTTTTTTTTTTTTTGTACGTTTTTGTCAAATGATGATAAATCGTGACCTACGACTACAACTAGTAGTAGGAGGCTTCAGTGAAATTTTTGTCTTTTTCTTTTCGCTTATGTTTTGAGTGACGTGAACAGTTGGCGTAAAAACGAAGCTACTTACCCGTTACTACCTCAACAAACTTGACATTTAAGTGAATTATGTAGTTTTTATGTTAACTTTTGCCGCCACCGACACCGCCGACATTTTTCCTTGTGGTTAAGGTTTGAATTTGAGGTGTTTTTTTTTTCTATTTTTTTGGGGGGGGGTTTCTCGAGGATGATTTATGGCGAGTGTGTATTACAGGCTACATTTTTCGGGCAAGGGCAGCAGCAGCAGCATCATCATCCAGTCATCCATTCAGTCATCTGGCCTGCTAGCCAGCCATCCAACCATCGCACTCTTGTCTTGGCGCTTAGGAAAAATTAGGCAAAAATATTATAATTTATGAGTGCAAAAAGGTTAAGAGAGAAATATCTGCACACAATTTTTTTTTTTTTTTGTGACGTGTAATAAACGCTGTGTGTGGCTTTTGATTTAAATGCAAATCAACTTTGAAGAAAATGCCAAATTTTCACACCTTCGCATCACGATCCAAAGCGATTGATCTCTATCTTTTTCTCTCGATTGTCGTTCATCGATCGTCGATGACAACTCTTGAAACTTGCCGTATCGTTGCATGCTTATGAAATGAAATTTGCAATCAAATAACTGGTAATTGTTAACAAAATAAGCATAATTCACTCAACTAAATTAGTCAATTGATTAAGCGTAATTAAGAAATTACAAAAAAAATAACCATGTCGAAATATAGTTATATAAACAAAACATGAAACTCAACAGTTTATTTCGATTGTTACATCGAAACGGTTCGCAATGTGGGTCGAAAATTTGTTGGGGAATTTGACGTTAAAGTTTGTTAAACTAAAGGAAACATTAGAAGGGAAAATTCGCCTAAATTGAAGTGAGACAATTCATTTCAATTTCAACCATAACAAAAAGTCCTGATTGAGATCTAACTTCCAAACTACAGTGCTTATCATATTTATAGCCCATCCAGCCGCTTTAAACTTTGAACCAATTTTAACAATATTTTTTTTACTGCACTTTGTTAACAGAAGCATATTCAGTAGCACTATTCAGTAAAGCTATAGTTTTGATACAGAAAATGTGTGCTTATTTCTTTGTTTATACATCTTTTTAAGCCAATGTGTTTTTTTCGTTTAAAAGTGGACTATTAATATTATAAGCACTGTAGTAAACCTCAGCCCATCTAAAAGAATGGCCAACAAAAATTTAAGTAGAACCTCCCACGACTATCTGCAGTGCTTACAGGACTTTAGCCAATACAATTTTAGTCATTACAGAAACCAAAGGATGCCCTTATCCTGCTGCAGCTGCTCAAACGAAGCAAAGCTGTAATTGTATGTAATTAATTTTTCGCTGTTCCACTTGATTTTCCAAAGAGCTTAGAAAATTCTTCAAATCTCTCCGTTGTTAGCCTTAGGCTTAGACCCTTTGGCTTCTCTTTCTTCCCCTTTGTCTCATTGATAATTATTGATTGATTAAATGCCAAACTTATCTGCAAACACAATTCTGCGAAAAGCAAAAAAAAAAACAAAACAAAAAAACATGCTGCCAACTTGAAATGAACAAGTTAATTTGTCAACTGTTGAAGAGGAGTGAGAAAATCATTGAATGGAATATCTATATCTCTATGCCCTATCTACACGACCTTGCTAAGCAAACACTCAGAGAGAGAGAGAGAGAAGAACTGAAAGTAAATTAGCAAAAAAGCCCATTGAACATGCCTGAGGAATTTTTTAATTTAGATAATTGAGAAATGTTTAGTAGTAAATGATGAGAACCAAACAAAGCGACAAAATGAACAAAAAAAAAGAAGCAAATAAAAATACAATTTGAAATGGCGAAAAATATTCATGATTTTATTGTTTGAATATATTTCGTATTCATTACACATAATGTTAAATATTGATAGACAATATGGCATCAGCCATCAACCACACCCGCCATCAACCACGCCCCACCCCCCCATTTGCTTCCACTATTTATATGTATGGCAAATAATTTTGCCCATTTTCATATTGTAAATAATTTTAATAATTTAATGAATCATTTACAGTTGTAATTTTCGCGGTGATAATTACGTGAGTTCTCGTTGTTCGTTGTTTTTTTTTTTTTTTTGTATTTGCGATTATTTTATTAATAATAATAAAGCTTTTGTTATAATTTTCAATTGATAAATATTTGATTTAAATAAATTTCCTGTTTGCATACGCGCCCTTGAATAAAAAAAAATAAAAAAAAGGAGGAAATGCTTTAAAAATTCCACAAAATAATAGTCTCTCTCTTTAATAGTTAATCAAATGAATTACTAAATGACTCAGATACGACAAAATTGTGCTTGACAATTATTTGCAATAAATGTTGTTAAATTGGCTAGCGAGGAACTGGCTGATTGGTAGTAATAATAAGTTTTCATTTTGATCGTTTATCAGTTGTCAATTGTTGATTGAAACAATTTCTTGTTGCGGCGCTGCACGTCAGAACCGAAAAAAAAAAAATCAAGAAAACAGAAAAAAATAAATCAAAAATAAATTAACTACTTAAATGTCAAATGCATTTGGCAAAATCAAAGAAAACGATATAAATACAAAAATCAGCAAGCAAAACTCAAAAACTAATTAAAAGAAACACGTCAAACTAATTAAAAAAGAAGACAAAAACAACAAAAATAAGTAAACCCAACAACAACAACAACAAATGGCACTTGTTTTTGACCCAGCCCCAAAACAAAAAAAAAGACCACAGAGAAACGGGAGACCAAGTTTAACTTAAAAGCTATCGAAATCTGTATACCCTTTTGAACGGTTCATTTTGAGGTACTAGTTCATTCACTCACTAGTTCACTCATTTATTGATTCAGTTAATCACTCACTAGTTCACTCACTTGTTCGCTCACAGTTCACTTACTAGTTAACTCACTTTTTCGCTCATTTATTCACTAACTAGTTCACTTATATATTCACTAACCAGTTCACTCACTGGTTAACTCAATAGTTCACTTGTTCACTTACTTCTTCATGCACTAGTTCACTCACTTGTTTACTCACCAATTCGCTCATTTATTCACTCACTAGTTTACTGACTTGTTCATTCAATTGTTCTCTAACTAGTTCACTCATTTGTTCACTTAGTTATTTATTTGTACTCTGATTTCCTAACACAATTGCTCACTGACTTTTTGACTACTTGCTCAGTTGTACTCTGAATCGCTTGCTCAGATGCTCATCCACTCGATCACCAATTCACCCATTCTTAGCTCTTAACAGCCAAGTGAGTAAATAAGTGATCATGTAACTGATCAACTGAGTGTGTCACAAAAGAACTAGTTTGCTTACTCACTGTAGTTTAACTAACCAACAAACTAATTGTCTATGTATATTCCCAATAAATTTGCATACGATCTGATCCAACTGATGACTAACTTAATTAAATTAAAGATGCTTTCTGCTCTAGAAATTACAAACTTTTGTTCGCATTCAATATGCTCAATTACTGATAGATACATAGATACATAGATACATAGATACATTGTCTAGTTTAGGGATCTCATTATAAGACTTTGATTTTGATTTCTGGGTGTGTCTTGATATATACATATATATATAGATCGGTATAGACTATATATATAGTAGTATAGGTTACTAGTACAGGCATTCAATTTACTTTCTAATACATGATCTCTGTGGCAGTTGTTTTTGAATTGAACTTGGTTGCTGTTGTTGTTATTGTTGCTGGCACAAATTGTCGGCGATTGTCAAACGAATCGCTGCCGATGCCCGTGTCCGTGTCGGTGTCGATTGCAGTGTCGGTGTCCGTTCCTCAATGCCCGCCCGATTCCCATTCCTTTAAAAGGTCAACTCTAAATAAGAACTCACAACTAACTAACTGCTCCTCCGAATTCGTATCCATATAACCACCTCTTCCCACCCAATCCCCCATTTATTCCTCTCTGTTGCTGCTGCTGCCCCCCTTTTTTTATGTAACGAGCTCAATTTAATTCACAACAACAACAACAACATCAACATCAACATCAACGACAACAACAACAAACGACGTACAAAAAATTGCATTGCTAATTTATGTTTATGGTTTATTATTTCTTTGGGCTACGTATTGCATTTTGTTATATGCATTTTTATTATTTTTAATGGTTTTTTAGTTGAACATTTGATTGAAATTTATGTTTGCTTTGTTTTTTGTTTTTCGTTTTTTTATTATTATTATTAATAATTTTGTGCGTCTATTTATATTATATCTCGTTTTTATGTCTTTCTCTTCTCTTGGTCAAGCTTTTGGCCATTAAGTCGCATAATTTATGAAAATAATTTAAATACAATTGCAATTGATACTTGGTTTGGTTTGGTTTTGGTTGTGTTTTTATGAAGCGAATTGTTTATGTTTAATGGGCGAAAAAATGAAATTAACCGAGAGACGAGGTACAAGAAAACTTTAAAGATCAGGAGAGTTAGATTAGATGGATCAAGTCATAATCAATCGAATGAATTGCTGTTCAGAACTTTTTGAGAAGATCTCGGAAAACCTTTTTTTGTTTGGTCCATGGAAAGTAACTAACACAATTCTTGTTCTAGTTTTCTACTTATATTTCAACTTAGTTATGGTCATCAGTGTTTTGCACTTATGGGCCATTAATTCACACTAACAAGCTCCCCCCACTGCCCCCATTACCCCTCTCGCCGAGCATAACTTAAAACAATGAAACTTCTTTTTTAATGAGCATCGACATTTGGTCAAGTGGCAAGTAGCAGTAATTCCTTTTTTAGTCTATTTTATTTAAATATCAAATCAATAAATTCAATGCGACTGAAATAAATGCAACTGCCTATAGATAGAAACAAATACACACACACACTCACACACACACACAATTTACAACTCGTAAACTGGCTAGTCCATTGTGGGGTTAATTTTGGCATTGTGAGGCCGTTTTTGGGTCCATTACCCACTTTATTTGCTAGGCCAAAGAAATCTTTTGTTTGTTATCAATTCTAGATATATTGAACGTTTGATAACTTGCCGACAATTTGTAATGTGTAAGAATGATAAAGAAATTGAAATACCCTTTACTTGGATTAAAAAAAACTTGCTCGATTCTTAGCCAAATTAAAAAGCTTTATGCCCAATGGCCAAACATTAAATAGTATTGAAGGCTTTAACTAGTTGAGAATTACAGTTGAATGAAACGTGAACTAGTTGTGAATCACAATCAAATGAGGCCAAAATACGGTAACCACTTCAAGGACAAATTCAAACTTTATTTAAGGTTTAGCTAAAAGATTACTTTGTACTTTTATTGCAGTAACTAAATGTTATCTTTAACAGAATGTAAGAATTAAGAGAATGAATTTCTTTGTATAATCTACAATTAAATTACTTCACATTGATCATGCAAAAACTTTAGATTGGGCAAATGAACTTCTCTACTTTGTCATTTTTGAAGCTATTTAAAACTTTTGCAAATTTCATTAAAAATTTCCTATACGAAAACCAAATACACCACATCACATGGGTTCAGTCTATGGATCTATGAGTGAAGCAAACTTGAATAATGTCACATGTCAAATGAATTTTTGCCTTTAAAGTTTTGCCGCCAAAAACTTTTGACGCAATTTGCATTTTTGCATTTTGCTGTCGAGCTTCACACAGCTTCTGTCGCAATTGTGTCTGTGGGGGAGGGGCGGGGAAAGAGTCTGCGGCGTGAATATATACATACATAGCTTTTTCCCTTTTTTTTTTTTATGTGCAATTTTTCTTAATATTTTTTCCATCTGCCGACTGCCAATTTGATTGATTTGTTTTGCACAAGTGACGCACATGGCGCCAGATTTTTGATTGAATGCCTTACTACACACAGGATTGAGAGAGTCGAGTCGAGTCGAGTAGAGTAGAGTATACAATTGGGATCAAGGTCTAAGTTTGACAAATTTTTATTGTAATGAGCAGCTGTTTTGCATCTGATAATCTTCACACATATGTTCATTATTCAAAATTCGAAAACTAAAACCAAATAGAAAAAATAGTAAAAATAGAAAAATTGAGAAAAAAAAAAAACACACACATTTCCATATCCATCATCAAATGAAACTCTCGCATAACTCAGCCGACAAATGATAAATGAATGGACAATAGAAGAAACTTCTTCTTATATTCTATGAGAAAGTTAACTCAGTGGGAAAATGGAAAGTTTCTTTTTTTTTCAATTTGCGATTATATAATATACAAAATATTTCTTGTATATATAGTTACATTCTAAGCACTCAAAGTGAAAGTTAAGGTATGTGTGGGGAAGGTACTCATCTTTTAATAGACTTTCAATTTTTGGTGTTTTTTTTTTTTTTTGTTTTTTGTAGCGGGTGAACCCGAAAACAAAACATTTTCCCAAAAAATTCCAGCTGAGCTAGCCAACCAGCCAACCAGCCAGCCAGCAGCAACATCCACATCATCATCATCATCAAGCCAAGTGATCTTTATCTTCATTGGCCTGCTGAGAATTTTCGTGTAGGCGCTGAGGAGGAGACACTCGACGAGAGGGGACGCATCGTGTGTCTTTAAGTTGGCTTGGATGGCTGGCTGGCTGGCTGGCTGGCTTATTCAAAATTCTAATCACATGCAATCGAATCGTTCCGAAATCGCTCCGAATCGGTGGTACAATGGCCGGCAAGTCGCCGACGCTTATCGATTAATCATCAAATTAAAAAATTACCACAACCCAAAAGCCATCGCCACAGAGATCGTCGTCGATCGAGCAGTATTGCTGGTGGAGCGTGTCCAAATCCAACAGCAACACCAATTTACAGCAGCGATTGGATGGGGTAGAGAGGGGTTGGGGGAAAACAACTTCACTTTGGCTTTTTATTTTGGTACTTAAAAGTACGCCTCGTTTTTTTTTTTGCCAATTTAAACAATATCTTTTGGAAGAGAACCACACGAATTTCGATTAGTTTTCAAGTTTCTTTGGCAAAATTGGCAATTGTTTGTTTGCTTTTGTATTTTTGTTGTTCCTTTCAGGGTTAGATGAGGAAATATCTTAGACCAACTCTCTCGGTATGTAAAGAATAACGAGGCCTAGAAAAATTGTATGAATTGGTATAGTGGTGGGGAGAAGGGGGAGCACATAATTGCCAAACTTGCTATTTTGTCTTCTTTTCTTACTCTTAGTACGCTGGGCATACAATATTCAAGTCATCAAAATACTACATAGTATAAAAATAGCCAATTTTATAAGGTATCTAGGCATCAGATTGGATCTATCCAGCATATATTAACGTATTATGAACTCTAAAGCGATCCATCTAGCTGCGTTTTTTGTTTACACATATAGTAAAATCTGTTCAGATCTGATTTTAAGATATTTTCTAGGCTCTATTTTCACTAGTCAGCGCCATTGAAGACCAATAAACTTCAAACTGCTTAAAATATGAACCAAGATCGGTTTATAGATAGATAGATTTATTCTAGGATTTATTTTGACCATTTTGAAAAGCAGTTAATAGAGTTCGTTTTGGCTTTAAAGAGTATTTTTAAGTCGTTCCCCTCCCCAAACGACTTTAAACTTATGGAATTTGGTTTTCGTCTATATAATTTTTGCTAGCTTAGCCAATCTCTAGAGAGAGAGAGAGAGAGAGGGGGGAGTGAAAAAAAGAATAGGTAAAAATCATGGAAAATTTGTTTCTTTATACTAAATGGGTGGGTCAAGTTGTGTGTGAGTTAACTAAGGGAGTGTGTGTGGGGCGTGTTAAATTCGAGAATTGTTGTGCGTTTTTCGCTTTATTTTTTTCATTTCATTCCATTTTTTTGCGCTAAATCATATTTCCTACGAAATTCTATTACTTAAATATTTATGTATATTTGATTTTCTCTTATCAAGGCTATTTCCATATAAGGGGGTTTTTTCTTTGCTGCTGCTTGTTTGTTAAAAAACAAAACAATTAATGCATTTGCGTTTACAAAAATTAAAAAAGAGCAAAAAGACGAAAATTACTTTTGAAGAAGGTTTATGAATCCGAAATTTGAAATACTCTTTGTACGTTTTAGTTTAGACTTCCTTTGAATTGGTGCATTTCTATTTGTTTTAGGTAGGAATAAGTTGCCATTTAGGCAATGTTAAGACTTCTTGCTTAATACATTCTTTAGTTTCCAGTCTCACATATTCTGTTCATAGAAAGAGAAGGGTAAAAATACCCATACAGAAGTTTTGCGAAGATTATCTTAACCTACCTTAAGTAGTTGTCTACAAAATTTCTTACCAAGATTTCACATAATTGTGCTAGCTTTCACATAATGCCGCGACCTATCCCACTGATCAGTAATCTATGCTAAACTAAAAAACCTCTAACAGAAGACAGATCTTAATACATAGACCCCATAGACCATAGAGTAAAAATATCTGCTGGGGTCCTAGAATATATTAAAGTCGTAAATTAATTAAAAAATCTTTTTAATTGAAACTCAATCTTTGATAGTTATGAATACAAAAAAGAGAAAGGGATAGGGCAAGTGGAAGAGAGGGGGACTAAAAAGCATTGAAAACAAATGGTAAATGGGAGGGGAGGGAGTGGGGAGAAGTTTTTGCCAAAATGCCTATCAGCTGCAAAAAAAAAAAATTGTCATCAACTTGTAATGCCCGCCACGAACGACCCCGATCCGATCGATCGAACCAACCCCCAAACGAACCAACGAACGAACAAACCGAACGATGATCGTAATGAAGTTAAAATGCTTGGCGTCAACGTCGGCAGCGGCTCCAGCTCTAGCTGGTGCTGGTGCTGCTGCTGCTGCTGCTGTTGCGCCGCCGTCGACATTCAGTCTCCTTCAGTCTTGAGTTTCTGGGGTCTGCGCAAACGTCTCAAGCTTATGGTCGTTTCAGTTGACTTTCGGCTTCCGACGCGTTCACAACGCCCTGCGAAAAGAGCAGCGCATTCAGAGAGAGAGAGAGAAAGAGAAGCGAGCCGTCGTCGTTGTCGTCGTCGCCAACGGCTTGTGAAACTGTAAACTTGACTTTGAATGTCGTTTCGATCTCCTTCTTCTGCTTGCTTCTCCTGGCCCCCCTCCCCCCCTCTCTTGTCTCTCTCCCACGCCAAGCTAGGCTCCACTGTGTGACCGTGAAGTGAGTTTCGTTGCGTTTCATTTCGTTTCGTTTCGTTCTGTAACTGCGTTTGTGTTTGTGTAAGAGTGCCTGCATTTGTGCTTTGTTTTTTTTATTTATTTTTTTTTCATTTTCATACATATATAACTGCAAGTTCATTCACGTTTCATCATAATTAATGTAACGTAACGTAATCGAAATTAAATTTGCAATTTGCAATACATTTTCGGGGCATTTCCGTTTCATTTTGCGAACTTTTAAAAACGCATTCGAGCGCAACAATTAATTGTTTTAAACCAGCAGCAGCAGTAGCAGCAGCAGCAACAGCAACAACAAAAAAAAAGTGAAATTATCTTAAATTATATTTATGTATGTTAATTTTTGCTGCCAAATTGATAACCGTTAACAAAAAAAAACGAAAAAAACGCTTAAAGTGCAAACAGAAATTCAAACTGTTTAAATATTTTTTCGAAACGTTTTTTTTTTTTTGTTTTTTGCCAAAACAAGAAATAAAATGACTGTGAAATTGTGTATGAAAAGTGTGTGAAGAATTGCAAATACATAAATATTTTAAAAGGCAAGTAAATGAAATGAATAAATTTAAACATAAGAAACGTAAAATTTGACATTGCATATATAATACAATATGGGACACCCAAAGGACCTTTACTCTTTTAAAGAAATGTCCTACGTTGTCCGTTTTTATGAAATTCTGGACATCTGGCTGTCCGGATCTCTTTGTCCGTTAAATAACTTTTTATCTTCCTGGTTTAAAATCAATCTTTTGTATTTAGATTGTTGACAATATTCTTTATGTGTGACTTTGCTAAACTCTTGAGACAACAAAAGATGATGTTCCACCTGATCAAATGTGTAGAGAAAATCCCTGATTTTGGAGGGGGGAACTTCCTTGTTCATCAGCTAAAATCACTCACTTATCGATATCACAAATATGTGTAATAGATGAGTATCAATGACTAAATAAAAATCATCGTCAGCATTATTCACTGCGCCATTTCGCAATGACTCTTAAAATTTTCCAAATGACCCAAGAGATATATAGAGGTCTTATATTACTCACGTTTACGGTGTTAATATATATTACCTCACATTATTTTATAGGCAATTTACATTAGTTTCGTTAAAAATTATTTGGTGTGTGCTTCTAAAATGCATTTAAATTGCTTTTTGAAGTGTAGCAAAAAATTATTATATTTCAAATCATTGTCTATTGTCTAATCCCTGGAGTTTTCTAAATTGAAGTTTTTGGGTCTGTGAAATTCGGCATAAATACAGTCAAAGAAATTTTGTGGACATTCTTAATTAATTAAAAATGGTTTTAGTTTATTTTAGTTTAAAAATTAGGGTGGAAAGCATTGACTTCCTTTTCCCCTTCTCATGATTGCACTCCTAGTCCCTAACTAGGTCTTCTAAGAGGTCCCTCTTAAATGACTGCTAACCCAAATGACAGCAAAAATCTAGTCTATCTCTTGGCCACTCTATTTAGTGTAACTATCATGCACTTCCTCAACCTACTAAACTTTAACATTTGCTTTGGCTTTCGTGCTCTAATTTGACATTGAAAACCAAAACAAAATGCAAAGAATAACAATAAATAAAATGACAAACAACCTTTCACACTCTTCTACCTAGCTACCTAGCTACCTACCTACCTAGCTACCTACTAGCCAACCAAAATGCTTTGTCACTTTGGCTTCCTCTTCTGCCACTTGTACTGAAGATCAGTTTGCTGTTTGCTGTGTGACACATTTTCCTCCTTAGTAAAAGTTCTTAATTTGTATGCCAACGAGAGCCAACAAATTGAACTACTTTCCTTTCCATTCCCATTTCCCCTCTCTCTACCTCTCGTCTCCCTTCACTCCCTCTGTCCCCTCGTACATATATACATACATAAATATTTGATTTTGTGATTTTGCACAAAAATTTTTTGCGTGCTCACTTTGTGTCACTTTGCGGTGTAAATGCAACTCTAGCAAAATAAAACAATAAAAATAATACAAAAAAAAAAGAGGCCGCTAAAAAACAAAACAAAAAAAAAACGTTGCTAAAGTTTTTTGTGACAAGAATTTGCGAATGTCAAACGTGAGCAAAAAGGACTGGCCGAAAGAAAGGCTGTCGAGAGGGGCGAGGGGGTCAGGTAAAAGGTATAAAAAGTAAACCAATTGAAATTGTTGAAATCAAATTTCTTACACAATCTTTTTTTTTCTCTGTGGGTATCTCTTCCATTCATTGTCTGTTTGTCTCTCTGTCGTGTGTGTGTTACGAATTTTGAACATTTTTTTGGTACATTTTGCGGGTACGTTTTGACTTCAAAATTCAGACCAGAGCCCCGAAAGCACATTTTTTATGTCGTTTATGCGAATTTGTTTAGTACTCTTATAAAAGAGATGGCTAAGTGTTACCGAAATGTTGTAACTAGTTTCTGAGAGGAGCTACCTGAAATGCATATGTGAAGCCTTGGGGCAAACATGATTTCCTTTAAGCCTGAAGATCATGAAGATCTAGGCCTAGACACATTATTTTCGGAATGACAGTCTGTAAGTTTTAAAAATCACTGAACAATTATTTGGTATTTTATTTTTCGAAGCGAGACCTTTTTGGTTCGTCTTTTGGAGCCCAAGAGGGAAGACCCCTCCATGTCAGCCTATTTTGGCCAGTTTACATTTGCTCTCTCCAAACCAATCTCTTTTGCAAACAAAAACAAAACTGTTTTCTTATTTTGAAATCATTTTTGATAATTTTTTTCAATCATTTAATTAATCTTTTCTTTTGTGAAAAAATATTGATGTTCTTTTATTTAATTTTCCTTTAACGTTTATAAACAAAAGTCAAACACTTGCCAAGATCTTTTATTAGAACAAATATGTAATAATAAAATATGAAATAACAAAAGTCAAACACCTTTTCCATTAGATTAAAAATGGAGAAGGAGCAAGTTATTATTTCGAAGAATTTCTGGTTTTCTCTAAGCTAAATTTACATTTTCGATATCGATAAGATCTGTTACTACTAATTGCCAAGAGGAGAGTTAATTATTTTATCCTTGAAAAACTTGAAGTTATAGAGCGCCCCAGTCTCGGCCCCCGGCCCTAAAGATAATCCGTACCTGTAAAAAAGAATTCATTTCCAGTGCATTTTTTATTTTCATTTTCGTTTTTTGGCTCTCACAAATAAAGCATTTTATTTCAGTGGAATTACGATTAAGCATCTAAAATATATATATACATATGTATATGTATGTATATGTATATATTCCATACATACATATATTAAAATGCATTTTCCCCGCCATCATAAATCAAGCCGACAGTTTTAGCTGCTCGTTTTTTTTTTCTTCTCGTATATATTTCTACAAAACAAAAATTTCATATGTATATAAATCTCGGCAAAACGCACATAAAACTTTAACCAAAAAGCAATTTGAATAAAAGAAGCAAAAACAAAAACCAACCAAAAACAAAAAAAAAAAACTAATTAAAATAATACCAAGAAATTACGGAAGCAACTAATTGGTTTTTGTGACATTTGTAGAGCTTTTTGTGTTTGGTCTCTTATATAATAACCGAAACGTAGTTAGAGAGATGGACAGTGTGAAGTGAAGTGAAGTTGTGGTGGGGCCAGGAGGAGGGGGAGGGAATGATCAACATGATGATGATCAAGAAGAAGAACCGTAGCACAAATAAGTCGGCAAAAAGAACTTTGATCTTTTTGTAGTTTGAGTTGAAAAAAACCAACAACAACAACAACAAAATGATAAAATGGACAAAAAGTATTTCAAATATTTGCAATCGAAACAATTAAATGGCCAACATGGGTTAATTACTTAACAGCCGCTTGAGAAAGAACAGAGAAGAAGAAGGCCAAAATGAAGGCAGATGAAACACAGAGACAGAAAGAGGTGAACACACACACACACAGGAGTTCTTTGGGCACGCTTCGTTGCACTTTTTAAGTGAAGAAAGCCCCTCAAGGCAAAGGAAGAGAGAGAGAGAGAGAGGGGGAAAAACGTATAAAAAAAAAGGTTCAAAACTATTAAAATTGTGTGTGTTCAGTTCAGTTTCTCGTTCTGTTGTTGTTGGCAAAGTGCACTCGATTGTGGCATGATTCTTGGTTTTTTGTCTTGTTTTTTTTTTTTTTATGGGGGAGTGACTTGACTTGGGAACTCTAACTAACCTGCAAACACCCGCAACACCTGTGCCTCCTATCTCTGGGCCAGCCCGACTTCTCTTTTAGGGTGTGATCTTTATCGTTAAGGTTATGCCCTCGGCACTTCTTACTAAAACATAGAGATGACAGCGTGTCACTAAAACAATATTAAGCACGAGAAGTAAGAAACGCTTCCTAGAATATTGAGAGACAAAACTTAGTGAACTTTAAACTCTAAACTTTAACTCTTTGAATCCAATTTCACTTCCTTCTATAGTCCTTTAAATCTGTTATAACTTAGCCTTGCGTTTGTGTGTGTGTGTGTGTGTGTGTGTGTGGCCGAAGTGATAGCCGAAGCCACACGAACATCTACGCTGTACATGTGACGACTGCGCTGCAGTAGAGTTAACCTTTATGACCGGATAAAGAATTACAAAGTCAACAAATTGTAACTTTGTCCTCTTTAATGTTCTGATTCGAATTCTTTGACACGTAAAAAATCATCACGAATTTGTCTCATCTCTTTGGAAAAATTTCCAATTGAGTGGCTTGACTCTTAAATGTTTTCAGTAGCTCCGTCGTCGTCGACATTTGGTCTAGACCAAAAAAAAAAGTCTGTTTCTTTTGGAAAGCAAAGCCTTAATAGAAGCAAAGAAATAAAACTTCATTGTGTTGTTATCAATTAAAGCGTGACCTTTGTTGTGGTTTATCTTTATCTCTCTAAAAGCGAATTAGTTCGGCCAGCCAGAGGTTTTTTTTTCCTATTTTTACCTTTTCTACCTTTTATGGTCTAATTAGTTGTTGAGAGAAATTCTTTTCTACGCGCGGCAGCACTTTTCTTTTTCTTTTTGGTTTTTTTTTTTGGGATTCATTATGAGAGACGATGACATCAGGTTCCCCATCTACATCTATCTAAACGATCATCGATCTTCATTCGCGCCAATAAATTAAAAAAGGTTATTTAACAATTATGAAGGGGCAGGGGGGGGGGGGCATGGCTATAATAAATAATATTATTGAGAAATTTACAACTCTATTGGTTCTCGCTGGCTGTAAAAGCAGGTGGTAAAAAACGAAATGTCTTGATTTGCTCAAGTGTCTCATATTGGTTCGTTGTCATTGAACAAGAGGTGGAGAAGAACAAGTAGTTGGTAGGAGGGGTGTGGTGAAGGGCGTAGAAATACCAAAGCTCTGTTTGTACATTTGTTCAACTGATTTTTTGACATTCAGAAACAAAACCAGAAACAAATTTATTGAGAATGAAAGTTCTAAGAATGAGAGAGAGAATGAGAGAGGGAAGAAAAAGAAACATTTCTTTTTTTGTGCGTTTGGTTTAACTGCATCTGACATAGAGACCACGAAAATTGAGTTCTGCCAGCTCATACTACCTTTGCCCCCCACCCCCACCAAATAGCTTCTCCCCCAGGCTGTCTTTGTCTCTCTCTGCAAAATGCGTTTAAGTCAAGTTTTTTTTTTAATTTTTTGGTTTGCTGCCTTTGGGTGCAACGTGTGTGGCAGCTGCTGCGACCTCCTCTCAGGCTTGGTGGGCACTTTAGCTCTGATATTTATGCAACGGCACACACTTCAGCGCTCTTTTTCCCCGCCGATAGCCCCCTTTCTTTCACCCGGCAGCTGCTGCTGCAATTTAAGCGCACATTTTTCTTGGCCACACATTTTCCTTCTTTTTGTTGCCTCTCGCCATATGCATAAGAGTAGTTTTTCCAGCCCCTCTCTCCGTATCTCTCTGTCTATGGCTATCTCTATTTCTCTCCCTCTCTCTCTCTCTCTCTCTCTGTGTGTGAGAGGTTCCCTCATTGTTTGCAACACACTTGGCGCTTGCCACATAACAACAGCAACAGAAGTTGCAACTGCAGCAACAAGAGCGTCCGCTATGCAACGTTGCATGACACATTAAATGCAAAACGGCAGCAAAAAAGAAGGTGCCATACACACACACACACAGGAAGGAAAGAGGATAGGTGGAAAGGTGGAAAGGGGGAAAGGGTAAGGGCAAGAAGTACCTTGCCAAGAAGTCAGGTTCGGCAGCTGCTCTTTATTTAATAAAGAAATGTAGCAAGTATTTTTTATGTGCCCTATAACCAACCACATAGTCAGCATGAGAGAAAGAGAGAGAACACAGAGAGAGAGAGAGAGAAAGAGAGAGAGGAAGAGTGTATATCAGGGCATATAGGCGATCACGGAAGTTAGACTAAAGAGAGAAATGCATAATTAAGTTAGTTAGTGCCTTGGATTAACGCCTAACGGTTATCCAACCCAAAAAATTGGCTAGATCTCGATTGAAGGCTTTTCGCTTTTTCAAGGAACTCTTTGAGTCGACTTCGAACTCTTCTCCCTTCTCTCTCTCTCTCTCTCTCTCTCTCTCGAAGAATTCTCATTCTTTTAACCATCTTTTTTGCCTGCCTTCCACGCATTATCATAAACCGGCTGTTTTAGCAGCTGTTCCTGCATCTGCTTCTTCTTGTTTTTTTTTTTATGACAAAATAATTAAATTTGAAGCGTTGACTGACGGACAACTACGAAAATACCTACAGACATGCATATTTAGTCAAGGTAACCGAAAAAATTCCTTTTAAACTTGTTTCATTTTTCAACTAGATCAAGCGACTCTTCAGCAAAATTCATCAATCAACTTGTGAATTTTAATGAGTTAAACTACAGGCAGGGGCAGAGACTTATGCAATGCAAAAATGCAGCTAAACCAATCGCAACCATTAACCATTTGACATGTGAGATGAGTTAAGATAAGAGAGAGAAAAAGAGATTCCCATGAAAATCACTTTATAATTGCCCTGAGCGAAACTCTAAAAGACAAAAACTTATTAAGTGAAAAATACTAAAATATGTTTGAAAATGTGCGTTTTTCTTTTGCATACTTTAGGGGGGGTCGGTAACTTGTATTGTAATTGAGTCTTGCCCACCTCTCACTACGTCTGTTTATTCCTCACACTCAATAGCTAAACTGACTTAAATTTTAAAACTGTTAACCGGCGAAACGAGTAAATTTTAGACGGTCATTTATTTGTATGGAGCAAGAACCTTTTCGAAAACGGTCTCGATAGTTTATTTTTGCGGTTTCAACTTCTTAAAGCTCTTGGGATGATATTTTTAAAGGCATTAACAAGGACGGTAATCGATAGTCGATGAACTATTAATATATATTTTAGTATTTGCCGTTCTTCGCCTTAAACTTTTCCCTTCAACTTGTTTTATATCCATTCCTGAGCTTGCCACATTGCAGCAAAGCAGGAGAAGAAGCAGCAAAAATCTCTCTCTCTCGAGAGAGAGAGAATGTTGACCAAAGTGCAAAAAAAATGTGTGAGCCAAGCCATTCCAATCCAATCCAATCTACGCAACGACAAAAGAGGAAGACCGACAATCAACTAAACGTGTAACAAAACTCTAACAACAGCAACAACCAAGAATAACCATCAAAGAACAATTGAAATGTTTTTTATTTTTATTTTTTATATATTAATTTCAATTTATAGCCCGACTCTGGGGGATCAATCTTTGAACGATTTTGTGCATTTTCCCACCATTATCATTTTGTTTGGTGCTAAATGCTTGCAATTTGTTAAAGGATTTTTTTTTTCTTCTTGGCTTCTTTGGATTATTGGGTGGGAAAATGCATTCAGCGCGCCACGACCAGTAGGTGGCGGAAGTTATTAGTGCAAGAGCCACGAAGAGTGAGATAGCTAGAGATGAAGCGAGAGAGAGAGAGAGAGAGAGACAGAGAAACAAGTTGCAGTTGCAGTTAAGAGTACATGTGTTTGAGCGTTTCCAAAGAACTAACCACGGGAACCTTCTTCTTCGTTTGCTTTAGCTCTTTTTTTCTTTTTTTTTTCTTAAATTTTTTGTGGTATTTGGCGGTCACTTTGCTTCTCTAATTAAAGACGACACTTTGGCATGTTTTCTTCTGGGTTTTCTTCACTCTTCTTTCTGCTACTGCTGCTGCTGCTGCTGCACGGAAATGCCTCAGATTGGAGAAAGAAGACGACAACAACAAAGACTTAGAAGAAGAAAAAGCAGAAGATGTGAAGGTAGCGTTAAGTACCAAGAATTAAATGTTATTGAAGCATGCCAACTTGATTGAGCTGAAATGCGCTGAGAACTAAGAAATCTTCTCAGTAGCTGTCGAATCCATTAAAAATTCCAATGAGGTTAGAGCCTGTGTTCTTTAGCCAATATCCGGTTACCCATTTCGATGAATATCCTCACAAATTATTATTTAGCTTAGTCTGAATTTATTGCAAAACACAAATGATCATTATGTTTATAGTTCGATTGGGTGCTAAGATTTTACTATATGTTTTTATGCTTCAAATTTATTATGCGAGGAGAGCGCTAAAATCATGTTTCCTTTTATTAAAAGAGGCATCTATAAACTAGTTCAAACTAATTCAATTCTTGCTTTAAAGCTAGGCATAAATGATAAATTGGCTAGCCAAATTTTAAGTATTTTGGCAATCCTAAAAAAGAAGCCAAAAGCTAGTTTGGCGGAAAAAGGAAACTCTAGACTTTAATCTACTCAAATGAGAGCTTTACCGTCTCCTGCCCTGATATCACTGGCCAAATACCTTACCTCAGTTTTCTAGCTAGCAATTTTAAGAATAAAACAAAAAACATCGAAAAAAAATCTTTAAAAAAAAAAACAAAGACACATTTTAGACATATCTAACGCCATTCAAGTTTCTTTAATAATAAATTATAATAAACTTCTCTAGTTGAAACGGCAAACATATCTTAATTTGTAATATTTGTACACAATTTTGGTTGTACATTTTTATTTGTATTGAATCATTGAAAATAAATGACCAAAATAAATATTAAATCATTCATTGGTTACCCTTTCCTGCTTTATTTGCCTAGTGAGCCATATCTCCACATGCGCTTGCCTTATACAGGTATATATGTATATGTATTTATATATTTTCATATATGTCAAGTCACATAACGCTGACTCAGCCGTCAATGACACTTGGACACGACGTCATTTGCCATTCATAAGATTAGAAATGACTTTTTTCGATGAGACAACTGACATAAAATTACTTACAATTAAGTCACAAGGGGGCAAAATGAAAGAAAAAGAGAAAGAGAAAGAATTGAATAACAAAAATCGAAAACTATTAACAAAAAATTTATTAAAAATAAATATTATAAACCTTTGGGCGCCGTCAAATTCTTCTCCTTCTCTCTTTATTCCCCACCCCTTCTCTGTTTTCTAAAGATTTTCCACGCTACGAGATAATTAATCAAATTAGTCAAGAAATCAAATTGTTCCCTCTCTTCTCCCCTCCCTCCCCTTTTGTACCCACCTTGTGGCATTTGCTGCCCACTTTGTAGTTGTCATGAGAGCTACGATTTGGCGATTAATCTTACGTATATCAAGTGTAACATGAGACAAACGCTTGGTATTTAGCAAAATTAAAAAAAAAAAAAAAACAAAAACCAAAAATATGGAAAAAAAACAATCTCGTTGAAAATATGCATAATCTTGTGAGATTTTAATCTAGGCCTAACTTCTTGAACTCGGGTCAAAGTTCGTTGCTTACTCAGGCAATTAAATAACATGGTTCTTTTCATTCAATTTCATAATTTTCGGCCAATTTTTAGTTTTTTTTTTTTTACATTAGCTACCCGCTGAGAGCTGCTTGAAGAGGCTTGAAGAGCTTGGCTAGCTGGCTGGCTGGGGCTACATTTAATTGTAATTTTCAGGGGGTCGACATCATATGGTGAGAAAGGTTGGACCAATCGATGGTTGCTTGAGGTTCATGTGAAAGGTTGTTGATACTTTGCCAAATTCATTGATTGCCTTAGCCAAAAGAGCATTGAAAGCATAAAATTGAATAGAATAGAATACGAGCAAAATCTTGTGTGAACGAAATATTAAATCCCAATTACCTTTATAGCTTGGGGAATTGAAGCTGATTTAGGTTTGAAAAGGATTTTATAACAGGACTTCAATTTTTAATTCTCATAAGCAACACGCCTTGTTTTCGATTAAGTTTAGATAATGCCTTCACTTTGTGGCCAAAGGTAATATCCCTTAAACATTGCTCAAATTTAATATTCATCATCAATCAACTCGTTGTTTAAATAAGTTGAACTAAAGCGGGTTATGCAATGCAAAATGAACTTTAAAATTTATAAAAAAAAAACTCAATTAACTTAAATTTGACATGTGAGAGATGATGAGAGGAGGAAGTTCCCATGAAAATCACTTTAAACCAAATAATTGCCCTGAAAATTGCAAAACAAAAAACATTTAATAGCTTCGTGTATACAGATTTCAAAGATTGCATACTTTTGGGGGCGCCACTAAAAACTTCTAAACTTGGCTAATCTCCACTTGAAAAAGCAGAAAACAATCGAAGTTCAACTAATTTTTGTGTGCTGATAATCCCAAGACGACGACGACGACGACGTGTGCTGCTTGTGACTGGTTAATTCGGTTATATTGATACTTTTTATTATGACCAAATTATGGTCAGAATTTCTCTTTAGAAAAGCACCGATGTATGTTTATTGATGGATATAAAAGTCGTTTTCGTTTAGTCGATTGTTTTTTTTTTATGGAAATCCAAGAACGGTATCGCTTGGATAATCGCGAATTATGTGATAAGAGGAAGTACTAATCGATCGTACTATATAAACCTTAGAACGTTTCATTTTTGTTAGACATTTCCATTATGTTGTGTCGTTTGTTTCTAACAATTTTCGGAATACTCGCGGCCCTGTCTCTGGCGGCATCGACTGCCATCAATCCGCTTATTGTTGGCGGCTCTGAGGCAGATATATCGGATTATCCGTATCAAGTATCGGTCCGATTGGAGACCTATATGCTGCTGCATATATGCGGCGGTGCCCTTTATGCCCCCAATGTGGTCCTGACTGCCGCCCATTGTGTCAAAGGGCGTTTTGCCTCGTACATTCGCATTGTGGCCGGTCAGAATTCGATTGCCGATCTGGAGGAGCAAGGGGTCAAGGTCACGAAATTGATCTATCACACCGGCTACAATAAGGCGACCTTTGTAAATGACATTGGTATGATTATCACACGCGAACCCTTGGAATACTCTGCACTGGTGCAGCCCATTGCCTTGGCCTTGGAACAACCATTGGCTGGAGCCCATGCCGTGGTCAGTGGTTGGGGCAAGCGTACCGAAGATGATGAAGCTCTGCCCGCCATGCTGCGAGCCGTCGAAGTGGAGATTGTGGACAGAAATGTATGTGGCTCACAGTATTTGACCAAAGACTACACCATTACCGATGAAATGCTCTGCGCCGGCATTGAGGAGGGCGGCAAAGATGCCTGCAATGGCGACTCCGGTGGTCCACTTGCCGTAGACGGGGTCCTCGTTGGCATTGTGTCGTGGGGCGTGGGTTGTGGACGGGAGGGTTTCCCTGGTGTCTACACCAGCATTATCCATCACACCGCCTGGATAGAGGAACAGGCAGCGCCTTATCTCTGAACGAATTGCAAACAAACTGAGTAACAATCAAATCGGAATCAAATAAATATTTTTTCATGAGCATTTACAAAATAAGTTTGCTATAATTGAACTATGAGTGATGTTTATTGGATAAATCCTACCCTGTGTATGGGTCAAAGTTGTCCCTATCCCCCGCTTAGTTCGTTATTAAACTGGAAAGTGCTTCCTTTATTTAAGATCTTCCTGGGCAGGCAGTGGCGTATCTGAAATTAATGATATTTCTCCCTCTAATAAGAGAGAAAAAACTCTTATTGTTGACTGAGGTCTTGAAGAGGTCATTTCTCTTCTTAAAAACTTATTACATCACACATAAAATTACTTTTTAGCTCTCTGAGTTGTAGTTTTTTTTTTTTTTTTTTTGTTACTTTGGAGTTTCCGCAACCTTCTCAAATTTTTAGAGGTCAAAAACTTACATTTACCGATTTTTCACGCACTTCTTGTACCTCTGTATGTATGTTTGGGGGTGTGTGTGTGTGTGTGATTTTTTGCTCTTTTTTTTGCTTCTCTTTCTTTTTTTTATGATTTGATTCTTCTTTTTCTGCCTATGCGGCTG
Source organism: Drosophila nebulosa (assembly GCA_024703675.1). Lineage (NCBI taxonomy): Eukaryota > Metazoa > Arthropoda > Insecta > Diptera > Drosophilidae > Drosophila > Drosophila nebulosa. The sequence continues at coordinate 2,456,294 of JANFPS010000003.1, read as the reverse complement.
AAATATAAACATGATTTTCATTAAACAAAAATCTTCTCTTTTTTAAAAATTTTTTTTTTTTGTTAATTTTTGCCTCGTTTACATTTGCAAAAGTTCATTAACATTTCGCGCTGTTTGCCATTTTTGGCTAGAACTTACACACAGACCAAAAAAAAAAAACAACAACAACAACAAAAAGCCAAACAACAACCAAAACGATAAAAAAAATAACTCTACGCAGCGGTTTTCATTTTAATGAAATTTAGCCTCGTTTTTTTTAGTTTTATTTGGATTTTTGCAATTTCTTTCTTCTGCTTAGGTTTAATTAAATATGCAAATTTTTACATGAAACTCACCTGCCCACCCCTCACCTCACCCCCTCTCTCTTTTTGTGTTTTTTTTTTTAATTATGATGATTGTTGTTGTGGGTGGACTCTGGCACTTTTGTGTGCCGATGAGTTTCATTTAAATTTCACGCTCATTTGCCATTTAGAAACTCTTTCTAAACAAATAAGAAAATAAACGATAGAAACGGAAAACAAAAAAATAAAAAATAAACAAACCATAAATTATTTAAATAGAAATTTGTATTTCTTACTACTCCCCCGAAAGGGAAGAAAACAAAATTAAAAGAATGTCAAGCTGAAGTTGCCAACATTCTCCATTGTCGTTTATTCCCATTCTTTCTTTTTCGCAAAAACAAAAAAAACCCTAAAAAATACAAAACGATTTGTAACTTTCGCTTTTCCTATGGACAATCTACCTTTTTTTTACCCTAAATCTTTTACCATTATTATTGTTATTAGCAGCAGCCAACAACAACAACAACGTTTTGTCAACCACAAACTATATATATATAGTTTTTTTTGTTGCGGTTTCCCCCGCGTTTTTTTTTTTCTTTTAATTGCTTTAAGTAAGATTCGCTTTTGTTTTGCCGGGTTAGCTCATACTAATGACAACTATTTGACGGGGCGAAAGTTTTTCTCTCCATCTTCTCTCGTCTCTTTTGGCATAGAAATAATTATATATTTAGTGTTTTGTAACAGAGAGTGTCTGCCTGTCTGTCTGTCTGTCTGCCTGCCTGCCTTTCTGTCTGTCTGTCCCCTTGCAACTAATAGACTATTATCTATTTCTATTTCTCTTTTTTTTTTCTTTTCTTTATTTTGGCCAAAACTCACAGCTTACTTTGCGAATTCAGTTTATCTCTGATGCGCAGACACACAAAGACAAAAGAACTAACAAAAATCTCTTAATCCAACCAACAACAACCATCCCTGTAAACTTCTGAAGAATTTATTAAAATTTGCAATTATGTTTACTAACTTATTAATGTAAGAACTTGGAAGAAATCATTTGCCTAGAAGAAACTTTGATTGGGTCTTGTAATTGAAACAGGCTCCCCTTTTAGCCTTTAAAAGTGAAAATATCTCAAGTTTCTAATTCCAAAATGTTTACTTAAATTTTTTGATGATTTAATATTAAAGATCCCAACAATTTGATCAATGATAACCCATTCAAAACCTAAGTAAATGTTCATAATAGCTATTCCTTTTGTTGTTAATGTTTTAGATATTTATTTGTTAGTATTATTTGTATTATTCCTTATGTTTGTGCTTGTGTTTTGTGTATGTTGACTAACCCAAAACCCTTTTCCTTTGTCTCTTGTTCTTGTTTTTGAACCCTTCATAGATCTTGGAACCCTTAACAACAACAACAACAACAATAACAACAGCAGCAGCAGCAAAACCTTTGCAACAGCAACGCTGATGACACCACAACCAACAGCAACAACAACAACAGCAGCAACAATTACTCCCAATTTAAAGAAGTCTTTGCCACTTTCTGCTCCAACAACTGCCAACAAAATGGAGCTGCTAAGCAGCAGCGCTACAGCAGCAACAACAATAACAACAGCAGCAACAGCAACAACACAGCAGCAGCAGCAACAACATCATTTAATACAGACAACAACAACAACAACAACAAAACAATTGCTAGTACAGGATTATCTAAGTTACGCCTCACCACCCACATATTCGCGTCTACCGCCCGATGGCCACGAGTTTCCACCGAATTTCAGTGAACCGCTTGTCATAATGCAACAACAACAACAACAACAACAACAACAGCAACAACCGATGATGCATCCGACCCTCTTGAAGACCAAAGCGACGGAGCTACATTTTGAGCATAACAATAACAAAGTGGACACCATTGCACCACCCTTGCCCAAAACTGGACCACCACCAAGCACCAACACCTCTGCCGCAATGCCACAACGTAAACTCTATCGTCAGGATTTGGTTATCAATGTGGAAGATGCACGCTTGGCCGCCAGCAATGGTGAACTCCAAAAGAAGACAGCCAACACATTAACGCCAACGCGTCCTCCTCCACATGATTATCAACGTTCCTTGAGCAGCAGCAGTTCCTCGTCCTCAGCAACGGTGCGTAAATCCAGCGATTGGCGTAAAGATGAGAAATCTGAGAAATCGGTGCGCGATAAAATTGCAATGTTCTCGTCGAGCAACGAATTGGATATGATCCAGCCACCACCAACTCCAAGCTCCAGCACAATTTCCAGCAGTTTCTCACGCAAACCCTTAAATATGAGCAGTGAGAATCTCTTGGAGGCAACATCCTCTACATTGAATCCTTCTCCCGCTCTCAAGACGCGAGCCATGAGCGTTGAGAATTTGAATGATGTGCAGCGGCAATATCAATTGGCCAAACAATTGCCACAATTGCATGTGGCTGATTCAATGTATTCCCTGAATACCAACAATTATGCCTCCTTGCCACGAAGAAGTCATGCCTCATATACATCCTCGACAAATGGTTCTACCGTTGGCTCCCTGGGCTCAGCTTCAACGGCTGCCTTGGCGCGACGCATCAGTTTCTCCGGTGAGGGTGAAGCGGCCAATCGTAAGGCGGCCATAACCAATATATTGGAACAACGTCGTCGTAGTCTATCGAAATTAAGGGGACTAGTCATACCCGAAAGACCACAGCTTCTGGAGCCGATACTCGATTTGCCCGAAATCAAGAGTCAAGTGAAATTGGCAGCCAGCGGTGAGGATAGCACAGATTCGGGTCTGGGTGAGACGCGTCCTAGAATGACAGCCACAACAGTTAGTAGTAGTCCAGCTGCTACTCCTTATCGCAGTATTTTTGGTACGCCAAGACGAGCAGGCGGAGCCGGAGGAAGTGGAAGTGGAGGAGGAACACAATCTTTGGAACCACCAGCTAAGCCACCGCGCACTTCCCTGGCAACGGCCGCTCCAATCACACGAGTGATGCCAACAGTGGCACCTTCATTGCATGCCTTTGCCGATCAGGAAAGTGACACAGATTCGGTGTTCTCGACCACGGTGCGTGTGCCCACACCGCCCACAGAGAAATTTGCCCTTACCCGTACGCTAAGCTCAGAGACCAATACATCGATAGCCAGCTCAAATACATCCACCTTGACATCGGGCTCATCGGCCGGATCCCAGGCAAGTTGCAGCTCTCTGGGTAGCACACCAGCCATTGACCTCACCAGACGTCTGCTCAAGACTCAAATGAATGGCAATGAGTTGGCCAATCGTAAGAGTATTCTAGCTTCGGCTAAAAATCGCAGTGCCAAGAGTCGGGGCCAGGAACAGGATCAGGATAATGATAGTACAGATGGTGAGGCATGCGCTTTAGCTGGAAGACGCATGAAACCAATTTCGAGTTACAAACAGCAGCAGCAGCAGCAGCAGTTACACCAACAACAACAGCAACAACAACAACAACAACAGCAGCAGCAGCAGCATCATCATCATCTCCAACCACAACAACAACAACAATTGGTGGTAGATAAATTAATCAATGTTGCTGCCTATGAGCTAACATCCGATACAGATGATAGCAGTCGTCGTTCCGATTGTCCAGCTAAAATAAGTGCCATGTTCATTGATGAAGAACGCAAGGCCAGCTTCAAAGGGGATGCCGCCAATCCTCCCCAGAAGGCCCAACCGAAACAAAAGTTTCTTTTAGCTGCTAAACCTGTGATTGCCCAACAACCACAATTGGCCACACAACCACAAGTGGCAGCAGCAGCAGCAGCACACCCAAAACGTGAGACGCCCAAGGTGAAGACAGCTGAGCTAAGGGAGAAATTTGAAAGAAATGCTGCAGCCAACAACTCCAGCAACAACATCATTCCAATGCCCTTGCCAAGTGTCAACATACACAAGGTGATCATACCTTCCAGCATCACCGCCACCGCCACCAGCACCATTAGCTCCTCCACCCCTCCCGGCACCACCACCACCACCACCACAAAGCCCCATCATGAACGTTTCTCCTCCCTCGACTCGTTGGCCTCTAGCTCTTCGGGTGTCTCATCTACCACACAGAATGTCAGCACCACCCAAGAGACGGCCACCGAGTTTGGCAGCTTCTCATCGTTGGGCAGCAATCAGAGTTTGATCACGGCTCAGGATGTTCAGCAGATTGTTGAGGAAGCCGATCCACCACTAAAGACACCCGAAGCTTTCATTATAGTTTTACAAAGGGATACGCCCGAGAGCAGCATTGGCATTACCCTGGCAGGTGGCTCTGATTATGAGGCCAAGGAAATTACGGTAACTATATAAATTATAAGAACTGAAGAAAATTTGCCCCCCCCCCAAAGTATGCAATCGATATGTGAGTAAGCTCTTTAAACAATGCTTTCAACTAAAGACGGGTCTTTTGACCATCTATTGCATACTTTAGGGAGCAAAAGTCAACTAAAAAACGTTAATCTACGGCGGGAATGGAAATTTTTACGATTTCGACAAGTTGTCTATAATAAATAAGCTCTTTGACCAATGTTTGCACAAATTTCCCCTTAAAGTATGCAATACACAATTCAAAATTGCATTTCAAGGATTATCGGAGTATAGCTTAGCTAAAAAATTGATCCTCGTTGCAAACATTGTGCTCAAGAGCCAATAAATTATAGACATTTCGTTTAAATTGTGTGAATACTGACTATTGCATACTTTTAGGGTGCAAATTTTAAACATCTTATTCTCCTAATGCTAATATTTGTTCTCATTTCCCATTTAGATACACAAAATATTGAGCAACACACCAGCAGCCAAGGATGGTCGCTTAAAGAAAGGTGATCGCATTTTGGCAGTCAATGGGATGAGCATGCGTGGATTGACCCACAGGGAATCGATAAGTGTATTAAAGGTGCGCGCAATGAAACAATTCTCTCCAACTGGTAATTAACTAAAGACTCGTTCTCTCTCTTTCTCCTCCTGTAGACACCACGTCCCGAGGTTGTGCTAGTTGTCACACGCTCCGAATCGCTAATCATAAAACCTTTAAACAAGAAACGTTCATCCTTGGGTTCGCTTAGTTCGCTGAACGAGAAGCCCACTGAATTGGACTATGAACGTAAACGAAATTATCACAAGGCCTCACGATCTCTAGACTTGGATTTGGATATAGTGTCCAATGAGGAGGGGGGAGTGGCCAATAATGGTGGAGGAGCTACACCCAGTACAGGATCAAATAGTCCATCAGCAGCAGGAGCCGATATGGATGCTGAGGCGACCATAGCTGGCATTCGAGCACGTCGCCAACTCTCACGCGGAGATGCAGCCAAGCTGAGCACCAGCGAATTGTTGGAACGTGCCGCTGAGGCCCGCAATGCCATAGCAGCGGAAATTAGAGCGCAAGGTAAACAGATTATTTCATAATCCATTTTAAAAATTGGAAATAAAAAATATTTGTTTTTCGGCCTTTTTTTTAGCTGAGGATGTTGGCTCTGCAGTTGGTGGGGGTGCTCGTTGTGTGGAAATTATCAAGGATAGCTGTGGTCTAGGTTTCTCCATTGAGGGTGGCTTCGATTCGCCTCTAGGAAATCGTCCCCTAATTGTGAAAAAGGTCTTTATGGGTAAGTGCCAAAGATCCCTTTCTCTATCTAACACTCACACTCGCTCTTTCTCTCTTTTGCAGGTGGTGCAGCTCAGAAAACGAATCAGGTGCGAAATGGAGATGCAATCGTTTGCATCAATGGTGCCTCCACAGCGCGCATGACACGAGTCGATGCATGGAATTATATGAAGCAATTGCCGCTGGGTCCGGTCAAAATATCGTTTGCCTAAAGGCCAACCAACCAACCAATGCGCCACAATTTATTTACCTAATTTAATATAATTCTATATATACTATATATATACATTTTTTTGTTTTTTTTTTTGCTATGCCATTAGTTTTAAGTTGATTTCGGGATTACCCAAAAATAATATTTTTTTTTGTTTGTTTGTTTGCATTTAAACATGAGAAAAAAAACTATATAACTTTATATACTGATATTTATAAATTTATATATTTTTTAAAGTGCAATTTGTTTGATGATTATATTTTGTACATACGAAAACAACAACAAAACATACATATATATATATATATATATACTTATATATCTACTACATACAATACATACATATATCTACCATATATATATATATTTTATATCTCTAACCTATTGACTACTTAACGTATTTATAAAAAAAAAAACAAATTAATTCTTCACCGAAAATGGAACAAAAAATGAAATGCGGCATTTTCCTTATAAACTCTAACACAAACACACACATATCTAGAGAGAGAAAGCGTTTTGGAACCGAAATCTATAATCATATATTTTATGCCATAAATTATACGGGAACGCGTTATATTATGTATATTACCTTTCTTTAATAATTATTTAAAACGATCGACAACCAACCAACAACCAACAACAACAACAACAAATCGAACACAACAAATGTTTACGTATACAAAAGTATTTGCTTAAAAAATATACTTAACAAAAACAAAAAAACAACATATATATAAATATATATAATATATACAAACACAAAATAAATAAATAAAAAAAAATTTAAAAGTGGAATGTAATTTTTAAAGAATTAAAAGAAATTTATGTATGCCTCTTGCAGAGCCGCAGAGGGGCAAAAAGTGTTTTATTTGAGTTAGATAAAAGTTGTAATTAATTGGAATCGGTTTATATCGGTTATCGGTTATACCCAAAAAATTCGTATACAAAATTTTATTTGCAAAAACTAAAATCGGCTTGTATCGGTTTTGAATCAAAATTCCTTCCATTCAAATTATTTTCTACAAAATTTGATTATTTTGCCATTTATAAAATGATATTAACTAGCTGACTTTTTTCCTATTGGCACTTCTTTTTTTAGATTGGCTACAGACTTACACATTTAATCCTAGAAAAACCTAGGTGCAAAACTTCTTTTGGAAGAGAAGTAAAACTCTGAGATGAAAGGTTAGTAAACAATATTTATCTATTTCTATAACTTCAAGATCCTTTTGCGTTGGCAATTCTTTTGGACAGAAATCTGGTTACTTTTGCACTTTTCCTGATTTGCTGTCTTTTGAATTATGTATTGGATTGAGACAAAAAACGATCGAACTTCTTTGTCATCTCTTTCTTTGAACGCATGTGCGTCAATGGAATTATTCATTGCATACTTTGCAGAGCATATTGAATTGAAAATACGATGCGGAAATTGGAATAGCTTGAGGTTACGAATTATATGTAGATCCAAAAAAAGTACAATTGCTGGCAGAGCACCAAAAGTGCCGATCATTTGATGAGTCAAAATTTATCTGCAGGCTTTTGACCATTCTCACAAGATCGTCTGAGTTTGCCATAGCAAAACTATTTCAAAGGGAACCATTTCGAAAATCTTTAAAATGCAAGAGGATCAGTAGTCTTTAAATGCTAGAGAACGTAGTATCTAAGTAAGTTATGGATCTTAATCAAAGTTAGGTCTTTCTATACCCAAATTCAAACTGATCTAGGTCTCTTTTGAGTCCTTGGACCACTTAAGATCCCCCTGGACCACATTGAAAAACTCGGATGTGTCTGTATAGTTTACTGACTGATCTCAATTCCCTTGAATTTTTTTTTGCACTTGCAGTTGCCCTGATCACTTGACTCATTTAAAGACCCACTAGACTGTTAGATCGATAAACATTTCATTTTATTTTTAGCTAATGATAAAAAAAAAATATGTTAATTCGTTTATTTTCAACTGATTATCATCGACACACACGTTTCGGGTTCTCTTACTAATTTTTGTTATCGAATGTAAATATTACATTTCAAACAACTTAAAATCGATTTATTTGTATAATAATATTTATATATATCTTTGTATATATATGTATATGGAGGCTTATGTGCTTATGGTATCTGTAGATTTAAATTCGAATGTGGAAAGCATTCCTTATGAATCTTTGGTGGTTGTTCTGGGCACCAATTTGGGTAGCTGTAGTGTGAAGCCCAAATGTTGTAGGGCAACCGAGGGCGTGGCACTGACACCTGCTCCTCCGCCGCCATTTAAAATAGGATGTGCTGCTGCTACTTGCTGCTGCTGCTGCTGATCATGTGAAGACGATGATAATTCATTATTTTGAAATATTTCACCCAAAAGATCGTAGACACGACGTTTGAAATATAATTTCTGGTGAAAATTCATATGCCTAATCTCTGGACGAAGACTCTGTAGGAAGGCATCATCGAAATCGATAGCTGTTGCTGTGGCTGCTGGTACTGACGCTGAAGGTACTGGAGTATCTGGAGATTGCATCTAAAAACAAAAACAATTTTAAATTTATGTTAACTAAGTTGGTTGTGAATGATAAATTTATCAAGTGTATACCTTCTCTTTAGAGTCGTGCAATTTGTTCTTCTCCAGAGCTAAACGCTGACGTTTTTTGGGAGGACAAGCACGATTGCTGTTGGTATTGGCTTGTGTTTTATGCAATTGCTGATAGGACTCATCGCCAGTGCTTTGGCCCAACATCTCATCGTGTTCCTGCTTTTGTTGCTGCTGCTGCTGCTGTTGTTGGCGTTGCTGCTGCTGCTGCTGATGGAAACTGTTGCTACTATCATTGTAGTTTTGCGCATGCTCGGAACTATCTCGGCTATTCTCATTGCTACTCATTGAGTGTTTCATTTCAACAATCAGCTTGACGTCTTCTTCTTCGGCTGCCTCCTCATCATCGGCATCATCGTCATCCTGCTCCTGTTCATCTTGTTCCTCATCATCCTCGTCGTCATCGTCCTCCTCGCCATCGCCCTCATCACCATAGTTGGACACTTTGCTAACATTGCTGCCACGTGAACGTCGTCCTCGTATGGGTATGGGAACACCCGGTGTTATATGCTTCTTAAGGAATTGCAATTCATTGGTAAGATAATACGGTTTCACACGATTCGAGCCCGATGCACGATGCACATTAATGGAGCGAGCAAAACTGGTGCGTATGTTGCGCCAACGTTCCTTGCAATTTCTCACTGCAAGAGGAAGGGAATCGGAAGGAGTAATATGATGTTTGTTGTTGTTGTGTGTGTGTGTTGTTTACTTACCCGAATCATCCATGGCCACCGATATCTCCTGCCAGGCATTATCCACACTGGATTTACGCAAATAGTCAACATGCGAACGATCATACATATAAGGATGCTGCGAGACTAGGCCACAGATTTTGGCATTTTTCTCATACCATTCGGGAGTAAGATTTTTATTCAATGTCACAGACATGGCATACGATGTGGTTGTTGCATTATTTTTACGTGTATTGCTGCCCGTGCTGCGTCGCGTATTCATGTCTTTATAGTTTTCTATGAACAAAAATTAAAAATGATCAAATTAAAAAAAAAATAAATTCCAAAACTACTTCTCCTCGCCGCACCACACACAAAAACATTAACGACATTTTTGTGTGCAGCCAGCCAGTGGCACTAGCAGCAGCAGCAGCAGCAGGAGTTAGCGGCAGCAGCAACAGCTGTTTGGCGCGCCGTTTTGGGCAATGGCGTTCAATTGAGAGATTGCATTTTCAATTGATTGCAACTTTTTATGGTATTACTCACCTTCTTGCTGTATGTGATATTCAGTGACAAGTTGTTTAAGAGATTTCTTAAAAAATAACATTTGTTATTGGTTTGTGTGTGTGGTGGAACGAGATGCTGCCGCCGTGTCGTTACTGTTGCTACTGTCCCTATTGTTGCTGTGTGTTGCTGGCGTCGTCGTTGTCGTTTTCGTTGTCAACTTTGCTGCTGTTGTCTGTCTGCTGCTGCTCTCTCTCTCTCTCTCCGTCGTCCTCCGCTTAAGCCGGTTGGTGGCAGGTTAATTTCCTTTTTACTACACGTGGCCCTAGACCATACGAAAATCTATTTAATTTCAAATAGTTTTCCAAACAACAAAAAAAATATCTCGTACAAAACGGCAACGCAAAAGAGAAAACACAAAACGCCACACAACAACAACAACAGCAGCAGCAGCAGTAGCAAAAAAAATCAAACGAAAAAGAAAACCTAACCAAACGCAAAACAACTTAGGCATGGGCGGCGCTCTTTTGTCAGCAATAACCAAAAGGGATTTGTCAAGCAAAAATCCCTTTTAACAGTAATTTTCACTACACCTCTGTCACACATACAACGGCAGCGAGATAATGAACGAGAGAGACACACAGAGAGAGAGAGAGAGTAAAACGCAGAGAGCCGCTGACAGCGTTGCCAGGCTGTAGAAATTGTGTGTGAAGGCAAAACAAAACGAACAACCAACCAAAAGCAATAACAACTGCACAAAGAAACGGAACGCAAAACGGAAGACTTAACGGCTAACAGTTTGATCAAAGCAAACGACAACAACAAGAATGTTTAATAAATTGAAAGCAAACATATGGCTTAAGCAAGACTCAATCCAATATTTTAAATACATATATATACACTCATACATATATGTAGTAAGTTAGCCAAGACATATAAATCATTTGAATTTTGTTTTTTGCAATTGTATGTCGACCCTGGTTGTTGTTGGCCAACCCTCGCTTTTGACCTGCCAATTTGCTTTTGGGTACTTTTCTCTCACGCCCGCAATCGCTCTCTCGATAGCCAGCTGCACAGTTATGCCTGTGTGTGTGCGAGTTATGTTTGTTTCCCTGTCCGTGTCTGCGTGTGTGTGTGTTTTTCGCTTTTAGTTGCCGTTCACAAATTGCTGCTGCACGTTTAACTTCTCTTACTACTAGTTCGCGTATTCTGTATCGTATATAAACTATATAAACGAACTATTGACGCGATACAATATACCATAAACAAAAAGGCAGTGTGTTTATTAGGTCGCCGTCGTCGTCGTTTAAATGGTGGGGATGAACGAATTAAATCAAAAAATAGTTCGGGCGGTCGGTAAACAACCTTTGCTATATGATCGAAACGATGAGAGCTATAGAAAGAGGCTCCCTACAGAAAACTGTTGGGATTTGGTGGCAGCCGAGACGGGTGAATCGGGTAAGGCTTTTTCCTTTTCTATATATATGTATGTATATACATATATATATCTATATGCATATATATATATATATATATATATATATATATATCAGGCTGTAGTGTTGTAAGCATTCGCATTCTTCGCCCGCCTATCGGTTTGTTTATCGATGGTGTTGCAAAGTATGCGTCTGCAAACGAGTTGGCCCGTTTGGCTGGCGATGGCCGGCAATCGATTAATCACAATTCACATTATTTACTTTTTATCAATTGACTATCGAACTTGTCCATAGGAATGTTAATGAACCAGTCCATTTTTAAAGATAATTAGGCAAATTTAATTAAATTAAAAAAGTCAAATGTTGAAAAAGAGAATGCCAAGTACAGGCAAATTTAATTTTTGGATTTATAATTAAGCGATATTGAGCATATACAAGCGAAACATATTATTAACAGTTTTATGGCTAAAACTACAGGAGTTTTCTTAGCTTTTTTTTTTGTTTTAGCCAAGTACTAAAATAAATATAAGACTTATAGGAACAATTAGCAGGATCAAAGCACAGAAAAATACCAATGCTGGAGGCTGATTTTTTTGAACCAATAATTAATAGTTACATAATAGTTTCAGCAAAGTTCAATGCTAATCTAAATAGATTGGATCGTTTATATTTCCTATCCTTTTTGCGTTTGACCTAATTTAGATTACTCTCCGCAAGGGTTGTTTTTGCAAATCGATAAATCGAAATTGTAATAATATATCGATCTATCGCAAAAGCTAGGAACCCATCGATAACTCCTATCGATTTTGCAATCGGTTGCTTTGCCGGCTTTGGGGTATGATATTTAAGTGGAATGGTATATTAAAGTCAACCAAAAATATAAACAATTTAAATTGCAGCAATAAAAGTTCTACAGTACCTACTAAAAATGTTCATACATACTTCTTGCCAATGTCAGAACTGTTAATCTATCCTCTTTTAGGTTTAAAAAATTTATTATAAATCTGCTAAAACTTTACTTAAACAATAATTTTTATTGCATTTCTTTTATTGACTTTTTAAATACATTTTCCATCTTTACAAGAATTTGAAAATAGTAAAACTGGGCTATCTTCATTTATAAAAATTAGTAGGATTTTAGTTTCTTCTTAAAAAAATAGATCAAACATTCTGACATTATCAATCCGGATATGATCTTGGGGTTATTTTTTTATTGGTTTTGACTTTAGATTAAAAATTTAACCCCTTAACAAAATGGAAAGTCTGTTGTAGGACTCAAATATTGTACATCAGAACTCGGAGCCATAAAATGGATAATAATATAATAGAGCTGGGTACAAACTTTTTGTTTTTTTTTTAAATTTAATCATCCGTTTTAATCCCCCTGCTGTTAATTAGATAAGTTTGGGTAAAATTGTCTGAAATAGGAGATTTTGGGGAATTCTACATGCTTAGTAAATAAAGAAAATCTAGAATTGCCACAACAGAAAGTTTAGAATTTACGGCATTTTTGCTTCATTTAAGCATATATACAAACATATATATAGAAAATCAATTTATCCAATTGGATTCCAATTACATTTTCCATTTAATCAGATTAAATATGAAATCTTTTTGGTGTTGCTTTCAAATGGGTAGAAGATGATTACAAATGATGATGATAACAAATATGTGATAAAGGTGTAAAAATTGGGAAACGATTATATCGCCTGCCTTAGGACATCTGTTAAACCAGTTTCCACTACCAATGGCACATTAAAAGAAACTGACAACTTTCTTTGGTAATTACTCCTAATTGACCCATATTAATATAAAGTTTTTTTGCAAATTCTATTGTGTATGCAATGTACATTTAGGCAAGGTTCAAATTAAAACTTGATTAAAAAAAAATTTGGCGTATCCTATATATATTTTAATTGAACAGACTTTGCATATGGTCAACTGATTTAAGCTTTAGTTGTATTGGCAGGCGATTAATATATTCCATATAGTTAATGTTGGTAAACAACTACAAGTTCCCAAATTTATTTTGTTATTATGAACAATTTATAAGCAATAACAAATTCAACATTAAACAACATTATCGATTTCTCTGTTCGCATTTTATCTTTCAAGCCTTAGTCCAGACAAATCCATTAATTTAGGCTTGCCGAATTGTAGATATTTTTTCATAGCAGATAAAACATGATTTTTTATATATTTTTAATCAAAACGTTTGTATTTTTCTGTCTCTAACAAAGACATTTTTTAACCAAAAACTTGTATCTTTATTTTCCACATCAATTTTAATATTTTGTCAGAAATGACTTCCAAATAATTAGCTGAATTGACATTATTTTTGGGATCTTTCATACCTTCTTTGGTACTTTATGATTGATGTCTATAAAAGCTAAATAATAAAGTCGTCTGATCCAGCCGATTGCAAAGAAATATGCCCAATTGTAGGATTCCAGTATATTTCATTTTCAAGGAATTAAAGTGGCTTATCTTATTAACTGATTTTGTAACAGAAATATTTTAGATATTCCATTCCCTGTTCGTTTTAAGAGCATTTAAAACTTGAATCTAACAAGTTTGGAAGCTCTCTGTTTGATGTATAGACTATGTTTTTCTTTGATTTATGTTTTGAGTATGACATTTGATTGTGCAACAAGAACAACAAAGAGGACTACATTTGGCTATAGATTAAAGGGTTACAGAGGACTGTACTATTTGTCAAAGAATTAAATACAAGTGGAAGGCACAACAGGCGCGTTGCTTATGCGGACTTTTCCAAAAGAAAATAAGGTTTTACCTGCGGCCATTTTAGTGACATTTGTTATGCAAAAATTTTGCCACAGATTGTAAAATGACAGGGATCTAACAGATGTCACAACAGCTATAGATGCAATAAACCTCTAACGCGAGAGAGTAGTCTAAATTGGCCAGGCTTGAAAAAAGGTCAACCAAATATGGGATTACCGTCAAAAAGTCGACACTATCTTAGTTTTAGATGAAACTTGATGTAACTATTGATGTAATTTTCGATCATTTGAAGATCATTAGAAATTTAAAAGACTTCACTGAAGATCGTTTGGTAGGTGTTCGAATTTTTTTTCTGTGTATCCGTTTTTATGATGCTTTTAAGATTAGGTCAGATTTTGGCAAATCCGTGTTGAAAAGTTTTTATGATACTTATTGAATTAGGATCAGATCAATATATAATTTTCCAGATACCTAAAATTGACCATCTGTCGAGCTCACAAGTCCACAGGTAGAGGTTTAACTACAGGTAAAGAATCAGGTATATTTAGTTGTCTCTTTCTTTTCCACCCTGATTGAGCACCCCGCATATATGTGTGTGTCTATATATCCGTCTCTGTCTTCCTCACAGTCGAGACATGTAAGCGAAAATGGCGTCAAACACGTAACGATTATGCACGGTGGCTTGCCAGCGATATTTCGCGCCGACAGAGCGGCAAGCGTCGCCCGCCCTATGTGTTTGCCAATGATCTAAAGTTTCTGTTGCCGCACATGGAATGTAATGACGATGTGCTCGATGAGGATGATGACACGAAGAGCGAAGGTACTGCAGGCGGACGTGAGAGTGAAAGAAACAACTCTAGCGATCGTTCGTCGACAGGCTCAACTGCCGAGGCAGTGGCAGCTATATTAGAAGGTTCAAAATCGTTGTCGAAGGCAGTCGAAAGCGATAAGTTGACCAAGAAGGGTGAAGAGAAAACTGTGACCAAAAAAGTGAACGGCAAATCGGTAAAAGATACTTCCGAATTGGCAAGTGATGACGAAGAAGATCTAGAAGAATTGCGTATGGAGAATTCACCGAATCTAAGATCTGGCACTAGTCCAACCCAAACAAAGTCCCCACAAAACGAAGAGTTTTTCATCAAGCAAAGCGACAGCGATAATCTGTTGATCATAAGTAAGAAACCATCATCAATATCAACTTCGACAAGTGAATATCGTTTAATAGCCGACACAACAACCATGACAGAGGATAGTGGCGACGAAACTATGTCCCTATCTCGCGGTTCGCGTAGACGTGTGGGGCGACCTCGTAACGATGGTATCAAAAAATTGCCAATTAAAAAAGCTGGACCCGATCAGCGACTAACACGCTTGCAGCGGCGCAAATCCCTAATAGCTGGGGCCGAACATATGCTAAGAAGTTCCACATCGCCGGTTAAAATGACTCCAGTACCCCGTAGCCTAGGTAATCAGAGTAAAACTCAGAGCGATCAAGCCCAAAATAAACCGAAACAAACTCCCCAAACATCCTCGACATCCAACTCAACACACGCTCCAACCGAAAAAGTAACCCTCAGCCGCAAGGGTAGTGATGGCATCTATCCAAGACCCTCCCCACAATTTGCAAGCGCTGCGGGAACTGGAAAGATCAAGGCAGCGACACCGTCGTCATCACAAGCCTCGACGCCTTCGTCAGAGAGTTCTTCTTTGATCTTTCCACGTCATGATATTGTTACCAAGAAGCAATTACCACAGCTTGCACCCAAAACGGTGGCCACTTCTGCCCTACAACAGAAACGACCTGCAGCAGCTGCGTCCCCGGTCTATACTCAATCGACGGCTAAAACCAATGTAACCACTGCCACATCAGAGGGTGGGTCAACACCTTTGCGTCTGCCACCCAGCAGCTCTGTGGTCATTAGCAGCACACCAACAAGCTCCTCATCTCTAACGGCGACTAGTTTTAATCCCTCAACCCAGTGCTCGACCACCTCGTATGTGGTGCAGACGAATCCTCCGTCATCCATTGCAACTACATCGACTACAAATGGACCAGTTACTGGTGGAGGATCCACTCCCATTCTAACCTATGTAAAACGCTGTGAACGCGGCACCCAGACAGAATGTGCCGATGTCTTCTCCGATCAATATTTCATCGATATGGTCACACCGCAAATGCAACAGATGAATGCAAGGCAAAAGTTTCGTTTCAAGCAAAAAGTTCTGGCATCCCTTATGGAGACATTCGATGATGCCACCGATTTTCCAGGCAATGGTGATGTCCAGCATTTCAATATAAATACGCCAAGTGGCTTGGAAGATATAAGCGATCCGGAATTACGTTTGGTCCGGGAGCTAGTTAGTCTAGTATGCGCAGCAAAGCGTACAGAAGCAATGGCTGGCCGCAGTACGGAAACAGGGCCAGGTCATTCAGAGGTCCCCGCAACGCGTCCTCCGCAACGGGTGGCCGACGTCAATTTGCAACGACACATTATACAGCAAGTGCAGAAGCAAGTGCAAAATGCGGTCACTTCGCCGGGTCAGGAGAAACGTGTATATCGCATTCTACCCGTGAATGGGCGCAAGGATTCAACCGTGCCAATGGGTCGGGTTATATCTGGCAACACCCTTGCTGGCGGCAATGCCAAGGGTTCATCTTCTAGCATTGTGACGGCACGTACACCACAAGATTCCTCGCTAAATGCTCTCTTTGGACCCTTGAAGGCGTCCACCATTGCCACGGCTAACCAACAGAGATCGGCGGCAGCAGCAGCAGCAGCAGCTGGCGGAGTAACTTCTCTCCAAATACGTCAAATGTCGCGACGTTTTTCGGTATGCGGTGTGAGTGGAGCAGGTGGAATACCCGGCTCACTGACTTCGAATCAAGCCAATTCTCCCCATAACAACAATCCCAATAGTGCTGAGTCCCTTAAGCGTCGAATGGTGGCAGCTTCTGATAATGCTATGGCAATTCAACAGCAACGTCCACGTTTGTCTACGGTTCATAGCGATGCCATCTCCGCCAATTCTTTGCTACGAAAATCAATGAACTCAACAATTCCAGCTGGACAAAAGCAAATTTCACCCTCCGCAGGAGTTTTGACAGCCCTCCAACAACAACAACAGCAGCAACAACAACAACAACTGCAGCAGCAGCAGCCACAGCAACGTACACCCCAAATAGCCAGCGTACAGGGAGGCGGCGCTCCTTTCAACGACTTTGTTCAACCAAATGCCGTAAAATCATCACCACAAGCAAACAAATTCCGTCGATCGCAATCGCCAGTGAAGCGCACCTCGCTGGTTGTGGCCAATGTCAAGAGTGTGGCAACTAAGCCAGGTGGCCCTGTGCCGGCTGGTGGACCCCAATCTGGACCACAATCCATCAAAAGCAAATCGCCGGCTGCCACGCCACCCGTCAATATGGCCAATCTCTTGGGTGGTTCTGGCACCAACTCTCCGCCACCCAATAACAATAATCAGAATCATAATGGCGAGGCAGATATGGCGGCTACCATAGCTGCCGATGATTTTTCTCTGGCCGGTCTAAAACGTGAGCCGCGCGATACCCTCGATGAACACGACGACATCTTGGGAATGTAAGGACCAAAAAAAAAAAAAAACACTTAAAACAAAAACGAATAAGAAAAAACTTTCACATTTTTTTCCCAAAAAATACAAAAAATTTTTTTTTTGTTTTTTTTTCATTATTAAAATTTATAAATATGTCTAGATGTAAGCAAAACAACAACAGAAAGTATAAAAAAAACAATTTTTTTTTTGATATGCGTAGAAATATGAATTTCTTGTTGTATCCTATTCCGAATACTTACATATATATATATATACAAGGTACTATATATAGCACTTTTGTCCAAAATTATGGATATCGAATTGCCTATTCATTTAAGAAGAAAAAAATATTTGTTTGTGTATCTTCATTGAATTTAAATAAACCACATTTCCGAAATTTGTAGTAGTTAAAAATGAAACTTGCAAAGTTTTCCTATTTAAATGGCCAACACTGTAAATTCAGGTAAGAGTGATTGTGGTAAATCAGCTTACTAAAAACTAAAACTATAAACTCATTTTTACTGTTTTAATTTCGTTTGAAAGAAAAAAGTTTGCAGTTTTGTTTTATCTTTTAAAATTTCCTAACATTTTTTGCTGGTTTACAGACTTTTTTTCATGCTCAGAATCTATTTGTGTCATATTTTTTGAATTGAAAAATTTTATAAATTGGCTGGTCATACTATGCATCAAGTGTTGGGCAACGACTGCAAGTGCTTATCTTATGAATGACGCTGTGTTTTTTTTTATTTCAATTTCTTTGTTTTCTATTTCCCAATTTGTTCTGACATAGTCAGAACTCTAGTCATAGAGTCCACGTCATGAATAGAATCCAAAATGATAAGGTATTTCTTTTTGGCTATTATAGATAACTTATAAAGTTTATATTAAAGATAAAGAGCTAGCCAAACTACACGTCAGTTCAAGTTTAAAGTTTTATTCAATGCGATTTCGGGTGAACCCCGAAGGAAATCTGGCTCGTAAATAAAAATCAGCAGCAATGATAAGAGAACTTTTGGCAGGGGTATAAAAGCGCCCATGAAGTGGCTAGACAATTCAGTTTAATATTATTATCAGAGGAGGAAGCACAACATGAAGTCTTTTGCAATTTTTGCGATTATTTTATCGCTAGCCTTTGTGGCTATGGCAGAGCCCAATAAAAAAGTGACTACTTTCAATGCCATCTACGAAATTCAGAATATACCCCAAGATGCCCAGAAGTTCCGTGAAATGTTAGAGAAGAATGGTAATTAAAAGCAGCACTATCTCAATTCTCAATTTGGATTTACATATTTTGGCAAACATATTTCTCTTAAGGTGTCCTGGCTAAAGCTCAGGAATTATTAAAATCTCTGGCCGATATGTCTGTGGCTTCTGACGCCGATAATGTTCCGGTTGATCAGAACAATGTGGTTCCAGATATGTCAGTGGCTACTGATGCTTTAGATAGGCAAATCCCCCACTTCCATATCCCGATGAGACCTGGAGTCTTCCATGTGTTTGGACCACAGGCTGTGCAGCGTGTGCATGCTGTCGGTGTGCCACATATGTTCCATGTGGGTGTACCTCAGACTCTTGAGTTTCCTCAGCGTTCCCATCCCCAAGTTGATGCCGATTTGATTCCCGACATCTCTGTGGCCTCGGATGCTGATGAAACCCATAGGCAACCTACCTTTGGCCACAAAATGCGCCAGTTCTTTAAGGATGCCCGTTTCCAGGCTGTTCCCCCATCCAATGCCGATGAGACCCCTAGGCAACCTACCTTTGGCCACAAAATGCGCCAGTTCTTCAAGGATGCCCGTCTCCAGTCTGTTTCCGCTGATGCCAATTTGATCCCCGACATCTCTGTGGCCTCCCATGCTGATGAAACCCCTAGGAAGCCTGCCTTTGGCTTGAAGACTTCCCAATTCTCTAAGGTAGGCGGTCCCGAGGCTGTTTCCGCTGATGCCGATTTGATTCCCGACATCTCTGTGGCATCCGATGCCGACGAAACTCCCAAGAAACCTGCCTTTGGCTTGAAGACTCCCGAATTCTCTAAGGTAGGCGGTCCCGAGGCTGTTTCCGCTGATGCCGATTTGATTCCCGACATCTCTGTGGCATCCGATGCTAATGAAACCCCCAGAAAACCTGCCTTTGGCCATAAATTGCGCCAGTTTTTCAAGGATGCCCGTCCCCAGGCTGTTTCCGCTGATGCCGATTTGATCCCCGACATCTCTGTGGACTCCGATGCCAATGAGACCCCCAAAAAACCTGCCTTTGGCTTGAAGACTCCCCAATTATTCAAGGTAGGTGGACCCCAGGCTGTTTCTGCTGATGCCGACTTGATCCCCGACATCTCTGTGGCATCCGATGCCGACGAAACACCCAAGAAACCTGCATTTGACTTCAAAGTCCCCAAACACTTCATGGTAGGCGGACACCAGGTCTAAGTTGAGGGAATTCATGGACTCTCTGCCTCTCCCCATAACGACCTATCAATTTTACAATCTATGTGTGCATTGTATTTTTAGTATTTTTTTTTTACCAAGCAGCTTTAATAAATTATAGCAAAAAGTAATACAAGGAGACGCAGTTTCTTATCAACGACAATTGTGTACGACTTGGTCAGAATCTTAAGAGGTTGGGTTTTTTTTTTGTTTTTAATTATTTGTTTAATATTTGATTTATAAGCAGTTTCCCCTAGTGTGGAAAAGATTGGCATACAAAAAAAAGAAAAGAGATAGCGACCGTATGGAAGACATTGAAGAATAATCTATTTACTACAATTACCTTTATACAGAAATAAACAATAAATACAATAATGCAAAAACATTTATGTAATTTGGCGATCACTAACTGAATCCCTTTTAAATTTGCCAAAAAAAATAACCGTCAAATTCTTCAGGCCATCTCTTTCACTCATTTAGCACACTGGCGACACCTATCGGCGACATACTTTTGGCCATTTGCATGAGGGATGCTCTTTTTTTTCTCCCACTCGTTTTGCATTCTTCTTCAGTCTTTTTCTTGTAGTTGCGTGAGACGACCACCAAAAAATTAGTTCGTGGAAATTAATTGGTTTTTGTATTATATTTTTCGGCTAATATATTACAAAATTTGCATCGACATAAAGTTAGTGATAGTGATTAAATAGTAATTAGTAATTTACATATGTATGTACATACATAATTTATATACATATGTACATATTTTGCTTTCGCCATATAAAAATCGCTTTCATTTCAGTTTCAGTTCGCCGCGCTGCTCGACGTAGGCAACGGTATTTACATGCATACATATATTACCAGCACCCTGCGCATCTGTGTAAGCATTTACTTGTATGTGTGCCCATTTCAGTTTGATCTCCCGCTGCCCACTCCCTTGCTAGAACTCTCTCGCTGCTTTGCTCTTCTCCTTTCGCATTCTTCTTTAGTTCGAACTGGCAATTGCGTGAGACGCCTGTCAAAAATTGTGTGTGCAATTAAAAGTTAATTGTTTAATATTCCATTGTATAACATGTAAATAAATGTGCATCGCCATATGGTTTTTAATAGATATGCTTTAAATTTTGATTTTTGCCATATTAATATCGGCTTAACTTCGTCTTTTTTTTTTGCCGGGCTTCATATTGCCGCAACAGCAAGCATTAAGTTGTATTTGTGTGTGTGCTTATTAGAATTTCACTTACCGCTCCCACCCTTCGTCAGTTACTACCTTTCCCGCCCCTTTGCCCCCCTTCGGTTATTCAGTTTGATCTTGCAATTGCACGTGACGCCAGCTAAACAATGTGCCAGCAGCTATTTGGCAAAAATATAACAGAATTTGCATAGGCATAAATTTAGTGATAGTGACTAATAAATACATATGTATACTATCTATGTATGTACATAATTTAGCTGTCTTAACATAATTTTTCATTTTCATTCAAAAAGGAACTAAAAAAACCGTTTTTAAATTGCTGCATAAAAAGAGCACCGTGCGGGAGCATTTATTTGTATGTGTATTAGTATTTGATCTCCCGCTCCCACCTTCATCTTATATCACGTCCTCTCGCTGCTTTGCTCTCCTTTCGCATTCGTCTTTTCTTATATTCTAAAATCGTTTAATATGCAAAAAACTTTGCATCGGCATAAAGGAAGTCACAGTGGTTAGTAATTATGCCATATATTATGCGCTGCGTAATTGAAAAAATTCAAAGTTAACATCGTCGTCGACATCCGTTTTCATATACAAATGTACCAATGTACATTCATTCATAGCTGCATAGAGCACCCTGCGCGTCTGTGTGAGCATTTATTTGTACATATGTGTGCTGATTAGTATTTGATCTCCCGCTCCCACCCTCATCTTACATCACGTCCTCTCGCTTCTTTGCTCTCCTTTTGCATTCGTCTTCAGTTCGAGCTTGCAGTCACGTAGGCCGTTGCCAAAAATTGTGTGCAAAGAAAAGTAATTGTTTCATATTCTAAAATCGTTTAAAATGCAAAGAAATGTGCATTGGCATAAAGTTAGTGAAAATGGTTAGTAATTATGTTATATAATCTTGCTTTTGACACATAAAGATCGGGTTCGTTACGGTTGTTTTCATTTTTCTTTCGCCGTGCTGCGCAATTAAAAAAATCACAGTCAAACGGGAACCCTGCGCGTCTGTGTGAGCATTTACATATGTATTTGTATGTGTGCTCTCAAGCATTTGATCTACTGCTCCCACTCCCGCCTTCGTTCTTGTCCTCTCGCTCCTTTGCTCTCCTTTCGCTGCTTTGCTCTCCTTTCGCTGCTTTGCTCTTCTTTTGCATTCGTCTTCAGTTTGAGCTTGCAGTTGCGTAAAACGGTTGCCAAAAATTGTGTGTGCAATTAAAAGTAAATTGTTTTTTATTTCAAAATCGTTTTACATATATACAAAAAAATGTGCATCAGCTGAAAGATAGTATTAGGAGTTAATAATTATGGTATATAATTTAGCATTCGATACATAAAGATCGGTTTCGTTTCGTTTTATTTTCATTTTTCTTTTGTCGCGCTGCGCAATAAAAAAAAAACAAATTCAAATGAGCACCCTGCGGGTCTGAGTAAGCATTTAATTGTATGTGTGCTGATTAGTATTTGATCTCCCGCTCCCACCCTCATCTTACATCACGTGCTCTCGCTTCTTTGCTCTCCTTTTGCATTCGTCTTCAGTTCGAGCTTGCAGTCACGTAGGCCGTTG
The DNA here is from genome assembly GCA_024703675.1 of Drosophila nebulosa. Lineage (NCBI taxonomy): Eukaryota > Metazoa > Arthropoda > Insecta > Diptera > Drosophilidae > Drosophila > Drosophila nebulosa. The sequence goes on along the minus strand of JANFPS010000003.1, from coordinate 2,433,490 downwards.
CCAAAAATTGTGTGCAAAGAAAAGTAATTGTTTCATATTCTAAAATCGTTTAAAATGCAAAGAAATGTGCATTGGCATAAAGTTAGTGAAAATGGTTAGTAATTATGTTATATAATCTTGCTTTTGACACATAAAGATCGGGTTCGTTACGGTTGTTTTCATTTTTCTTTCGCCGTGCTGCGCAATTAAAAAAATCACAGTCAAACGGGAACCCTGCGCGTCTGTGTGAGCATTTATGTATTTGTATGTGTGCTCTCAAGCATTTGATCTACTGCTCCCACTCCCGCCTTCGTTCTTGTCCTCTCGCTCCTTTGCTCTCCTTTCGCTGCTTTGCTCTCCTTTCGCTGCTTTGCTCTCCTTTCGCTGCTTTGCTCTTCTTTTGCATTCGTCTTCAGTTTGAGCTTGCAGTTGCGTAAAACGGTTGCCAAAAATTGTGTGTGCAATTAAAAGTAAATTGTTTTTTATTTCAAAATCGTTTTACATATATACAAAAAAAAGTGCATCAGCTTAAAGATAGTATTAGGAGTTAATAATTATGGTATATAATTTAGCATTCGATACATAAAGATCGGTTTCGTTTCGTTTTATTTTCATTTTTCTTTTGTCGCGCTGCGCAATAAAAAAAAACAAATTCAAATGAGCACCCTGCGGGTCTGAGTAAGCATTTAATTGTATGTGTGCTGATTAGTATTTGATCTCCCGCTCCCACCCTCATCTTACATCACGTGCTCTCGCTTCTTTGCTCTCCTTTTGCATTCGTCTTCAGTTCGAGCTTGCAGTCACGTAGGCCGTTGCCAAAAATTGTATGCAAAGAAAAGTAAATTGTTTCATATTCTAAAATCGTTTAAAATGCACATAAATGTGCATCGGCATAAAGTTAGTGATAGTTGGTAATAATTATGCTAGATAATTTTGCTATCGTTTATTTCCTTTTTTCTTTTGCCGTGCTGCGCAATTAAAAAAGAAAAAACAAAGTCAAATGAGCACCCTGCGCGTCTGTGTGAACATACATACATATGTATGTATATTTGTATGTGTGCTCTTAAGCATTTATTTGATCTACTGCTCCCACTCCCACCTTCGTTCTTGTCCTCTCGCTCCTTTGCTCTCCTTTTGCATTTGTCTTCAGTTTGAGCTTGCCATTGCGTAAGACGGTTGCATAAAATTTTGTGTGTTCAATTAAAAGTAAATTGTTTTTTATTTCAAAATCGTTTAACATGCAGAAAAATGTGCATCGGCTTAAAGATAGTAATAGGAGTAAATAATTATGCTACATATATAATTTGGCATTCGCTACATAAAGATCGGTTTCGTTTCTTTTTTTTTTTCATTTTTCTTTTGTCTCGCTGCGCAATTAAAAAAATCAAAGTCAAATGAGAACTCTTCGCGTGTGTGTTTGCATTTATTTGTATGTGTGCTCTTAAGCATTTGATCTACTGCTCCCACTCCCACCTTCGTTCTCGTCATCTTGCTCCTTTGCTCTCCTCTCGCAGTCACGTAGGCCGTTGCCAAAAGTTGTGTGCAAATAACAGTAAACTTTTATATAATGTAAAATCGTTTAATATGCAAAAACAATGGAGCATCGGCATAAAATTAGTGATAGCAGGTAATCGGTTTTTTTTCTTCTCATTTTTCTTTCGCTGCGCTGCCCGGTAAAAAAAAAAATCAAAGTCAAATGAGCACCCTGCGCGTCTGAGTGAGCATTTGTTAGTATGTGTGCTCTTAAGCATTTACATGCATACATACGTACATATGTTTGTATGTATTTGATCTACTGCTCCCACTCCCGCCTTCGTTCTTGTCCTCTCGCTCCTTTGCTCTCCTTTCGCTGCTTTGCTCTTCTTTTGCATTCGTCTTCAGTTTGAGCTTGCAGTTGCGTAAAACGGTTGCATAAAATTGTGTGTGCAATTAAAAGTAAATTGTTTTTTCTTTCAAAATCGTTTAACAGGCAAAAAAATGTGCATCGGCTTAAAGATAGTAATAGGAGTTAATAATTATGCTATGTATATAATTTAGCATTCGATACATAAAGATCGGTTTCGTTTCGTTGTTTTTTTTCAATTTTCAAAATTCAAATGAGCACCCTGCGCGTCTGAGTGAGCATTTGTTTGTATGTGTGCTGATTAGTATTTGATCTCCCGCTCCCACCCCCATCTTACATCACGTCCTCTCGCTCCTTTTCTCCTTTTGCATTCGTCTTCAGTTCGAGCTTGTTTTTTCAGTTTTGGCACATAAAGATCGGTTTCGGTTTGGTTGTTTGCATTTTCTTTCGCCGCGCTGCGCAATTGAAAAAAATTCAAAGTCAACGTCGACTTCGGTTATCGTCGGTTTCGGCAAGCATGTTCGTGCAGTACATGCGCGCGTGTGAGTGTGTTTTTTTTTCGTTTTCTTGCGCTTGTCATGAGTGTATGTGTATGTGTAAAACAGAGTTGCCAGATTGATTTTCCTTTGTCTGTTTCACATTTTGGCTTTATTTTGTTTTTGTTTTTTTCTGTTGTTTTTACTATTGAGCTGTATGGTCTTTAGTTAAATTTAAAAGTTACAAGATATTGCTTCAAATCTGCCATTACATGTACATTTATACACACATAACATTTTATTTTGGCAAGAGCATCTATGAACATACATACATACATACATATGTAAATATCAAGTAAATGAGTTAAGCCTTGAATTGCTGACAGTAAGGTAAGTGAATTTTAATCTCTATTTATTTTTTTATAAATTATTATACATACATACATACATATATTGAAAATTGTTTTCCAGGGGTAAATTTATTGTATTGGCTATTGGCAATATATTTTGTTTTAATATATTTCAACTTAAATCCCAACCATAACCTTGAAATTATATTCTGTTTTTCAGATCGTGCTTTTATGTACATACATACATATGTACATATCTCTTTAATTAAAGCTGTTCAAATCAGTAAATTTTTTATATCATTCATTTTGGCAAATTTTTCATTCCAGCAAGGATGTTTTGATTATTGAAGGTAACAAGTGTAAAGTTAAATTTGTTTCTTAGTTAACAAAAACTAAATTATTTAAAGCAAAAATAATATAAATACCTTCCGGTTGGCAAATGGAGTTGTGTTTTTGGGGTCATAGTAATCCCGGAGCCCATCGACTTAGTTTTTTGTTGCTATTTATAAAAAGGAATTAACGGCATAAACCGGACCCACACATAACTAACTGATCCCAATGTACCACACATGGCCATAAACAACACAAAAAATGTAGGAGGATGAGGAGCAGGAGGAGGAGAAGGAGAAGGGTAACGAGGGGGGACGACTTTGTTGTCGTTGTGATTTTCACACAAAAGCGCTAAGCGCGGCGGCGGCTACTAAATTACGTGCTCATGTGTTCTAGTTCAACTCCTCCAGCTCCTCCTCCTCCAACTCTGTTCCACCTTCTATCCAAGTGGTTAGGCCGCATTTGGTGCGCTAATGAACCGCATTGGATGCAGGCCCCAGTTTCAGGTCCATCGACCAGGTCCAGGTCCAGGTCCACGTTCAGGTACTCTTTGGGCTGCCGATTTTTTTGGTCGCTTTTTGTTTTCGCATATTTAAACGTAAAAATACCGTTTAAAAGTGTAACAATGTTAACGATAACCATTGTGGGCTGAGACCATACAATTGCCGCTTGATTAAGGTGATGTGTGTGTTTGCAGAAAGGGTTGATCTAGGCTAGGGACGGGGTTAGTGGGAGGGAGACAGTGGAAGAGGAGGTCATTGCCCGTTATATTGACGTGTCTTTAAAGAACTTTTAACCGTATGATGAAATTCATTTTATTCAATTAATCACCCACCTAAGCACGAACCACAAGTTAATCCAATTTTAGATAATTTTATTTTAAGGCTTAGTCATGTTTTTTTTTTGCAAGACCCACGTCTACCAGACATTCTGTTACGTTGGTTAATGAAGCTAACGCATTTGTTTACCAACACAAAACAAAAGTAAAACGATAAGCCACGTAATAAATATTTTTGTGTCTATGATAAGCAATAAAAGAAACTAAATTGAAATTTTTATTGATTAAGAAATTCAAGTCATTTTGAGGAAGCACTGGCGTAGTAAAAGGGTTGCCTGCCCCCTCAATTGTGGTGGTAAATTTTGAAAGGCCGAACCGGCTGGGTAGGTTAATCCACGCTGGCTGGAACTAACACCAAAAATCGAACTTTTTGTTCTTATTTTACCTCTTTAGGAAAAAAACTACTGACTTCTGATTGCAAGACACATTTCCCCCCTAAAATGATCGATTTGACCCCTCAAAATTTACCCTTAAATCCGCCACTGTTAGTAGAAGAAGTCGAACGAGCCTGCTTAGTCTCTGATTTTTGTCACCTCCACTCACCTTAGAAAAAGTTTATAATGGAGTTCTATTAAGCTACAGATGTGGTTGAATCTCATCGAAAGCTTGATAGTCGGGCATAAACTATAGATTATTGATTAGCAAGACTAGCTGAACAGCTTTGAAGTTAACACTTTGGCACTTGGATTTTTTTTTGCTGCAGGTTTCGTACAATTTATCTGTATCAAAAAACTATAACATATCTGCCCTATTTAATCTTAGTAGATCTGCCGCTGCTGCCTGTCGGTAAGCGACTTTTCTTAAAAGGAAATCAAGTCGAAGGTCTTTCTTCTGCTTCTTCTTTAATTCTGTATTGGGTGTTTCATATTTCCTTTTCTTATTTCTTTCACTTTTTCGACTTGTTCGCTGACGTTGATTTCATTTCGTTGTTGTGGCTTTGCAGCTGTCGCAGTAAAAAGTTCCATTGCTGTTTGGTTCCTCCGTTTGCCTCTGCCTTTGCTCTTGGTGGTATAAGATCCTCTGCTCCTTCTGGTCCTGCTGGACTCTGGACTGCTGCTGCTGTGAGCTGCTGCACTTATTACAAAACTTTTAAGTTCCTTCGTTCAGTATTTCTGCTGAAGGTTTTGTAGTTTTTCTCAGTTTTCTCTGTTTGCATTTTCATTTATTTTCGTTCACTCACTCAGGGTTTTTGTTTGCTTTTGTTGTTGTTATTTTTATTATTTGTATTTTTTCTTCCACTTTAAGCATATCACTTGACTTTTTTTTCTTTTGCTTGAAAGCTTAAGAATATTTTTCATTTGCTTCCTCTTCCCAAACTTTGAGTTTTGCATTTTTGCCTTTTTGATTTCAATTTGTGCCTTTGAACTTTTTGAAAACTTTTGCTTTCAAAATGGGTTAGGAACTGAAATATATGTATTATATATAAGGTCAATATATAATCGAAATTAAGCCAAAAGTTTTGAGTATAGGGGGAAGAATAAGGAAGATTTGCGTGAAGTTTATTGTGTTGAAAGTGTAAAAAGAAGAGAGAAAGAGAATAAGTTGGCATAAATGAAACAAATGTTGAATTGATATTTTAAGCATAGAAACGATAAATCGTTTCTGTTGAGTGCATCTTTAATTAAAAACTCTTTGTAAACTCTTTTCTTCGCAAACCACACATACATGTTGGCTAAAAAGGTCAGTTTGTTGGCTAACCTTTTGCTAATGACTTCCTTGTCGTCATCCTACTCCTTCTCTTTCGATTTCTCTTCGTCTTCGTCGTCTTTTTAAATAAGATAAGCACAAAGTGCATCAACAACAACGAAAAACCGACAACGAAAACCTACAACAACGAAACACTTTAAGAATGTTCAACAAACACGCGATGACAAAACACACAAAAACAACAAACATCGAACGAAGCGACAACAACAACAACTATGAAAAGGATAGACAACGTCTATCGAGATACCCCGTGGATACCTATTATGGAAAATAACGATTTATCGAAAAACTTGCAGTTTGTTAGTGTTAAAAATGAAAAAAATACTGGGTGTGAAGTACCAAACTAGAAAATTATGTATCGAAAAATTTTAGATTTTTTTAACGTGAAATAATTTTTTTGGCCTTTAATTTTTTACTACTCTTTTGTTGCTCTTCATGATTTTTAGGAATAATAAAAAAAAGTGGTAAATTTTTAGCTTAAAGCGTCACTTATATACCTTTTACCAAAAAATATTCTGTACGAAGTAGCAAAAACTCGTTGCTGCAACTTGTGATAGTGCGGCTACTAAACAATAGATGGCTACCTAGCTGCCCACCTGCACGAACCAACAAGAGGAAAACAAGGGAAAACAAGAGGTATAAGTGATGAAAATTTAACGCAAATAGAAAGTAAATATGATGAAATTAATTGAAATAAAGAGAATCAAATTTTATTCCATTGTTTGAGTTGTAAAATGTTTTCATTTAGGAAAACCCCCAACTCTCTTTCTCAGTTTTTTGTTTTTCCTAATATTTTTGTAAAGTCGCAAAACAAGGTGGCTTTTGATAAGCAAAATCTTCAGGACACAAACCTTCGGAAACAGCTTTACCTATTATCCATATCAAATACACAAAATTGTTTTTTTTAAGCTATTTTATTTATTCAGTTTAATTAATTATTGAACAAATTGTACTAAATACAATTACAGATAAAAATTAATGATAAAAAGACGAGTATCGCCCTGGGATGGAAGATTCCGAGACACTGCTACTAAGCTACATATGTGAATGTCAATGACGGCTTAAATCGCCTTTTTTTGCTTTCTTTCCCTACGCTTGCTCAATGAGTTCTACGAACAACTTTTGCGCATTTTTTTTTATCGCGCCATCTTTTGTAATAAATTGTGCCATCCTTCTCACACAATCCCTGAATTTCGTGTACATTAAAAATGATTTGGTTAGTTGTTAAACTTGAAAGTTTTCGCATCTCGTTTTACCTAGCGATAACTGATGATGCTTTCTCCTTCTCACTTAAAATTTTTGGTGTAAATTGTTTTTGACAATTTTCACAAAACACTCATTTCACTTCAGTTCTCGCTTTCCTCCTCTGCCCTGCCCATCTTCCTTCCCGATCCATGGCACACTCTTTGCCCTAGATAAAACTTAAACTAAAATGCAATCATTAAATTTAACAGCTTAACGTTATTTTTAATCAAATGTGCAAAAAACTATTACTACTACAACAGCAACAAAAACGACGACAGTAACACAAAGCATTAGTTGTAATAACAACTGTAATCATGCTTACAACATGCCACCATATTGTTGGCATCCCTCCTCTTTTACCACCCACCCATTAGCCCCATCATAAAACCAAAGAGACAGTAGAAGCAGCAATACAGGTTGCAGAAAGAGATGCCAACCCACAGAAAAGGTGGTACAAGGGGGCCTTCCCCTGTTTATGGCTGACAAGGATGATAATTAGTTTTTCAATAATATGATTCAATATAATTGATTTATTAACCTAACCGCAAAATAACTTTTTAAATCCATATGATCCGCAACTAATAACAAGTTCGCTGAGAATTAAGATATTAAATTGACCTCTCCTCTTAGACCAACAAATTACAGGGCAAAGAGAGAAAGAAACAAACATGAAATTCTTTTCCCAGATATTTTGCGATTTACCGCATATTTCTCGATTCGCTCTTGCACATTGTGTACTCAAAAGTCAATTTAATAATTACACAAAAATTACAAAAAAAAACCAAAAACAAATATACATAAATGAAAATCACACATCAAAAGGCAAAGCAAATCAGAACGAGGAAAAAATATGTAATAATAATAATAAATGGACAGTCAAAAAGACAGCAAAATTTTCCCATAAAAAACAAATTATTTTCCCATAGAAAAGCTGAGTAATTTGGTACTTTTTTCCCTATTTTTTATTTAAATAATTTCGTGACCTGAGGACGATTCATCAAAAAATGAACCAAAAAAATCATCACACCGATTTGGGTAATACCCTGTAGGAGTAGGAGTTTCTAGACTTTACTTGAAAATGTCGAGCCTTATATACCCTCTTTTATCCTATGTGGGACAAGGTATAAAAATGTATAATTTAATTAGCTAACGATGGGTTAAAGTTGAGTGAAGCAGAAGATGAGTTGGAGGGAAGGAAGGGAAAGCTATACCAGGCAGCAGCTACTGCAACTTTTGACATTTTGCCGCATTAGCAGCGATTGCCGCAGTACGTGATGTCATGATGACCCTTAAATTCCCCCCTCCCAATTTTCATGCCCACCTGCATCTCATAATTTCCCCTCTTTCTCGTCACTTTTGTGACCATCCTCCTACTCTCGCCGCTAAGCTGGGCCTTGGTTTTTTACTTTTATACCCAGTAACAAGAAGGTTGATAAGAAGGTATGCTAAAATTAAAGCAAAATGTTGCTAATAAAAAGTTACAGGAAATTAAAGTAATGTTTAGCTCTTCTACAGCTTCAAAAATCATGGAAGAAAGCAAAGTTTGAATTTTAAACTAAGATACACAATATATGTCCTGCGATTAAATAATATTAAGGAGACAGATGAAGAACCCTGGGTCCACAAGCTGGTTTGTTATTGCATGGGTGATAAATTTTAAAATAAAATTAAGGAAAATCGATCTAAGGATCGATCGATTCTATTTGACAACTAAGAAACCATTTGCTCCTCAAATTCGGTTGAGCAACACAAAAGACAACTTGGATGTAAAAATCCTAAATAGGATTTAGGTTCTTACTTATGTCTTCATTTGAGGTGCAAAAAATTAAAAGAGAAAACAACCTGGCGAAAGATTGATTTGAATGAAAATGAATTTTCTAAGCAAAGTCTCGGCCTTTTATGCTGTTTGGGCGGAACTTGTTCTCCAAACCCTGGTTCATAATTACCAACCAAGTAGTTCACCTTGCTCATTTATGAGTAGTTGGTTCGATATAACGATAGACATTTTGACAGCTGTATCCAGGGTCGGACTGTGAAATATGGGGGCCTGTGGCCGAGATACTTTTGGGGGATTGGTTTTGAGATACTTGGGGGAATGTTTTTAAAAATATTTTTCTTGTGCTCTAACAAAGTAGGGACCTGAGGCCGCGATCTGGCCCTGAGTGGAGCGTTTAAAATGAAGCAAAATCGGAAATGGTCTCAGTTTTACTTTCGATAATTATGCTCTTCGATATATCGTTATTGTCATTGTTGGTATTGCCACATGGCAAAAAATTTGAACTAGGGTTGTTCCATTGGGAATGATTGTTTTCTAGGGTGTCACATGGTCGAGATTTGCTTTTAGGCATTCGATTTCTGTCGTTTTTTTCTTTTGTTTCTTCTTGATATTTTTTGGTAATAAATATTTTATTAGACGTGATGTGAAAGGTGTGCAAAATTTACACCGCTTGAGAGCAGTGGCTTGGCTCTGCTGCTGGGTGAAGGGATATTATGGCCGTAAAGGGGGGCGTAAGTACATGAAGAGGGATAGATGGGAAGTGAGTGAGTCTCTGTTGGCCCAAGTTATTTGCCTGGATTTGCATTTTTGGCCATAAAAAAAGTGAGTTGTAAAAATTGTTGCTCTTCGCTCCTTCGTTTTTATTATTCGTTCTTTTGCTGGTTTTAAAGATTTTCTTTTGTTGTCTCTGTGTATTTTTTTCGTTGTCTTCTTTTATTTATGGTTGCATAATTTTTATATTTTCTTATTTTTCTCTGTTCTTGTATTGTTAATTTTGATGGTGACATTTTACCCAATTTTTCCCGGAGTCTTTTGTAGCTTTTATGCCTAATTTTTTATGCGAAAATTACACTATTTGAACATTTTATGGACTTCAAACTGGCAACACTCCCGACTTCTCCCCTCTGGACTGCTAGTGCAAAGACTGAATGACTGCACAGATCATTATCACAAAATTTAGATTCTAGGTTTCTTTGGGTCATAAATCAGAGGAGAAATCTGTTGTGAGTGATATTCATAAAATGAGTTTCAGTTTAATACTCAGATTGATGGGTTGGAATGGGATGTGGCGCTGATCTTTTAGCTATAAATCATGTGCATCATTTTACCATTCTTTTGGTTAATTTAGAGACTAGGTTAATACCTAAATTGCTGGCCAATCCCAGATTCCTTACCGCCTGGTATGTTACTTGAAATTTTTTTTTTTAGTTGTAGGTCAAAGCAATAAATAAACTTTTTGAGGAATTTCAAGAAAGTAGAAGTCGGAGGAGCGAGACCACCGGGAAAAGGAGAGTGATCGTTTTTTTTTTTTTTTGCTACAGTGCGAAACTTTGTCACAGTTTGTTGGCCCAAAAGTTCCGGGTCCACTCAATTAAAAAGCCAACAAACCAGCAACAACAAAAACAAGTAAGACAAATAACAATAAACAAAGGCAAAAGGGCTCTCGTAGGACTAGTTTAGAATTTATGCAATTGGCACACAATGTGCCACACAGAAGCTATTACCATTCCCATTTCACTCTCATCTTCTCGTCTTTTCGTATGTGCAGTTTAATCCTTTTACAAAACGCAAAAGGAACGAATGCTGTGTTCCTTTTCCAAACAATGCACAGATGGTGCTTGTTGCTTGCTTGCTGGATGAACTCGTTCCTTAGCTTAGGCTTAACTCTTTGATGCTGCTGGCACCCACTCCCTCTCTCGCTCTCCCCCCCCCCCCCCCCACTTCTGCAACCCTTTTGCTAATTCCTGTGTTTCACCTGTGCCAAGGATGCATTTTAGTCTATGTCGATGTGAAGGACTTGGAATGCTAGTTTCAAGTTTATTGAGTGAAATAACAGAAAGCATCTACCTATCTGGTTTCCATGGTTGCTTTTCAGAAATGCGAAACAATTGAGCAGGCATAATGCAGGTTTCTATTAAATTTTAAGAGGATATCTATTGGTTCTTAAAGAGGCCAAAAATGAGGTTCATATTTAGGTTCGATTCATCAATTGATGATGTTTCAGTTTTCCTCTTTTTTTATGCGGCGCATCAATCATATGATCATACCAAATGATGACCTTTTTAAAAGATTTCTTAATATTGTTAATTTATTTTTGAATTACATTTAAATGGCTCTCACATGCTTTGTTTCTTCTTTCCAATCAATTAGTGTGCCCATATCTCCCCAAGTCTTAAATACCATCCCTCGCCATTTTGGTGTGAAACGGTCATAATTAAAATGATTGTGGCCGTTTTCAGTTGTTCGTAGTTGGGCATAGGCTTATCACCTGTGACATAATTCCTAGACTTCTTTTTAAGAAAAAAATGTGTAGAAAAACCCCCAACTAATAGGAAGGTGCAGCTTTGAAGTCAAAACTTAGTTGGAATATATAAATACATATATATTTTGGTGGCTCTCGTTTCTGTATTGTTGTTAGTTTTTTAGGTTAGCGTTTTCACCTGTTACCTGTGAGGTTATGTGCTTTGTGTGTCGTATACCTTTTGCCTTTTGTTCCTCTCTCTTCGTGTTGAGTGCGTGTAAGTTTTGCATTTTATGGTGGCCAAGCACGCTTTCTTCTTGATGATTATATTTCCGGCAGCTGTTTAACCAACTTATTTATGACACTTGGTCACACTGGTCCACAGACACACACAGCACGCATTCTTATACGCTCTCTTCGGGGGGTTTTTGTTTTTAATTCTACTTGACGAAGTTCGTTTGGCAGAAATTCCTTTTGGCAAAATTGAAAATTCCTCTTTTGTAAATAGTTTACAGCAGCAGAAGCAGCACAACAGCAGATAAAATGGAGTAAGTGGGCGGATTGGGTGTGGATTGTATTGAATTGGATTGGTAGAATGGACTGTGTAAATGTGGGTGGGTGGGTGACATTGTTGCTTGGCTGTTGGAATGAATTGGTTAGTTGGGCTTGTGTGTGGGTGGAGAAATATTTGTGCACTTGCAATTTTATTAAGGCGAAAGAGGAATTTATTGTCATTGTCGCCTTGCCATGGTCAATGCACCTGAAAGTGGAAGAGTGCATTGACTGTGTTCTAGAAGACATCCTTTCTTACCCCGTCTGCTCCTCTCACGTCCGCCCCTGTGTCGCACTCCTTGGGCATAATTAAAGCCATTTGTTTCGTAGTGAATCGGTTGGTTACGGGTCAGGCGATTTATTTATTGTATTTTATAGCCAAGAGCGAGCGACATCCTTTAGACCATAAATCTCGTCACCAAGAGTAAAAGAGATGGCCGATAAAAGGAGAGAGAGTGAGAGAAAGAGAAAGCAAAATCAATTAACTAAAGGTTAAATGTTGTTACAATTATTATCATTATCATCAGACTGACTGAACGAACTCAATTAAATTTACATTTTGTAACATTCCTTCACTCTTCTCTCCTGTCTCTCTCGTGTTCACAATTTATTCAGACAGATATTAAAAGCCTATTCAAATGTTACCTAAAAATTTTTGAAAGTGTCGTTGGACAGCAATCCACGATTCCATGATCGCCTTCCTGGGACGAATAGTGGTGAGGCGGGCAAAGTGGGCTTCTCACAACAATTTGTTATTAAAAATGCAAGCCGTGCTTGTGCCATTCAGGACATTATTCACGTAAAATTATGGGTAGTCAATGCATTAAAAAACAGCAACAACAAAAAAACTCAAAAATGTTAAATGGAAATTTATGTTGTGCGAATACACTCACACACACACACTTACGTAAAAAAAGGCAAAGTCAAGCATAAATGATACGGACATAAAGTCATTCTGCAAATGTTAAAACTCGAAAACATGCCCAAACTCCTTTACAAAAGGTTAGATTTATACCTAACGAATATATGCATGATCAAGATAAATCCTTACTTCCAAGCTAGACACCACTAGCATCCTTTACAAATTTTTTATAAGAAAACTCTCTTTATAGTTATTCTAAGAAATGACAAAGGAAGATTAACTGCAATTCGGTTTCAAGTTAGGCTACAAAGCAGAGTGAAGTTGGCTGAGAGCCCTCGGCGGCGTTCTCATAAACAGGTCAGAAATGTTCGTATAAGTTGAAAAACCCAAAATGAATTTTGTATATTGGCGATTTCGTATTTAGGAACTGAATAGGGAGAGAGAGAGAGAGGAATATCAGTAAATACAGAAAACAAAAACCGCTTCTCAACTCTGACTCACATTAATTTGATTTAAGCATCGTTGCTTTTTTGACATTTTTATTGTTATTGTTTGTTGGGCTATCAGACAGACCTTTGCCCTTGCATTGTTTTTAAACATTTTTCCCCAACACATTTTCGTTTGTTTGCTGCTGTTGCCATTGCTGCCATCCCGTGTGTCCCCACCGCCTTCTTTCCACTTTCAAACCGACCCCACCGAACTTTGGTTTTGGCTTTTTTTGTTTTTTTATGCTTTTTGGTTATTTATTTGCTTTTCGGGAGACCCCCTTGATTGTTCGGCCATTGTTAAATGGCATTTTCATGCTTAACTGGCGTCAAATATGGCGGGCAAACTCGCATACCCAATCCGCCCCACCCACCTGACTGAATGCCTACACCCTTTAAACAAACTTTCCTCTCGCCACGCCACGCCCCATCTCGCAGCAGCAGCAGCCAAATAAAGCATGTTTAAATAAAGTTTTTGACACGTGCCGATGGTATGGGATAGGCGGGGACAGGTGCATCACGTTATGTTGAAAGTGTGGCAGAGATAAGCGAACGGAATCTACATATAGAAGGATATTGAAATTAATTTGACCGAAAATTGATTATTATTGATTCCTTATGATTCATTATAACTTTTTTTTTTTTGGTATCTGATGCTATACACAGAGTCATAAAAAAGACTCCATGACGCTTAAAACTGAACGCCACGGATCGAAATCCCATAACTCACGGTACCACAATCTGGATTGTGATTGCATGGGTAATAAATTTGAAAAATTAAATTAAGGAAAATCTCTCCAAAGATCGATCGATTTTAATGTTAAAAACGGATCATATGAGAAAAATCATGACCATTCGCTCCTCAGGTGGGACGTCGAGCCATTTCGCTTCCATAGAGTTTTTCCCCACAAAAGGCGACTTAGAGGCTTAGATGCAGAAATTCTGAACAGGTTTTATAGGGAAAAACGATTTTTGATTTAAAAATTGGATAGAAATAAAAGCAAAACGATAAAAATATGGAAAATTAATTGACAAAGCAATTTCAATTATTAGGGAATGCAACTCTGATTGGAGTCAAATGATTTGGCTCTATGTTGTTTAAAAAGACAAAAAAAAAATTAATCGGTTAGAATCTAGAGATCACATTAAAAGTAAAATCGAAGTGGTTTATTACGCAATCGAATTTGGCTTGCCGCCAAATTTAGTTGGCTTTATAAATTGAAATATAAAAATATGATTTAAATAGAGAAAAATGTTGACAATGTGATTAAATACAGTTTGCTAAAAATTGCTTTAAAATGTTTACAATTTATTTCAATTTGTTGCATAGTCTTTTATTAATTTACTAAAAATATTTCAGAATTTAGCAAAAATGTTACCAAATGTGGAATGTTAGAATCTATGAACGAATGCTGAATGAATGGCGCCTCTTGTTCGTTTTGCTTTTTCCATTCAACTAATTGAAAGTCATTTACAAATCCCACGCCTCCCATGCTCTTCCCTTTACAGTTGATCCCATTTGAGGGAAATCCTTTTAAATCTTCATTTCCTTTGTCTAACCTTCATTTATTTGCTTTAGCCATATAGAAAAGAAAATGCTGTAGCTAAGCAATTTTTTAGGCTCAGCTTGTATTTATATTTGTAATTTGCCTAAAACTCTGCGTATGTGTGTGTGCGTGTGCGAGTGTGAGTGTTTGGGCGTGGGTGTGTGTTGATAAATCCGTCTAATTAGTGTTGCAATTTGTTAAAGTAAAAGTTTGCTCATGCCCGAGAAAAGTTAAGTGCGATGGCACTCAACCACTCAACCAGATCCTTGCCCACAATTCATTAACACCATTATGCAGCAGCTGGAGCAACTTGCCGTGAATACGTGAATCCTTTGTCCGAAAATGTATTTAACTTGCAGTTTACACACAAAAATTTCTCAACAAATAAACAAAAATGCGAAAAAGAAACAAAAAGAATGACCGCACACTTGTTTATTTATCATTTAACGTGACTCGAGTGCCAGTAGGAAAAGGAGGAGCAAAGGATATTATTTCTCTCTCTGTCTTTCTTTCTCGTTCTCTCCGACCACGTAATGGCAAAGTTTTGTCCCCCCACCCCTCTTGCAAAAACAAAAAGAAAAATGAAAAGCAGAGAGCGCGGGGGGAAAAAAGAATTCAAAATATAACCAACTTTCAACCCAAGCCAAATATATAAATCCTGCTAATCGCTTTGCAAAACTGTCATGACCAAAAAGCAGACTGTTACGAAACTATCATTTGCATTTATTTGCCTGTTTCTAATTGTTTTTGTTGTTTACCCATCTCCCCGCACATCCAGAAAAACGAAGAAGAAGAAGATACCAGGAACGGACTATATGAAAGAAAGTGTAAACTTTCGATTTAATTTAATTTTAACCTAATTTCAATATATTCTTTACCTTGTTTTGTTTTTATCCAAAATCTCTAAATTTTAGATAATAAATATTCAGAGTTGCTTTCCTCGACTATTGAACTCAGCTTATCGATATATTGAACCAACTACTCATAAATGAGCAAGGTGAACTTGGTTGTGGTTCGTAATATGAACCAAAGTTCGTAGAACAAGTTCCGCCGAAACAGAATAAAAAGCCGATGCTTTGCCTAGAGAGTTCATTCTTATTCCATTCGTTCTATCGTCAGCTTGTTTCCTCTTATTATTTTACTTCTAATTTATAAATTTTAAAAAGGGAACTCTAATAAGTAAATAATAAAAATACTAATTTTGTATTCATTTGAATTTATTCAATGAAGGTCGCACTTGGGCTTATTCCCTATTTAAATATTTTTCATTGGCTTAGGTTCTATAGTTGAATTAGATCCACTTTACAAATGAGCCTTTCGGAAGTTGTGCAAAGGGTCGACATAATGCAACTGCTTAATTTGTGATCCATGATGGATTTAAAATGTAGCTTGTTTCTATAAAACTCAAATTTTAGTACTTTTCATTTAAATCGGAGCTCAAATTTTGCCTTTTCCTTATTTTTTTGTTATTGCTGTTTATAATTCAAAATTCAAAAAGACATACGAATTGGGCAATATTCTTTTGGACAGCATGGGGCATCCCCAATTAAAGAGCATTTCGCGGCTTAATGCCACAACGTCCGGTTCCGCCTAAAAGATTGTTGAACTCTCTTCTGTGGAAGAGAAATCTGTCATGGGTCTAAAAAAGATCGTCTAGGACAACAAAGCAGCGCACAAAATAAGAACCACCAAAAGTTCAAATTTTACATTTTCCTTATTTGTTTTTTATTGCTTGTTTGTAATTCAAAATTCAAAAAGACATAAGAATTGGGCAATATTCTTTTGGACAGCATGGGGCATCCCCAATTAAAGAGCATTTCGCGGCTTAATGCCACAACGTCCGGTTCCGCCTAAAAAATTGTTGAACTTTCTTCTGTGGAAGAGAAATCTCTCATGGGTCTAAAAAAGATCGTCTAGGACAACAAAGCAGCGCACAAAATAAGGACCACCAAAAGTTCAAATTTTACATATTCCTTATTTGTTTTTTATTGCTTGTTTGTAATTCAAAATTCAAAAAGACATAAGAATTGGGCAATATTCTTTTGGACAGCATGGGGCATCCCCAATTAAAGAGCATTTCGCGGCTTAATGCCACAACGTCCAGTTCCGCCTAAAAGATTGTTGAACTCTCTTCTGTGGAAGAGAAATCTGTCATGGGTCTAAAAAAGATCGTCTAGGACAACAAAGCAGCGCACAAAATAAGGACCACCAAAAGTTCAAATTTTACATTTTCCTTATTTGTTTTTTATTGCATGTTTGTAATTCAAAATTGAAAAAGACATAAGAATTGGGCAATATTCTTTTGGACAGCATGGGGCATGGGGCATCCCCAATTAGAAAGCATTTCGCGGCTTAATGCCACAACGTCCGGTTCCGCCTAAAAAATTGTTGAACTCTCTTCTGTGGAAGAGAAATTTGTCATGGGTCTAAAAAAGATCGTCTAGGACAACAAAGCAGCGCACAAAATAAGGACCACCAAAAGTTCAAATTTTACATTTTCCTTATTTGTTTTTTATTGCTTGTTTGTAATTCAAAATTCAAAAAGACATAAGAATTGGGCAATATTCTTTTGGACAGCATGGGGCATCCCCAATTAAAGAGCATTTCGCGGCTTAATGCCACAACGTCCAGTTCCGCCTAAAAGATTGTTGAACTCTCTTCTGTGGAAGAGAAATCTGTCATGGGTCTAAAAAAGATCGTCTAGGACAACAAAGCAGCTCACAAAATAAGGACCACCAAAAGTTCAAATTTTACATTTTCCTTATTTGTTTTTTATTGCATGTTTGTAATTCAAAATTGAAAAAGACATAAGAATTGGGCAATATTCTTTTGGACAGCATGGGGCATGGGGCATCCCCAATTAGAAAGCATTTCGCGGCTTAATGCCACAACGTCCAGTTCCGCCTAAAAGATTGTTGAACTCTCTTCTGTGGAAGAGAAATCTGTCATGGGTCTAAAAAAGATCGTCTAGGACAACAAAGCAGCGCACAAAATAAGGACCACCAAAAGTTCAAATTTTACATTTTCCTTATTTGTTTTTTATTGCTTGTTTGTAATTCAAAATTCAAAAAGACATAAGAATTGGGCAATATTCTTTTGGACAGCATGGGGCATGGGGCATCCCCAATTAGAAAGCATTTCGCGGCTTAATGCCACAACGTCCGGTTCCGCCTAAAAGATTGTTGAACTCTCTTCTGTGGAAGAGAAATCTGTCATGGGTCTAAAAAAGATCGTCTAGGACAACAAAGCAGCGCACAAAATAAGGACCACCAAAAGTTCAAATTTTACATTTTCCTTATTTGTTTTTTATTGCTTGTTTGTAATTCAAAATTCAAAAAGACATACGAATTGGGCAATATTCTTTTGGACAGCATGGGGCATCCCCAAGTAAAGAGCATTTCGCGGCTTAATGCCACAACGTCCGGTTCCGCTTAAAAGATTGTTGAACTCTCTTCTGTGGAAGAGAAATCTGTCATGGGTCTAAAAAAGATCGTCTAGGACAACAAAGCAGCGCACAAAATAAGGACCACCAAAAGTTCAAATTTTACATTTTCCTTATTTGTTTTTTATTGCTTGTTTGTAATTCAAAATTCAAAAAGACATACGAATTGGGCAATATTCTTTTGGACAGCATGAGGTATCCCCAATTAAAGAGCATTTCGCGGCTTAATGCCACAACGTCCGGTTCCGCCTAAAAGATTGTTGAACTCTCTTCTGTGGAAGAGAAATCTGTCATGGGTCTAAAGATAAGTTGTAAGACCTTCATTTACTTTCTTTTTCCGGTGTATTTTCGACGACTTGCTAGCTATCGATAACAAATCGTCAATGTCTGCTTCCCGTCAATCAATTAATATTAACCGCTAATTTTCGAAATCGTGGTTTAGTAGAAATTCAAATTTTCCTTAACTTAATTTTGCTTATTTTATTTTATTAAGACCCATGCAATCACAATCCAGATTGTGGACCCAGGGTTTCGATCCGTACCGAGTATCAATTCGATTTTTTCCCTATTGTATATATTTACTCCTCCTTGTCAGTCATTTTAGCAGTGTGTGTGATCTTTCCACTAAATGGCTCTAAGTTTTGAACCCAGCCCCTCAAAAAAATATTGTGCTGGAATCTTTTTGTTTTGTTGTATTTGATTGGCAATGAAGCGTTGTGAACCTCAGATTCCGGTCCTGTCAATCTGTCTCTTTCTTTGCTGCAGTTTCACTGTGAATGTGAGTGAAATAAACAAATGAAATAATAATAAACAAACAACAGGCAAGCCAACAGGAAAAAAAAAACATGCAAAAAAGACGAAAAATGTAAAAAAAAAGAAAACATATGACAAAAGAAATGCGTACAAATTACCCTGAAACGCAATGGACACAAACAACAATTGCGAAAAAACAAAAGCAAAAACAAAAACAGAGGAAAAACAAGAGCAACAAACAGAAGGCTTCTGTTGCTGTTGCTGCTGCTGACAATGGCAACAAACAACAGAAGGAACAAAAAATATGGACACTGACACTTTACGAAGATTTATGCGTTTTAGTTGAGTTCCGAGTGGAAATGCCTTCATGTCCCCCTCCCCCCTCATCCATTTCTACTTCCCTCTCTTTTTGATTCCGACGCATTTGCTTTTTTTTATTTCGGAGTTACGCCTCGAATTCCGGGGGGTAACAAGTGTTCTATGTTTTTTTTTTATTTTGCTGTTTTGTTTTTGGAAGAGTTTTCCTTTCCTTGTGGCAGGCGTTAACAAATTGGCATTTAAATTTGCATTAGGATTGAATGCAAAATAAAAAAAAAAGAGAGAGAGAGAAAGTGGGCACAGAGTGTCCGGAGTGCCCTGAGTGCTAGAAAAACAATTTACATGATTCTCTAGAAAAAGATTTTAGCATTGATATAGCTAAGTACTAGCTTAAGTAAGAGAAAGAACCACTAACCAAGCAGCAACACTTTAAGTAACAAAGTTACCGCGAGAATAGTTCAAGTAAAAAGTAATTCAAGTGGAGTAATGTAAACACTTTTTGTGTAAGTGCACGAGAAGATGGAAAAGCAATCAATAGCCCATTAATAAAAAGCTTTTTGTAAAATCATAACTCTCGGAGAAATCCATATTAAAAGTTAAATTTCACAATGTTTCGGCCTCGCCGTAAGATTGGAGTTGATGTAAAAAATCGAAGAATTGTCCGAAATTTGCCACCTCTTGAACTTCTTGATTTAAAAAATCTAAGAATTGGGCGAAATTTGCCACTTCTTGAAAGACATTTAGATTCCTTACATTCTTGGACTATTAAAACTATTAATATAAATATTTCGATTTTCCTGATTCATTCCGTCAGGGTATTGATATTTTTGAGTGTGCGATAAACTTATCGACTTATTCCCATCCATTGTACGTAAAGTCTGTTTTAATATAAAAGAAAAGTTTCAATATGAAAAAATTATGAAAGAAAAAATTTTAATTTCTAAAATATTTTAAATAAATATGTAAATAAATAATAAATCAAATAATTTTCAATAGATAGATATATTGGATTAGGAAAGAAATAACAGAAAAAATTTAAATTTCTAAAATATTTCAAATGAATAAATATGTATGTACATAAATAAATATTAAATCAAATAGTTTTCAATAGTTATATTGGATTAGGACATAAAACTCACACAATGTGCTTTCATTTGATTAAACACTGAAAAAACCCTCGACTTTTAAATCAGGATAAGTAAGGTCAAATTGTTCAGGAATTCAAATTTATTCCCTTTTGATAATGTTTGATGTTCTATTAAATTGGTGATAACTTGCTTTCCGGGTATTGTTAATTAATTCATTTAAACAATTATCATTTCGCTTTATTTCATAATTGCTATAAGTGACAAAATCAGTTTTGTGGAAAAACGCATTTCAATTCAATTTTGTAAATTGACAATAATTAAATTACAATATGAAAGAGTTCACATGAGTGAAGAATGTTTCTATATATGCAAATATATAGGATAGATAGCAATTTTCATCCAGATGGGTGTGTGCGTGTGTGTGTGTGTGAACAAATCTGCGAAAAAAGTAAGCTAGGTCCTTGGGACACAGAACATAGTTATCAAGCTAATAAGCACTTAATTAAATTTACACTGTCTGCCGTATGATGACCGAAAGCTGCCACTGAACACAGCCTTCCCCCTCCTCCACCCCGCACCACCCATTTTCCTCATTTTAAAACCTAAGTGCAGCCACCCCGTGCCCCACTCTCGCAATGCATCCGCCAAATAATGCAATTAAAAAGTATTAAAATTATATGCCAGAGCACAGGACGACGCTTTATTGACGTTGCCAGGATATTGTGGTTCGAACCCACACACACACGCGCGCATAAACTCATACATATAGACACACACACTCGCACAACTGCCGCCTGCACTCATTCTGATTACAGCTAAAAATGTTTCACTAATTATTTGTAAAATATTGGTCTGGACCCGGTTTGCTGAATTAGATGCCGTGTTTTCGGATAGGATTGCAATGATAGAGGGAGTGGGGAGGGGAGGAAAGGGGTGGCAAACAGCGTCCAACAGAATTGGTTTTGGCCAAAATAGTTTATTAAAATTGCATAAATTTTATGCAATTTCTAGTAGAGTTTTGTTTGCTGCGGCTTTGCTCATCTCTCAGTCAGTCATAGACATTGCTAAAAAGAAGGTACAGTGCTATCATACTTAAAACCCACTTTCCCAAATGACACATTCCCACAAAATCTTGAAAAATGAGTAGTTCAATATTTAAATTATGAGTGAAAAACAACTTTTTCACTTAAAATTAACGATTTAATAACGATTTCTTAAAAAGAAGTGATAACAAAGAAAAAAAAGCACCCACATGCTGTTTCAAAATTTTAGCCTAATTTCATGTATTGTTAAAAAAATCCGAAACCGTGGGTTATAAATATGATAAGCACTGTACAAATGCAAATTCCCAGGTAATTACTGAAAATGCTTAACACAATTTTCCTTTTTAATTGGTACTATTAAGTTCTTAAATGCTAATAAGCTTATTTACCCGACTCAAAAGATTTTCTAGAACTAAATCTGTATGCATTGAAAGCTTTAAAACTTAAACTTAAAGATAGACAGAGGGACAAAACGCCTTGCAAGTGCATGCTACTACTTTTCTATTAGTAATCCTTAGTTTTATATTAGTAAATGCTTGTTTTCTACTACTCACATTAACTTTTCTGCTAATAATTGCAATTTTTTTTTTTTTTTAGCTAATTTGAGGTTTTTTTTAACTAAAGTTGTCTTCACTAAGCTCACAAAAATTCGCTTACTGCAATTTGACAATTTGGTTATGTAACTTTTTTAAAATCCATTTTTGTCTATTATCCTTCATTTATGGAAAGTGACCGCACTATAAATTGCCATCAGGAGGCAGACCGCAAATTGCCAACGAAATGCAGACGACATCCTTCAACCAATTAAAAAACTTGATGGGGGGAAAATAAAATAAAGTTTTTCTTTATCGTTAAGTGTGCCCTGCCCTACTCTCGGGCTGGCAGACTTACTACTGGACGAGACTAGTGGACTCCCACTAACAACTGGACTAACCTCATCTCAAGTTTCTTTTGTGTTTTCCTTCGCCCACATTGCCTCAGTGTCTTAACTGTCAACCACACTGAACCAATTCAACGCTATTCAAATTGCGTATCCATCTTCATTTATTTCATTTTCCTGTAATTTCCTGACATTTTTGCTGATATCCTAACCAACCAAGCAACTAGACTAGACTAGACGAGACCAGACCAGGCCCGAACGAACCAAACCGAACCCAATTCAACCCAACCCAACCAGACCAGACCAGACCAGACCAGGCCAGGCCAGGCACGTCCTACGGAAATGGAAAAGTGCGCCAACTTTTCGCTTGAATTGGCAATGGTTACACCTCGCCGCTTGCCAGGATTCTTCTCACACACACCCCCATTCCCCAATCTAGGAGCCCCATTCCACCCACAACCACGACTATCTGCCTTGTGTTGTTTGTGGTTTTTGTGGTTAGGAGGAGCTAGTTGCGTCTCCTCTACCAATGCTCGTCTACGTCTCCGTCTCCGTTCACCAAACCTGTAATCGTTCTTTTGCGCCACATTTAAAATGTCTCCGGGTGTCTCTCATCCTTCACTCTCTCTCTCTGTCTCACACTTCTTGTTCGCTCTTTATCTATGTGGTTGCCATTGCTACTGCTGCTGCTGGTGCCTCTGTGTTTTGTCTGTCCCTGTGTCCATTCGTTCATGTCTTGTTAGCGTAAATCAAGCGTAACAAAGCGCCGTGCGGCATGCACAAGACGAACCAGAAAGATGCTTTCGAAAGAAGAAGATGAAACATTGTCCGTACGTCCCTTCGTCTATATGTTTGTCCCTCTGCCAGCGAGCCAGCCAGCCAGCCAGTCAGCCAGCCAGCCAGTCAGCCAGCCACCTTCTCCCCAAGTGAAGATTCTTCATTCTCCGTCATTCGTTAAATTCAACTCGGGCTTTTTGGCGAAAAAGTCGCTGAGAAAATTTATTACCAACATTCGCTCACTAAACTGCGCCTCTGGGATTGGAATTGGGATTGAGGGGGGCGAATTGGGCATCCGGCATCTCTGGCTAAAAAGCTGACTTGTCCTTTTTTCTTTTCCGTTTTCTTACATTCTTTCTCTCTCAGAGCTTAGCTTTAAATTGAATGGATTTTATAAAACGTTTCAATTGAAAAACAAGACATAGAAATTAATAATAATAATTGGAATGCGTTTCAATCATTGTGTTGCAAAAACTTTTAATTGATATTCTCTATGCAAAAGCTGCAATTAAACAACAACAATAAACCATTTGCAACTTTTTCTTATTGTTTTTTTTTTTATTTTTACTCTTTTTGTTTTTTAATTGGCAGCAAATTGGCAAACAAACTCTAACTTGAGAGGAAATTGCAAAGTACTTGTTTATCAGTTTAAACCATTTCAATTGAATAAGTTTTCCATTGCAAAAGGATTGCCCTTTTCTTCCTTCCTTTGACTAGAAGTAGTAGGAGTAGTAGTAGTAGTCGATGCGCTTATTATGTCAATAATGTCCTAAGCTCTAATTGGCAACAAATCAATTGATTGCTACTGATGCTGCCTGCTGCTGCCAACTGCTGCCTGCTGTCTTCGAGTTGCCTTCAATTCCACTTTCAATTTGCTAGCATTTTGTATTGTTGTTTTGCAACCAGCTGCATCTGGAGGGCAGGCAACAGGGTGCCATTTTATTGCTACTACGCAGTTGTTCGTTCCATCAGTTAATTACCAAATTAAATTGGTTTTGCCCCACCATCTCCACCCAGCAACAGAGTGGTGTGAGCGAGCACCCACCACCGCAATCCCAACAAGCCCCATCAATATTGTTTGAAGTTTCTTCATATATGGAGAGTACGAGTCCCTAGTCCATGGGCCATGGTTGCATTTGCATTTGCGTGTAATTTGCCTGCAGATTTGGATCAAGATTGAGATTCAGATTTATGCAGACTAGCAGCGGGCCAAGGGTGAAATTCACAATTAGGCTCCAGTTGCCCGAGTTGCTTTGAATGAGGTGAAAAGTTAAATAGCTTTGGGGGTTCAGACAAACCGAATCCAACTACATCGAACAGAAAACAGTTTAACAACTTATTCAATTGTTCAAAAACTAGTTATTACTTAATAGAGTTAAAGTCCACTTAATATACTGTGACCAGTTCTTGAAAACTGAACAGGGCCAAATGATTCTAAAGTAGCTTACTTGAATTTTTTAAAATCGCAGAGGACAAATTTAGTTTAAAAATTTTTTATTGCATATGTAAAAGGGCAAATTTTAATGCTTTTCACTGCGATTTCAAAAGTTCTAAAATGTCCAACGGATTTGAGAAACGAGGAGGGCAAATTCTCATTCTTTACTCTTAATTGGCACTTAGTCTGCCCAATTAGTTTTTCTTTGCTCTTTGGACTCTTGATATTGTTTTGTTCGCCTCCTCTAAATCCTTTAAAATTCTTGCTGCGTCCTTGCACACAAACCGAAATGCATCTAGATCAAACTAAATGAATTAAATTGAGTGAGTTTATGTTTCTTTTCATCTTAAAGGCAAATTAAGAATATTTAAATACTTTGCAGCTGTTAAAATATTAATAAAAACGAAAGTTGAATTTGTGTTTTAACTTTCTTTTAAATTGAATGAGGAATTGGAAAAATGTAACAAAAACTATTCACAGGCTAATAAATTATTACATTGTTTATTTCTTGTTTGTTGCTTTAGCCGCTTTGGACTGATTATTGAAAAGACTTAAAAATTGCTTTCCATTTTGGATTTTTATACTTAGCAGAAAGAAGACCATTGAGAGTTTTGTTATACCCTCTTTAAGGGTACACGGAATGTCAATAATAAGTATTTCATTTAATTATTTGTGCATTCAAATAAATGAACATGTATGGCATATATTTTGTGGGCGTGGCAAGTGCAACATTTGCGGTTGTACTGAAAAATATTTGCAACTGTGTGTGTGTGTGTGTGTGTGCGTATGTGCTTAGGTCATAATAATTAAATATCACTCATACGCACTGGTTAACAGCGTTATATAACATTTTGCTTAGTTTTGTAGTAGACAACAATAACAACAACAATAGAAATAGCAACAACAACAGCTATAACAATTTGCCATTGTTTTGTGTTCTTGAATGTGTTTTGTGTGCGGCATTTAATTTACTCAAGCAGGCAAATTCCAGTTAGCAGTTTGCAAAATTTCTGACTACTCCCCTTTCATTTGGTGCCATTTGGTTAGATGACATGCCATTTTTAGAGCTAAACACTAGACAACAAAATTAGGTAACTTAATTGACCCTCCTCCTTCCAAAGTTTTTGAAATGTCTAGAAGATTTCAATTTATGTTGCTTAATGTGTCAACTGGTCTCTCCCATATCTCTTTCTCTTTCTCTCTCGCTCTCTCTTTTCTATGCATAATTGAGTTTTAGATATTTTCAAAGCTAAAATTTACTGGACAAATGTTGTGCTTTGCCGAGTTACGCTCTCTGTGGAATTTATTTCCTTATTCAATTGAAATTATTATGCAATTATTTTGAAATTATCTACGAACATGAACATTTATATAAATATACATAAATACAAATATACACATACAAAAATATCTCGTTGGTTGTTGTCAATATTTGTTTCTCTGACCAAATAGGAGCTTAGTAAAAGTCGAGATTGTTGACTGGGCAGAAAGAAAAACTAAGTCAAAAAGATGCAATGCATTGAGAAATCAATTAGAATGCAAACTGTCTCGAGTATGCAAATATTGCTCATACGCCATGTGGCACATGGTATTTCTCCCGACCTCCATGTGTGTGTGTGTGTGTTTCTGTGTGGACAATAAGCTGGCTAAATTTGTCTAAGTCCAAAAATAAAGACGCATAATAAATGCAACAGTTACAAAAAAAAAAGTGACTAAAATAAACGAGTGAAATGACTTTTGGCCTTTTCTTTTGTTTTTTTGTCAACGATTTATTGACTTGAAAGTAAACCAATTTATGTACTTTTAACAACTTTGCGAAAAAGTAAATACCAAATTTAAATATTTATAACATATATAAAAAAAAATAGCCTGAAAAACGAAAATCAAAAAAACTTGTTGCTTACCAATTGCCGCAAAGGACGTAGTCGTGAAGTCTATCGATCGCTGAACTGAATAAATTTATGAAATTTTTAGCTACTTTTTGCTCCAAACTTGAGGGATTGGGTGCATTATTACTTAAAATACTCAGATTTTTGAATGATTAAGGCATTTTATTGCCTTAAACAGATTTTTTCATACAGAATTTAATGCATATGAATATGAGTACTCATTTGCGAGTACTCAGAGTAACTGTACTCAGTTCAGTCCGCTACTGCATATACATATATAAGTTGATACACATATATCTTCTTGACAAATATTTATTCTTGAAGATTTGTCACATTTATCTTCACTTCTCAGTCGTTTGTTTTAGTATATTTCGCATTGTTTGTTTGCTCTGTTTGATGGTTTTGTTGCATTTATATTGTTTGCCTTGCCTGCCTGCCTGTCCTGACGCCTTGTCTGTTTATGTGTGTATGTGTGTGTGTGTGTGAATGCAACACACACATAAATCCTGCACATTCTTCGTCTGCTCGTTCTCCTTCTTACCCTTGATTTATGCGGTATAATTAACGTTATCTTTGGCTGCAAGTTACAAAAAGCGTTTGGCACGCAGCATTAATTTAGCAAATCCATTGAAAATCGTGTCGAATTAATAAAACCGAGACAAACAAAAGAAGACGAAAGAAATTAAAAAAGAAAATGAGTAGAGAGAAAAGCAGAGATTCATATAGAAAGAGAGATAGGAGAAACAATGGCGGAGCAATTTTTGCGATGAAAACTTAATGGACTGTCAATGCCGTGCAACGTTGCGTATGCGTGATTTATGAGCGCAAAAGAAACATATGTTGAATATGAATACCCTGCAAAAGTAAAGTGAGAACCAGTTGCCCGATACAGTAGTCAGAGTCGATATAAAATAATGATGATATATGAGCGAGTCGCGAGTTCATTGATTGACTGAAATGTTTGCCGAAAAAGGTTTCCTCTTTTTGTTTTCCAGTTGCATTCGCCGAATGTAGAATGAAGTGAGGAATGGGGTTAGTGGTGGTGGGTGTGGGTGGGGGTAGCGGGCTAGTCTTAATGCATTTCCTGTCTTTTCGGTTTGGGGCGTGGCATGTGAGTAATATTTTAATGAAGACACGGGACAACATGCCGCCGCGGAATTCCTTTTCGCCTACGCGCCTCAAAGCACTTTATCAACTTCCGGCATGTGGAGCAAATGCGATGACAACGGTGAAAGGACGATGATGTCAACGGTGTGACGGCGTGGAGAGGAAGGGGAGAGCGACGCAAGAATGAAAGCAAATCAAGCGTAGACCAGGCTGCAGGGGAAAATGCACATTTTGCCACATTGCATTGCAGGCAAGCCCAGCAAGGCAACGTGCTAAAGTCTGGCAGCAGAAGATGCTGCTGTTACCTTTCCCTTTTGCCTTTGCGTTTGCCTGTTCCTGTTTCTGATTCTGCTTCCTCCTTCTTATCCTTTTGCATATTTTAGGAAGTGATTGCACAAATGCATAATTTAATGACAGGCGATTGAGGAGAGAAGCGCCGCAGAGAGTGTGGGCTGGGCTTGGGCTTGATTTGTGAAAGAGATTTGCTTGTTGCAATTTTGATAAACGCTTCACTCGAATAGAGATTGCATTTAAGAAGAGGAAAAGCGTAAAGAAGATAAAACGAATAAAATAAAGAGAGCGAAGTAGAAGTGAGAAAAACATCATTTAAAGTGGGAAAAGTTAATGGTCTTAAACTTCTGATTCGCCAAAACAACTTAACCTCGATATCAGCCAATCAAAGAGTGGTGCTAGTAAAAGTCAAACAAACACCAACCATCAAATACCAAATGCCAGATCAAGAAAATCTAAAAAAAAAGAAAATAAAACTCCCTTTCTCAATCTCTCTGCAAGCAATCAAAGATAGAAGGCAAAGCAAAGGCACTTGGTTCAATCAAAAGTAATACACATTACAAACAGATATGTTTACCCTTCTGCATGTCGTACGAAACACTAAGTCCCACTTTCTCCCGGCTAGGACCCAAACAACTGCTGCTGCTTCTCTTGCATATTTTTCTTTTTTTTTTTTTTTTTTTTTTTTTTTAAATTCAAAGTTATTTATATGTCATGTGAAATTGAAATTGCTGAATGAGAATGCCGTCTGAATGCTTCTTTGCCTCTCTTTTTCCCGGCTGCCTGGTGTCTGCCGCCTGCCTTATCTTCTGTGAAGCGTTTGTCACACCAACCAACGACGACGATTCATCATCGTCAAAGCGAGCTTCTCATCATCATCATCATCATCAATAGAATCATCGCCAACGGAATGGGATAACTACTATCAATGATTGAGTTAAATCACTGTCTCGACTTTGGTGTGGTGGAATTTTAGTAAGGAACCTCTCACTTTTGCTCATAACGTAAATTATATTTACAATTTCTTTATATTGTGACTTGTGTCACTGTGAACACAATTTGGCATCTCCTATACTCAGATATTTGCCATCGAACGAGACTACTTAGAAAAACATTCATTTGAGTGTCGCCAGAGAAAGAGAGAGATAGAGAAAGAGCGAGAGAGAGAGAGGTGAGCAGACTAGTCTAAAGATATTTTGAATACATTGAAGTAAAAATGTATAGATAAATACATATATGTGTGTCTGTCTGTTTTCGTGTGTGTGTGTGCGATTCAAAGGCGAAGGATTGAAGGAAAATTGTCACTTGAAAACTGTCAAGTTTGAAAAGAGAGAAAAAAAAAAGCAAGACTATGACTGAGGGTAAAAAAGACGATAGAAAAAGAGTTTTTTCCATTTCTTTGCGGCATGTTTAATTTTTAGTTGTTGAATGAAGATTCAATTCTACACCAAACTCCCCCCACCATCCTTCCCTCTTTCTGTTACTTTTCTGGCATATTGATTGATGAAGTCTCAAAAGGCCACACAACTAACATCTGTTAAAAAAAAAAAAGAAAAAGAAAGCCAATTATAGAGAAAAAAACAACAACCAACATGATAAACAATTATAATGAGTAATTAGTCAAAGTCGTCTCAAAGCGCTTCCAAAAAAATAAAATCCCGCCTAACCGCCCTCTTGGCGATCCCTTGAACCATTAATATACTTAATTATAATGGAGGAAGCCTTTTTCAGAGCTGATTTCGATTTGTGTGCTGCCCCAAAAAGTAGGCAACATTAATTTGCATATTTTAATTTCCATGGCGAACACATATTTAATGCATAATTTTTGCTATTTTGCAAGTGTGTGAGTGGGTGTGAATAAGTACATATGTATGTATGTATGTGTGTGTGTGTAAGTGTCTCGTTGTGTGTTTGAGAGCTTCTAATTAAAATTGGCTTAATTTCCAATGCCCAAAGAGAGGGGGAGGGTAATAAATATTCTATTATAATTATTGATTGTTTTTGTTTTTCGGCTAATACGTACAAAAAAAAAGATGCGCAGAAAAAAAAACATTAGGTAATATTATTCAAAATTGACCAAAGAGGCAAAAGTTTTTTTTTCCTTTTTCCCATGAATATTTTTATTTTTGTTTGTTTTTTTTTTTTTAGGCTCTTGAAATTCAACTTTTGTTATATGTATGTATGCATTTTCCAACTGACAAATATGATGTTAAAATAATTTAATGAGCAGATGAGCAAAAAAAAAAAAAAAAATGGTATGGAAGCAAATGCCATTAAAATTTGCTGCCTGGTGGTTTTAATTGCCATAATCGTTTAGTAAATGGAATAACTTTGCATTCATAAATACATGTAAATACGAGAGCAGAATGCTTATGCCCATAATTTTATGCAGAATATATATATTTGATTTCGGAAAAAATACAATATCGATCATAATTAAAGTTGTAGTATGAAGGATCGCAGCAGCCTCATATTTCTAAGAGTCAAAGGGAAGATTTCATTATTGGCTCTCAAGTAGTTGCTTATTTTGCCCTTCCTTTGAGTTTATTCTGTATAAGTGTTATTGGATTTTTAGTCTATTATATTTATTAGATATGTATCAAATATGATATGACAACATTTCCCTCTACTCCTCTCCATCCCCCGTGTTTCAATGACAACTTATGGAAATTGATGTCTCGGAAAGACGCGAAAAGAAAAGCTACAAGAAAACTTCATCTTGAAGCTGAGTGATGTGTTTTCTTGCTGCTACTACACTACGGCATCATCGTCCTGTCGGCGTTGTGGGTGTGGGTTAAAGTGAGAGTGATTGTGGCAGTGGCAGTGGTAACTGCCACTGGAAAACCAGGCTAACTGTCAATGACATTGATGATGGCGTTTGGCCCCAGAGGGTGTGGACAATGTTTGTCATCTCCTTTTGACAGGGTGTCATATCAAATGAAGACAGACAGATGCCACGCCTTCGCTGTTTTCCAACCCGGAAGTTTAGCAAACTAACCGAAGGGGGTGGCAGTGGGGCGATTGGAGGAATTCGTTCAAGTGGCCTTTCCGCACATAAATGAGCTGCACTTTGCTGCACTTAATTGTGGTTCAGGGATTGTTAAGGATTCAAAGAAGAATTTTAAGTAGTTGGCTTGATTGTTTGCGGTGCTGGTGCAAGCGGTGCGCGGTGCGCGCTGGTGGTACAGAGTGCGGCGGCCACTTAAACTTTTTCGGTTTCATGTTAAAGTTTTTTCTTCTCTCTTAGCGATAAGCGGTAATTTTCCTCTTGAGCTTCTCTCTTCTCGCTTCTCCTGTGGTAGCAATTAAAACGAAAAAATACAAACTTGAACTAAAAGTGACCAATTACAAAAACAAAATAGTCGTTTATTTTTTTTTGTTTTGTTTGAAATATTTATGAGCTAGGAATCTTAAGCAACTAGCCTTTGCTTTTCCATTTCCATTCCATTTGAAAAATAACTTGTTAAACATTTCAATTTAAAAAAGAAAAAACCAAAAAGCAAAGCCAAAGCCAGTAAGAAATTGAAATATTTGCTATATCTCCATTACATTTATTTCATTCACAAAATGAATTCAGCAAAATTCCAGAAATGAAGAAATTAAAACCATAAAATATTTTGCAATCACAACCAAAAAACAACCGAAACAGAATAGAGAAGAGACCAGAACGAAGCAAAGCAGAGGGCAGAGGGCAGAGAGCAAAGAGGAGAAGGCATTCAAAGTAACTAAATGAATGAAATGCATTTTTAACAAATAGACTTGCATTTAAGAAATTAAAAGAAGCAGAAGGAGCAGCTTAGCTGGGCTGGGAAGTAGGAAGGCATGGGAAGTGTGGTATCTGCTTGATCTCCATCTCCATCTTGGGCCACTTTCAATGCCGGGGCCAACAACTTAACAACTTTGGCCTCAGGCTCCGCTCTCTAAGGAAGCTGAACAAAACAGGAGAGGACGAAGGATAAAGCAGTTGCAGTCATATTTATGTTTTCATGGCGTGTGGGCGTTATACATATCTTTCTTCTTGCTTGCCGTTTTTGTCAATTTCGCCATGTAAGGCATTTTCATTGCCGGCAAACTCTTCACTTTGTCCCTCTTTCTATCTCTCTGCCTGACTCTCTATTTCTGTTTTTCTCACTCAAACTCTTCTCGAATTACTCCTTGGGGGCAACAATCCTGAGCACGAAACGTGCACAAGTCCTCGACCAAGGATAAAATAGATGCATGTGCAATGCGAAATGAATACAAACAAACACGAAACACAAACAAACATCGAAGAACGAGTACAGAGATACTAAAGCAGATGGAACAACAACAACAACAACAACAACAAAAACACCATCAGTAGCCAATGAGCTAGATAACTAGAAATGACAGCGTGACACGATGCCATTAGCTAGTTCTATAAACAAGTGTAAAACACGAAAAGGTGACAGAGACCAAATGTTTTCTAAAAACACAAGGCTAAAGATTTTCTAAAGATAGTTAAGAGAGAACCTCCACAAACGATCGATTGCATTCAATATTTAAGCCTATTTATTATATTTACTATTATTGAGTTCCTCCCCCCTGCGATTAATTCTTCAAAAGTTCCAACAAGCACAAGCGTAAATAATTGAAGTAGTTTTGAGTTGTCTTGGAAATATTATACATTTTTATAATTGCAGCTTATGATATTCTAAAACGTTTTGGTCGAAACTTGAGAATCTCAAGCTGAGAATATTAATTCCTTTCTGGTTTCCAAATCGTGTAAAATCTAAATGTCAAAAAAAATAAATCCATCGATAGTGCATTTAAAACTGTATGCATTAGATTTATATATTGATGTGATAAGAATTGTATTGCTTTGTCTTACTCTGTAAGGAAAAATTGGCATTTCATTGCATGTACTAAAACGCAATTAAAACGCGTTTTGTTGATTTAGTTTAATGTTACTTACTCCTATAAAGCGCGATTCCACAACATTTTGAAACCTTTGAAGTAGAGGCAATTTCATAGTAGTTGTTGTTTGATGGCTTGGGAATGGAAGGAAATCTTTTACAATTTGTTGCTCTTTTTTTTTTTTCTTCCTCCACTTTTGACCTGAATGCGTCACATTAAAAGTCAAACGAAGTCATCAGAATTCATAGTCTGTTTTATTAGTACTATTTTTTCCTCTGTTTTGTTTTAGTATGTATATTTCCTCCCTTCCTTTTAAGTATTCCTGTTTTTCTCTCCCTCTCGCTTCTGTTGTTGTTGCCAATTGCAAGTTGCATGTTGCAAGCTTGCAACTGCAGCAAATACAAAATGTGATTTAATGCCCTTTGGTGTTGCATGCTAATGAGGCAAAAAAGAAAAAGTTTCTTTTTCGTTTGTCGTCGTCGTCGTCGGTTCGCAACTTTTGCTAGGCACGTGCCCTAAGCAACGAAGAAAAAAAGGGAAAAATAAAGTGAAAAAGAAAAACCAAACTATGCCTAACAATGTGACAGGAATATTTTTGTGGAAACAAAAATTTTATGCAAAATATTTTTGCAGTTTTGTTCCCAGGGAGAGCAGAGCAGAACAGAACTGATAGATGATGTTGTGCTAATTGTGTGGCTAGCTAGCTGGAAAAATGTGAAAGAAAAACTAGGCTATGCTCTCGAATACGTGACTGGAAAATGCCAGTACAAATCTCTGAAAATGGTAGACCAAAAAGTAACCACAATATGTCCCACAATGTCTTCCAACCCACAACTGACTGAGTGACTGTTTGACTGACTGACTTTCTGATCATTCACCATTAAACTTTATATGCTAGGCGTATGGAGAGAAAGAGAGAGAGAGAGAGAGCGAGAGAGAGAGAGAGAGAGAGAGAGAGAGAATAGTAGCCAGGCAATTCTTCAATTTCAAGCTCCTTATGTCAGTTCTTCGAAAAGTTTCAACTAAAAGTTAAGCTCCAACTATTTGCTAGTCACGTTCGCGTCTTGATAACTTGTCGCCAGCTGGAAATCTTTGAGGGAGACACACACACACACACACACACACACACACACACATAGA